>CAMRHE010000423.1:0-600000 GCA_947044405.1 Leptodactylus fallax
AGTCTCTCCTAATGCCCTGTATGATGGGCACTGTGGGCAGTAGTATCGGGAGTCTCTCCTAATGTCCTGTATGATGGGCACTGTGGGCAGTAGTATCTGGAGTCTCTCCTAATGTCCTGTATGATGGGCACTGTGGGCAGTAGTATCTGGAGTCTCTCCTAATGCCCAGTATGATGGGCACTGTGGGCAGTAGTATCTGGAGTCTCTCCTAATGCCCTGTATGATGGGCAATGTGGGCAGTAGTATTTGGAGTCTCTCGTAATGCCCTGTATGATGGGCACTGTGCGCAGTAGTATCTGGAGTCTCTCGTAATTTCCTGTATGATGAGCACAGTGGGCAGTAGTATCTGGAGTCTCTCCTAATGTCCTGTATGATGAGCACTGTGGGCAGTAGTATCCGGAGTCTCTCCTAATGCTCTGTATGATGGGCACTGTGGGCAGTAGTATCTGGAGTCTCTCCTAATTCCCTGTATGATAGGCACTGTGGGCAGTAGTATCTGGAGTCTCTCCTAATGCCCTGTATGATGGGCACTGTGGGCAGTAGTATCTGGCGTCTCTCCTAATGCCCTGTATTATGGGCACTGTGGGCAGTAGTATCTGGCGTCTCTCCTAATGCCCTGTATTATGGGCACTGTGGGCAGTAGTATCTGGCATCTCTCCTAATGCCCTGTATGATGGGCACTGTGGGCAGTAGTATCTGGAATCTCTCCTAATACCCTCTACGATGGGCACTGTGGGCACTAGTATCTGGAGTCTCTCCTAATGCTCGGTATGATAGGCACTGTGGGCAGTAGTATCTGGAGTCCCTCCTAATGCCCTGTATGATGGGCACTTTGGGCAGTAGTATCTGGAGTGTCTCCTAATGTCCTGTATGATGGGTACTGTGGGCAGTACTATCTGGGGTCTCTCCTAATGCCCTGTATGATGGGCACTGTGGGCAGTAGTATCTGGAGTCTCTCCTAATGCCCTGTATGATGGGCACTGTGGGCAGTAGTATCTGGAGTCTCTCCTAATGTCCTGTATGATGCGCACTGTGGGCAGTATTATCTTGAGTCTCTCCTAATGTCCTGTAAAATGCGCACTGTGGGCAGTAGTATCTGGAGTCTCTCCTAATATCCTGTGTGATGGCCACTGTGGGCAGTAGTATCTGGAGTCTCTCCTAATGTCCTGTATGATAGGCACTGCGGGCAGTAGTATCTGGAGTCTCTCCTAATGTCCTGTATGATGGGCACTGTGGGCAGTAGTATCTGGAGTCTCTCCTAATATCCTGTGTGATGGCCACTGTGGGCAGTAGTATCTGTAGTCTCTCCTAATATCCTGTGTGATGGCCACTGTGGGCAGTAGTATCTGGAGTCTCTCCTAATGTCCTGTATGATGGGCAGTAGTAGCTGGAGTCTCTGTATGATGGGCACTGTGGGCAGTAGTATCTGGAGTCTCTCCTAATTTCCTGTATGATGAGCACTGTGGGCAGTAGTATCTGGAGTCTCTCCTAATGTCCTGTATGATGAGCACTGTGGGCAGTAGTATCCGGAGTCTCTCCTAATGCTCTGTATGATGGGCACTGTGGGCAGTAGTATCTGGAGTCTCTCCTAATTCCCTGTATGATAGGCACTGTGGGCAGTAGTATCTGGAGTCTCTCCTAATGCCCTGTATGATGGGCACTGTGGGCAGTAGTATCTGGCGTCTCTCCTAATGCCCTGTATTATGGGCACTGTGGGCAGTAGTATCTGGCGTCTCTCCTAATGCCCTGTATGATGGGCACTGTGGGCAGTAGTATCTGGAATCTCTCCTAATACCCTCTATGATGGGCACTGTGGGCAGTAGTTTCTGGAGTCTCTCCTAATGCTCGGTATGATAGGCACTGTGGGCAGTAGTATCTGGAGTCCCTCCTAATGCCCTGTATGATGGGCACTTTGGGCAGTAGTATCTGGAGTGTCTGCTAATGTCCTGTATGATGGGTACTGTGGGCAGTAGTATCTGGGGTCTCTCCTAATGCCCTGTATGATGGGCACTGTGGGCAGTAGTATCTGGAGTCTCTCCTAATGCCCTGTATGATGGGCACTGTGGGCAGTAGTATCTGGAGTCTCTCCTAATGTCCTGTATGATGCGCACTGTGGGCAGTATTATCTTGAGTCTCTCCTAATGTCCTGTAAAATGCGCACTGTGGGCAGTAGTATCTGGAGTCTCTCCTAATATCCTGTGTGATGGCCACTGTGGGCAGTAGTATCTGGAGTCTCTCCTAATGTCCTGTATGATAGGCAAAGCGGGCAGTAGTATCTGGAGTCTCTCCTAATGTCCTGTATGATGGGCACTGTGGGCAGTAGTATCTGGAGTCTCTCCTAATATCCTGTGTGATGGCCACTGTGGGCAGTAGTATCTGGAGTCTCTCCTAATGTCCTGTATGATGGGCAGTAGTAGCTGGAGTCTCTGTATGATGGGCACTGTGGGCAGTAGTATCTGGAGTCTCTCCTAATATCCTGTATGATGGGCACTGTGGGCAGTAGTATCTGGAGTCTCTCCTAATGTCCTGTATGATGGGCAGTAGTAGCTGGAGTCTCTGTATGATGGGCACTGTGGGCAGTAGTATCTGGAGTCTCTCCTAATGCCCTGTATGATGGGCACTGTGGGCAGTAGTATTTGGAGTCTCTCGTAATGCCCTGTATGATTGGCATTGTGGGCAGTAGTATCTGGAGTCTCTCCTAATGTCCTGTATGATGAGCACTGTGGGCAGTAGTATCTGGAGTCTCTCCTAATGTCCTGTATGATGAGCACTGTGGCCAGTAGTATCTGGATTATCTCCTAATGCCCTGTATGATGGCCACTGTGGGCAGTAGTATCTGGAGTCTCTCCTAATATCCTGTGTGATGGCCACTGTGGGCAGTAGTATCTGGAGTCTCTTGTAATATCCTGTGTGATGGCCACTGTGGGCAGTAGTATCTGGTGTCTCTCCTAATGTCCTGTATGATGGGCAGTAGTAGCTGGAGTCTCTGTATGATGGGCATTGTGGGCAGTAGTATCTGGAGTCTCTCCTAATATCCTGTATGATGGGCACTGTGGGCAGTAGTATCTGGAGTCTCTCCTAATGTCCTGTATGATGAGTAGTAGTAGCTGGAGTCTCTGTATGATGGGCACTGTGGGCAGTAGTATCTGGAGTCTCTCCTAATGTCCTGTATGATGCGCACAGTGGGCAGTAGTATCTGGAGTCTCTCCTAATGTCCTGTATGATGGGCACTGTGGGCAGTAGTATCTGGAGTCTCTCCTAATGTCCCGTATGATGAGTACTGTGGGCATTAGTATCTGGAGTATCTCCTAATGTCCTGTATGATGCGCACAGTGGGCAGTAGTATCTGGAGTCTCTCCTAATGTCCTGTATGATGGGCAGTAGTATCTGGAGTCTCTCCTAATGCCCTGTATGATGAGCACTGTGGGCAGTAGTATCCGGAGTCTCTCCTAATGCTCTGTATGATGGGCACTGTGGGCAGTAGTATCTGGAGTCTCTCCTAATTCCCTGTATGATAGGCACTGTGGGCAGTAGTATCTGGAGTCTCTCCTAATGCCCTGTATGATGGGCACTGTGGGCAGTAGTATCTGGCGTCTCTCCTAATGCCCTGTATTATGGGCACTGTGGGCAGTAGTATCTGGCGTCTCTCCTAATGCCCTGTATGATGGGCACTGTGGGCAGTAGTATCTGGAATCTCTCCTAATACCCTCTATGATGGGCACTGTGGGCAGTAGTATCTGGAGTCTCTCCTAATGCTCGGTATGATAGGCACTGTGGGCAGTAGTATCTGGAGTCCCTCCTAATGCCCTGTATGATGGGCACTTTGGGCAGTAGTATCTGGAGTGTCTCCTAATGTCCTGTATGATGGGTACTGTGGGCAGTAGTATCTGGGGTCTCTCCTAATGCCCTGTATGATGGGCACTGTGGGCAGTAGTATCTGGAGTCTCTCCTAATGCCCTGTATGATGGGCACTGTGGGCAGTAGTATCTGGAGTCTCTCCTAATGTCCTGTATGATGCGCACTGTGGGCAGTATTATCTTGAGTCTCTCCTAATGTCCTGTAAAATGCGCACTGTGGGCAATAGTATCTGGAGTCTCTCCTAATGTCCTGTATGATAGGCACTGCGGGCAGTAGTATCTGGAGTCTCTCCTAATGTCCTGTATGATGGGCACTGTGGGCAGTAGTATCTGGAGTCTCTCCTAATATCCTGTGTGATGGCCACTGTGGGCAGTAGTATCTGTAGTCTCTCCTAATATCCTGTGTGATGGCCACTGTGGGCAGTAGTATCTGGAGTCTCTCCTAATGTCCTGTATGATGGGCAGTAGTAGCTGGAGTCTCTGTATGATGGGCACTGTGGGCAGTAGTATCTGGAGTCTCTCCTAATTTCCTGTATGATGAGCACTGTGGGCAGTAGTATCTGGAGTCTCTCCTAATGTCCTGTATGATGAGCACTGTGGGCAGTAGTATCCGGAGTCTCTCCTAATGCTCTGTATGATGGGCACTGTGGGCAGTGGTATCTGGAGTCTCTCCTAATTCCCTGTATGATAGGCACTGTGGGCAGTAGTATCTGGAGTCTCTCCTAATGCCCTGTATGATGGGCACTGTGGGCAGTAGTATCTGGCGTCTCTCCTAATGCCCTGTATTATGGGCACTGTGGGCAGTAGTATCTGGCGTCTCTCCTAATGCCCTGTATGATGGGCACTGTGGGCAGTAGTATCTGGAATCTCTCCTAATACCCTCTATGATGGGCACTGTGGGCAGTAGTTTCTGGAGTCTCTCTTAATGCTCGGTATGATAGGCACTGTGGGCAGTAGTATCTGGAGTCCCTCCTAATGCCCTGTATGATGGGCACTTTGGGCAGTAGTATCTGGAGTGTCTCCTAATGTCCTGTATGATGGGTACTGTGGGCAGTAGTATCTGGGGTCTCTCCTAATGCCCTGTATGATGGGCACTGTGGGCAGTAGTATCTGGAGTCTCTCCTAATGCCCTGTATGATGGGCACTGTGGGCAGTAGTATCTGGAGTCTCTCCTAATGTCCTGTATGATGCGCACTGTGGGCAGTATTATCTTGAGTCTCTCCTAATGTCCTGTAAAATGCGCACTGTGGGCAGTAGTATCTGGAGTCTCTCCTAATATCCTGTGTGATGGCCACTGTGGGCAGTAGTATCTGGAGTCTCTCCTAATATCCTGTGTGATGGCCACTGTGGGCAGTAGTATCTGGAGTCTCTCCTAATGTCCTGTATGATGGGCAGTAGTAGCTGGAGTCTCTGTATGATGGGCACTGTGGGCAGTAGTATCTGGAGTCTCTCCTAATATCCTGTATGATGGGCACTGTGGGCAGTAGTATCTGGAGTCTCTCCTAATGTCCTGTATGATGGGCAGTAGTAGCTGGAGTCTCTGTATGATGGGCACTGTGGGCAGTAGTATCTGGAGTCTCTCCTAATACCCTGTATGATGGGCACTGTGGGCAGTAGTATTTGGAGTCTCTCGTAATGCACTGTATGATTGGCATTGTGGGCAGTAGTATCTGGAGTCTCTCCTAATGTCCTGTATGATGAGCACTGTGGGCAGTAGTATCTGGAGTCTCTCCTAATGTCCTGTATGATGAGCACTGTGGCCAGTAGTATCTGGATTATCTCCTAATGCCCTGTATGATGGCCACTGTGGGCAGTAGTATCTGGAGTCTCTCCTAATATCCTGTGTGATGGCCACTGTGGGCAGTAGTATCTGGAGTCTCTTGTAATATCCTGTGTGATGGCCACTGTGGGCAGTAGTATCTGGTGTCTCTCCTAATGTCCTGTATGATGGGCAGTAGTAGCTGGAGTCTCTGTATGATGGGCACTGTGGGCAGTAGTATCTGGAGTCTCTCCTAATATCCTGTATGATGGGCACTGTGGGCAGTAGTATCTGGAGTCTCTCCTAATGTCCTGTATGATGAGTAGTAGTAGCTGGAGTCTCTGTATGATGGGCACTGTGGGCAGTAGTATCTGGAGTCTCTCCTAATGTCCTGTATGATGCGCACAGTGGGCAGTAGTATCTGGAGTCTCTCCTAATGTCCTGTATGATGGGCACTGTGGGCAGTAGTATCTGGAGTCTCTCCTAATGTCCCGTATGATGAGCACTGTGGGCATTAGTATCTGGAGTCTCTCCTAATGTCCTGTATGATGCGCACAGTGGGCAGTAGTATCTGGAGTCTCTCCTAATGTCCTGTATGATGGGCAGTAGTATCTGGAGTCTCTCCTAATGCCCTGTATGATGAGCACTGTGGGCAGTAGTATCCGGAGTCTCTCCTAATGCTCTGTATGATGGGCACTGTGGGCAGTAGTATCTGGAGTCTCTCCTAATTCCCTGTATGATAGGCACTGTGGGCAGTAGTATCTGGAGTCTCTCCTAATGCCCTGTATGATGGGCACTGTGGGCAGTAGTATCTGGCGTCTCTCCTAATGCCCTGTATTATGGGCACTGTGGGCAGTAGTATCTGGCGTCTCTCCTAATGCCCTGTATGATGGGCACTGTGGGCAGTAGTATCTGGAATCTCTCCTAATACCCTCTATGATGGGCACTGTGGGCAGTAGTATCTGGAGTCTCTCCTAATGCTCGGTATGATAGGCACTGTGGGCAGTAGTATCTGGAGTCCCTCCTAATGCCCTGTATGATGGGCACTTTGGGCAGTAGTATCTGGAGTGTCTCCTAATGTCCTGTATGATGGGTACTGTGGGCAGTAGTATCTGGGGTCTCTCCTAATGCCCTGTATGATGGGCACTGTGGGCAGTAGTATCTGGAGTCTCTCCTAATGCCCTGTATGATGGGCACTGTGGGCAGTAGTATCTGGAGTCTCTCCTAATGTCCTGTATGATGCGCACTGTGGGCAGTATTATCTTGAGTCTCTCCTAATGTCCTGTAAAATGCGCACTGTGGGCAGTAGTATCTGGAGTCTCTCCTAATATCCTGTGTGATGGCCACTGTGGGCAGTAGTATCTGGAGTCTCTCCTAATGTCCTGTATGATAGGCACTGCGGGCAGTAGTATCTGGAGTCTCTCCTAATGTCCTGTATGATGGGCACTGTGGGCAGTAGTATCTGGAGTCTCTCCTAATATACTGTGTGATGGCCACTGTGGGCAGTAGTATCTGTAGTCTCTCCTAATATCCTGTGTGATGGCCACTGTGGGCAGTAGTATCTGGAGTCTCTCCTAATGTCCTGTAAGATGGGCAGTAGTAGCTGGAGTCTGTGTATGATGGGCACTGTGGGCAGTAGTATCTGGAGTCTCTCCTAATATCCTGTATGATGGGCACTGTGGGCAGTAGTATCTGGAGTCTCTCCTAATGTCCTGTATGATGGGCAGTAGTAGCTGGAGTCTCTGTATGATGGGCACTTTGGGCAGTAGTATCTGGAGTCTCTCCTAATGCCCTGTATGATGGGCACTGTGGGCAGTAGTATCTGGAGTCTCTCGTAATGCCCTGTATGATTGGCATTGTGGGCAGTAGTATCTGGAGTCTCTCCTAATGTCCTGTATGATGAGCACTGTGGGCAGTAGTATCTGGAGTCTCTCCTAATGTCGTGTATGATGAGCACTGTGGCCAGTAGTATCTGGATTATCTCTTAATGCCCTGTATGATGGCCACTGTGGGCAGTAGTATCTGGAGTCTCTCCTAATATCCTGTGTGATGGCCACTGTGGGCAGTAGTATCTGGTGTCTCTCCTAATGTCCTGTATGATGGGCAGTAGTAGCTGGAGTCTCTGTATGATGGGCACTGTGGGCAGTAGTATCTGGAGTCTCTCCTAATATCCTGTATGATGGGCACTGTGGGCAGTAGTATCTGGAGTCTCTCCTAATGTCCTGTATGATGAGTAGTAGTAGCTGGAGTCTCTGTATGATGGGCACTGTGGGCAGTAGTATCTGGAGTCTCTCCTAATGTCCTGTATGATGCGCACAGTGGGCAGTAGTATCTGGAGTCTCTCCTAATGTCCTGTATGATGGGCACTGTGGGCAGTAGTATCTGGAGTCTCTCCTAATGTCCCGTATGATGAGCACTGTGGGCATTAGTATCTGGAGTCTCTCCTAATGTCCTGTATGATGCGCACAGTGGGCAGTAGTATCTGGAGTCTCTCCTAATGTCCTGTATGATGGGCAGTAGTATCTGGAGTCTCTCCTAATGCCCTGTATGATGGGCACTGTGGGCAGTAGTATCTGGAGTCTCTCCTAATGTCCTGTATGATGGGCACTGTGGGCAGTAGTATCTGGAGTCTCTCCTAATGCCCTGTATGATGGGCACTGTGGGCAGTAGTATCTGGAGTCTCTCGTAATGCCCTGTATGATGGGCACTGTGGGCAGTAGTATCTGGAGTCTCTCCTATTGTCCTGTATGATGAGCACTGTGGGCAGTAATATCTGGAGTCTCTCCTAATATCCTGTATGATGAGCACTGTGGGCAGTAGTATCTGGAGTCTCTTCTAATGCCCTGTATGATGGGCACTGTGGGCAGTAGTATCTGGCGTCTCTCCTAATGCCCTGTATGATTGGCACTGTGGGCAGTAGTATCTGGAATCTCTCCTAATGCCCTGTATGATGGGCACTGTGGACAGTAGTATCTGGAGTCTCTCCTAATGCCCTGTATGATGGGCACTGTGGGCAGTAGTATCTGGAGTCTCTCCTAATGCCCTGTATGATAGGCACTGCGGGCAGTAGTATCTGGAGTCTCTCCTAATGCCCTGTATGATGGGCTCTGTGGGCAGTAGTATCTGTAGTCCCTCCTAATGCCCTGTATGATGGGCACTGTGGGCAGTAGTATCTGGAGTCCCTCCTAATGGTCTCTATGATGGGCACTGTGGGCAGTAGTATCTGGAGTCTCTCCTAATGTCCTGTATGATGGGTACTGTGGGCAGTAGTATCTGGGGTCTCTCCTAATGCCCTGTATGATGGGCCTTGTGGGCAGTAGTATCTGGAGTCTCTCCTAATGCCCTGTATGATGGGCACTGTGGGCAGTAGTATCTGGAGTCTCTCCTAATGTCCTGTATGATGAGCACTGTGGGCAGTAGTATCTGGAGTCTCTGCTAATGCCCTGTATGATGGCCACTGTGGGCAGTAGTATCGGGAGTCTCTCCTAATATCCTGTGTGATGGCCACTGTGGGCAGTAGTATCTGGAGTCTCTCCTAGTATCCTGTCTGATGGCCACTGTGGGCAGTAGTATCTGGAGTCTCTCCTAATGTCCTGTATGATGGGCAGTAGTAGCTGGAGTCTCTGTATGATGGGCACTGTGGGCAGTAGTATCTGGAGTCTCTCCTAATATCCTGTATGATGGGCACTGTGGGCAGTAGTATCTGGAGTCTCTCCTAATGTCCTGTATGATGGGCAGTAGTAGCTGGAGTCTCTGTATGATGGGCACTGTGGGCAGTAGTATCTGGAGTCTCTCCTAATGGCCTGTATGATGGGCACTGTGGGCAGTAGTATCTGGAGTCTCTCCTAATGCCCTGTATGATGGGCACTTTGGGCAGTAGTATCTGGAGTCTCTCCTAATGCCCTGTATGATGGGCACTGTGGGCAGTAGTATTTGGAGTCTCTCGTAATGCCTTGTATGATGGGTACTGTGGGCAGTAGTATCTGGAGTCTCTCCTAATGTCCTGTATGATGAGCACTGTGGGCAGTAGTATCTGGAGTCTCTCCTAATGTCCTGCATGATGAGCACTGTGAGCAGTAGTATCTGGAGTCTCTCCTAATGCCCTGTATGATGGGCACTGTGGGCAGTAGTATCTGGCGTCTCTCCTAATGCCCTGTATGATGGGCACTGTGGGCAGTAGTATCTGGAGTCTCTCCTAATGCCCTGTATGATAGCCACTGTGGGCAGTAGTATCTGGAATCTCTCCTAATGCCCTGTATGATGGGCATTGTGGGCAGTAGTATCTGTAGTCCATCCTAATGCCCTGTATGATGGGCACTGTGGGCAGTAGTATCTGTAGTCCCTCCTAATGCCCTGTATGATGGGCACTGTGGGCAGTAGTATCTGGAGTCTCTCCTAATGTCCTGTATGATGGGTACTGTGGGCAGTAGTATCTGGGGTCTCTCCTAATGCCCTGTATGATGGGCCTTGTGGACAGTAGTATCTGGAGTCTCTCCTAATGCCCTGTATGATGGGCACTGTGGGCAGTAGTATCTGGAGTCTCTCCTAATGTCCTGAATGATGCGCACTGTGGGCAGTAGTATCTGGAGTCTCTCCTAATGTCCTGTATGATGCGTACTGTGGGCAGGAGTATCTGGAGTCTCTCCTAATGTCCTATATGATGAGCACTGTGGGCAGTAGTATCTGGAGTCTCTCCTAATGCCCTGTATGATGGGCACTGTGGGCAGTAGTATCTGGAGTCTCTCCTAATGCCCTGTATCATGGGCACTGTGGGCAGTAGTATCTGGAGTCTCTCCTAATGCCCTGTATAATGGGCACTGTGGGCAGTAGTATCTGGAGTCTCTCCTAATGTTCTGTATGATGGGCACTGTGGGCAGTAGTATCTGGAGTCTCTCCTAATATCCTGTGTGATGGCCACTATGGGCAGTAGTATCTGGAGTCTCTCCTAATGCCCTGTATGATGGGCACTGTGGGCAGTAGTATCTGGAGTCTCTCCTAATGCCCTGTGTGATGGCCACTGTGGGCAGTAGTATCTGGAGTCTCTGCTAATGCCCTGTATGATGGGCACTGTGGGCAGTAGTATCTGGAGTCTCTCCTAATATTCTGTATGATGGGCACTGTGGGCAGTAGTATCTGGGGTCTCTCCTAATGGCCTGTATGATGGGCACTGTGCGCAGTAGTATCTGGAGTCTCTCCTAATGCCCTGTATGATGGGCACTGTGGGGAGTAGTATCTGGAGTCTCTCCTAATGTCCTGTATGATGGGCACTGTGGGCAGTAGTATCTGGAGTCTCTCCTAATATCCTGTGTGATGACTACTGTGGGCAGTAGTATATGGAGTCTCTCCTAATATCCTGTGTGATGGCCACTGTGGGTAGTAGTATCTGGAGTCTCTCCTAATGCCCTGTATGATGGGCTCTGTGGGCAGTAGTATCTGGAGTCTCTCCTAATATTCTGTATGATGGGCACTGTGGGCAGTAGTATCTGGGGTCTCTCCTAATGTCCTGTATGATGCGTACTGTGGGCAGGAGTATCTGGAGTCTCTCCTAATGTCCTATATGATGAGCACTGTGGGCAGTAGTATCTGGAGTCTCTCCTAATGCCCTGTATGATGGGCACTGTGGGCAGTAGTATCTGGAGTCTCTCCTAATGCCCTGTATCATGGGCACTGTGGGCAGTAGTATCTGGAGTCTCTCCTAATGCCCTGTATAATGGGCACTGTGGGCAGTAGTATCTGGAGTCTCTCCTAATGTTCTGTATGATGGGCACTGTGGGCAGTAGTATCTGGAGTCTCTCCTAATATCCTGTGTGATGGCCACTATGGGCAGTAGTATCTGGAGTCTCTCCTAATGCCCTGTATGATGGGCACTGTGGGCAGTAGTATCTGGAGTCTCTCCTAATGCCCTGTGTGATGGCCACTGTGGGCAGTAGTATCTGGAGTCTCTCCTAATGCCCTGTATGATGGGCACTGTGGGCAGTAGTATCTGGAGTCTCTCCTAATATTCTGTATGATGGGCACTGTGGGCAGTAGTATCTGGGGTCTCTCCTAATGGCCTGTATGATGGGCACTGTGCGCAGTAGTATCTGGAGTCTCTCCTAATGCCCTGTATGATGGGCACTGTGGGCAGTAGTATCTGGAGTCTCTCCTAATGTCCTGTATGATGGGCACTGTGGGCAGTAGTATCTGGAGTCTCTCCTAATATCCTGTGTGATGACCACTGTGGGCAGTAGTATATGGAGTCTCTCCTAATATCCTGTGTGATGGCCACTGTGGGTAGTAGTATCTGGAGTCTCTCCTAATGCCCTGTATGATGGGCTCTGTGGGCAGTAGTATCTGGAGTCTCTCCTAATATTCTGTATGATGGGCACTGTGGGCAGTAGTATCTGGGGTCTCTCCTAATGGCCTGTATGATGGGCACTGTGCGCAGTAGTATCTGGAGTCTCTCCTAATGCCCTGTATGATGGGCACTGTGGGCAGTAGTATCTGGAGTCTCTCCTAATGTCCTGTATGATGGGCACTGTGGGCAGTAGTATCTGGGGTCTCTCCTAATGTCCTGTATGATGAGCACTGTGGGCAGTAGTATCTGGAGTCTCTCCTAATGTCCTGTATGATGGGCACTGTGGGCAGTAGTATCTGGAGTCTCTCGTAATGCACTGTTTTGCACAAACCCTGCACCTTTTCTGGGGGTCCTGTTTATTTTCTGTTGACGGAGGGTTGTCAGGAAAGTGTCTGCCATGCAACCTGCTGCCTCGACTTCAACATTGTCATAAGAAGCATCAGCTCAAGTTTGCAAAAAAGTATGAAAAGTGGACAGTAGAAGATTGGAAAAAGGTGATTTGGAGCACTGAGATGAAATTCAAGACACTGGGCTCTGATGGGTGCAAATGAGTCTAGAAGAAACAAGGGTAAAGGGGGCTAATGGATTGAGAAATTTAAGGAACTGTCATGTTTGGTGGAGTAAGTCTGATGATATTGGGTTGTTTCATAGCCAAAGTCATTGGATAGTTGACCAGGATCGATGATGCTCTCAATGCTGAGCTATATGTGAGTATCCTACAAGACGAGTTTCTTGGTACACTCAGAGTGTTCATAGTGTTCCAGCAGGACTATGATCAGAAGCATACATCAAGATTATCAAAGATTTGGTTCAATGACAATGAAGTAGAGGTGCTGGACTGTGGGTAGAGGTGAAGAAAAAGCTGTATTCATAACCAAGTGAGTCAACCAGTAAGCACCAACATTGGGAATGTGTAGAAGAGACCTGGGATCAAATTTCGATCTAGACATGCTTGAATCTGATGGAGAGCGTGCCCAGAAGGATTCAGGCAGTGGTGACTTACATGATTTAGCCATAACTGTTTAGTTTTTACATTCACATTTTTTGCTGGATAAATTATATTTCATAATGGTACCATTTAATATTCTGTACATTGTACTGGGAAGCTGGAAAAAAACTCAAAATGAGGTGGAATATTGGTATGGGTTTTGTTTTTACAACATTCACTGTGCAGCCAAAATGACATATTAGCTATATTGCGTGGGTCAGTACTGATAAAGAAATAGAATCATTACAGTCTTTACTAATAATATGTAATTGCATTTCTATTATAATGCCATGTTATATATATACTGTATACTGCTAATTCCTTTATTGCTGCCATTTTTGCATGTGGCCTTATGATTTAGTTCATCGGATCCTAGCAAGTCCACAAACTATTGTTTTAGGAAAAGGAGTCAAAACAGTTGATAAAGAGAGATCTGATGTTTAGAGGACATAATGTTCTTTAGGCTCAGGCCCCACGTAGCGAGCTGTACCCCCAATGCACAGCAGAAAAGACCATAGTAGAAAAGACATTGTGTTTTTTCCCGCAGCGCTTTTCTCAGAAAGTCCACATTGATTTCCTCTTCGGACTTTCTGCCCCTATTATACTTATATGGAGAACGCCAGTGTTTCCGTAGGTATAATTGACATGCTGCAATTTTTCTGCTGTGGATTTTTTTCTGCAATGTGTGGATGGGATCATCCAGAATTTCATTCACTTTGCAGATACTGTAAAAACTCAGCATTTTCGCAATGTGGGGCTTCAGTCTTATATAGTTTGTGTTAAGTTTCAACATATTAACAAAAATCCAAAACATTAAAAAATAAAAATAAAAATTCAGTCTCCATATATATTTTTAAAATATTTCCATATACATTCCCATTTTAATTATTTTTTCTGCTATTGTGTCGTTGGAGGGGACATTTTTGTAATAAACTTTACTAATCTATCAAACTTCCTGTAAATCAGAGAGAGAGAGGTTAAAAGTTTCAGGATAAGAATACGGGGTCGCCATGGTACAATTAATTTATTGGCATTACATGTTATTACTAATTATAGACAAAGCGGC
Organism: Leptodactylus fallax; assembly: GCA_947044405.1. Taxonomy (NCBI): domain Eukaryota; kingdom Metazoa; phylum Chordata; class Amphibia; order Anura; family Leptodactylidae; genus Leptodactylus; species Leptodactylus fallax. The sequence goes on from CAMRHE010000423.1 coordinate 14,008, forward strand.
AGATTAACTAAAACTACTTTGTTGTATCCTCATTGTATATATGTATATATTGCCCCTGTATCACTGACATATTTACACCTGGCCTAGTTACTATGTTCCTTTCCAGAATGTTCTCCTATGATCTAACTACTTAGAATATCTTACGCCCACCAATTCCAGCAGAAACCTTGGTTGAAGATTGTTTAGGAACTGTGTGAACCGAGAGCAAGGCAGGTGGTTTGGACTCCGCAACCAGAAATGAACGCACACGCGGTAGTTCAAGAAAAAAATATATATTTACTATAAGTTAATAAAGGTTAGTTAAAGGTAAAATGACAGGGCTAAAGACAAGCAAAATATACAATATAGCATGAACAATTTCAAGGCAAATTCTGCAATGGTTTCTACTTTTACTCTGTCCACTTCTGCAGTATGGACACTGAATGAACAATATACTCAAAACTATCCCTAACTGACCCTGACTTCACATTTGGGTGCACCCCCTTTTCCCCAGTGGTCCAGGTGGACCGCTTACAGTCCGTAGAAGCGCGTGGTGGGGCCCAAAGTCGGTCCTTTCTTTTATAGTGAAGCGTCCTCTCCTCACGGTTATCAGGATCTTGGGAGAAATGAAGTCCTCTTTAACAGACAGGGAAACCAACTGAATGCAATGTAATCCAACAGCAGATTCCACTCAGCACACTGACAGTCCTGCCGAATCCATACACTGAGCTGGGATGTAAAGCGGGATTTAGCAGGTGCCGTCCAGTACATCAACAGCACTGCGAGTCTCTATCTGTGGTATCCATATACACAGTCACAATGTCAGTCTCACTGATCAGCCACTGAGCACAGTTCCTTTCACGTGGACTCACTAGTCCTGTTGTCTCTTTACACTCTGTTTGTCTCTGGACCAAGATACAGCTTAGCTGTACAGAAAAATCTCCACACCAGTTCAATACAACACTTGCCAAGATGGCTGCTGCTCTCTGTCTCGTCACTTCCTGCTTCTCTGCTCACACTATGTCTGCAGAACAGGCAAGCTGACATAAAGGGGGGGGGTCTCACTCCAGCATCATGTCACAATTACAATGGCTGCTGTCTTAAAGGAACAGAATCACAGAAATACATTCAACATTAACAGTTTATACAGACAAATGAAGCTTAAGACAACATTGGCTGTCTCTTACAACTGCGAGGCCTAAAGATTAGATAGCACTGCCTTGAAGAGAGCGGCCTGATGCTTAGAGCACATATGGCTTCTTAGAAGTAACTATATGTCACATATACAATTCTGCTCATTCTCCTTACACAGTAATGTAGATTGTAAGGTGCTCGCGTCATAAGGGAGGAAAATCACATTCATCTTTTCTATGTTGTCCCAATTTTATTCAGAAAATATTTCCCAAGAAGCTTTATGTAATTTATTATTCCGCAGTGTTCTTTTATAAGGCAGAAGGAAACATTTTATACGTGATATGTAAAGACACAGAAATCGCACGTCTACAGCTCATATATGATTATATGTAAGTTTATGTGATATATGTAATACATGAAAAAGCCCCAGAAGAGAGAAGCAGAGGAGATGTCCGAGGATGTCAGTGATAGCAAGAAAAGAAAGTTACTAGAGATGAAAAGATTGTGGGTGTAATCCAGGTTATTATATATGGAAGGAGCACCGGGGGGAGGGGCAGGAGCAAGGAAGATAGATCTAAGGTACATAGACATCACCGAGACAGCTCTGCTACATACACGTCTCACACAGACAGCCCGCTACATACACATCACACACAGACAGCTCCGCTACATACACGTCACACACAGACGGCCCCGCTACATACACGTCACACACACAGCTCTGCTACATACACATCACCCAGACAGCTCCGCTACATACACATCACACACAGACGGCCCCGCTACATACACGTCACACACACAGCTCTGCTACATACACATCACTCAGACAGCTCTGCTACATACACATCACACACAGACAGCCCCGCTACATACACGTCACACACAGACAGCTCTGCAGAGACATCTAATATCTGGTCATGTGATTCTGTGACTCCTCCCACACATGTGACATCATTACAGGTCCTGTGATATCACGGCTGCTGTACAGGTGGAGGTAAGTGCTCGCTCTCAGCACTTCTCATACATTTAGTCACCCTCCTTGCGGCCCCCACACAGTATAATGTCCTCCTTGTGGCCCCCACACAGTATAATGTCCTCCTTGCGGCCCCCACACACTATAATGTCCTCCTTGTGGCCCCCACACAGTATAATGTCCTCCTTGTGGCCCTATTGGAGGCTGCAAATGACTTGAGACTGGGAAGGAGATTTACCTTCTAGCAAGACAATGACCCTAAACCTCTAGCCCGAGCTCCAGTGGACTGGTTTAGATCACATAATATTTATGTATTAGAATTAGAGATGAGCGAATTGAAGCTGCAGAAGTGGAATTCGATCTAAATTTCTAGAATTATTTGATTCGCATCGAATCCGAATTTCCTCACGCTTCGTGGTAACGATTCACATTTAGTTAAAAATGGCTGCTGTACATGGGACAAGGAATTCTGGTAACGCGGGATCACCCACAATGCCATGTGTACAGCCAATCAGCAGCCAGTCAGCCCTGTGATGTCACATCCTTTTAACCCCTTCACGATCGCACACGGCATGTTTGACCGCTGCATCCAAGGTGTTAAATCCCCCCGATCGGTTATGGAGCAGGGTGTTAGCTGCCGCCATTTTGGTGTGAACCTGTTGTCACATCAGTGGCACGTGATTCTCCACAGTTTCCATGTTGATTATTTCATTTCTCCACTCGCACACTTTCACCAAAGCAGCACACGAAGAGTTCACAACCTGCGCTGTTAGAGAAATACTGTCACCCTTGGCCCGACAGCCAATAATCATCCCTTTTGCAACTCTGATAAATCGCCCTCTTTACCCGAGACAACAATGATGATCGCACACCTTATATACCCACCAAGCCAGCCCACAACAAGTCACTTCCTTCCTGAGCTACACGCTGCCGACGTCAGAAGTAGGAGGTGGTCATAATAATGTGACTCAACTGTTCTATTTATTACATGGGATTCCGTGTAGTGATTACATTGTCTCATCTTCTCTCCATTCAGGTTCCTACAATATAGAATCCTCTCAGTATCTTCTATATAAGAGAATATTCCTGATTGATCCATCAAGGATGGAAAGAGACAGGAACAAGATGGCGGAAAGTTTATTAAATCTCACCCTAGAGATCATCTACCAGCTTACTGGAGAGGTGAGAGATTCTGATGATTACATTACATCATTCTTATATGTTGTAATAATAATAATAATAATAATAATAATAATAATAATAATAATAATAACTTTATTTATATATCGCCAACATATTCCGTAGCACTTTATAAACCAGAGGACACATGAACAGACAATATGACACATTACAATGTGACAAAGAAATAAACATATCAAACAATAGGAGTGAGGGCCCTGCTCGCAAGAGCTTACATTCTATGAGGAGATAGGAGGACACAAGAGGTCAGAGGGCTTGTTTACTACCATGGTCCAGCCATCTTTTAATAGAAAAGGTTGTGTAACTGAAGCTGAATGAACCCATCACCAGCCGGTATCTGTGAATAAACAGATACTAAGTGCAAGGAGTGCAGGGTAACTTCTAGATGGAGAGGACAGGATCTGAGAAACAGATGAGGAAGGATAAAAGGTGTTATTGTTCTACATCTTCGCACACTACACAGTGATCAGGTCACGTGAAAAGCCTGACCATACAGATGTGATTTTGAAGCTGCTGTAGTTGGGGATTAATTGGATTATCTTGGGTAAAGCATTCCAGAGTACCGGTGCAGCTTGAGAAAAGTCTTAGAGACAGAAGTGGGATGATCGGATAACAGAAAATGCAAGTCTAAGGTCATTGGCAGGACGGTTGGGGCGGTAGACAGTGATGAGAGAGGAGATATAGGGGGCGCAGTGCTGTGGATGGATTTGTGGGTCAGTGTGATAATTTTATATTGTATTCTGTGATGGATGGGCAACCAATACAGCGACTCACACAGGTGAGTTAAATGTTCTCAGACCAGGGAAAGAAGGGTCTTTGTTATCCTAGAGAAGATGTGACAGCATGTAGGAGACACATGCTTAAGTTTGTGCCCTAGGCCCAAAAACTGCTAGGCTTAGAGAAGCAGACTATCAACTTGCTCTTGTATTTTCCTATCTTTTATTTCCCATTTTATTTTCTGTACTGTATTTTGCTTTTACCAGTATTTGCTTGATGATCCATTGATATGTATTTCTGTATATGTTAGTGCCTAGTACCGACCCACTTGGGTTAATAAATATATAAAATTTATAAAGCTTGTTTCATATTATCCTATGAACCTGGTCACTCACAGGTGTGAGTGGAAGTTAAGAAGGTTGATCGCAGGTGTGTCAGGTAGTGTGGCAAGGTGAGGTCCTTCACAGTGGTGGCAGTGTTGTGGGATATAGGATAACAGTGTGTGGGTGTAGTATCACTCAGACACTGAGGATTGCGGCAATCCTATGAATCGAGCTTAAAGATTACGTTGAAAGTTTGGTACGGTGTTGTCCCCTTCCCTTTTTCTTTGTTTTTCTATTCTAACTTTTATTTGGCATCGGCTTCCAGCGGATGGTTGGGGGTCTGAGAAACAAAAACAGGGAACCCCAGCAATTGGCTTGTAGAGACTCTGAGCAGATGGCTGATGTGGAGGGTGCCACAGTCATGGAGGACATGGAGCAAAGTCCTGAGGTGCTGGGACAAGAAATCATTGCCATGCCAGAAGGTACAGCTATTATCCCCGTCCCTGAGATCATTTCACTTGGAGGGACCTGTAGCCCTAGCCTTCTAATGGGTATGGACTTTTCTTTGCAACTGGCCTTACAGCAGCTAGGCCCCAGTGACACTAACGCTCGCCTGCAGTTGATCCTCCAATATCAACAGGCGGAGAGGGAAGCTGCAGAGCGTCGGGCCAAGCGTCAGGTCGCTGCAGAGCGTCAGGCCCAGAGGGAACATTAATTGGAGATGTCCCGGGCTGGCGAGGACTAGCAGCTCTTCCCAGAACCAAGTCCAGGATGTCCATGCACAGAGGCCTCACCAGGAAAGCTTCCCTGTCCTGGAGAAGGATGGCGACTTGGACATTTTTCTGTGGGGGTTTGAAACAACCTGTCGGCAACATCATGTGCCCCGTGCGCAGTGGACCCAGTACTTGACTCCAGGGTTAAAGGGCAAAGCCCTGGAAGTCTTTGTGGACTTATCACCTGAATTGGATGGGGACTGAGACGCTATTTAGGAGGCCCTCATCAAAAAGTACAACCTCAACCCAAGACAGCAGACCAAGCTGCACAAAAGATGTGTCTGTATACCGTTTGACAGAAAGATGAGTCTGGCGGCCGCATTCAGGACAGATTGTAGCGGGGAGAGTTTAGTAAGAGGAAGCCCAATTAGAAGAGAATTGCAATAGTGAAGACAAGAGAGAATCACAATGAGGATTTTTCTGTTTCCACGGTGAGAAAAGGGCAAATTCTAGAGATGTTTTTAAGGTGCAGGTGGCAAGAGCATGCAAGTGTCTGAATATGTGCGATAAAGGTTAGATCTGAATCAAATACAACCCCCCGACAGCGGGCATGCTGCCTCGGGGTAATAGTAAGGCCACAGATAGAAATGGAGATATCAGGGTTAGGTTGGCTAGTAGATGGAGGGAACACAATTTCAGATAAAGAGAAGACATGATGTTAGAGACAGCAGAGAGACAGTCACTGGTGTTCTGTAGAAGTGCAGGAGTGATGTCATGGGATGACGTATATAGTTGGGTATCATCTGCATAAAGATGGTATTGAAAGCCAAATTTGCTGATGGTTTGTCCAACTGGGGCTGTGTACTGAGAGAAGAGGAGGGGACCTAGGACCGAGCCTTGAGGAATCCCAACCACAAGGGGCAGAGGAGAAGAATGATGAGTGGCCACCAGCGAATGATACACTAAATGAGCAGTCAGAGAGATAGGAAGAAAACCAAGAGAGAGCGGTATCCCTGAGGCCAATAGAATGGAGCATAGTGAGGAGGAGTTTGTAGTCTACAGTGTCAAATGCTTCTGAGAGATCCAGAAGAATAAGTAGTGAATAATTCCCTTTAGATTTAGCCGTCAAGAGATCTTGGAGACTTTTGTAAGGGCCGTTTCTGTAGAGTGCAGTGTACGAAAACCTGATTGTATGGGGTGCAGAAGAGAGTTAGCAGAGAGATAGCGGATCAGGCGGGAGTAGACCAAGCCTTCCATAAGTTTAGAGATGAAGGGGAGGTTAGAGACAGGTCGGTAGTTAGCAGCACAGGATGGGGCAGGGGAGGTTTTTCAGTAGTGGGGTTATGACAGCATGTTTGAAGGAGGAGGGAAAGATTTCAGAAGAAAGAGAGAGGTTAAAAATTTCAGTAAGGTGAGTTGTAACAGTAGGGAACAGAGACTGGAGGAAGTGTGATGGGATAGGATTGCTTGTGCAAGTAGTGGGGCGAGAAGAAGAAAGGAGCTGGGAGACTTCTTCTGTTACCGGCTCAAATAATGAGAGCTCACAATGAGGAGCAAGGGAGGGAAGGGGACTGATGCCGCTTGGAGAATGGATTATTTCCTGATGGATGTTGTCGATTTTGTCTTTAAAAGTACGTGGCCATGTCTTGAGCACTGAGGTCGGTGACAGGTACCCGCACCTTTGGTGTGAGGAGGGAGTGAAAGATGTCGTTTAGGGTTATTGGAGAGAGAAGAGATGAGAGAGGTGAAGTAAGCTTGTTTGGCGAGGTGAAGGGCAGAGTTATAGGCTTTGAGCTTAAACTTGAAGTGAAGAAAATCTGCAGATGTGTGAGATTTTCGCCATAGATGTTCGGCACATCTTGAGCATCGCTGAAGAAAACGTGTTTGAGGAGTGTGCCAAGACTGCCGGTGTCTGTGTTGGGATTTTCAGATGGTCAAGGGTGCTACTTTATCCAGGGTGGCTTTGAGAGTCTCATTGTAGTGTTTGGTGGCCAGTTCAGGACAGGAGAGAGAAGAGATGGGAGACAGTGATGACTGTAGGGTGTCTGAGAGGTGCTGGGTGTTTACAGCCCATATATTTCTGCATGTGTGGTAGGTCGGTGTGTTTCGTGAAGGACAAGAAACTTTGATGAAGAGGTTCTGGTCAGAAATTGGTAGGTGAGCATTAATAAAGTCAGAGAAAGAACAGAGCCGTAAGAAGACCACATCAAGGATATTACCATCTTTGTGTGTGGGAGAAGAAGTAAGATGAGAGAGACCAAGAGAGGAGGTTAGTGATAGAAGGCGAGAGGCAGATGGAGAGACAGGGGCGTTAATGGGAATGTTAAAGTCACCCATAATGAGGGTAGAAATCTCACAGCATAGGAAGTTGGGAAGCCATGAATTAAAGTGATCTAAAAACTGGAAGGGTGAGACAGGGGGACAGTAGATGACAGGTACTCGCATGGAGAAAGGGCGGAAGAGTCTGATAGTGTGGACCTCAAAAGAGGGGAAGGAGAGAGATGGTACTGGAGGAATGACCTGAAAAATGTATTGTGGTGAAAGATGGACCCCTCCAACTTGCCTATCCTCAGATCTAGGGGTGTGTGAAAATTGGAGGCCATCATAGCAGAGAGCAGCAGGGAACGCAATGTCAGATTGTGTAATCCAGATTTCAGTGACAGTCAGCAGGTTAGAAGACTTTGAAATAAAGAGATCTTATTTCATCATTACATCATTCTTATCTATAGTAATAACAGATGATATGACTGGAGAGGTGATGGACTCTGCACATGTATGTAGTGATATTTATTAATGTGTCTCCCCATAACCAGGATTACACAGTAGTGAAGAAGACCTCTAGTGGGCGCTGTCAGGCTCCTGTGTATGAAGGATATGGAGGAACCCTGAGCCCATTCCCGGGGCCTCCACCTCATCCCTTGAAACATGAGGAGATCAATGGACAGAAGATCTTAGAACTCACCAACAAGATGCTGGAGCTGCTGACTGGAGAGGTGACACTGCTGGGAATACTGGGACATTATACAGTAACTGGAGGGGTCTGGGTGATGACTGTATCATTGTGTTGTCAGGTTCTTATAAGGTGTCAGGATGTCGCTGTCTATTTCTCCATGGAGGAGTGGGAGTATTTAGAAGGACACAAGGATCTGTACAAGGAGGTGATGATGGAGGACCACCAGCCCCTCACATCAGCAGGTAATAGACATGACTATATACACATGGACTTCCATTATTTGTATGTACAGAATGAATTCAGTCCCTGTCTGTGTTTCCTACAGGTAGATCGAGTAAGAGGACAACACCGGAGAGATGTCCCAGTCCTCTTCTTCCACAGGATGATCAGGTAGATGGAGATATTCCCTATGATGTGTAGAGGGGCTGTGAAGTCCTTGTGGTCAGTCTTGTTGTATTCAGCAGTGTTATATATAGAGATAAGTGAAGCTGATGAAGTGGAATTCGATCTGAATTTCAGGAAGTCTTCGATTCGCATCGAATTTTGATTTCCTCACGCTTCGTGGTATCGAATCGCATATTTTCCTAAAATGGCTGCTGCACATGCTGGACATGGGGCAAGGAACTCTGGGAACGCGGGATCGCTCCCGCAATGATGTACCGTACATACAGCAAATCAGCAGCAAGCCTGCCCTGTGATGTCACAGCCCTATAAATACCCTCAGCCATCTTAGGTTCAATCATTTTACAGTGTACTTAGTGCAGGGAGAGATTTCAGCAGGCGGTAGGGAAAGTGGTAGAAAACACTTGAAAACTCAATTGAAGTTCAGGGAAAGAGCATTAGAAGTGTAGGGAAAGGATAGGGAGGAATTTATACAGAGTATAGAAGCAGAACAGGGTTCATTTGGGGTGTTTGCGGCCTGGGTATTAGGAACAATCCTAGTATACCTTGCTGCACTGACTTCGCAGTTATCTGTTATAAATCTCCGCAGTTATCTGTTATAACACCTTTTCTGGGGGTTTATTAGCGGGGAAAAAATAAGAGACTTATTCGCCATTGTGTGTTGAAGGTATAAAATTACAGGCCTTTTTGCCCTGTATTATTTTCCTTTTCATTTACTTATTTGATCTAACAGTATGTCAGACAGAGAAGCGACAGGCCCTGCACAGGGGAGGGGCACAAGCCTAAATGTTTCTGGTGCAGGCACAGGTCGCAGCAGAGTAAGGGGGCGTGGCAGCAGGGGTCACTTCCAGAGGCCTGAGCTCCCAATGTCAGCTAGCGGTCGTGTCTTGACCAGCAACGCAACGGTTCTAGAATGGTTGACTCTGTCATCCACTTCATCCTAAGTCACATCAGACACCCCAGCCAAGAGTCTGTGGGTTCGTCAAACACAACTCTTAGTTGGCATGGCCTGGGAGCAGGCCCTGTGCCCTCATGTGTCCTCAACCTGCCTCTGTCTTTTTCAGTTCCCTGAGCCAGAGAAGTACTCTATGCTGTGTGCTCAGATCCACTATACAGTGGGGACGAGCTATTAGAGGACAGTCAGCAGCTACTGCCCAGCCAAGATCTGGAGGAGACATCTGCCGCTTCCTCCAGTAGGCGGGTAAGTAGTGAGGAGGAGAATGGCGTGGGAGCTGGTGTTGTGAGCGGTCAGGCTCCTGGCTCAGAGACCGTTGAGGAGGACATCAGTGACCTGCACACAGTACTCCCACGCCATCATCATCGGGAGAAGAGGGTGGCAGCTTGAGCATGAGGCAGTGGTGGAGCTGCAATTCATTAGCGTGGCTGGGAGTCAGCAGGTTGGCAGCAGTGGGAGGTCGGGAGCCAAAAGCTCCCGGAGTAGACAACCAGCTTTGCAGGAGCCTACCTGCCTGGAAAGCAGGGGTTCACGGAGGCAGTGGCAGTAGCAGTCAGTCAGTGCAGAGTGTTGGAGTAAAATCACCTACTCGGCGGTGTGACAGTTTTTTGTTAAGCCGCCGGGGGAATTGAACATGGCCATATGTCGAATCTGTGGACAGAAGGTGAAGCGTGGCCAGGGTGCCAATGTTGGCACCATAGGCCTTCATTAACATATGCAGCGTCTCCATAAAGTGGCCTGGGAGAACCCTGGCCCCAATGTGGTGGTCCAGCCTGCCACAGCAACTGTTGCATCTCCCAGTGGCATAAATCATCCATGCTACCTCATCCAAACCTTGACAAAAGAGACTGGTTTCTTCTGGCTACCTGCCTCAGCTACTATTTTGATGCTGCCACCCCCCTGATGCCACACATCTGATGCCAAATGCTCCTTCTTACAGCCACCATCATCAGTGGGTACTGTTTGTGCCACCCACCTCCTCAATCTGTCACCGGGTGACTCTATGGCCTCCTCATGCTGCTGCTACCTCCACATTATGTCACCTTGCCACTATGTGTCCTACTCATGCTGCTGCTACCTCAACACTATGTCACTTCTCATGCTGTTTCCACCCTCCCCACTCCATGACTGGGCCACTATTTTGCTTTATTGGCCTGGTTGACATCATCATTTACAGTGGGTACGGAAAGTATTCAGACCCCTTTAAATTTTTCACTCTTTGTTTCATTGCAGCCATTTTCTAAAAGCAAAAAAGTTAATTTTATTTCTCATTAATGTACACTCAGATCCCCATCTTGACAGAAAAAAACTGAAATGTAGGTATTTTTGCAAATTTATTAAAAAAAGAAAATCTGAAATATCACAGAGATCCTTCTTCTGATCTGCAAACACAGATGATATGCAAATATTCCATTCACATGTCATCTCTGTTTTGGATCCTGTGAAGAATATCGCCTCGCCCAGCCGCCTGGCACGCCTGCGATCAAACTTCTTTCTTAACCTCCCACTCACACACCGTGAGTAGACCGGGTCATAGGATAAAAATGAAATGAGCGATATAAATTTTATATGTTTAATAACCCAAGTGGGTCGGTATGGATTAATAGCATATACAGAAATATACGATATTAATATGATCAAGCATAAACATACAAGCAAAAGGGCAATGATACAATACACAAAAATAAACAGGGGAATTAAAAGATAGAGAAAATACCGGCATAGGCTCGTAGTCCGTTTCTCTAGGCCACAGCAGAGTTTTGGGCCTAGGGCGCAAGCTTAAGCAAGTTGCATAAAACAATCCTTCTACATGCTGTCCAGAACTAGGCCCTCAAAGCATTCCTCAGTAGGGCAGGCCCTCTCATCTTCTCCCAGATCAGAGCTCCTTACTGCCTCTTTGCTGAATGACCCCAGAATCCAGGTCTGCCCACAGCATATGGCTAGTGCTCCACCCACCCCTTGCACCCAGGCAGCCCCCCTTCTCCCACCTTTGCAGAACCCTCGGAGAGAAGGGTGAAGTTAAGGCTTGCTATCCCCCATCCCATCTGGCCAGGGATAATAAAAGTGCCTGGCTATAGCAAGCCATCTCCAATGAACACACATAAAACCAGTGAAGCGTATCGTCCAGCAATGTGGACTCAACTAAAGCACCGCATTCCAAGTGGGGGAAGGACTGACCTAAGCAAGTAAAACACACTTCCAAGAAAGATATAAAACTGAGGGTCGGTTCATCACACCTCCCCCTTTTAGAGCGTGTCGGGAGGAAGGACGATCCTAAGATCACCTTCCGCGGACACCTTGGCGGCCTCACCCCGCCGGGACTTGCGCTGGTCCCTGACCATATTCCTGGCGTACTGATACCCTCTTCCTCTCCTGTCTGAATGGAGACTCTTCTAAGGTTCAGGCTCTGAATTAAGTAGACCTGGGTACCTCCTGCTTGCTCTGGGTCCCTCCCCCGAGTGCTGGCGTCCCTCAGACCCACACTAACAACTCCAGGCCCTTGTGGTACCGGTGCTGAGACCCCATCACGGCAGTCTCCGCCCACCTGGCTACCCCTGGCCTGCACTGGGACCTCGTTCTGAGTGCTGGCATCCCGCAGATCCACGCTCGCAACCCCAGGCCCTTGTGGTACCGGTGCTGAGACCCCATCCCGGCAGTCTCCGCCCACCTGGCTACCCCCAGCCTGCACTGGGACCTCGTGCTGAGTGCTGGCATCCCGCAGATCCACACTCACAACCCCAGGCCCTTGTGGTACCGGTGCTGAGACCCCATCCCGGCAGTCTCCGCCCACCTGGCTACCCCCGGCCTGCACTGGGACCTCGTGCTGAGTGCTGGCATCCCGCAGATCCACACTCGCAACCCCAGGCCCTTGTGATACCAGTTTAGAGACCCCTTCCGGCAGTCTCTCAGGGTCTCTCCCACACTAGCCGCTAGTTGGGAGAGTTCTAGGGGATTCTGCAACTCCCCCTTTGCTTCCAAACCTAGGGGCACCTCTGGTTCTGGCACAGGTATGTTTGGACCCTGTCCTCCCTCCCAGACGCCTTGCCCCTTTGGGCCTACACCCTATTCCTCCTGTACTTGGGTGGGTGATGGTGATACCTTGGGCAAATGACTAAGATTATGCTTCCCCAAACCATCCCTCCACAATACATTGACAGGTAATACATTTGACACACCCCCTTCTTGGGTCCCACCTCCAGAACCCCATGCCGTCTGCACTTGGGCCATGGGCACGACTGGCACACCTTGGATGGCAGTTTCTCCTTCCCAGGACTCTTTCACAAGAGTTAGGTGCCCACGTACACGTCTCCCGTACAAGACCTCAAAGGGGAAGGACCCCGTTGAGGCTTGCGGCACCTCCCGGTAAGTGAACAGCAGGTGCGGGAGATAAGGTTCCCAGTCGCGCCCGTGGGACTCGACTAACATCCTGAGCATCTGCTCCAGGGTGCCATTGAACCGTTCACACAGGCCATTGGTCTGCGGGTGATACGGGCTGGACACCAGATGTTGCACCTCTGTTACCTTACACAGGCCTTGCATCAAGGCAGACATGAACTGGGTACCTTGGTCTGTGAGCATCTCTCTGGGAAATCCAACACGGGAGAAGATGCCTACCAGAGCCTTGGCCACTACATCAGCCCGGGTGGAAGACAGAGCGACAGCTTCCGGGTACCTAGTAGCATAGTCTACTACCGTTAATATGAAAAGTTTCCCGGTGCAACTGGGAATGGACAGGGGTCCAATGAGATCCACAGCCACCCGCTGGAAAGGTTCGGTTATGATGGGCATAGGGATCATTGGGGCTTTTGAGCCTTGCCCCGCCTTGCCCATCCTCTGACAAGTGTCACATGAACGGCAGTATTTAGCTACATCTGTCCCCATTTTAGGCCAGTAGAATAAGTGGCTGAGGCGAGCCTTGGTCTTAGCGATCCCCAGGTGGCCTGCCAGTGGAATATCATGAGCAATCCGCAACAACTCCACCCGGTAGGGTTGGGGTACCACCAAATGTTTCTCCCTGAGCCAACTTTCTTTTCCCTTTGTGGGGATCGTTTCCCGGTACAACCTCCCTTGCTCCCAGTACACGCGGTCCTTGTCCGACTCCAAGGGAGGTTGAGTAGCACGCTCCTTCAATGCATCCAGACTGCGGTCAGCTTGGACAGCGTCCCTGAACTCCTGACTGGAACCAGACAGAAGAGATGTGCATGTCACATACCCGCCGGGCTCCTCCGGCTCCAGTGTGGGGAGGTTAGTCACGGCGGCCTCAGTGCCATCTCCGGGTGACAGAGGGAACGGCTCAGGGGTCGGAGCGCCTTCCACCCCTCTAGCACTCTGGCTGCGGGTCACCACCGCAACTCTAGCAGTCCGTTCCTCATCCGGATCGGCCCTGAGATCCCCGTGACCCACCTGACCACCTGGCACATTGTCCTCAGTTGGGGTTGCCCCCAGCATCTCAGAAGAGCTACCCTGTAAACCTGCAAGGCAAGAATTAGCAATTACATTGACATTGCATTCATTCATTGATTCACAGTGAACTGCATGGGGGAATGGCTGAGCCAGGGTCACACTGAGGGGGCTCTCATCACCCGCAGATGTGGGCGGGGCTACAGCCAGGTCAGCATTCCACAATGTCTCATTCACATGCTCACTGATTACTTTAGCTGGACGCACAGCAAGGGGAGACAAAAGGCTGACCCCTCCCTCTGCCTGTGTGACAGGCTTCAACACCTCATTAAAATCATCCTTCAGTACAGACATTTTGTCACAGCGAGGTGGGGCTTCTCCCACCCCGTATTGGGACACCAAGGGCCCCAAATCTCTTCCCAATAGTACATTGGCAGGCAGATCAGACACTAGCCCCACATCACGCATCCCTTTTCCCGCACCCCAGTCCAAATGGACGCAAGCCATGGGCACAGTTACGCGTTCTTGTCCAATACCCTTCAGGGTCAGAGTTTTTCCAGGGATAATACTGTCCGCAGGGACCAAGTCAGGTTGCACCAGAGTAATCTGCGCCCCAGTGTCCCGAAATCCCATGACCACTTTACCCCCCACAATGACCTGTTGACTGTTGACATTGGATTGCAACCCCTCCCTCCCCACCAAGTATACAGATGGGCCAGCTGCCGTGGCTGGGGAAACAGGGGGGGTTCTTAGAGCGGTTGGGGCACTCCGCCTTGAAATGTCCTGGCTGTTTACAGGCGTGACATCGCCGGACCTCTCCTTGGGACTTGGAGGGGATACCCGGGGCGCCCAGAGTTCTTGGGACAGGGGAAGTAGAGGGGGCACCTGGGACAGAGTTTGTCTTACCCCACTTGGAGACCGCAGGCTGTGGTGAACTCCAACTTTGCCCCTCCTTCCTGCTTGGGGGTCTCTGCAGTGTGGCTCCTCTCTTGATCCCTTGCTCCCTGGTGGACACAGTCGTCAGCAATCTCTGCAGCATTGTCTGCTGTTGTGGGTTTCCGATCACACACAAACTGGCGGACCTCCAGAGGGCACACCTGGAGAAATTGTTCCTTTATCATAAGATCCCCAATTCCCTCAAACGTGGTGACAGTAAGTCCTTTGATCCACTGCCAGAATGTAACCTGTAAGTGGTGCAGAACATCCGCATAGCTCTCTGTGGGACCCCGCTGGATATTCCGGAACTTTTTGCGGTACACCTCCAGCGTGAGCCGGTATCTCCGGATCAGCGCCACTTTGATGGTCTCATAGTCCGCGTCCACTGGTAAGCTCGTGGAAACATCCAGGCCTTTTCCCTTCAGCCGGGGAGACAGGTAACGGGCCCATTCTGCCTGGGGAATATGATGCTGCTTACACACCCTCTCAAATCCCCGCAAGAACGAGTCCAAGTCCCCGTTATCTTCCAAGATTGGAAAGTCCTCGGATCGGATCTTTAGTGCTCGGGCTCCTGGAGTTGGTGCAGGGGAAGGTTGCGCCTGCTGGCAAAGTTCCAGCTTTTTTAGCTCAAGCTGATGCTCCAACTCCGCCCGACGCTCTGCAGCAGCGGCCTCTCTTTCCGCCCGGCGCTCTGCAGCAGCAGCAGCAGCAGCCTCTCTCTCCACCCGGCGCTCTGCAGCAGCAGCAGCGGCCTCTCTCTCCACCCGGCGCTCTGCAGCTTCTCGGTACTGGAGAATCACCTGCAGACGGGTGCTATAGTCACTGGCGTCTATCTGCTGTAAGGCCATTTGCAAGTATAAGTCCGTTACCCCCACAGAACTGGGGCTACTGGTCCCTCCAGGCACAATTACCTCTGGGGTCCGGGCACCTGCGGAACCGTCTGGCATGGTGATGTTGTCTGGTGCCAGCCTCTCAGGACCTTGCTCCGCCTCCTGCATGGCTATGGTAGCTTCCATATCTGCCATCTCCTGGAGTTCAGCAGCAACCAAGTCCTGCAGACGTTTGGTTATGCTTCTGGTCCCACCAGCCATCCACTGGAAGCCGTTGACAAATAAAAGATAGGACAGAAAAAAGAAGGGAGGGAACAGTACTGTACCAAACTTTCACCGTATTTTAAGCTTGATCTCATACCACGCTCGTTCCATAGGATTGCCGCAATCCCCAGTGTCTGCGTGATACCACACCCACACACTGTTACCCTAATATCCCACAACGCTGCCACCACTGTGAAGAATATCGCCTCGCCCAGCCGCCTGGCACGCCCTGCGATCAAACTTCTTTCTTAACCTCCCACTCACACACCGTGAGTAGACCGGGTCATAGGATAAAAATGAAATGAGCGATATAAATTTTATATGTTTAATAACCCAAGTGGGTCGGTATGGATTAATAGCATATACAGAAATATACAATATTAATATGATCAAGCATAAACATACAAGCAAAAGGGCAATGATACAATACACAAAAATAAACAGGGGAATTAAAAGATAGAGAAAATACCGGCATAGGCTCGTAGTCCGTTTCTCTAGGCCACAGCAGAGTTTTGGGCCTAGGGCACAAGCTTAAGCAAGTTGCATAAAACAATCCTTCTACATGCTGTCCAGAACTAGGCCCTCAAAGCATTCCTCAGTAGGGCAGGCCCTCTCATCTTCTCCCAGATCAGAGCTCCTTACTGCCTCTTTGCTGAATGACCCCAGAATCAATTTTGTCTTTAAAAGTACGTGGCCATGTCTTGAGCACTGAGGTCGGGACAGGTACCCGCACCTTTGGTGTGAGGAGAGAGTGAAAGATGTCATTTAGGGTATTGGAGAGAGAAGAGATGAGAGAGGGGAAGTAAGCTGTTTGGCGAGGTGAAGGGCAGAGTTATAGGCTTTGAGCTTAAACTTGAAGTGAAGAAAATCTGCAGATGTGTGAGATTTTCGCCATAGATGTTCGGCACATCTTGAGCATCGCTGAAGAAAACATGTTTGAGGAGTGTGCCAAGACTGCGGTGTCTGTGTTGGGATTTTCAGAAGGTCAAAAGTGCTACTTTATCCAGGGTGGCTTGAGAGTCTCATTGTAGTGTTTGGTGGCCAGTTCAGGACAGGAGAGAGAAGAGATGGGAGACAGTTATGACTGTAGGGTGTCTGAGAGGTGCTGGGTGTTTACAGCCCATATATTTCTGCATGTGTGGTAGGTCGGTGTGTTTCGTGAAGGACAAGAAACTTTGATGAAGAGGTTCTGGTCGGAATTGGTAGGTGAGCATTAATAAAGTCAGAGAAAGAACAGAGCCATAAGAAGACCACATCAAGGATATTACCATCTTGTGTGTGGGAGAAGAAGTAAGATGAGAGAGACCAAGAGAGGAGGTTAGTGATAGAAGGCGAGAGGCAGATGGAGAGACAGGGGTGTTAATGGGAATGTTAAAGTCACCCATAATGAGGGTAGAAATCTCACAGGATAGGAAGTTGGGAAGCCATGAATTAAAGTGATCTAAAAACTGGAAGGGTGAGACAGGGGGACAGTAGATGACAGGTACTCGCATGGAGAAAGGGCGGAAGAGTCTGATAGTGTGGACCTCAAAAGAGGGGAAGGAGAGAGATGGTACTGGAGGAATGACCTGAAAAATGCATTGTGGTGAAAGATGGACCCATCCACCTTGCCTATCCTCAGATCTAGGGGTGTGTGAAAATTGGAGGCCATCATAGCAGAGAGCAGCAGGGGACGCAATGTCAGATTGTGTAATCCAGATTTCAGTGACAGTCAGCAGGTTAGAAGACTTTGAAATAAAGACATCTTATTTCATCATTACATCATTCTTATCTATAGTAATAACAGATGATATGACTGGAGAGGTGATGGACTCTGCACATGTATGTAGTGATATTTATTAATGTGTCTCCCCATAACCAGGATTACACAGTAGTGAAGAAGACCTCTAGTGGGCGCTGTCAGGCTCCTGTGTATGAAGGATATGGAGGAACCCTGAGCCCATTCCCGGGGCCTCCACCTCATCCCTTGAAACATGAGGAGATCAATGGACAGAAGATCTTAGAACTCACCAACAAGATGCTGGAGCTGCTGACTGGAGAGGTGACACTGCTGGGAATGCTGGGACATTATACAGTAACTGGAGGGGTCTGGGTGATGACTGTATCATTGTGTTGTCAGGTACCTATAAGGTGTCAGGATGTCGCTGTCTATTTCTCCATGGAGGAGTGGGAGTATTTAGAAGGACACAAGGATCTGTACAAGGAGGTGATGATGGAGGACCACCAGCCCCTCACATCAGCAGGTAATAGACATGACTATATACACATGGACTTCCATTATTTGTATGTACAGAATAAATTCAGTCCCTGTCTGTGTTTCCTACAGGTAGATCCAGTAAGAGGACAACACCGGAGAGATGTCCCAGTCCTCTTCTTCCACAGGATGATCAGGTAGATGGAGATATTCCCTATGATGAGTAGAGAGGCTGTGACGTCCTTGTGGTCAATCTTGTTGTATTCAGCAGTGTTATATATAGAGATAAGCGAAGCTGATGAAGTGGAATTCGATCTGAATTTCAGGAAGTCTTCGATTCGCATCGAATTTTGATTTCCTCACACTTCGTGGTATCGAATCGCATATTTTCCTAAAATGGCTGCTGCACATGCTGGACATGGGGCAAGGAACTCTGGGAACGCGGGATCGCTCCCGCAATGATGTACCGTACATACAGCAAATCAGCAGCAAGCCTGCCCTGTGATGTCACAGCCCTATAAATACCCTCAGCCATCTTAGGTTCAATCATTTTACAGTGTACTTAGTGCAGGGAGAGATTTCAGCAGACGGTAGGGAAAGTGGTAGAAAACACTTGAAAACTCAATTGAAGTTCAGGGAAAGAGCATTAGAAGTGTAGGGAAAGGATAGGGAGGAATTTATACAGAGTATAGAAGCAGAACAGGGTTCATTTGGGGTGTTTGCGGCCTGGGTATTAGGAACAATCCTAGTATACCTTGCTGCACTGACTTCGCAGTTATCTGTTATAAATCTCCGCAGTTATCTGTTATAACACCTTTTCTGGGGGTTTATTAGCGGGGAAAAAATAAGAGACTTATTCGCCATTGTGTGTTGAAGGTATAAAATTACAGGCCTTTTTGCCCTGTATTATTTTCCTTTTCATTTACTTATTTGATCTAACAGTATGTCAGACAGAGAAGCGACAGGCCCTGCACAGGGGAGGGGCACAAGCCTAAATGTTTCTGGTGCAGGCACAGGTCGCAGCAGAGTAAGGGGGCGTGGCAGCAGGGGTCACTTCCAGAGGCCTGAGCTCCCAATGTCAGCTAGCGGTCGTGTCTTGACCAGCAACGCAACGGTTCTAGAATGGTTGACTCTGTCATCCACTTCATCCTAAGTCACATCAGACACCCCAGCCAAGAGTCTGTGGGTTCGTCAAACACAACTCTTAGTTGGCATGGCCTGGGAGCAGGCCCTGTGCCCTCATGTGTCCTCAACCTGCCTCTGTCTTTTTCTGTTCCCTGAGCCAGAGAAGTACTCTATGCTGTGTGCTCAGATCCACTATACAGTGGGGACGAGCTATTAGAGGACAGTCAGCAGCTACTGCCCAGCCAAGATCTGGAGGAGACATCTGCCGCTTCCTCCAGTAGGCGGGTAAGTAGTGAGGAGGAGAATGGCGTGGGAGCTGGTGTTGTGAGCCGTCAGGCTCCTGGCTCAGAGACCGTTGAGGAGGACATCAGTGACCTGCACACAGTACTCGATGATGATGTAGATGATCACAAATTGGGAGCCGGGTGACGAAGGAGCTTCATCATCATCGGGAGAAGAGGGTGGCAGCTTGAGCATGAGACAGTGGTGGAGCTGCAAGTCATTAGCGTGGCTGGGAGTCAGCAGGTTGGCAGCAGTGGGAGGTCGGGAGCCAAAAGCTCCCGGAGTAGACAACCAGCTTTGCAGGAGCCTACCTGCCTGGAAAGCAGGGGTTCACGCAGGCAGTGGCAGTAGCAGTCAGTCAGTGCAGAGTGTTGGAGTAAAATCACCTACTCGGCGGTGTGACAGTTTTTTGTTAAGCCGCCGGGGGAATTGAACATGGCCATATGTCGAATCTGTGGACAGAAGGTGAAGCGTGGCCAGGGTGCCAATGTTGGCACCATAGGCCTTCATTAACATATGCAGCATCTCCATAAAGTGGCCTGGGAGAACCCTGGCCCCAATGTGGTGGTCCAGCCTGCCACAGCAACTGTTGCATCTCCCAGTGGCATAAATCATCCATGCTACCTCACCCAAACCTTGACAAAAGAGACTGGTTTCTTCTGGCTACCTGCCTCAGCTACTATTTTGATGCTGCCACCCCCCTGATGCCACACATCTGATGCCAAATGCTCCTTCTTACAGCCACCATCATCAGCGGGTACTGTTTGTGCCACCCACCTCCTCAATCTGTCACCGGGTGACTCTATGGCCTCCTCATGCTGCTGCTACCTCCACATTATGTCACCTTGCCACTCTGTGTCCTACTCATGCTGCTGCTACCTCAGCACTATGTCACTTCTCATGCTGTTTCCACCCTCCCCACTCCATGACTGGGCCACTATTTTGCTTTATTGGCCTGGTTGACATCATCATTTACAGTGGGTACGGAAAGTATTCAGACCCCTTTAAATTTTTCACTCTTTGTTTCATTGCAGACATTTTCTAAAAGCAAAAAGTTAATTTTATTTCTCATTAATGTACACTCAGCTCCCCATCTTGACAGAAAAAAACTGAAATGTAGGTATTTTTGCAAATTTATTAAAAAAGAAAATCTGAAATATCACAGATATCACAGAGATCCTTCTTCTGATCTGCAAACACAGATGATATGCAAATATTCCATTCACATGTCATCTCTGTTTTGGATCCACTCCTTTTTTTTTTTTTGGCATCAGCAGTACTGATGGATTACTGACCAAATTCTGACCGACTGCAGTCGGATGCTCAACAGACAGGATCCGGTTTTTGGGGGTTATTGTTCTGACGGATCAGAGGAAGGGCAAAATAATCAGTGACGTCAACACAAACTTACTGCTGACACCCTCTCCACTCTGTCAGGGGGGCGCTACTTGTATAAGCGTTTAATAGAACAGGTTCTGTAGACATCTATGTGGAATCAGCAGATGACGGTGTAAAAGGAGTGCGCTCTTTCACGCTACAGTAGGATGTTGGGCTTCTGCACGGTTCTTTATACCTGGCACTAACATTGACCTGTAAGGCTGAGTTCACACTTGAGTTAGTTGGTCAGTTTTGGCCCCGTAACTGGCCAAATAAGTGAAGTGTGCAGCGGTTCTAAGTGCAACGCCTCTAATGTGCGTGTCATACTGACTCACAGTATTGTGTCACTACCACAGTAGGCTCCCTATGCGTGTTACTGCAAGGCACAGTGTTCTACACCGCTGTACAGGCGCTCTGTAGCCAGGGAATAGCTGTTTTTTAATGCGATTCGCCGTGAATTAATTCGGATTAAATCGAATTGTTTGGGAAATTGAATTTTTGAAAAATTCGCTCATCTCTAGTTGTATACATGGGCGGTGTCATTGAGCCGCCATCTAATATGTTTATCCAGCTTCTCAGAGACCTGCAGCTACTGTCAGGACATCTTTGATCTTCATGCTGATTAATGATCTAGAACATTCTCTGTGACTTCCCCATTTGTCCGGTGACTTTTACATTATTTGTTTCACAGATTTTCCACCAGGATAAAGATCTGAAGGACATTAATGCTCTATCTATGACAATAAAGGAAGATCCCTATGTGAGTGGTGATGAGGAGTGTGAGGAGGACATTCCTACAGGTAACCGCCCAGGTGAGCAGTCACCACTATATAAAGCACAGAAGGGTCACTCGTTCTATTCAGTAATTTTTTAGACTATTTGTTGTTCCCCAATTCAGCTAAAATACTAATAATACATGAATATAAATGTGATTCCGCTATAGGGGGTAATAAATGTAGTATAGAATATAACGTACAGCAGGAATATGGACTTGACATCCATGTGAACGAGGCAAATTTCTTCATCACCGGCTGTCAGTAGTCGTGAAGGGAAAGAATTTACCAGAATTATATAGCAGTTTATTTCTGGTAGCGGAAAAATAATCCTCCTGCTCGATCTTCAGGCAGATTCCACCTCAGAGCTCTATGGAAATAAATGGGAGGTGGAAAATACCGCCTGGCCAGTAAGGAATGTGATGGAGATTCGGTGGCTGATTTGGTAAAGCGGAAAAATTCTTCTTCTGAATTCCTGAAGCAGCTTCTACAGATTTCATGTGTAAACCTCACCTTAGACCCCAATCACACTATGGAATCCGGAGTAGAAAATCTGGTCTGTACATCAGTCATATTTCCCAGCCCGAACTCTGTCCACACACCAGGACTCCCCGTATCTTAGTGATGTATGAAGCTAGGAGTCCCTGCTTCCTTGTGACTCCACAGACCCATACTACATACTGTATGGGACAGCAGATCCGCGGTGAGTTCGGGCTGGGAAATCCAGCTGATGTGGTTTGGATTCTATTGTGTGTATGGGGTGTAATACAGTAAGATTTATGGCATCCTACAGTATTATTCCACATAAGTGGCCATATTTAAGCAGCCATGGATTGTGTTCACCTCTACAGTGACCTAGAGCAGTGGTGGCGTCTCCTTCCCCGCTTCATTACTATTCACTATCACTGACCTCCGTCTCCGCACAGTGAGTACTAATGAAGTAGGCCGCGCTGCCGTCGTTTGCTGTCTGTGCCACTGACTTCACTTCTTCACACGGTCTGAAGCGTCTCAGGCAGCGGCAGCTCAGTGGGGAATATACTTATAAGGTTATGTTATTCAATAATAGTAAAATCAGTTTTCTTCTTGTCAGATGACTGTACCAGGAGCTCAGAGGGACATCTGATATCTACAGATTATAAAGCAGAGGATCATGGTATCACACAAGATCCATATGAAGAGCATGTCATTACCCCAGATATACCCTTAGCCCTTCAGGAGAAAGATCTTTTGCCTAATTCATCACAGTCTATTAAGAAAAATGAAAGATGCAGAAAGGGCGTTATACATCAGATAAGTCACATAGGGGAGAAGCCATATTCATGCCCCAAATGTGTGAAATGTTTTACTCAGAAATCAATTCTTGTTCAACATCAAAAGATTCATACGGGGGAAAAGCCATATTCATGCCCAGAATGTGGGAAACGTTTTGGTCGGAAATCAAATCTTGTTGCACATCAAAAGATTCACACAGGAGATAAGCCATATTCATGCCCAGAATGTGGGAAATGTTTTACTAGTAAATCACATCTTGTTAAGCATCTAAGAATTCACACAGGAGAGAAGCCATATTCATGCCCAGAATGTGGAAAATGTTTTGTGACTAAATCACATCTTGTTAAGCATCTAAGAATTCACACAGGAGAGAAGCCATATTCATGCCCAGAATGTGGAAAATGTTTTATGACTAAATCACATCTTGTTAAGCATCTAAAAATTCACACAGGAGAGAAGCCATATTCATGCCCAGAATGTGGAAAATGTTTTGCTCAGAAATCAAATTTTGTTGAACATCAAAAGATTCACACAGGAGAGAAGCCTTATTCATGCAGAGAATGTGAGAAATGTTTTGTTCAGAAATCAAATCTTGTTGAACATCAAAAGATTCACACAGGGGAGAAGCCTTATTCATGCCCAGAATGTTGGAAATGTTTTGTTCAGAAATCAAATCTTGTTGAACATCAAAAGATTCACACAGGAGAGAAGCCATATTCATGCCTAGAATGTGGGAAGTGTTTTGCTTATAAATCACGTCTTGTTGTACATGAGAGACTTCACACAGGGGAAAAGCCATATTCATGTCCAGAATGTGGGAAATGTTTTACTAATAAATCAGATCTTGTTAGACATCAGAGAATTCACACAGGAGAGACGCCATATTCATGCCCAAAATGTGGGAAATGTTTTGCTCAGAAATCACATCTTGTTAAACATCAGAAAATTCACACAGGGGAGAAGCGGATTGTAAGTGAATTTTCAGCCTGAAGTCATTGACCCGTCTAGGTATTAAGAAGGAA
This sequence comes from Leptodactylus fallax, assembly GCA_947044405.1. Taxonomy (NCBI): domain Eukaryota; kingdom Metazoa; phylum Chordata; class Amphibia; order Anura; family Leptodactylidae; genus Leptodactylus; species Leptodactylus fallax. Next base: position 37,836 of record CAMRHE010000423.1, read on the forward strand.
CTTACATTCACTGTTTTTTAGGTTAAATAATTTATTTTAGTTTAATGTTATTTAAATCTCTGATTAAGGCAGAGCTCTAATTTGTTTGCTATTACATAATGGACCTAGGTTATTTTTATCTGGGATACTTATAATGGCAACTCATTTGCATTTCGATGTTGCTTCTTGGGACTGATTTTCCTGTATTTTTTTTTTTTTTTTTATTAGATCATGTATACTAATCTAAGGGAATGATGTCTATTATATCTATGTCTCATATCATGCACCCACAGGTCCCCCTCTCAGGTCTGATATAATGTCCCCCCATGTCTCCCTCTTAGTTCTCATATAATACACCCCCAGGTCCCCTCTTGCTCACACGTTTTACTCCTCTCCTTCTCAGTCTCTGCTCTCAGCAGTTTCCTCTTTCTCTATAACACTGCACTTTCCTGTACAATGCAGAACATCTCCACCCACACAAGAGTCTGATCACATAGTCATTACGTCATCATAGGTAGCACTCACTCACTATTATGTCCACTTTGTGGTCCCCTGCCCTACACACTATAATGTCCTCCTTGTTACCCCCACACACTATAATGTCCTCCTTGTTACCCCACACAGTATAATACAACCCCTGTTCCAATGAAGTTGGGACATTGTGTAAAACATAAATATAAACAGAATTTATATTCAATAGAATACACTACAAAGACAAGATATTTAATGTTCAAATACATAAATTTTATTGTTTTTTTGCAAATATTCACTCATTTTGAATTTGATGCCTGCAACACGTTCCAAAAAAGCTGGGACGGGGCAACAGAAGACTGGGCCCGGGTCATGTTACCGCTGAATTACATCACCTTTCCTTTTAACAATACTCAATGAGCATTTGGGAACTGAGGACACGAATTGGTGGAGCTTTGTAGGTGGAATTCTTTCCCATTCTTGCTTGATGTACAACTTCAGTTGCTCCACAGTCCGGGGTCTCCGCTGTCGTATTTTGCGTTTCATAATGCACCACACATTTTCAATGGGAGACAGGTCTGGACTGCAGGCAGGTCAGTCTAGTACCCGCACTCTCTTACTATGAAGCCGCACTGTTGTAACACCTGCAGAATGTGGCTTGGCATTGTCTTGCTGAAGGAAGCAGAGACGTCCCTGAAAAAGACATCGCTTGTATGGCAGCATATGTTTCTCCAAAACCTGTATGTGCCATTCGGCATTAATGGTGCTGTTACGGAAATGTGATGTCTCTTTATTTTTTAGCTTGCTTTTCTATAGCAGAAGAAGCTTACAGTCCTTGATAAGGATGTACTGAAAACAAGGTCAAACAACCTGGGTCAACATGTCTGACCAGGAGAAAAAGGAATTGTTTGTCTATAACTTTCTGTAGCTCGTCCTTCAGCTTGGAATGAGATTAACACTGCTTATGTAAGCGGCCCCCGCGTGGCTGCGCTACTCAGAATCAGCTTCTCCCAATGTGGAACTATGGGTCCCAGCAATCCCTGCAATATGTAGTGCTTAGGACTAATATGCTGTGATTATGGAGATGAGTAAGGGGTGTGTCAGGACCCTCCTCCCACCAGTGACCAATCATAATTACCGGTTTCTGCACATGCTCTGTTATAACTGACACGATCATTTACTGTCCTGTATAAAATCTTATGTTACGTATTTAATAAACACAACTCGCTTTTGATAAGACCGAATGTTGTTGTGTGTCAGGAAGCTCACGATTTATATATATATATATATATATATATATATATATATGAGAGAGAGAGAGAGATTACAAATAATTTGGCACCACTTGACAATCAGAATATTGAACCCGGTTTTCATAACAGTTGGAGGCACTGCTGAGATCAAGGACCAACCCGTGAACCCACTAAGCCCGAGATCTATCAGGAGATGATCTGCACATCTGAACGGACAGAATAGCAGAAAACGGTAAGAACTTTTCTTACATAATATTCTGCCCCTTCAGTTGTGTGTCAGCTCAAGATGTTGGGTGTGTTGGTGAGGTAAAGGGAAGTTATATTCAGGATGGTTGCTTTGTAAGAGAATTCTGTATTTCCATGAAATATAAAGAGTGATTGTCAGGTTGTTTCTTTTGGTCAGAAAAGGTCACGAGGCAACAAATGGTTGTTAACCCCTTAAGGACACAGCCCAAAACTGCGTTAAGGACCAGGCCTTGTTTTTCAAAACTGACGTGTCACTTTATGTGGCAAGAACTTTGAGACGCTTTAACTTACACAAGTGATTTTGAGATTGTTTTCTCGTGACACATTGTACTTCATGTTAGTGGTAAACACTAATCAATATTTTTGTATTTATTTATAAAAAAAATAGGATATTTGATGGAAATTTGGAAAAAAAAATCGCAATTTTCAAAATGTGAAATTCTCTGCTTTTCAGACAGATAGTCATACCACCCAAATACATTAATAAATATTATCTACCATATTTCTGCTTTATATTGACATCATCTTTTAATCGTCCTTTAATTTATTTTGGATGTTAGAAGGCTTACAAGTATAACAGCGACTTTCCAGATTTACAAGAAAATTTCCCAAACTAATTTTTTAGGGACCATTTCAGTTCTGAAGGGGATTATAAAAGCCTATATATTAGAAACCTCCCATAAATCACCCCATTTTCAAAACTGCACCCCTGAAATAATTCAAAACAGCATTTGGGAAGTTTGTTAACCCTTTAAGCATTTCACAAGAATTAAAACGATATCGAGGTGAAATTTAGACATTTCATTTTTTTCCACTAATCCCTTCATTTAGCCCTAAATTTAACACATTCACAAAGTGTTAAAGGAGAAAATGCATATCCCAGTTTATTATACAATTTCTCCTGAGCACAGAAATACCCCACATGTGGGTGTAAACTGATGTTTGGGCATTCGGCAGTGCACGGAAGGGAAGGAGCGACACTGGGGGTATGAAAAGCAGATTTTGCTGGTGCCATGTTCCATTTGCAGAGCCCCCAAAGTACCAAAACAATGAAAACCCCCTAAAAGTGACCCCATTTTGGAAACTACACCCCTCACAGAATTCATCAAGGGGTATAGTGAGCATTTTGACGCCACAGCTGTTTCACAGATTTTACTAACATTGGGATGTATAAATGAAAAATTACTAAAAAGTCACTTTATCCCCAAAGTTTTCATTTTCACAAGGGGTTAAAGGAGAAAAAGGACCCCATAGTTTGTTAAACAATTTTTCCTGAACACAGCAATGCCCCATATGTGGTTGTAATCTGCTGTATGGGTACATGGCAGGGCTCAGAATGGAAAGAGCGCTATTTGGCTTTTGGAGGGCAGATTTTGCTGGAATAGTTTTCGGGTGTCATGTCTCCTTTGCAGAGCCCCTAAAGTACCAATACAATGGAAACCCCTCAAAAGTGACCGCATTTTGGAAATTACACCCCTCATAGAATTTATCTAGGGGTATAGTGAGCATTTTGACCTCACAGCTGTTTCACAGATTTTTTTATCATTGGGACGTAAACATGAAAAATTACTTTTTTTCCAATAAACCGTCCATTTAGCGACATTTTTTTAATTTTTGCAAGTGGTTAAAGAAGAAAAAACACCCCACAGTTTGTTACACAATTTCTTCTGAACACAGAAATGCCCCATATGTGATTATAATCTGCTGTATGGGTACATGGTGGGGCTCAGAATGGAAAGAGTGCTATTTAGCTTTAGGAGGGCAGATTTTACTGGAATAGTTTCCAGGTGTCGCATTTGCAGAGCCCCTAAAGTACCAATACAATGGAAACCCCTCAAAAGGGACCCCATTTTAGAAACTAAACCCCCCCAAGGAATGTATCAGGGGGTATTATCATTTTGAGCCTAAAAATGCTTCCCAAAAATTAATGTACAAAGTGAAAATTGAAGTTTTTGAAGAAATATCCAATTTCAGAATATATTGCGGTCACTTTGTGGCATCAGAGACATGAACTCCTAAAACTATTAAGTGGGCTATCCCGGGGGAAAAAAATTATATACAGTACAGACCAAAAGTTTGGACTCACCTTCTCATTCCAAGAGTTTCCTGTATTTTCATGACTGTAAATATTGTAGATTCACACTGAAGGCATCAAAACTATGAATTAACACATGTGGAATTATATACTTAACAAAAAAGTGTGAAACAACTGGAAATATGTCTTATATTCTAGGTTCTTCAAAGTAGTCACCTTTTGCTTTGATTACTGCTTTGCACACTCTTGGCATTCTCTTGATGAGCTTCAAGAGGTAGTCACCTGAAATGGTCTTCCAACAGTCTTGAAGGAGTTCCCAGAGATACTTAGCACTTGTTGGCCCTTTTGCCTTCACTCTGCGGTCCAGCTCACCCCAAACCATCTCGATTGGGTTCAGGTCTGGTGACTGTGGAGGCCAGGTCATCTGGCGTAGCACCCCATCACTCTCCTTCTTGGTCAAATAGCCCTTACACAGTCTGGAGGTGTGTTTGGGGTCATTGTCCTGTTGAAAAATAAATGATGGTCCAACTAAATGCAAACCGGATGGAATAGCATGCCGCTGCAAGATGCTGTGGTAACCATGCTGGTTCAGTATTCCTTCAATTTTGAATAAATCCCCAACAGTGTCACCAGCAAAGCACCCCCACACCATCACACCTCCTCCTCCATGCTTGACGGTGGGAACCAGGCATGCAGAGTCCATTTGTTCACCTTTTCTGCGTCGCACAAAGACACGGTGGTTGGAGCCAAAGATCTCAAATTTGGACTCATCAGACCAAAGCACAGATTTCCACAGGTCTAATGTCCATTCCTTGTGTTCTTTAGCCCAAACAAGTCTCTTGTGCTTGTTGCCTGTCCTTAGCAGTGGTTTCCTAGCAGCTATTTTACCATGAAGGCCTGCTGCACACAGTCTCCTCTTAACAGTTGTTGTAGAGATGTGTCTGCTGCTAAAACTCTGTGTGGCATTGACCTGGTCTCTAATCTGAGCTGCTGTTAACCTGCGATTTCTGAGGCTGGTGACTCGGATGAACTTATCCTCCGCAGCAGAGGTGACTCTTGGTCTTCCTTTCCTGGAGCGGTCCTCATGTGAGCCAGTTTCTTTGTAGCGCTTGATGGTTTTGGCCACTGCACTTGGGGACACTTTCAAAGTTTTCCCAATTTTTCGGACTGACTGACCTTCATTTCTTAAAGTAATGACGGCCACTCGTTTTTCTTTACTTAGCTGCTTTTTTCTTGCCATAATACAAATTCTAACACTCCATTCAGTAGGACTATCAGCTGTGTATCCACCTGACTTCTGAACAACACAACTGATGGTCCCAACCCCATTTATAAGGCAAGAAATCCCACTTATTAAACCTGACAGGGCACACCTGTGATGTGAACACCATTTCAGGTGACTACCTCTTGAAGCTCATCAAGAGAATGCCAAGAATGTGCAAAGCAGTAATCAAAGCAAAAGGTGGCTACTTTGAAGAAGCTAGAATATAAGACATATTTTCAGTTGTTTCACACTTTTTTGTTAAGTATATAATTCCACATGTGTTAATTCATAGTTTTGATGCCTTCAGTGTGAATCTACAATTTTTATAGTCATGAAAATACAGAAAACTCTTGGAATGAGAAGGTGTGTCCAAACTTTTGGTCTGTACTGTATGTGGGTGTAAACTGTTGCTTGGGCACACAGCAGGGCTCAGAAGGGAAGGAGCACTGTGTTTTTTTTTTAGCTTTTGGAGTATAGATTTAGAGGGACTTTCTGGTCGCCATGTTATTTTTGCAGAGCCCTGGAGGTGCCAGTAAATTGGAATTCCCCAAGAAGTGACCCCCATTTTGTAGGGGCGATTTTAGGGTCTCTGCAAATGTGACATGGCATCCAAAAAACAACGATCTAAATCTGCGCTCCAAAAGTACATAGCGCTCCTTCACATCTGCACTCGGCTGTGTGCCCAAATGGCAGTTTATGCCCCCATGTATGACACTGGTGTACCCAGGATAACGTACTTAATGCCATATGTGGGTATAAACTGCTGTTTGGGCACAGCCGGGCACAGAAGGGAAGGAGCGCTATTTTGGTTTTTGGAGCACAGTTTGCTTTTTGGACACCATGCCACTTTTGCAGAGCCCAAGAATTGCCAGTAAAGTGGAATCCACAGACTTGTGACCCCATTTTGGAAACTAAACTCTTCAAGGGATTTATCAAGTGGGGTAGCGAGTATTATTAACTCTTAAGTGTTGCATTCTTTTAATTTCCAGAAATGAATGCGCAGATAATAATGAAAAGTTAAAAATGAAATTTTTCTATAGATTCGCCATTTCAGTGCCCGATATGTTGTGCCCAGTTTATGTCTGCACAGACACACACTCCAAAAACTGGTGAGCGGGGATCCCGGGCACAACAGCTTTTGGAGCGTTCATCTCTGATACAAGCCGGGCACAACATATTACGCACTGAAATGTCGTATTCCTGGATAAATTGTCATTTTCACCTTTCACCATCAGCTGCGTATTCATTTATGGATAATAAATTATAGCCACACTTGGGGGTTAAAAATACTCACTGTACCCCTGGATAAATTCCTTCAGGGGTGTAGTTTCCAAAATGGGTTCACATCTCAGGAGATTCCACTTTACTGGCATTTCAGCTCTGCAAAAGTGTCATGGCGTCCAAAAACCAAACCATCCAAGTCTGTGCTCCGAAAACCAAATAGCGCTCCTTCCCTACTGTGCCCAAACAGCAGTTTATACCACATATGACATTAAGTACGTTATTCTGGGTACACCAGTGTCATACATGGGGGTATAAACTGCAGTTTGGGCACACAGCAGGGGGCAGAAGGGAAGGAGCGCTATGTGGCTTATGGAGTGCAGATTCAGATGTTTGGTATCTGGACGCCATGTCATGTTTGCAGAACCTGTAAGGTACCATAAGAGTGGATTCCCCAAAGGAGTGACCCCATTTTGAAAACTGCACCCCTCAAAGAATTTATCAGGGGGTGTAGTGAGCTTTATTATCCCAGAGGTGACTGCACAGCGGATGGGGAAAAGTGAATATGTAAGCTGTGCGGAGTACATTGGGAACACCAAATTCCCTACTATATCCCCAGTAGCTCCTATGATTGGGGGGGTCACTCTGGGGGTCACTTCTGGTGTCTTTTCCCTCATAACCTCTAAATCTGGTCTGTACCCTGATATCCGCTCGCACAGCTTATACATTCCCTTCCTGCCGCAGCCAGTTATGTTCTAATGATTTGGCGATTTTTGGGGTTTTTGTCTTCACATTGTACGAGCTATATTTTCTTTATTTCTCTGTTGATGTAGCCATATGAGGGCTTGTTGTTTGCAGTATGAGATGTATTTTGTAATGACATCATCTTTGGGCGCCTATAACTTATTGAATAAATTTTATTAACTCTTTCTTGTTGGATTAAAAAAAAAACATCAATTCTGGCACTGCGTTTTACCTTTGAAATTTTTCACCATGCAGCATAAAGCATAAGTAACCTGTGACCTTTATTCTACGGGTCGGTACGATTACGGAGATACCTCATTTATACTGTTTTTTTTATGCGATACTAATTTTGCAGAACAAAAACCCATTTGGGGACATAAATTAATTGTTTTTGCATCGCCATCTTCTGAGATGCGTTACATTTTTATTTTACGGTTTACAGAGTTGGTTTAGGGCTTATTTTTTGCGGCACAACCTGTGCTTTTTATTGGTACCGTTTTGGGGTACATATGACTTTTTAATCACTTTTTATGGCATATTTTGTAAGGCGAGATTGCAAAAAATCATTACTTTTGGCGAGTTTTTTCAGTTTTTTTTTCCCCGACGTTCACCATCTATATTAAATATTGTTTCAGTTTTATTGTACAGGTTGTTACGGACGCGGTGATACCAAATATGCATTGTTTTTATAAAATTTTTTTTTTTTATATATAATTCATTTTATATAGGAAAAGGGAATTTTTGGGGCTTTATTCTTTTATTCATTTTTTTCACTTTTTTTTTATTTTTTCATGTGTCCCATTAGGACACCTGAGCCAGAGATGCTTTGATTGCTGGCTCAGCACTTTAGACTGGAGGACACAAGCATACAAGTGTCTTGCAGTCTATACAGGAAGTCATCGCTATGGAAACACAGCGCTGACTTCCGCAGGTCTCGGCAGGATCAACCAGGTAGTGGGGGCTCCAGGCAGCCTGGGGTCACTGGGCAGACCCCGGGCTGCAGATTATACATATCGGCACCCCCCCGATCTCGCCGCGGGAGTTGCCGGTGGGGGCGGCAACATGGCGGAACCCCTTGGATGCCGCGGTCATGTTTGACCGCGGCATCCAAGGGGTTAAAACCTCCGATCAGAACTCAGTTCGAACCAGGGGATATGGAGCAGGGTGTTAGCTGTCAGGTACAGCTAACACCCGGTTCCGATGCCTCCCGCTCAGATAGTGAGCGGGCGGCCGCCCCAGGGCGTATTATTACGCCCTGTTGCACGAAGTACCAAGCGCACAGGACGTAATAGTACGTCCAATGTCGTTAAAGGGTTAATATCCCAAAGCGCTAAAGTCTGGCCTGAGGTTTTCTGCTCAAGTTCATAAATCCATTTCCTGGCTCCTGCGGACAAGGAGGATAAGCTACGTCTCAAATTCTCTTTATCAATATGTGGCCATGGGCGATATTTAAGAGTATGTTGATTCACCCGTAAAACTGGAAAGAAGCCAGCAATTGGTTTATGTTGATATTTTTCCCATACATTCATACACTCCTTCATATAGTGGTAATCCCATCCTGGATCACACCATCTCCCATATACACAGTCTTTGGTTCCTTGTATTTTATCACATGCAAAAGATCCTTCCCTAGGCCATGTATGTGGAAACTGAGATCCTAACTTTTCAGAGCATCCAGCAAGATTATCACAGAATGGATTAGAATAATATTCGCCTTCTTTCGCAGTCACAATTTGCCTCAGGGACTGACTGACAGCTACAGCCATTAACTCTTTAGCCTCCAAGCCCCCCCCCTCCTCTTTCTCCTCTGATACTGCCTCAGTTATCTATTCTCCTTCACTCCCCTGTTGTTGTACAGGAGGTCAGAGATGTCATAAGGAAGGAGAAATGGGGGATGATGGTGATGCTTCAACAATCTTGAAGTCTGCTTAACCCTTGATTTCCCCTGACTAGAAACAGAAGTAACTGGCTTAGCTTCTTTACCATCTGTAAATATCCCTTTACCAAGCATCCTGGACAATTGCTTCCCTGTAGTTGGAGGCTGTGCTAAAGACACTAAGCCAGCTACATTAACCCATACATTTTACCCACCATCATCCAAGTTAGGCTGTTCATGACAGCTTGTATCTTCCTCTGAGCTAAGAAGTAGTCTCAATATACATATGTAAATGGTTTAGCTTAATCTTAGAAAAACTTCCTGTTTCTGGCCAAGAAACAGTGAGAGATGAAGTTTTCTCGCTCCACTTTTTACACCATTTCTCCAATTCTTTCTTATCATCAGGATACTCCTGAATCATCAATAATAACGAATTAGACACGATGTAAGATTATTGAAACAGTCACGCCCACAACAATTAGTATTATGACCCTAATGGAGGTGCAACTCAAGGTCACAGACACTCCGGTGGAGCTCAGTGCTCCCACATGCACCGATCCTAGTAATACGGCACCAGTTAGTGTTACAATTAGTATCTGTCACTCCACTTGCCGTTCTCAGGGTAAAGTCTAATGACACCACTCACTACGCAGCAAGTCTCCACTTGCCTTAACGCAAGCTGAAGTGACAACGCTTTGGCGCGAGCTCTACTCCTCCACAGTGATCACAGTAAGGCTATTTAGCGCCACACCTAGGTGTGTCTGCTTACCAAAACGTGGAGTTTCAGCTTCTCAGCGTATACAGTGAAATGATTAGTACAATGACAAGACAAGACAATTAACCAATAATACAAGACAGATCGATCACTTATCACATTTCTATCATCTACAGGCCTTTTGAACCAGGTAAATAAAACCTGGCCAGCCAATGATGCAAACCTGAAACTGCAGCCTCTTCCTATTTTGATCCAGAACCAAATTTGGTCTGCAATCAATAGGGCCTCTCTATCTCTTATCTCTGAGCCTTAGAACCGGATACCAAGCCAGCCAGTGCCGCAAACCTGAAGCTGTGACTCCTCTCATCTCTTCAACATTATTCAACTACTCATTTCTTCAACTACTTAGTTAAGAATATTATACTTCTTGAAAGTGGTATCAAATTTACCCAAACTAACCCCCCACTCACCGAACTGAGGTGGCCACAGGAAAAACAGTGCGGACAGACTTTAGCAAAGCAAGGTGTCTGCTTACCTATTATGTTGCGCAGGCCTGCACTGCAGAGATTTTCCTGATGGTCACGCTGCCAGTAAGTGGGCTTGAGTCTTGGGAATCACGTTGGGATCACCAAAATGTTGCAGGAAAATACCACTTTAGACCTCAAATCTTCAAGAAGTATAATTCTTTATTCACTTCGAAGTGGGAAAGTAGAACACATTGCACAATCGGCAGTACAACGATATTACATTCTCAAAGGCATACAGGGCTCAGCTCTCCTTTATACATTAAAATCCCCATTTATGACATTATTTTCACTTCCTATTGGAAAAAGTTAACATCAATGACTGTCAACATTAATATAGTTTTCAGACAATAGACTACACATATAGGCTTACACAGACGGTTTCCATGTCTGGTTTCCATCTAGGTCTAGTCACTATATCAACAATCAAGGATGACCTTTGACATCAGCTAATGGCTACCCCCACCTTAGGAATGTCTCACAGGATATAACATTTCTAAAAACACATATGGGTCCAATCACCAAGTACAAGAATATATGTATACATTAGAACACAAAAGACTTCATTACATTACATTATCTAATGTGATAATATGGCACCGCAAGTGGATATATATTTAATAATTTCTCTTCAGGGGTGTGTAAAGACCCTCCTCCCGCCAGTGATCAAACATAATTACCAGTTTCTTCGCATGCTCTGTTATAACTGACACGACCATTTACTGTCCTGTATAAAATCTTATGTTATGTATTTAATAAACACAACTTGCTTTGATAACACCGACTGTGTGTCAGGCTAGTTTTTCCTTTGTGAGCTCACGATATATATATATATATATATATATATATATATATATATATATGGATTACAAATAATTTGGCACCACTTGACAATCAGAATATTGAACCCGGTTTGGGTTTCGAAAACATTTTTTACTCCCCTCCTTCCAAAGCCATAACTTTTTAGTTTTTTATTCACATTTTTGGTGGATAAATTTTATTTCATAATGGTACCATTTAATATGCTGTTCATTGTACTGGGAAACTGTAAAAAAACTCAAAATGGGGTGAAATATTCGTATGGGTTTTGTTTTTACGGCATTCACTGTGCAGCCAAAATGACATATTAGCTATATTGTGTGGGTCAGTACTGATAAAGAAACAGAATCATTACAGTCTTTACTAATAATATGTCATTGCTTTTCTATTGTAATCCCAGGGTATATACAGTGGGTACGGAAAGTATTCAGACCCCTTTAAATTTTTCGCTCTTTGTTTCATTGCAGCCATTTGCTAAAAGTAAAAAAGTTCACTTTATTTCTCATTAATGTACACTCAGCTCCCCATCTTGACAGAAAAAAACCCAGAAATGTAGATATTTTTGCAAATTTATTAAAAGTTGTAGATTCACACTAAAGGCATCAAAACTATGAATTAACACATGTGGAATTATATACTTAACAAAAAAGTGTGAAACAACTGAAAATATGTCTTATATTCTAGGTTCTTCAAAGTAGCCACCTTTTGCTTTGATTACTGCTTTGCACACTCTTGACATTCTCTTGATGAGCTTCAAGAGGTAGTCACCTGAAATGGTTTTCACTTCACAGGTGTGCCCTGTCAGGTTTAATAAGTGGGATTTCTTGCCTTATAAATGGGGTTGGGACCATCAGTTGTGTTGTTCAGAATTCAGGTGGATACACAGCTGATAGTTGTTAAATAATGTCTGTAAATTGTAAAATGCTTTACAATTGAATGAAATCCTTACTCACGTGTTGACCCATAAGGTAACATTATTGGAGGACTCAGCTTCATATAAAAACATGGAGGTTTATTGAAGTCTTCATGGAAAACAGATACATGGAAACTTTCCAGCATAACAGAAATATTAGTCAATGTCTTACATCATAGGAGAAGTTCAGAATAAGGTTTCTTCAAGATGGTTCCCTTGCAGACATCTTGGCTCATGCTTATTCATCAATGTGTGTTGATCTTCTGCAGGACGATTCTGCCATCCTTCCAAGATCTCAGAGGAAGTAGACACAGGTCGGAAGAGAGAGACACCCAAAGTGAGGGACATAGACAGGCCCCGACATGTGTGTCTGTCAATCATTTATATTCATGAGAGGGGGTGTTTCCCAACATCCTTATACTTTCTACTACTGTATTTGGACAATACTAAAATAGTGTACCCTAACCACACCCATGCACCATAAGTTACAAGAGCTTTGCCAGCAGAATACAATTAACCCTTAAAGGTCTTGAATATTGTAGAATAATATTATTTAACATTTCCCCCTCTTGAGAGTGATATACATCTGTTTGAACCCTCAAGATACATATCATTAGACAATATTCATTAGACTACATCTTCTTTCTTCTTTTTGAATACTGGAACTTAATTTTCATAAATAAATTAATTGTTCATATAACAATAATTTTATCAAATTGCAATAAATTTTGATATTAATAAATGTTATGGTAAACCGTGATTTAATAGGAAAATGATTTGATATACTAACTAAACTAGACTTCTAAGCTTCTTTCATCGTCTTCTTCTGGTCATCTTCTTCTGTCATAATAGAAGGTTTAACATAAATGTTGTTGAAGGTTTTGACTTGTTAACGTAAAGTCCTTTAGTTTATAGATTTCCGTCATGTTGTGCAGATATTATCACATTGTCCAATAAAGTTCATATTATGAAGATATTGATATAGCAACACAGTCCATATATTAAGTATGTATTCCTTATGATAACTTGTCAGGAGACACAGACTGTAGTGACATTCTTCTTCTTTCCCTTGACCATTTGTCAGTTGTGGAGCAGCTGTGACACTTCCGAGGCAGCACTGCAGAGTGTTAATTTTGACACGCATCTCTGCTGCTTGTTCACTTCAGCTCATTTAATATTAACAGTCTAATATATAGAATATATGTAGTAGGGTTTGTTATCCATTACCCTTTTGCTTACCAAGCAACTTTCCTTGAAGTTTTGTAGTTGATGGGACTCCATAAGAATGTTAATGAAGAACAATCTTTATAACTCAGTCCAATTATCATCAATGTTTCCAAACTCCAGTAATAATTTTCATCAGTAACTGTTAAATTATGAACACAGTCCTTGGCATAAGCTTACATGTGTAGCTTTAATACCTTAAAGTTGTTTCTTTCTGCACATCTTTTTCTTCTTGTAACTGTCAAAGTCTTTTATTAATATTTGATATCAAACTTTATCATAATCTTGGACTTGATTGAAGATAAATTTCCCTATGCCTAATCCTTTGGATACAATAATACATATATACAGTGTGTATATATATATATAAATATATATATATATATATATATATATATATATATATACTATATATATTAACATATATATACTTTAGTTCACTTGTGATGACAAATTGCAACATAATCTTGAAACCTAATGTGATTTCATTATTAATTACCATTTTATAGAGAATCACAATATTTATTCTTTGATCATAACTTAGCATACATATACTAAACATCAATATGTTCCAATATGAATGTGTTATCATACTTATTCATAAATTTTTAAAAGTACAATCACTTTACTATCCTTTTTAATAAAGAAATACCTTTATATTCAGCATTACTTACTAAATATTATTGTGCTTTTTATTTAAAACACGATATTCAACTTTACTCATTTAGTCAAAAGAGATATGAATAATCCCACATTTACAATTGCTTTGTCCTTTTTAACAACTGGCTCTTTACAGAAAACTGTGACCTTTAACCTTTTAAATACCATCACTCCAAGAATAGTATAAACTGACACTTTGCAAAATGTGAACAACTTTTGACTCTGCTCAGAATCAAATTTAAACTATACATCCTTTACCTAATTAAATGTGTATGTTTTTGTGTAATGATTGTATATATGTAAACACATTAAACAACATATGAAATAAGTATTATAAAACATAAATATTCCAAAATATGTCACATTCTATAATCAGAAGTTTGCTAAATAAACAAAGAATATATCTCTTGATATAACTTCTCTTTGATCTTAATATTAATTGTCCTTTCATAAAGAAGATTATCTTATTATCTCATTTATATATAAGACAATTATATTTTCCCAATGTTTGTAGGTGATTAATATATATAAGTGTGTCGGTACCTTTGTAAGATTACATAATCAGTGATACAATAAGACAATCCTTGTTATAGATCATATCCAGCTTTACACACTATGAATAATATATTTATCATTCCTTGATAAAATTACCCCAATAAATCTTTGTCATTTTAACCAAATATATTGGAAAGCTATCTGTATTATCTTTGTCAAAAGCTCTTTGACTATCTAAATATTCATGAACTAAGATGTACATGTCTTAGCAGCTGTCACTTACACTCAAACCTCGTGTGTGCTTCTGTAGCTTTAAGAACATATGAGTTTCCTTTGATGTATCTCAAATATATCTGCTATTTCCCAATGTACATTCAATATAATGGATCACATAGAACAAAAAATAAATATAGACGTCTTCAGATGTGTTATACTTTTTCCTTGGATGCATCCTGGTTTTTCTTAGGCCTATTTTTTTAACATCACAGAACTGCAGTTAACATAAATACATGACATCGACACTTACACTACAATGGACCCAACAGGATCACATCACCATTTGTTCCTTGTCAATCAACTGACAACACTAAGTCACACTGATGCTCTTCAGACTTTGCATGCACTTACACACAGAAAAACTACATGCATAATTGTAAGTTATGTCTTATTTTCCTTTAATATGCATTGCTATTAGTCACACCATATTAATCTGTTTATCAAATTAATTGTTAGACAATTCATGCATATATTGGCCTATAATGAAAAATTGATGAGTGATTCAAGTGTTGCTTTTTCACATATGTAATATCTAAGGAGAAAAAATAGATAAAATTTTAGCAAAAAATCTAATTGATATGCTAACAATTTTAACCAATGGAAAAGTTTACTTTTTTGACTTCTAATACTATATGATCATATTATATATATACAGTCATATGAAAAAGTTTGGGCACCCCTATTAATCTTAATCATTTTTAGTTCTAAATATTTGGGTGTTTGCAACAGCCATTTCAATTTGATATATCTAATAACTGATGGACACAGTAATATTTCAGGATTGAAATGAGGTTTATTGTACTAACAGAAAATGGGCAATATGCATTAAACCAAAATTTGACCGGTGCAAATATTTGGGTACCCTTATCATTTTATTGATTTGAATACTCCTAACTACTTTTTACTGACTTACTGAAGCACAAAATTGGTTTTGTAACCTCCCTGAGCTTTGAACTTCATAGCCAGGTGTATCCAATCATGAGAAAAGGTATTTAAGGTGGCCAATTGCAAGTTGTTCTCCTATTTGAATCTCCTCTGAAGAGTGGCATCATGGGCTCCTCAAAACAACTCTCAAATGATCTGAAAACAAAGATTGTTCAACATAGTTGTTCAGGGGAAGGATACAAAAAGTTGTCTCAGAGATTTAACCTGTCAGTTTCCACTGTGAGGAACATAGTAAGGAAATGGAAGACCACAGGGACAGTTCTTGTTAAGCCCAGAAGTGGCAGGCCAAGAAAAATATCAGAAAGGCAGAGAAGAAGAATGGTGAGAACAGTCAAGGACAATCCACAGACCACCTCCAAAGAGCTGCAGCATCATCTTGCTGCAGATGGTGTCACTGTGCATCGGTCAACAATACAGCACACTTTGCACAAGGAGAAGCTGTATGGGAGAGTGATGCGAAAGAAGCCGTTTCTGAAAGCACGCCACAAACAGAGTCGCCTGAGGTATGCAAAAGCACATTTGGACAAGCCAGCTTCATTTTGGAAGAAGGTCCTGTGGACTGATGAAACAAAGATTGAGTTGTTTGGTCATACAAAAAGGCGTTATGCATGGCGTCAAAAAAACACAGCATTCCAAGAAAAGCACTTGCTGCCCACTGTAAAATTTGGTGGAGGTTCCATCATGCTTTGGGGCTGTGTGGCCAATGCCGGCATCGGGAATCTTGTTAAAGTTGAGGGTTGCATGGATTCAACTCAGTATCAGCAGATTCTTGAGAATAATGTACAAGAATCAGTGACGAATTTGAAGTTACGCCGGGGATGGATATTTCAGCAAGACAATGATCCAAAACACAGCTCCAAATCTACTCAGGCATTCATGCAGAGGAACAATTACAATGTTCTGGAATGGCCATCCCAGTCCCCAGACCTGAATATCATTGAACATCTGTGGGGTAATTTGAAGCGGGCTGTCCATGCTCGGCGACCATCAAACTTAACTGAACTGGAATTGTTTTGTAAAGAGGAATGGTCAAAAATACCTTCATCCAGGATCCAGGAACTGATTAAAAGCTACAGGAAGCGACTAGAGGCTGTTATTTTTGCAAAAGGAGGATCTACTAAATATTAATGTCACTTTTCTGTTGAGGTGCCCATACTTTTGCACCAGTCAAATTTTGATTTAATGCATATTGCACATTTTCTGTTAGTACAATAAACCTCATTTCAATCCTGAAATATTACTGTGTCCATCAGTTATTAGATATATCAAATTGAAATGGCTGTTGCAAACACCCAAATATTTAGAACTAAAAATGATTAAGATTAATAGGGGTGCCCAAACTTTTTCATATGACTGTATTTGTTTTGCACATTCTCTGCATACAGAGTGGAATGTGAGCAAAATATATATATCACCACTTAAGGAGTAAGATCAAGTCACTTTTAGTTGACACTCATGTAAATATATATATTATAATATGATGCATACATATAGTATTATTATCAATATCATAATCAGGACTATTTTATAAACATCACATAACTATCTGGATTATACTTGATCATTTTAATTTCTCCTCATATGAAACATTTATCTTTCTACAGCCTGACTAGTAAAATGATGCCAATAGACAGTCATTAATGTAGCAATATTTTTAAGCTCGACCCATGACCTTCCTGTCAATAACATCCACCAATAGATTGAGTAATGTTCTGACATTTAGATATTCTAAGCTTTCTGACATTTTTCTGATCAGGAATAGATCAGAGTTCAAGGATGGGTTTCTATTACAGTCTAACATTTTGGGAACAGCTGTTACTCTGTCAGGATTGCTATTTTGTACATTCTTTCCTATGTGACTGACTCAATCTATAGTTTTGAATGGCTGAGAGGTTGACATTTGCTTATTTACAACTGATAATGGGATTTTTATGAATGGAACATCTTTCATGAGATATGGCTTATATACAACGTGTAATTTCCTACGTTGTATTTCCTACTGTAATCTGATTTGACAGATTTCTTTTAGGTGGTTTTATTCTTTGATTTGTCCCTGTTTGTCTTACATTTGTCATCTGTCTCTGATGTCTTCTGGCCATGTCCAGTAAACTAGCAGCTTCAAATAAAGACTTTTTATCTGATGTAATAGCCAAAGTGACTGGATCCAAAAATCTGAATTTCTTCACAAAAGTTCTCACCATCGTTTGAGAATTGACTTTTCCAGCAACAGCTCTATAAGTCCTCTCAAATCTAGACATAACTGAATATGTAGATTCAGCTCTGCCAATCTTTATTTCATTCAGAATTTCAGATGTTGGCATGCTGTCACCTGTAGTACACCAAATTAATTTCTTTAATCGGTCTACATCACTGTCCTGTAACCATTCATTTGACTCATTGTCATAAGACATATTTGTTGATAGACATCTCGCAAAGTTTGCAGGAAGCCAAATTTTAAATAAGAGATTTCTCTCTTTCATAGCTAAATCAAGCTTATCTGCATAACTTTCAAATATTTCTGAGTTTCTACACACATGGATATTTACATCATATGTGGGAATGTCCTTACTCAGATTGGTCAAATGTTTCTGCAACTTTATTTTCTGCTTAGTTTCTTTAATTTGTAATTCCTTATATACTGACATATCTGCATCTGTGCTATTATTATCCTGAGTAATTACAGGCTCCATTTGTTCACTAGCCTGTGACGAGCTATCTCTGCTCATTAGAGCCACGTGATACCTCATGTCAGCATGCTGAGATTCCTGTGAATCTGTTTGAACACTTGTCTCTTCTGTATTAACAGAAATTACATTACAGACTTCTTTCTTTTCTGATATAATGTTATGAAATACATTAACCATATGCATAATATTCCTTAACTTCTCTTTCTCTTTTATAACACACAATGATTTCTTAGTTTCTATGATAGAATTTGCTTGTGCACACTGTGCGTACAGATTCTGCCATATATTCTGTAACCTTTCACTAGGCATAAACTTAAACTGTAAGTTACACTTTTTAGACAACGACTGTATAATTTCCATAATTAAATGTAAAATTTTTACTTACAACCGTAGGAAACCGTCACCTTGTAACTTGTAGCTTCTCCTTGGAACAACTGCTTCCTTTCATCAGCACATCTCAGTACGTCTGGCATCTGTTGTCCTCCTTTATCGCTTGTCATAAATTCTTCAGTTCCTCACAAGCTCTTCTTACACAGGCTTCTGTCTCTAGAGGCTTACTGGAACACATGCAACTTTCAGCTGTAAGATTTCATTCATCTAGGTAATTTTCGAAATTTCCTGAAGCTTGCATAAAACGTGCAAAATACTATCTCTCTTCCCCCTCTTGCAAGTAAAAGGAATGAGAAAAAACAGGAAAAAATATCGACTGGACCGGCTCGCCACTGTTAAATAATGTCAGTAAATTGTAAAATGCTTTACAATTGAATGAAATCCTTACTCACGTGTTGACCCATAAGGTAACATTATTGGAGGACTCAGCTTCATATAAAAACATGGAGATTTATTGAAGTCTTCATGGAAAACAGATACATGGAAACCTTCCAGCATAACAGAAATATTAGTCAATGTCTTACATCATAGGAGAAGTTCAGAATTAGGTTTCTTCAAGATGGTTCCCTTGCAGACATCTTGGCTCATGCTTATTCATCAATGTGTGTTGATCTTCTGCAGGACGATTCTGCCATCCTTCCAAGATCTCAGAGGAAGTAGCCAGGTCGGAAGAGAGAGACACCCAAAGTGAGGGACAGAGACAGGCCAGACATGTGTGTCTGTCAATCATTTATATTCATGAGAGGGGGTGTTTCCCAACATCCCTATACTTTCTACTACTGTATTTGGACAATACTAAAATAGTAAACCCTAACCACACCCATGCACCATAAGTTACAAGAGCTTTGCCAGCAGAATACAATTAACCCTTAAAGGTCTTGAATATTGTAGAATAATATTATTTAACAATAGTCCTACTGAATGGAGTGTTAGAATTTGTATTATGGCAAGAAAAAAGCAGCTAAGTAAAGAAAAACGAGTGGCCATCATTACTTTAAGAAATGAAGGTCAGTCAGTCCGAAAAATTGGGAAAACTTTGAAAGTGTCCCCAAGTGCAGTGGCCAAAACCATCAAGCGCTACAAAGAAACTGGCTCACATGAGGACTGCCCCAGGAAAGGAAGACCAAGAGTCACCTCTGCTGCGGAGGATAAGCTCATCCGAGTCACCAGCCTCAGAAATTGCAGGTTAACAGCAGCTCAGATTAGAGACCAGGTCAATGCCACACAGAATTCTAGCAGCAGACACATCTCTACAACAACTGTTAAGAGGAGACTGTGTGCAGCAGGCCTTCATGGTAAAATAGCTGCTAGGAAACCACTGCTAAGGACAGGCAACAAGCACAAGAGACTTGTTTGGCCTAAAGAACACAAGGAATGGACATTAGACCTGTGGAAATCTGTGCTTTGGTCTGATGAGTCCAAATTTGAGATCTTTGGTTCCAACCACCGTGTCTTTGTGCGAGTCAAGAAAAGGTGAACGAATGGACTCTACATGCCTGGTTCCCACCGTGAAGCATGGAGGAGGAGGTTTGATGGTGTGGGGGGGCTTTGCTGGTGACACTGTTGGGGATTTATTCAAAATTGAAGGAATACTGAACCAGCATGGTTACCACAGCATCTTGCTGCGGCATGCTATTCCATCCGGTTTGCGTTTAGTTGGACCATCATTTATTTTTCAACAGGACAATGACCCCAAACACACCTCCAGACTGTGTAAGGGCTATTTGACCAAGAAGGAGAGTGATGGGGTGCTACGCCAGATGACCTGGCCTCCACAGTCACCAGACCTGAACCCAATCCAGATGGTTTGGGGTGAGCTGGACTGCAGAGTGAAGGCAAAAGGGCCAACAAGTGCTAAGCATCTCTGGGAACTCCTTCAAGACTGTTGGAAGACCATTTCAGGTGACTACCTCTTGAAGCTCATCAAGCGAATGCCAAGAGTGTACAAAGCAGTAATCAAAGCAAAAGGTGGCTACTTTGAAGAACCTAGAATATAAGACATATTTTCAGTTGTTTCACACTTTTTTGTTAAGTATATAATTCCACATGCGCTAATTCACAGTTTTGATGCCTTCAGTGTGAATCTACAATTTTTATAGTCAAAACTCTTGGAATGAGAAGGTGTGTCCAAACTTTTGGTCTGTACTGTATACATACTGCTAATTCCTTTATTGCTGACATTTTTGCATGTGGCCTTGTGATCTAGTTCATTGGATCCACAAAATATTGTTTTAGGTAAATGAGTCAAAACAGTTGATAAAGAAAGTTCTGATGTGTAGAGCACATCATGTTCTTTAGGCTCAGACCCCACGTAGCGAGCTGTACCCCAAAAGCACCGGAGAAAACGCATTGTGTTTTTTCCTGCAACGCTTTTCACAGAAAATCCAAATTGATTTAATCTTCAAACTTTCTACCCCTATTATACTTATACGTCAGTGTTTCTGTAGGTATAATTGACATGCTGCCATATTCTGCAGTGGATTTTTTTTCTGCAATATAGGGATGGGATCAGCCACAATGGAAGGAGCACCGGGGGAGGGGCAGGAGCAAGGAAGATAGATCTAAGGTACATACACATCACGTCACACACAGACGGCTCCGCTACATACACATCACCGAGACAGCTCTGCTACATACACATCACCCAGACAGCTCTGCTACATACACATCACCCAGACAGCTCTGCTACATACACATCACACACAGACGGCTCTGCTACATACACGTCACACACACACAGCTCTGCTACATACACGTCACACACAGACGGCTCTACTACATACACGTCACACAGACAGCTCTGCTACATACACGTCACACACAGACGGCTCTGCTACATACACATCACCCACACAGCTCTGCTACATACACGTCACACACAGACAGCTCCGCTACATACACGTCACACACAGACAGCTCTGCTACATACACATCACACACAGACGGCGCCGCTACATACGCGTCACACACAGACAGCTCTGCAAGACCTCTAATATCTGGTCATGTGATTCTGTGACTCCTCCCACACGTGACATCATCACAGGTCCTTTAGCTCACTAGGATTTAGTATCTTCTGCACAGATGAAGCTATAACAGCAGGACTTGATCATGTGATTCCTTGACTCCTCCCACACCTATGACATCACCACAGGTCCTGTGAACAGACGGCTGCTGTACCTGAGGAGGTAAGTGCTCGCTCTCAGTCTTTCTCATACATTCAGTTACCCTCCTTGTGGCCCCCACACACTATAATGTCCTCTTTGTGGCCCCCACACAGTATAATGTCCTCCTTGTGGCCCCCACACACTATAATGTCCTCCTTGTGGCCCCCACACACTATAATGTCCTCCTTGTGGCCCCCACACAGTATAATGTCCTCCTTGTGGCCCCCACACACTATAATGTCCTCCTTGTGGCCCCCACACAGTATAATGTCCTCCTTGTGGCCCTGTTGGAGGCTGCAGAAGACTTGAGACTGGGAAGGAGATTCACCTTCCAGCAATGACCCTAAACCTCCAGCCCGAGCTCCAGGGGATGGTTTAGATGACAGAATATTCCGGGGTTAGAATGGCCCAGTCACAGTCCAGACCTAAATCCCATTGAGCATCTGTGGCAAGACATGAAAATTACTGATCACAGACGCTCCATCCAATCTGGCTGCAAAGAAGAAGAAGAAGGGGCAGAAATCTCATCTCTAGATGTGCAAAGCTGGTAGAGACAGAGCCCAAAAGACTTGGAGCTGGAATTGCAGCTAAAGGCGGCTCTACAAAGTATTGCTATAGGGGGGCTGAAGACTTTTGCACGTCACAGTTGTCATATTTTTATTGGATTACAATGTTGATAACCTTGTATCATTTTCCTTCCACTTCACAATTATCTGATACTTTGTGTTGTTATCACTGAAAATCTCAAGAAAATACATTTAAGTTTGTGGTTGTGACAAAATGTGACAAAGCTCAAGGGGTGTGAAGACTTTTACAAGCCCCTGTATCGGTGTTAGATCTCTGGATGGAACATTCTTCGGGACACTCATTACTCTCATGTCACTACAGCGGGGCCCATTCTCTACGTCCTCTATACCATCATGTAAGATTCTGGTCATTTCAGTAAGTCACAAACCTCCAGATTCCCGTTGGCCACTTTCTCCTCTGCATTAGTAACTTGTTGTTGCACGGTGTGTACTATGCTGTAATACTTCCTCTTCTGTGAGGGTCAGGGAGGACTGGACAGTTAGTTCCAGTGTGCTGGTAATATCAGGGGCCAAGTGTCTTCCACCTCTATGGCCAGTAGATTGTAGTCCAGACAGAAATGTGGGAGATCTATCTGTGACAGTTGTGGCTGTTCCAAGAGATCGATGGACTAACCATCACTTGCTGGGAATGAAGCTGCAGGGAAAGTCAGTGTCATCTTTAGAATTGTCAGCTCGGTATCTTTGGACTCTTCCTCACCTTTTTGAGGGTATCTTCCCACTCCTTAGTGGGTAGCACGGCTCATTCTACTAGAGATGCAACACCACGGGCAGCACTGAACACCCTCTCAGCCAGTACGCCTGAGGCTGGTCAAAAACTCCCAATGAGATTCTGTTCAGCCTATCACACACCTTATATACCCACCAAGCCAGCCCACAACAAGTCACTTCCTTCCTGAGCTACACGCTGCTGACGTCAGAAGTAGGAGGTGGTCATAATAATGTGACTCATCTGTTCTATTTATTACATGGGATTCCGTGTAGTGATTACATTGTCTCATCTTCTCTCCATTCAGGTTCCTACAATATAGAATCCTCTCAGTATCTTCTATATAAGAGAATATTCCTGATTGTCCCATCAAGGATGGAAAGAGACAGGAACAAGATGGCGGAAAGTCTATTAAATCTCACCCTAGAGATCATCTACCAGCTTACTGGAGAGGTGAGAGATTCTGATGATGTCACATTACATCATTCTTATCTATAGTAATAACAGATGATATGACTGGAGAGGTGATGGACTCTGGACATGTATGTAGTGATATTTATTAATGTGTCTCTCTAATGAAAAAGGTCTCAAGTGGGCACTGTCAGGCTCCTTTGTATGAAGGATATGGAGGAATCCTGGGTTCAATCCCGGGGCCTCCACCTCACCCCCTGATACAGGAGGAGATCAATGAACAGAAGATCCTAGAACTCGCCAACAAGATGCTGGAGCTGCTGACTGGAGAGGTGACACTGCTGGGAATGCTGGGACATTATACAGTAACTGGAGGGGTCTGGGTGATGACTGTATCATTATGTTGTCAGGTTCCTATAAGGTGTCAGGATGTCGCTGTCTATTTCTCCATGGAGGAGTGGGAGTATTTAGAAGGACACAAGGATCTGTACAAGGAGGTGATGATGGAGGACCACCAGCCCCTCACATCAGCAGGTAATAGACATGACTATATACACATGGACTTCCATTATTTGTATGTACAGAATGAATTCAGTCCCTGTCTGTGTTTCCTACAGGTAGATCCAGTAAGAGGACAACACCGGAGAGATGTCCCAGTCCTCTTCTTCCACAGGATGATCAGGTAGATGGAGATATTCCCTATGATGTGTAGACGGGCTGTGAAGTCCTTGTGGTCAGTCTTGTTGTATCCAGCAGTATTATATGGTTATATACTTGGGCGGTGTCATTGAGCCGCCATCTAATATGTTTCTCCAGCTTCTCAGAGACCTGCAGCTACTGTCAGGACATCTTTGATCTTCATGCGGATTAATGATCTAGAACATTCTCTGTGACTTCCCCATTTGTCCGGTGACTTTTACATTATTTGTTTCACAGATTTTCCATCAGGATAAAGATCTGAACGACATTAATGCTCTATCTATGACAATAAAGGAAGATCCCTATGTGAGTGGTGATGAGGAGTGTGAGGAGGACATTCCTACAGGTAACCGCCCAGGTGAGGAGTCACCACTATATAAAGCACAGAAGGGTCACTCATTCTATTCAGTCATTTATTAGACTATTTGTTGTTCCCCGATTCAGCTAATATACTAATAATACATGAATATAAATGTGATACCGCTATAGGGGATAATAAATGTAGTATAGAATATAACGTACGGCAGGAATATGGACTTGACATCTATGTGAACGAGGCAAATTTCCTCATCACTGGCTGTCAGTCCTCGTGAAGGGAAAGAATTTACCAGAATTATATAGCAGATTATTTCATATAGCGGAAAAAATAATCCTCCTGCTCGATCTTCAGGCAGATTCCACCTCAGAGCTCTACGGAAATAAATGGGAGGTGGAAAATACCGCCTGGCCAGTAAGGAATGTGATGGAGATTCGGAGGCTGATTTGGTAAAGCTAGGAGTCCCTGCTTCCTTGTGACTCCATAGACCCATACTACATACTGTATGGGACAGCAGATCCACGGTGAGTTCGGGCTGGGTAATCCAGCAGATGTGGTTTGGATTCTATTATGTACATGGGGTGTAATACAGTAAGATTTATGGCATCCTACAGTATTATTCCACATAAGTGGCCATATTTAAGCAGCCATGGATTGTGTTCACCTCTACAGTGACCTAGAGCAGTGGTGGCGTCTCCTGCCCCGCTTCATTACTATTCACTATCACTGACCTCCGTCTCAGCACAGTGAGTACTAATGAAGTAGGCCGCGCTGCCGTCGTTTGCTGCCTGTGCCACTGACTTCACTTCTTCACACAGTCTGAAGTGTCTCAGGCAGCGGCAGCTCAGTGTGGAAATATACTTATAAGGTTATGTTATTTAACAATAGTAAAATCAGTTTTCTTCTTGTCAGATGACTGTACCAGGAGCTCAGAGGGACATCTGATATCTACAGATTATAAAGCAGAGGATCATGGTATCACACAAGATCCATATGAAGAGCATGTCATTACCCCAGATATACCCTCAGCCCTTCAGGAGAAAGATCTTTCACCTAATTCATCACAGTCTATTAAGAAAAAGAAAAGATGCAGAAAGGATGTTTTACATCAGCTAATTCACACAGGGAAGAAGCCATATTCATGCCCAGAATGTGAGAAATGTTTTACTCAGCAATCACATCTTGTTAAACATAAGAGAATTCACACAGGGGAGAAGCCATATTCATGTCCAGAATGTGGGAAATGTTTTACTCGCAAATCAAATCTTGTTGAACATAAGAGAATTCACACAGGAGAGAAGCCATATTCATGCCCAGAATGTGGGACGTGTTTCTCTCAGAAATCAAATCTTGTTGAACATAAGAGAATTCACACAGGGGAGAAGCCATATTTATGCTCAGAATGTGGGACGTGTTTTACTCAGAAATCAAATCTTGTTGCACATAAGAGAATTCACACAGGGGAGAAGCCATATTCTTGCCCAGAATGTGGGAAATGTTTGATCTCTAAATCAAGTCTTATTAAACATAAAACAATTCACACAGGGGAGAAGCCATATTCATGCCCAGAATGTGGGAAATGTTTTACTCAGAAATCAAGTCTTGTTCAACATCAAAATATTCACACAGGGGAGAAGCCGTATTCATGCACAGAATGTGGGAAATGTTTTACTAAGAAATCAAGTCTTGTTCAACATCAAAAGATTCACACAGGGGAGAAGCCATATTCATGCCCAGAATGTGGGAAATGTTTTGTCTCTAAATCAAATCTTGTTCAACATCAAAAGATTCACACTTGAGAGAAGCCATATTCATGCCCAGAATGTGAGAAATGTTTCACTCAGAAATCACTTCTTTTTAATCATCAGAGAATTCACACATAATCGTCAATACTAATTTGGATCTCTTGCAGAATCTGAGAGGAGGAACCTAAGATTGTAGAGATTTCGTTAGTAGTCTTGGAAAGATTGTGCTATAGCGTCAGGGAGGGACAGGGACTTCCCAGTGTCGTTTTTGACGTTAGGAGCAAACTCAGTGGGCTCCCATGGGTAGAGAAATTTTTCTAGGGACCTGCCGCACTTGTTAGAGAACTCATAATGGAACCTTTTGGTACATTCATGTACTTCATATTTGGTGTCTAAATGGCCTTTTACTTTGCATCTGGCTCCAGTAGGTCCACCAGCGTTTGTGAATCCCTGTTGCGTTTATGGGAGGATTCAGGTGTTTGTATTACAGTAAGAAGATGCCTTGTTGAATGAAAACCCCCGCTGACACTCTTTAGTGCTTCCCATTGTATTGGGAGAGGGGTCTTGTCACATTCGTGATATTGAAAAAAGTCCGTAATTGTTAACTATTATTAGATTGCAATATTCATTACCTGTAAGGGTTAATTGTAATCTGCTGACAACACTTTTGGTACATGGGTGTGGTTAGGGTGAACTATTTTAGTGTTGTCCAAATACAGTTGTAAAAGTGTAAGGATGCTGGGGAACACCCCCCTCATGAATATAAATGATTGACAGACACACATGGCGGGGTCTGTCTTACTTCCTCTGACACCTTGAGAAGATGGCAGAATTGTCCCACAGAGGCCAACACATGGATGAATAAGCAAGAACCAAGATGGAACTGCAAGAGAACCAGCTTGAAGAAACCTAACTCTGAACTTCTCCCATGATGTAAGCTGATAAGACATTGACTGATATCTCTGTTATTCGGGAAGTTTTCCCTGTATCTATCTATTTTCCATGAAGACTCTAATAAATTTCCATGTTTTTAAAAGAAGCCGAGTCCAATGATGTTACCTTATGGGTCAACACATGAGTAAGAATTCACTCAAGTATATAGTATTTTACAATTGGCGAGTCGGCCCACTCAAATTTTTTCCTGTTTTTTTCTCATTCCTTCTGCTCGGACCTGTGAACTGCTATTGACTAATACAGGTCATAAATAGCTTGGTTGCTATGGAAAGCTGGTGTAAAGCTGTGTGCCTGTGGAGACTATGCGCCTACGAGCTTCTATTGGCTGATAAGGGACATGTGACCATGTGTATGGCAGTTGGAATATGAGTGAAAGACTTGCAGGCTTGTATTGGCCTAATGCAGGTCATTTTTTGGAAAAAATGTATCTCAGGAACAGTACATCCTAGAGAGGTGAGACCTGGTCTAAAATCTTCCCGGACACCTGATGTACCTGTGTGACAAATTTGGTGAGGATCGGTCCAGTCGTTTGGTCACGCATAAAGAACAGACAAACAGAAACTAATTTTTATATATATAAGATATATATAGTGTGTATACTATTGTGTGTGTGTCTAGTATTGTGTGTGTGTCTAGTATTGTGTGTGTATATGTATATAGTGTGTATAATATTGTGTGTGTGTATATGTGTATATATATAGTGTGTATAGTATTGTGTGTGTGTATGTATGTGTATATATATCTATATATATAGATATATATATATATATGTGTGTGTGTGTGTGTATGTGTATAGGATTGTGTGTGTGTGTGTATCTCTTATATATATAAAAATGAGTTCCTGTCTGTCTGTTCTTTATGCGCGACCAAACGACTGGACCGATCCTCACCAAATTTGGCACACATGTACATCAGGTGTCCGGGAATATTATAGACTGGGTCTCAGCTCTCTTGGACGTACCATTCCTGAGGTACAGTATTCCCAAAAAATGACCAGCATTAGTCTATACAAGACTGCAAGTCTTTCACTCATATTCCAACTGCCATACACACGGTCACATGTCCCTTATCAGCCAATAACAGATCGCAGGCGCTTACTCTCCTCAGTCACACAGGTTTCCATAGCAACCAAGCTATGTATGACCTGTATTAGTGAATAGCAGTTCACAGGACCTTAAATATTCAGTCATATCACGTGTATCAGCCAATATAAGTTCACATTTAATTTACCAGGTTTCCATAACAACACAGCCATAAATAGACTGTACCTATACTGGACTCAGTGGCGTAACTAGGAATGGCTGGGCCCCAAGGCGAACATTTGACATGGGACCCCCCCCCCCCCCCGGCAACCGCCCCCCCAGCACAAACTGCATTCCTGCACACACTATTATGCCCCATACTCTCCTCAGGCACACAGGTTTCCATAGCAACCAAGCTATGTATGACCTGTATTAGGGTGGGTTCACACCTGTGCTTCAGTCCGTCCGTTGCCAATCCGAGTGAAAATCTCAGCGAACAGGATTGGCATCGGATACAGACAGGTCAGCGACGCATTGGTTAAAAACCCATTCATTTGAATGGGTTTTTAAAGCAGTGCGAGGGTGTCCGATTGCACCCTCTGCGCTGCAAAACCGTTTTTTTTCCTCGGACACGAAGTCCTGCATGTCCGACTTTGTTTCCGACAAAAAAAAGGATTCGCAGCGCAGAGGGTGCAATCGGACACCCTCGCATTGCTTTAAAAACCCATTCAAATGAATGGGTTTTTAACCAATGCGTCGCTGACCTGTCTGTATCCGATGCCAATCCCGTTCGCCGAGATTTTCACTCGGATTGGCAACGGACGGACTGAAGCGCAGGTGTGAACCCACCCTTAGTGAATAGCAGTTCACAGGACCTTAAATATTCAGTCATATCACGTGTATCAGCCAATATAAGTTCACATTTAATTTACCAGGTTTCCATAACAACACAGCCATAAATAGACTGTACCTATACTGGACTCAGTGGCGTAACTAGCAATGGCAGGGCCCCAAGGCGAACATTTGACATGGGACCCCCCCCCGGCAACCCCCCACGCACACAAACTGCATTTCTGCACACACTATTATGCCCCATAGTGGCCCTTGCACACAGTATTCTGCCCCATAGTGGCCCCTGCACACAGTATCATAGTGGCTCCTTCATATAGTATTATGCGCACTTCCCGCTACTTCTTCAATTTTGGACCAGATGTCACGTGAGCCAGGCATGTATCGCAACGCATAATGACGTCGGACTGGCCCACCGATATCTGGGATGCCACCAAGGAGGACCTAAGCCTGCTGAAAAGACCCCAGAGTATAATGATAGCAGTGTTTGTGGGGTTCACGGCCCACAGGCCTTACTTACCAATCCCCGCTCCTGCTCACAGCCGCCTCTGCAGAAGGTGAAGTGCAGGCGGCCGTGAGCAGGAGTGGGGATCGGTAAGTAAATAGGGCCCGTTACCTGCTGGTGTTAAAAAAAAAAAACATCAGAGGCCCGCAGGGTCTCCTAATGTCCCGGGTCCTGTGGCAGCTGCTACCACTGCTAAACCGGTATTTACGCTACTGACTGGACTGCCATACTGGATTTCAGCATTCTTATAAATTGAAACGTTTTTTAAACTACTCATGTCCCTGCTGCTTGAGCTAATGAAAACTCTCAGCAGACCCAAGCTTGTCTCCAATCTGATAAAGTATGTTACAGACAACAGCGAGCTGCTGAAACTCCCCAGCAGACCCAAGCCCGTCTCCAATCTGACAAAGCATTGTCAGCCACATGCACACAGCTGCACTCCAGGTTTCAATAACAACCCAGCCATTTTTCTTCACTGCTGTAGGTCAGCTTTGAAGGGGCAGGGCGCTGTGGATGACACTGTTACACAAGGTCACATACACACAGCTTTACTCCAGGTTTTCCATAACAACCGATCGCAGGTTTTTCACTGATATCCAAACTGAGATGCACATGATCACATGACACTTATGGACCAATGGAAAATTGCAGGTTCAGTCTTGACATATACACAGCTTTACACCAGGTTTCCATAGCAACCAAGCTATTTATGTCTTGTATGAATCAATAGCAGTTCGCAGGTCCTTAAATATTCAGTCATATGACGTGTATTAGCCAATGTAAGTTCACATTTCATTTACCAGGTTTCCATAGCAACACAGACATAAATAGACTATACCTATACTGGACTGCCATACTGGATGTCAAGTGCAAAACTGGCCAATTCTTATGGGGTCACTACACAAACAAAAACTGAAATATACCCGTGCGAAGCCGGGTCCTTCCTCTAGTAAGATGTATATAGTGTGTATAGTATTGTGTGTGTGTCTAGTATTGTGTGTGTGTGTGTATATATATATATATATATATATATATATATATAGTGTGTATAGCATTGTGTGTGTGTATATATATATATATATATATATATATATATATATATATACTGTGTATAGGATTGTGTTTGTGTGTATGTATGTATATATATATATATATATCTGTGTGTATGTGTATAGGATTGTGTGTGTATGTGTGTGTATATCTCTTATATATATAAAAATGAGTTTCTGTCTGTTCTTTATGCATGACCAAACGACTGGACCGATCCTTACCAAATTTGGCACACATGTACATCAGGTGTCTGGGAAGATTTTAGACTGGATCTCAGCTGTCTAGGATGTACCGTTCCTGAGATACAGTATTTCCAAAAAATGACCAGCATCAGTCAATACAAGCCTGCAAGTCTTTCACTCATATTCCAACTGCCATACACACAGTCACATGTCCCTTATCAGCCAATAGAAGCTCGCAGGCGCTTACTCTCCTCAGGTACACAGGTTAAGACCAGGTTTCCATAGCAACCAAGCTATGACCTGTATTAGTCAATAGCAGTTCACAGGTCCTTAAATATTCATTCATATCATGTGTATCAGCCAATATAATTTCACATTTAATTTACCAGGTTTCCATAACAACACATCCTTAAATAGACTGTACCTATACTGGACTGCCATACTGGATGTCAAGTGCAAAACTGGCCAATTCTTATGGGGCCACTACACAAACAAAAAATGAAATATACCCGTGTGAAGCCAGGTCGCTCCCCCCCCCCCCCCGTCCCACACAAACCGCATTCCTGCACACACTATTATGCCCCATAGTGCCACATGCACACAGTATTATGCCCCACAGTGGCCCCTACACACAATTATGCCCCATAGTGGCCCCTGCACACACTATTATGCCCCATAGTGGCCCCTGCACACACTATTATGTCCCATAGTGGCCCCTGCACACAATATTATGCCCCATAGTGGCCCCTGTACACACTATTATGCCCCACAGTGGCCCCTTCACATAGTATTATGCCCCATTTTGGACCACCCATGAACAATTATTATACTCTGTGGTCTCAGACCCCAGAGTATAAGGATCAGAGACCCAGGGGAGATTATAAACATAAAAAACAATGTTACTTACCTCTCTGTGGCTCCGGCGCACTCACCGCTACCTCTTCAATGGTGGTCCAGATGTCACATAAGCCAGGCATGCATTGCAACGCATAATGACGTCGGACTGGCCCACCAAGGTCTGGGATATCACCAAAGAGGCCCGAAGCCTGCTGGAGTGCAGGAGAGGTAAGTAACATTGTTTTTTTTTATGTTCCCTCACCTCCCCTGGGCCTCCGATCATTATACTCTGGGGTCTGAAAAGACCCCAGAGTATAATGATAACAATGATTGTGGGATTCGCGGACTGCGGCTTTACTTACCGACCCCCGCTCCTGCTCACAGCCACCTCCGCAGAAGGTGAAGCGCAGGCAGCCGTGAGCAGGAGCGGGGATTGGTAAGTAAATAGGGCACATAACCTGCTGGTGTTACACCAGCAGGTAACGGCCTATTAAAAAAAAAAAACATCAGGGACCCGCCGGGCCCCCTAATGTCCTGGGCCTTGTGTCAGCAGATACAGCAGCTACCCCAGTATTTACGCCACTGACTGGACTGCCATACTGGATGTCAGCATTTTTATAAATTGAAACGTTTTTAAACTACTCATGCCGCCTGCAGCAAAACGCGTGGTTGCTGCTCGAGCTAATGAAAACTCTCTGCAGACCCAAGCCCGTCTCTAATCTGACAAGGCATTGTCAGCCACATGCACACAGCTGCACTCCATGTTTCTATAACAACCCAGCCATTTTTCTTCACTGCTGTGGGTCAGCTTTAAAGGGGCAAGGCGCTGTTTGACACTGTTACACAAGGTCACATACACACAGCTTTACTCCAGGTTTTCCATAACAACTGATCGCAGGTTTTTCACTGATATCCAAACTGAGCTACACATGATCACACGACGCTTATGGACCAATGGAAAATCGTAGGTTTTTCAGTCTTGACATACACACAGCATTACACCAGCAACCAAGCTATTTATGACCTGTATGAGTCAGTACCAGTTCGCAGGCCCTTAAACATTCAGACATATGACGTGTATCAGCCAATATAAGTCCACATTTCATTTACCAGGTTTCCATAGCAATACAGTCATAAATAGACTGTACCTATACTAGACTGCCATACTGGATGTGAAATGCAAAACTGGCCAATTCTTATGGGGCCACTACACAAACAAAAAATGAAATATACCCGTGTGAAGCCGGGTCCTTCAGCTAATATATATATATATATATATATATATATATATATATATATTCTATGTGTATATATATTGTATGTGTGTATATACAGTGTCTTGCGAAAGTATTCGGCCCCCTTGAACTTTTCAAACTTTTGCCACATTTCAGGCTTCAAACATAAAGATATAAAATTTAAATTTTTTGGTGAAGAATCAACAACAAGTGGGACACAATTGTGAAGTGGAACGTAATTTATTGGATATTTTAAACTTTTGTAAAAAATAAAAAACTGAAAAGTGGGGCATGGCAAATTATTCGGCCCCCTTAAGTTAATACTTTGTAGAGCCACCTTTTGCTGCGATTACAGCTGCAAGTCGCTTGGGGAATGTCTCTATCAGTTTTGCACATCGAGAGACTGAAATTCTTGCCCATTCTTCCTTGGAAAACAGCTGGAGCTCAGTGAGGTTGGATGGAGAGCGTTTGTGAACAGCAGTTTTCAGCTCTTTCCACAGATTCTCGATTGGATTCAGATCTGGACTTTGACTTGGCCATTCTAACACCTGGATACGTTTATTTGTGAACCATTCCATTGTAGATTTTGCTTTATGTTTGGGATCATTGTGTTGTGGGAAGATAAATCTCCGCCCCAGTCTCAGGTCTTTTGCAGACTCCAACAGGTTTTCTTTCTAAATGGTCCAGTATTTGGCTCCATCCATCTTCCCATCAATTTTAACCATCTTCCCTGTCCCTGCTGAAGAAAAGCAGGCCCAAACCATGATGCTGCCACCACCATGTGTGACAATGGGGATGGTGTGTTCAGGGGGATGAGCTGTGTTGCTTTTACGCCAAACATATCGTTTTGCATTGTGGCCAAAAAGTTGGATTTTGGTTTCATCTGACCAGAGCACCTTCTTCCACATGTTTGGTGTCTCCCAGGTGGCTTGTGGCAAACTTTAAACAAGACTTTTTTATGGATATCTTTGAGAAATGGCTTTCTTCTTGATACTCTTCCATAAAGGCCAGATTTGTGCAGTGCACGACTGATTGTTGTCCTATGGACAGACTCCCCCACCTCAGCTGTAGATCTCTGCAGTTCATCCAGAGTGATCATGGGCCTCTTGGCTGCATCTCTGATCAGTCTTCTCCTTGTTTGATATGAAAGTTTAGAGGGACGGCCGGGTCTTGGTAGATTTGCAGTGGTCTGATACTCCTTCCATTTCAATATGATCACTTGCACAGTGCTCCTTGGGATGTTTAAAGTTTGGGAAATCTTTTTGTATCCAAATCCGGCTTTAAACTTCTCCACAACAGTATCATGGACCTGCCTGGTGTGTTCCTTGGTCTTCATGATGCTCTCTGCGCTTTAAACAGAACCCTGAGACTATCACAGAGCAGGTGCATTTATACGGAGACTTGATTACACACAGATGGATTATATTTATCATCATCAGTCATTTAGGACAACATTGGATCATTCAGAGATCCTCACTGAACTTCTGGAGTGCGTTTGCTTCACTGAAAGTAAAGGGGCCGAATAATATTGCACGCTCCACTTTTCAGTTTTTTATTTTTTACAAAAGTTTAAAATAACCAATAAATTTCGTTCCACTTCACAATTGTGTCCCACTTGTTGTTGATTCTTCACCAAAAAATTAAAATTTTATATCTTTATGTTTGAAGCCTGAAATGTGGCAAAAGGTTGAAAAGTTCAAGTGGGCCGAATACTTTCGCAAGGCACTGTATATATATACGGTGGGGACAAAAAAGTATTTAGTCAGTCACCAATTGTGCAAGTTCTCCCACTTAAAAAGATGAGGCCGGCCTGTAATTGACATCATAGGTAGACCTCAACTATGAGAGACAAAATGAGAAAACAAATCCAGAAAATCACATTGTCTGATTTTTAAAGAATTTATTTGCAAATTATAGTGGAAAATAAGTATTTGGTCAATAACAAAAGTTCATCTCAATACTTTGTTCTATATCCTTTGTTGGCAATGACAGAGGTCAAACTTTTTCTGTAAGTCTTCACAAGGTTGGCACACACTGTTGCTGGTATGTTGGCCCATTCCTCCATGACAGATCTCCTCTAGAGCAGGGATGTTATGGGGCTGTCGCTGGGCAACACGGACTTTCAACTCCCTCCAAAGGTTTTCTATGGGGTTCAGATCTGGAGACTGGCTAGGCCACTCCAGGACCTTGAAATGTTTCTTACGAAGCCGCTCCTTCGTTGCCCTGGCAGTGTGCTTGGGATCATTGTCATGCTGAAAGACCCAGCCACGTTTCATCTTCAATGCCCTTGCTGATGCACTTAAAATATCACGATACATGGCCCCATTCATTCTTTCATGTACACGGATCAGTCGTCCTGGTCCCTTTGCAGAGAAACAGTCCCAAAGCATGATGTTGCCCCCCCCCCCATGCTTCACAGTAGGTATGGTGTTCTTTGGATGCAACTCAGCATTCACTCTCCTCCAAACACCACGAGTTGTGTTTCTACCAAACAGTTCTACTTTGGTTTCATCTGACCATATGACATTCTCCCAATACTCTTCTGCAACATCCAAATGCTCTCTAGCAAACTTCAGACGGGCCCGGATATGTACTGGCTTAAGCAGGGGGACACGTCTGGCACTGCAGGATCTGAGTCCCTGGTGGTGTAGTGTGTTACTGATGGTAGCCTTTGTTACGTTAGTCCCAGCTTTCTGCAGGTCAGTCACTAGGTCCCCCGTGTGGTTCTGGGATTTTTGCTCACCGTTCTTGTGATCATTTCGACCCCATGGGGTGAGATCTTGCGTGGAGCCCCTGATGGAGGGAGATTATCAGTGGTCTTGTATTTCTTCCATTTTCTAATTATTGCTCCCACAGGTGATTTCTTCACACCAAGCTGCTTGCCTATTGCAGATTCAGTCTTCCCAGCCTGGTTCAGGGCTACCATTTTGTTTCTGGTGTCCTTCCACAGCTCTTTGGTCTTCACCATAGTGGAGTTTGGAGTGTGACTGTTTGAGGTTGTGGACAGGTGTCTTTTATACAGATAATGTCAAACAGGAGCCATTACTACAGGTAATGAGTGGAGGACAGAGGAGCCTCTTAAAGAAGAAGTTACAGGTCTGTGAGAGCCAGAAATCTTGCTTGTTTGTAGGTGACCAAATACTTATTTTCTACCATAATTTGCAAATAAATACTTAAAAAATCAGACAATGTGATTTTCTGGATTTGTTTTCTCATTTTGTCTCTCATAGTTGAGGTCTACCTATGATGTCAATTACAGGCCGGCCTCATCTTTTTAAGTGGGAGAACTTGCACAATTGGAGGCTGACTAAATACTTTTTTTTCCCCACTGTATATATATACAGTGTGTATACTATGTGTGTGTGTGTGTGTGTGTGTGTGTGTGTGTGTTATATATATATATATATATATATATATATATATATATATATATATTTAGTTGTAATTTGGGGGGGGATTAGCCTCAATGGCAGCAGACTCCTGGACTCGACAGTGGTGTTGGTGGTACTAGGCACCGGAGAAGCAGCATTCGGACGGTGCTAGTCTAAAGTAAATGGCTTTTATTTCAGCTTTGAGAGTGGAACATAAACAAAAACAATAAACAACCTGGGCCACATTTAGGGCACTATCTCACTCCTTGACCCCTATCTAGCCTCTCGGGCAACAAGCATCCTGACTCATGCTCAGCTTAAGCAAAAGTCCACTGTGGACCACAGCCCTCCTAGGACAGACCACTTCTCTGTCCTTGGCTGGTTCCACAGTCCCTGCTTCCTGCAGGACTCGACAGCAGCTCTGCCGCTGTATTCACTCCCCTCTGGAGTTACGCCCCACCATAGGTGTGTTTGAGGACCTTTTTAGGCCTGGCCCTGGGTCACTCAATAGCGCCCTCTGGGTTCACACACTCACTATATATATATATATATATATATATATATATATATACAGTATACAGTGCCTTGCGAAAGTATTCGGCCCCCTTGAACTTTTCAAACTTTTGACACATTTCTGGCTTCAAACATAAGGATATAAAATTTTTATTTTTTGGTGAAGAATCAACAACAAGTGGGACACAATTGTGAAATGGAACAAAATTTATTGGTTATTTTAAACTTTTGTAAAAAATAAAAAACTGAAAAGTGGAGTGTGCAATATTATTCGGCCCCTTTACTTTCAGTGCAGCAAACTCACTCCAGAAGTTCAGTGAGGATCTCTGAATGATCCAATGTTGTCCTAAATGACTGATGATGATAAATATAATCCACCTGTGTGTAATCAAGTCTCCGTATAAATGCACCTGCTCTGTGATAGTCTCAGGGTTCTGTTTAAAGCGCAGAGAGCATCATGAAGACCAAGGAACACACCAGGCTGGTCCGTGGTACTGTTGTGGAGAAGTTTAAAGCCGGATTTGGATGCAAAAAGATTTCCCAAACTTTAACCATCCAAAGGAGCACTGTGCAAGCGATCATATTGAAATGGAAGGAGTATCAGACCACTGCAAATCTACCAAGACCTGGCCGTCCCTCTAAACTTTCATCTCAAACAAGGAGAAGACTGATCAGAGATGCAGCCAAGAGGCCCATGATCACTCTGGATGAACTGCAGAGATCTACAGCTGAGGTGGGAGAGTCTGTCCATAGGACAACAATCAGTCGTACACTGCACAAATCTGGCCTTTATGGAAGAGTATCAAGAAGAAAGCCATTTCTCAAAGATATCCATAAAAAGTTTAAAGTTTGCCACAAGCCACCTGGGAGACACCAAACATGTGGAAGAAGGTGCTCTGGTCAGATGAAACCAAAATCCAACTTTTTGGCCACAATGCAAAACGATATGTTTGTCATAAAATCAACACAACTCATCACCCTGAACACACCATCCCCACTGTCACACATGGTGGTGGCAGCATCATAGTTTGGGCCTGCTTTTCTTCAGCAGGGACAGGGAAGATGGTTAAAATTGATGGGAAGATGATGGAGCCAAATACAGGACCATTCTGGAAGAAAACCTGTTGGAGTCTACAAAAAACCTGAGACTGGGACGGAGATTTATCTTCCAACAAGACAATGATCCCAAACATAAAGCAAAATCTACAATGGAATGGTTCACAAATAAACGTATCCAGGTGTTAGAATGGCCAAGTCAAAGTCCAGACCTGAATCCAATTGAGAATCTGTGGAAAGAGCTGAAAACTGCTGTTCACAAACGCTCTCATCCAACCTCACTGAGCTCCAGCTGTTTTCCAAGGAAGAATGGGCAAGAATTTCAGTCTCTCGATGTGCAAAACTGATAGAGACATACCCCATGCGACTTGCAGCTGTAATCGCAGCAAAAGGTGGCGCTACAAAGTATTAACTTAAGGGGGCCGAATAATATTGCATGCCCCACTTTTCAGTTTTTTATTTTTTACAAAAGTTTAAAATATCCAATAAATTTCGTTCCACTTCACGATTGTGTCCCACTTGTTATTGATTCTTCACCAAAAAATTAAAATTTTATATCCTTATGTTTGAAGCCTGAAATGTTGTAAAAGGTTGAAAAATTCAAGGAGAGCCGAATACTTTCGTAAGGCACTGTATATATAGTGTGTATAGGATTGTGTGTCTGTGTATATATATAAAGTGGGTACGGAAAATATTCAGACCCCTTTAAATTTTTCACTCTTTGTTTCATTGCAGCCATTTGTTAAAAGCAATAAAGTTCATTTTATTTCTCATTAATGTACACTCAGCTTCCCATCTTGACAGAAAAAAAAGAGAAATGTAGATATTTTTGCAGATTTATTAAAAAAGAAAAACTGAAATCTCCCATGGCCATAAGTATTCAGAGCCTTTGCTCAGTATTGAGTAGAAGCTGCTTCCTTTTGAGCTAGTACAGCCAGGAGTCTTCTTGGGAATGATGCAACAAGTTTCTCACATCTGGATTTGGGGATCCTCGGCCATTCTTCCTTGCAGATCCTCTCCAGTTCCGTCAGGTTGGATGGTGAACGTTGGTGGAGCCATTTTCAGATCTTTCCAGAGATGCTCAGTTGGGTTGAGGTCAGGGCTCTGGCTGGGCCAGTCAGGAATGGTCACAGAGTTGTTCCGAAGCCGCTCCTTTGTTATTTTTGCTGTGTGGTTAGGGTCATTGTCTTGTTGGAAGGTGAACCTTCAGCCCAGTCTGAGGTCCAGAGCACACTGGAAGAGGTTTTCTTCCAGAATATCTCTGTACTTGGCCGCATTCATCTTTCCTTCCATTGCAACCAGTCGTCCTGTCCCCCATAGCATGATGCTGCCACCGCCATGTCTCACTGTTGGGATTGTATTGGGCAGGTGATGAGCAGGGCCTGGTTTTCTCCACACATACCGCTTAGAATTAACGCCAAAAAGTTCAATCTTCGTCTCATCAGACCAGAGAATCTTATTTCTCAAAGTCTGGGAGTCCTTCGTGTGTTTTTTGGCAAACTCTATGCAGACTTTCATATGTCTTGCACTGAGGAGAGGCTTCCTTCGGGCCACTCTGCCATAAAGTCCCGACTGGTGGAGGGCTGCAGTGATAGGTGACTTTGTGGCACTTTCTCCCATCTCCCTACTGCATCTCTGGAGCTCAGCCATAGTGATCTTTGGGTTCTTCTTTACCTCTCTCACCAAGGCTCTTCTCCCACGATTGCTCAGTTTGGCTGGACGGCCAGGTCTAGGAAGAGTTCTGGTCATCCCAAACTTCTTCCATTTAAGGATTATGGAGGCCGCTGTGCTCTTAGGAACCTTGAGTGCTGCAGAAATTCTTTTGTAACCTTGGCCAGATCTGTGCCTTGCCACAATTCTGTCTCTGAGCTCCTTGGGCAGTTCCTTTGACCTCCTGATTCTTATTTGCTCTGACATGCAGTGTGAGCTGTGAGGTCTTATATAGACAGGTGTGCGCCTTTCCTAATCAAGTCCAATCAGTTTAATTAAACACAGCTGTACTCCAATGAAGGAGTAGAACTTATATATATATATATATATATATATATATATATATATATATATAGTGTGTGTTTGTGTGTAAAACACAGTGTTATACAATAGTCACTTACAGGAAACAGTAGGTGGTTACACACGCATGAAGAAGATCATTACCATATATGAACTTATCAGTTCAAACGTGGGTCATGAACTAGTGATCTACAGGGCAGGATGTTACTGTGGTCCATTGCGCACAACAATGACCTTTTATCATACACTTATAAAACATTTAGGCTTATAGTATTCATAGGTGATTAACATATCAAGCTTAATAAAATTTTCATAACATTTCCCACCTTTTAATCATATTTCTTCCACAAAATCTATCAGTCTTCCTCATTTTGGCAAGCCAGTTTCATAAGGAATCTTCACATAGTGGAATTTGGTCCAAGTATTTATCTTGACAATATATAGTCTTTGTCATAGCTGTATCTATCCACCTTTGCAATAGTCCTCGAATACATGGAATAGAACAACAACCACAGGTCGCTAAGATTGCAACAACCACTGAGACTGAGACCAACATTGATGTAATAAGTCCTGTCCATTTTCCAAACCATCCTTCCATCCAGTCAGTAAAAGGATCCGAAATTCCAGAATTTTCTTTCAATTCCTCTGATAATGAAGTCAGACCTTGCAGGGCATTGGTGATGCTCCAATCTGGGGAAGTGTAGTTGGGTATAAAAGTACAACAATAAGTACCAATCATTTAACATACACCTCCCTGGTTGGCTAAAATAGGGACTGTCATCATCATTATTATCCCACTATGGATATCAAAACCTTCTTTAAGTCTGTGATGATATTGCTCTACCTCCTCCTCATCTCTTTGTATTGTTCTATTTATCTCTAACCAGTTTGCTCTGCCTCTATACTTAGTTTTACATCTGTCCATGAATTGGTCTATGTTTTGATTTAATCCTGGAACACCATAAAAGGGTGTCCATTTGCTTCTGTACTCCTAAAATTTCCACATACTACCCACCAATCAGAACCCAATATCTGCCTCATGGCTCTCTCAACTTCACTGCCATTTAGTCTAAAACTGTGATAGAGCCCTCTCACCCCTTCCTCACAATCTTTAACTTTTATCTTGGGATGAGGTATTCCCTCTGTTGCCTTTGTAACATCCTCATTAGTCCATGGTCTGTATACATACATAGTGGAGTTATGGCGGACTCCTTCTTGAGCCCCTGGGACCTGCTCACCTGCTCTTGGATTGGGACTTCAATCATGGGAAAGGCATCTAGTACATTCTCATTATGTGTCTACAGTCCGGACTTAGGTGGTGCCACATGGTCTGATATATTCTGCCAGGCCTTGTGACTCCTAGTTCCCTCTGTGGAGTCTGGACATTATTATCTGTAAGACCACTTGAATGTGGACATTGAGAGACCTCTCTGTTATCATAAGGAGCAGGTGCCGTGGCCTCTCTATTCTGCAAGGAATTCTGATTCTTTCTTAGAGGCTTTGAAGTCAATACCATAGTATCACACAGTGGCATCATTTGTTCTATCTTTTTCTTAGGTTTGACCTCTTTTCGTTTAGATGCTTCTTGTATCCATTTCTTTGCGTGTTCTAACCCATACTTTCTTTTGTCTTTATGATTCAATTTCTCTATATCTTCTACTAATTTACAACATTTGTCATAATTCAACATTTTACAGAAATGGAATCGTCTCTCCCACTTATTGACATCCTGAATTCCTTCTGGGTCTACTTTATATCCTAGAAATCTCATAAAAGATAGGCTGTATTTCTTGTATCATACTCAGGACAAAGTCTAATGACATCGGCAATTATCGGACCGTCCCCCTCTCTCTCACATAACCATGGTTAGTATATTCTCAACAGAAGGTATCACTAGGTCATACAGCCTTACCCAGAAAACTAGAAAACTAAGGAAACTGCCTCGAGAGTGAAACTTAGATATTGCAAGAATTAAGCATTCTCACCATGCTGCAGACTTTGGGGTCTCTCCAGCTCCAATTTACAAAGAAAGCTACAAAATACTTCTTTTACAACGACTACAAAATAACATCACATTTCCCCAGACCCTCAGAAATATTCTAAACTATATACATAGTCTGAAAGAAATAACACATCAATGTCTTACACTGAAAAATGTGTCTACTGTGGGGACAACAATATAATACAATGCAATATGACAATTCACTGTATAAAAATACAATATTATCAACCCAATCTTTTCCAGGACTGTAAAGTCTGGAGATTTGGTAAAGTCTTATATGGTTGTCTACTCTCAGACACTAGAAGACTTCTTTTACATTAAGGATAATTTCTAATTCTGAATTCAGTCTTATAATATTCCTTCATCTATATCATGTTCACATTCTATAGGATAAATCCTTGTAACACACTACATTCTATATTGAATATCTATACAAGGTTTATGTATATAATAGGGATGTGGAACATCATGCAAATTTACAACTTTAAATTCCCAATAATTACAATCTCCAAATTACTTAAATTATTAGATTTGGAGGATTTTGTTTTACCTCAAAGTGTAAAATGTATAAAAAACAATTTCCTATTTGACCTCGCCTTTCGTCCCTTCTTGAAGTGGCATCACAAATACATTTAGGACACGACACAAGCTAAGGATAACGTAATATACAAACACACATATACAGTGAGGAAAAAAGTATTTAGTCAGCCACCAATTGTGCAAGTTCTCCCACTTACAAAGATGAGGCCGGCCTATAATTGTCATCATAGGTAGACCTCAAGTATGAGAGACCAAATGAGAAAACAAATCCAGAAAATCACATTGTCTGATTTTTTAAGAATTTATTTGCAAATTATGGTGGAAAATAAGTATTTGGTCAATAACAAAAGTTCATCTCAATACTTTGTTCTATATTCTTTGTTGGCAATGACAGAGGTCAAACGTTTTCTGTAAGTCTTCACAAGGTTGGCACACACTGTTGCTGGTATGTTGGCCCATTCCTCCATGCAGATCTCCTCTAGAGCAGGGATGTTTTGGGGCTGTCACTGGACAACACGGACTTTCAACTCTCTCCAAAGGTTTTCTATGGGGTTGAGATCTGGAGACTGGCTAGGCCACTCCAGGACCTTGAAATGCTTCTTACGAAGCCGCTCCTTCATTGCCCTGGCGGTGTGCTTGGGATCATTGTCATGCTGAAAGACGCAGCCACGTTTCATTTTCAATGCCCTTGCTGATGGAAGGAGGTTTGCACTCAAAATCTCACGATACATGGCCCCATTCATTCTTTC
Source organism: Leptodactylus fallax (assembly GCA_947044405.1). NCBI lineage: Eukaryota > Metazoa > Chordata > Amphibia > Anura > Leptodactylidae > Leptodactylus > Leptodactylus fallax. The sequence continues at coordinate 81,076 of CAMRHE010000423.1, forward strand.
ATGTACATGGATCAGTCGTCCTGGTCCCTTTGCAGAGAAACAACCCCAAAGCCTGATGTTGCCCCCCCATGCTTCACAGTAGGTATGGTGTTCTTTGGATACAACTCAGCATTCACTCTCCTCTGAACACGACGAGTTGTGTTTCTACCAAACACTTCTACTTTGGTTTCATCTGACCATATGACATTCTCCCAATACTCTTCTGGAACATCCAAATGCTCTCTAGCAAACTTCAGACGGGTCCGGATATGTACTGGCTTAAGCAGGGGGACACGTCTGGCAGTGCAGGATCTGAGTCCCTGGCGGCGTAGTGTGTTACTGACAGTAGCCTTTGTTACGTTAGTCCCAGCTTTCTGCAGGTCAGTCACTAGGTCCCCCCGTGGGGTTCTGGGATTTTTGCTCACTGTTCTTGTGATCATTTTGACCCCACGGGGTGAGATCTTGCGTGGAGCCCCTGATGGAGGGAGATTATCAGTGGTCTTGTATGTCTTCCATTTTCTAATTATTGCTCCCACAGGTGATTTCTTCACACCGAGCTGCTTGCCTATTGCAGATTCAGTCTTCCCAGCCTGGTGCAGGGCTACCATTTTGTTTCTGGTGTCCTTCCACAGCTCTTTGGTCTTCACCATAGTGGAGTTTGGAGTGTGACTGTTTGAGGTTGTGGACAGGTGTCTTTTATACTGATAACAATGTCAAACAGGAGCCATTACTACAGGTAATGAGTGGAGGACAGAGGAGCCTCTTACAGAAGAAGTTACAGGTCTGTGAGAGCCAGAAATCTTACTTGTTTGTAGGTAACCAAATACTTATTCTCTACCATAATTTGCAAATAAATTCTTTAAAAAATCAGACAATGTGATTTTCTGGATTTGTTTTCTCATTTTGTCTCTCATAGTTGAGGTCTACCTATGATGACAATTACAGGCCGGCCTCATCTTTTTAAGTGGGAGAACTTGCACAATTGGTGGCTGACTAAATACTTTTTTCCCCCACTGTATATATGTTCATATCGATGGGTTTTTACTTTGCGGGTGAATATATGCCTTCCTCTTGGCCACATGCCAAGTTCACTCCTAGATGATTCTCTTATACAATCAGCATCTTATTTATTTGACGTTCATACATTCACTCAGGTCTCACTTAGAGAATCATGTTGTGACATTAAACAGCAATATTGGGGAATATTCGGAAGCTGTAGTGTTCGCTGCCCTCTACGTAATCAGATGTAGAAGCGTTTACCTAAACACAGCTTTCAGACAGTGGGGTCACTCATCCATAATGAACCGTGACAGGAGGTGTAAGAGAATGTCTTAACTCTTACTTTTTGCAACATTTAAGACACAGACAATGACAGACAGTACAACAAATATCAAACAATACCAAACAACAAACGTCTCAAGTTCTTCTTTTACATGTCGACATGGAGTATATTCTTGTTAGGGCCCGAGCCCAGCTTCCCAGGAATCTGAACCTGAACCTATGCAACTGGGTTCTGCTATGGCCTCCTGGGATCGTAAGGATTTCAGGAGACGAAAGGGTCTATGCTTTTACTGTGGTGAAACTGGTCATATGCTAAACAAGTGCCCTAAACGACTTAAACCAGAGAATTTTCAATGCCAGGGGTCCCCCCTCAAGGACCGCGTAGGTGAACAGATACCTCCTTCTATGTCTTTTTAAAAGATTGTGTTACCTATAGAAGTTTCTTTCTCTGATAAGCTCTTTCGGGGTAATGCATTTGTGGATTGTGGTTCAGTAGCCAATTTCCTTGATTTACGTATGGTCCAGGTTTTGAATGTACCCCTGATACCGTTGGATAACCCAGTTCCTGTAACTGCCATTGACTTCACTCCCCTAGTCCAGAGTTCAGTTAAATTTGTTACTCCTCCCATAGATGTTAGGGTGGGAACGATACATTCAGAGTCTCTTTCATTTTTTGTATTAGAAAATTTACCTTCTGAGGTAGTTCTGGGTCTGCCATGGTTACAATTGCATGACCCTGTGTTGGATTGGAGACTTGGGGACGTGGTTAAATGGGGCTCTGAGTGCATGAAATCTTGTATGACTCTCAGGGTTTCTTCTATTTCTTCACCTCTGCCTGACTATACTCAAGACTATGAGGATGTGTTTTCTGAGTCTGGGGCAGACTTGTTACCTCCTCATAGGTCTTATGATTGTGCCATTGAATTGTTACCAAATTCTAAACTTCCTAAGGGACGGCTGTTTAATCTGTCAGAACCTGAGAGGCAAGCAATGAAAGATTACATTAAAGACTCTCTTCATAAAGGACATATTCATCCTTCTACTTCCCCTACAGGGGCAGGGTTCTTTTTTGTCAAAAAGAAAGATGGTGGCTTAAGGCCATGCATTGATTATAGTGCCCTGAATAAGATCACTGTAAAGAATCAGTATCCGCTTCCTCTCATCACTGACTTGTTGAACCAGATCTCTGGAGCCAAATTTTTCTAAGTTGGATTTACGTGGGGCTTATAATTTAATTCGTATTCAGGAAGAGGATGAGTGGAAGACGACCTTTATCACACCAGAGGGCCATTATGAGTACCTGGTAACGCTCCTGCTGTTTTTCAATGCTTTGTGAATGATATTTTTCAGAATTTGTCTGGCCAATGTGTTATCATTTATCTGGATGATATTTTGATTTTTTTTTCCCTGATTGGGAGACACATATTAATCATGTTAGATCCATTTTGGAAATCTTGAGGGAGAAAAAGTTGTTTGCTAAAATTGAAAAATGCCTTTTCGGAGTTCAGCAATTGTCTTTTCTGGGTTATATTGTATCCTCCTCTACCATCAGCATGGACCCAGCTAAGGTTCAGGCTGTGCTAGAATGGACTCTACCTACCTCCTTAAAGGCATTACAGAGATTCTTGGGGTTTGCCAATTATTACCGGAAGTTTATTGCTAATTTTTCATTCATAGCTAAGCCAGAAGGGTTTGGATTTAGTTAATCTGAAACAAGAGGTGCCAGAAGGATCATGAAATAGCACCGAGTGCAGACAATTAACTCCGAGAAAGCGGGGCGCCGGCCAGAGTAAGGACCAGAGCAGCACCTCAAAGTTGCTGCTCTGCTGCAGAGGAGTCGGCTCCGTTCCCGAGAAGCCAGTTCCAGGTCCTAACAGTACCCCCCCTCTACGAGGGCCCACAGGACCTCTAAAGGCCGGACCAGGTTTAAGAGGAAACCTCCGGTGAAAATTTCTGACCAAGGTTGAGGCATGAACCAACCTGGCTGGTTCCCAGGAACGATCCTCTGGACCATAACCCTTCCAGGGAATTAAATACTGCAAGACACCTCTGACCCTTCATGAATCAAGAATTTTGGCAACCTCAAATTACTGATTTTCTTCATTTTAGACTTCATTTGCTTAAGGAACTACATGATTCAGTGCTATGTGGTCAACCGGGGGGTGTCTGGCACGAAGAGGTTAGTGTCTCGGTATTACTGGTGGCCTTCAAAATCCCAAGAGATTGCTGACTATGTGTCTGTATGCGAGACATGTGCTAGGGCTAAGATTCCTAGGGTCAGGCCCCTGGGGGAGTTGCTTCCCTTACCAATACCCAAGAGGCCTTGGTCTCACATTTCAATGGATTTTGTCACTGATTTGCCTGTGTCAGGAAGTGGTAAAGCGATAGAGGCCTTGAAGCCTAATAAATCTCCTGGTCCAGATGGGTTCTCAGGGGAATATTACAAATTATTCAAGTCACATATCCTTCTTCCTCTTACAGAGGTGTTTAACTTAGGAATGTCTACTGGTAGATTTCCCCAAGAGATGCTAACTGCTACGATTGTGACGTTACCCAAACCAGGTAAGGATACCTCTCTCCCTTCTAATTACAGGCCTATATCATTATTAAATGCAGATGTCAAGTTATTTTCCAAGGTTCTAGCGAATCAGCTTTTGGACTTAATGCCTACACTGATTGGCCGCGACCAGGTGGGTTTCACCAAAGGGAGACAAGATGCGTGGCACAAGACGTGTGATCACGCTGGTTGCGGCGGTCCAGCGGACGCCTTCTCTGCTCCTGTCCTTGGATGCGGAGAAGGCGTTCTATAGGGTTCATTGGGGATATCTTTTCGAAGTTCTAAGTAAGTTTGGCTTTTGGGGCCCCATAGCTACTGCGATTTCCGCATTCTATTCTGGCCCGTCCGCACAGGTGCTGGTGAACGGGGTTCTCTCCCGCCCCTTCCCTATCACTAACGGCACGAGACAGGGATGCCCGCTGTCCCCCCTAATATTTTCCTTAATGATGGAGCCCTTGGCGGAAAAAATTAGGTCGCACCCTGGTCTTATTGGTATTAAGTTGGGCCAGTCAGACCATAAAATTAATTTATTCGCAGATGATGTGATTCTATCCCTTTCTTATTCCGACAACACACTTTGTATTGTTTCATGGACGTTGTCGGACTTTGGAGCATTGTCATATTATAAAGTCAACGAATCCAAATCCCAGATTTTAGGAATTGGTCTGACACAAAATCATATATGTTATAGCAAAGACTCACATCCTATCAATGGTGCCCACTATCTTTACCCTATCTAGGAATTCAGCTGACTCCGGACCCAAAAGATCTAGTTAAGGCCAACTTCCCGGGATTGTTAGTTTCCCTTCAGAAAGCTGGATGTATTGACTAAATTTGAGCATGGATGGATGGGGAGGATAGTATTATATAAATTGTTGATTCTCCCTAGAATACTTTATTTTTTGAGAACTTTAGTGATTCTGATACCCAAGTCTGTATTTCAGAACTTCCAAAAGCAGATGGTGGCTTTCATTTGGAACGGCTGCAAACCCAGAGTAGCTTTACATACACTCTTCAAATCTAGAGACAACGGAGGCATGGGAATACCTAACCTGTACCATTATCACTTAGCTATAACTTTAGGGCAACTTAAATTCTGACTTACATTGAACCATGATAAACTATGGCCAGATGTGGAGGCTCAAATTACCGACTGGGAAGGCTTCCTGTTAGCGTCTGTGACCACCAAGCGCTTACCACCTTCTGTCCCACCAGCTGTACTAGCTACAGTTAAGGCGTGGCATGCCTTTTGTGATATCTCAGATAGCAACATTCCTGGGGTCACCCTGAATCTTCCCCTCACAACGCTCCCTCATAAGATCCCACATTTGTCCTTAGACACTTGGCGTAGCTGTGGGATAAAGTATATCTCTGATCTCTACAGAGGTGATACTATGGTACCCTTCTCCACGCTAGAGGAGAAATATAACCTACCCACAAAAGAGACATTTACCTATACCAGATATGCTTCCTATTTATCTGACGCCCCCTCAGTTCAAATACGCTTGCCGCAGCCGGCCGCCGACCTCTTGCACTCTCAGACCATCCCAGCTGCCACTAAAACTCTGTATCTTACACTGAACTTGGATTGCACCTTTAAAAAAACTAAACACATGCTTCTCTGGGAGGAAGATTTAGGCTGAGGCTTTGATGTTCACTGTTGGCGGGAGGCGGTTAGGTGGGCTAAGCAATCCACAGTATGTGCCTCACACTGGGAGCAATATAGCAAATTGCTCTTGCGCTAGTATTACCCGCCCCTCCATCTGGCTAAGTTCTTTCCTTCGTGCCCTTCTTGCTGTTGGAGAGGCTGCGGAGGGATTGGTTCTTTGTGCCATGTGTTTTGGCACTGCCCACTCATTTAGCCTTTCTGGGTATCCGTGTTCTCATTGATCAGCACATTGTGCGGAGGGGGGTGGGATCAACTCCTGAGATGGCACTGCTCCTGCTGGGCATCCATAAAGTGCCGAGCAGGTATAGAACTGTCATGTGCCAGGTACTTGGGGCCGCTCGTCTACTTATCGCGCGCAGATGGAAATCTACCTCCTGTCCATCATTGTCAGAATTGATATCAGTGGTATCGTTGAACTACCAATTTGAACAAATCTATGCATGCAATGGTGGGAACTTAGATAAGTTTAGGAAAAATTGGGAGATTTATTCGACAACTTTCCAACAGACCATACGTCTTGGCTATTTCCAACACTGGGGTATATGTCGTCTTCCTTTCATTCGCCTATGGTACACTACACCGGAATATTTCTAGAGTATTTATTAGACTATTTCTATATCTCAGCAATTCTTGTCTATAGCTGGCAAGGGTGGGTCTGTACACGTGCTAACGTGGCAGGCCTTCAGTTTTTACGGGATGCTACAGAGTGGAGCGCTCCCTCCCCATTCGTTCTTTAGGCCTGTTGTGTTGTGCTGAGTTGAGTTTGCTTTAATCTACTTTAGTTAGCTTAACTTTACTCTTCTGTACTTTGCTTTTCCTGCTTGTTCCAACATCTCCCCTACCCCTCATGGCCACGATTTACATAATGTTTCCAAATACTATTCTGACAAGTCTAGCTAATTACCTGTAAGTTTAATCTTATAGACTACTAGGATGCTATTTACTACATATTTATTTGTATGCTGTACATACCTAGAATATTTTGTACTCCTTTTATTCTTGCAAACTGTGATGCCATGACTGTATTCTGTATTTTGCGTTCCTTATGTTGACCTTTTGTATAGTTTTTATGCAAAAATTTCAACAAAAACTATTGACATAATAAAAACAACAACACAAGACCTCTGGAGCTGTCGTGTGGAATCTGGTACCAAGATGTTAGTGGAGGATCATTGAAAGAGGGATTTCTGTACAGCGCTGCAGACTATGTTGATGCTACAAAAGTAAGAGAAAGAAATATTTTAGTCAAAACAAATTATTCCTTATCAATTGTATACTGAGGATGTGACCGTTGGGACCCCCCACTGATCCTGAGAACAGGGGTCCTGATTCTTCCCAATGAATAGAATGATGCCAATCCGCTCATCTCTTTGGGACTGCCAGAGATAATGGAACGCTGAACTCTACTTCCTATCAGCCTTCCCATAGAGATGACTGGAGCAGTAGTGCAAATGCAGGACCCCTGTAGTGATGATGGCGGGGTCAGGATAGGTGATAAGTGTCAGAGCAGTGGGGGATGGCTGCTGGGATAGATGATAAACTTAGGAAAAGGATGGACAGCACTCCAAATGATTTCTTTGAGTTTGCATATTTTATTACAACATATCAGACTCCATGTATGATAAGAGGCCGCATTGTAACTTCACAAAATCATAGAGCACGAGGACATAATCGATAAGCAACGTTTCTGTCCGAGAACGCCCGACATCAGCATTTTTTTATTTTTTCTTGATAACAAGTTTGGTGTAGTAGAAACATATTGACTTGGACATCCCTGTCCTTAAGGTTTGTTCATAGAAAACTTACTTTTACCTTTCCCCTGGGTTAGGTCCCAGGGTTAAAGAGGCACCACTAAATGCCTTGACTACCTAACCTCCCACCTTCTTCTCCGCCATCTTCCTTCCCTCTTTCTCCTCCCCTATTCTTTTTTCTCTTCTTTTTTACAGGTATTTTCTTCCCATAAAAAAAATAGCCAGACTTCAGTTGTGCTCCTTGATCATCAGAGGCTTCAACGTGCCACAGAAGAGGACCCAGGTACTCTACAACAAGCACAAGCTAAGGGCTGACATCCTACTGCTACAGGAACCCTGCTTTAAGACGGGCCACGTGTCCATGATAGTAAACAGATATTTCCCTCGATAGTTCCACAGCTACAACCCTGATGGTAAATCAAAGAGAGTTAGTGTTGGCTTACATAAACACCTCTAAGCCATGATCATTTCCCAGTGCTCTGATGCACAGGGTAGATACTGGTTTCTAAATATACCTATCCATGAGAAATTATTCACGAACCCTAATTTCAATCTCCCAAACCAGAGCCAAGTACAAGTCTATCTCTCCTTTCTTTGTGCCTTAGCTGAATTTGCAGAATGGTTGGTGATCATGGTAAGAGAGCTGAACTTAACCATGGATGCAATAATGGATTCCTCATCGGGCAGGTCCCCCATCCCTTTGTCACATTTACAGGCCCTGAAATCTAAGATCACTGACATGAGGCTTGTCGACGTCTGCTGGACCCTTCATCCCCAGGTGAGAGATTACACCGATTTTTCACAATTCCACAACACTCGCAGTACTTCCTTATTAATCACCATTTGCTCGCATGGGACTCTCGTACTAACATAGATCCTACCGTGTGGTCTGACCAAGCTCTCACTCACCTTTCCTTGATGATCCCTGATTAGTCTAGAGGGGAGTGGGGCTGCACTCTTATAACCTTTAAAAAACCAGCATGTACAGGAGCGCTTTCACAAGCCATTACTGACTTTCTTCACCATCACGAACATGACAAGACCCTTCTCTCGATACAATGGGAAGTACTAAACAGTGTCAGCGGGGGGTTTTCATTCAACAAGGCACCTTCTTACTTAAATACAAACACCTGAATCCTCCCATAAATGCAACAAAGATTCACAAACGTTGGTGTACCTACTGGAAGCCAGATGGAAAGTGAAAGGCTGTTTAGACACTAAATATGAAGTACACGAATGGACTAAGTTCCATTATGAATTCACTAACAAGTGCGCCAGCTCCCTAGAAAACTTTCTCTACCCATGGGCGCCCACTGAGTTTGTTCCTACCATCAAAAATGACACTGAGGAGTCCATGTCCCACCCTGACACAATAGCTCAATCTTTCCGAGACTACTACCAAAATCTCTACAATCTTAGGGACCCCCACTCAGATTTACAACTGCAAGAGATGCAAAACAGCAGACAATTAAATGCAAATTCTCTGATGTCTAACAAGATTTGATTTAGAGATAAAACATTTCCCACATTTTTGGCATGAATATGACTTCTTCCCTGCGTGAATTCTCTGATGCTCAACAAGATGTGATTTGTGGGTAAAACATTTCCCACATTCTGGGCATGGATATGGCTTCTCCCTTGCGTGAATTCTCTGATGCTCAACAAGATGGGATTTCTGATTAAAACATTTCCCGCATTCTGGGCACAAAAACGGCTTCTCCCCTGTGTGAATTCTCTTATGTTTAACAAGAGTTGATTTCTGAGTAAAACATTTCCCACATTCTGGGCATGAATAAGGCTTCGTCCCTGTGTGAGTTCTTTGATGTTCAACAAGATGAGATTTGTGAGTAAAACATTTCACACATTCTGGGCATGGATATGGCTTCTCCCTTGCGTGAATTCTCTGATGCTCAGCAAGATGTGATTTCTGAGTAAAACATTTCCCGCATTCTGGGCATAAAAATGGCTTCTCTCCTGTGTGAATTCTCTTATGTCTAACAAGAGTTGATTTAACAGTAAAACATTTCTCGCATTCTGGGCATGAATATGTCTTCTCCCCTGTGTGAATGTTTAGATGTTGAACAAGACTTGATTTAAGAGTAAAACATTTCTCACATTCTGGGCATGAATAAGGCTTCTCCCCTGTGTGAGTTCTTTGATGTTGAACAAGATGTGATTTGTGAGTAAAACATTTCCCACATTCTGGGCATGAATATGGCTTCTCTCTTGCGTGAATTCTCTGATGCTCAACAAGATTCGATTTCTGATTAAAACATTTCCCGCATTCTGGGCATAAAAATGGCTTTTCCCCTGTGTGAATTCTCTGATGTCTAACAAGAGTTGATTTGTGAGCAAAACATTTCCCACATTCTGGGCATAAACAAGGCTTCTCCCCTGTGTGAGTTCTTTTATGTTCAACAAGACTTGATTTAAGAGTAAAACATTTCTCACATTTCGGGCATGAATAAGGCTTCTCCCCTGTGTGAGTTCTTTGATGTTCAACAAGATGTGAATTGTGACTAAAATATTTTCCACATTCTGGGCATGAATATGGCTTCTCTCCTGTGTGAGTTGTCTGATGTATAAAACCCCTTCTGCATCTTTTATTTTGCTTAACAGACTGTGATGAATTAGAAGAAAGATCTTTCTCCTGAAGGGCTGAGGGTATATCTGGGGTAATGACATGTTCTTCATATGGATCTTGTGTGATACCATGATCCTCTGCTTTATAATCTGTAGATATCAGATGTCCCTCTGAGCTCCTGGTACAGTCATCTGACAAGAAGAAAACTGATGTTACTATTTTTGAATAACATAACCTTATATTTATATTCCCCACTGAGCTGCCACTGCCTGAGACGCTTCAGACCGTGTGAAGAAGTGAAGTCAGTGGCACAGGCAGCAAACGACGGCAGCGCGGCCTACTTCATTAGTACTCACTGTGCCGAGACAGAGGTCAGTGATAGTGAATAGTAATGAAGCGGGGCAGGAGATGCCATCACTGCTCTAGGTCACTGTAGAGGTGAACACAATCCATGGCTGATTAAATATGGCCACTTATGTGGAATAATACTGTAGGATGCCATAAATCTTACTGTATTACACCCCATACACACAATAGAATCCAAACCACATTAGCTGGATTTCCCAGACCGAACTCACCGCGGATCTGCTGTCCCCTACAGTATGTAGTATGGGTCTGTGGAGTCACAAGGAAGCAGGGACTCCTAGCTTCATAGATCACTAAGATACGGGGAGTCCTGATGTGTGGACAGAATTCGGGGCTGGAAAATTTGACTGATGTACAGACCAGATTTTCCAGTCCGGATTCCATAGTGTGATTGGGGTCTAAGGTGAGGTTTACATAGTGAAATTTGTAGAAGCTTCTTCAGGAATTCAGAAGAAAAATATTTCCGTTTTACCAAATCAGTCACCGAATCTCCATCACATTCCTTACTGGCCAGGCGGTATTTTCCACCTTCCATTTATTTCTTTAGAGTTCTGAGGTGGAATCTGCCTGAAGATCGAGTAGGAGGATTATTTTTTTCCGCTAGCTGAAATAATCTGCTCTATAATTCAGGTAAATTCTTTCCCTTCACGAGTACTGAGAGCCGGTGAGGAAGAAATTTGCCTTTTTCACAGATGTCAGGTCCATATTCCTGCTGTACGTTATATTCTATACTACATTTATTACCCCCTATAGCGGTATCACATTTATATTCATGTATTATTAGTATTTTAGCTGAATCGGGGAACAACAAATAGTCTAATAAATGACTGAATAGAATGAGTGACCCTTCTGTGCTTTATATAGTGGTGACTCCTCACCTGGGCGGTTACCTGTAGGAATGTCCTCCTCACACTCCTCATCACCACTCACATAGGGATCTTCCTTTATTGTCATAGATAGAGCATTAATGTCCTTCAGATCTTTATCCTGATGGAAAATCTGTGAAACAAATAATGTAAAAGTCACCGGACAAATGGGGAAGTCACAGAGAATGTTCTACAGTCATGGCCAAAAGTTTTGAGAATGACACAAATATTATATTTTCACATGATCTGCTGCCCTCTGGTTTTTATGTGTGTTTGTCAGATGTTTTTATCACATACAGAAATAGAATTGCATTCATATTATGAGTAACAGAAGCTTATATTGACAGTTAGAATGAGTTAATGCAGCAAGTCAATATTTGCAGTGTTGACCCTTCTTCTTCAGGACCTCTGCAATTCTCCCTGGCATGCTCTCAATCAACTTCTGGACCAAATCCTGACTGATAGCAGTCCATTCTTGCAGAATCAATGCTTTCATTTTGTCTGAATTTGTTGGTTTTTGTTTGTCCACCCATCTCTTGATGATTGACCACAAGTTCTCAATGGGATTAAAATCTGGGGAGTTTCCAGGCCATGGACCCAAAATCTCTATGTTTTGTTCCCTGAGCCATTTAGTTATCACCTTTGCTTTATGGTAAGGTGCTCCATCATGCTGGAAAAGGCATTGTTGAGCGCCAAACTGCTCTTGGACGGTTGGGAGAAGTTGCTCTTGGAGGACATTCTGGTACCATTCTTTATTCATGGCTGTGTTTTTAGGCAAGACTGTGAGAGAGCCGATTCCCTTGGCTGAGAAGCAACCCCACACATGAATGGTTTCAGGATGCTTTACAGTTGGCATGAGACAAGACTGGTGGTAGCGCTCACCTCTTCTTCTCCGAATAAGCTGTTTTCCAGATGTTCCAAACAATCGAAAAGGGGATTCATCAGAGAAAATGACTTTACCCCAGTCCTCAGCAGTCCACTCCCTGTACCTTTTGCAGAATATCAGTCTGTCCCTGATGTTTTTTCTGGAGAGAAGTGGCTTCTTTGCTGCCCTCCTTGAGACCAGGCCTTGCTCCAAGAGTCTCCGCCTCACAGTGCATGCAGATGCACTCACACCTGCCTGCTACCATTCCTCAGCAAGCTCTGCACTGCTGGTAGCCCGATCCCACAGCTGAAACACTTTTAAGAGACGGTCCTGCCGCTTGCTGGTCTTTCTTGGGCGCCCTGGAGCCTTTTTGGCACCAATGGAACCTCTCTCCTTGAAGTTCTTGATGATGCGATAGATTGTTGACTGAGGTGCAATCTTTCTAGCTGCAATACTCTTCCCAGTTAGGCCATTTTTGTGCAGTGCAATGATGACTGCACGTGTTTCTTTAGAGATAACCATGGTTAACAGAAGAGAAACAATGATGGCAAGCACCAGCCTCCTTTTAAAGTGTCCAGTGGTGTCATTCTTACTTAATCATGACAGATTGATCTCCAGCCCTGTCCTCATCAACACCCACACCTGTGTTAATGGAGCAATCACTGAAACGATGTTAGGTGGTCCTTTTAAGGCAGGGCTGCAATGATGTTGAAATGTGTTTTGGGGGATAAAGTTCATTTTCTAGGCAAATATTGACTTTGCAAGTAATTGCTGTTAAGCTGATCACTCTTCATAACATTCTGGAGTATATGCAAATTGCCATTAGAAAAACTGAAGCAGTAGACTTTGTAAAAATTAATATTTGTATCATTCTCAAAACTTTTGGCCATGACTGTAGATCATTAATCCGCATGAAGATCAAAGATGTCCTGACAGTAGCTGCAGGTCTCTGAGAAGCTGGATAAACATATTAGATGGCGGCTCAATGACACCGCCCATGTATATAACCATATAATACTGCTGGATACAACAAGACTGACCACAAGGACTTCACAGCCCGTCTACACATCATAGGGAATATCTCCATCTACCTGATCATCCTGTGGAAGAAGAGGACTGGGACATCTCTCCGGTGTTGTCCTCTTACTGGATCTACCTGTAGGAAACACAGACAGGGACTGAATTCATTCTGTACATACAAATAATGGAAGTCCATGTGTATATAGTCATGTCTATTACCTGCTGATGTGAGGGGCTGGTGGTCCTCCATCATCACCTCCTTGTACAGATCCTTGTGTCCTTCTAAATACTCCCACTCCTCCATGGAGAAATAGACAGCGACATCCTGACACCTTATAGGAACCTGACAACACAATGATACAGTCATCACCCAGACCCCTCCAGTTACTGTATAATGTCCCCGCATTCCCAGCAGTGTCACCTCTCCAGTCAGCAGCTCCAGCATCTTGTTGGTGAGTTCTAAGATCTTCTGTCCATTGATCTCCTCCTGTATCAGGGGGTGAGGTGGAGGCCCTGGGATTAGGCTCAGGGTTCCACCATATCCTTCATACACAGGGGCCTGACAGCGCCCACTAGAGGTCTTCTTCACTACTGTGTAATCCTGGTTATGGGGAGACACATTAATAAATATCAGTACATACATGTGCAGAGTCCATCACCTCTCCAGTCATATCATCTGTTATTACTATAGATAAGAATGATGTAATGTGACATCATCAGAATCTCTCACCTCTCCAGTCATATCATCTGTTATTACTACAGTCGTGCTACAAAGTTTACATACCCCGGCAGATATTTTGGCCTTTTCTCAGAGAATATGAATGATAACACAAAAACGTTTTCTCCACTCATGGTTAGTGGTCGGTTGAAGCCGTTTTTTTTAAACTGTAGTTTTTATTGAACTTTGTATAAGTTACATGACAACAATATAGGAGATGAAGTCAAAATAGACAAAAAAAAAAAATATACATAACAAATTGTGCAATGACAACACAAAGAACACAGGCAGGAGGGGGAGGGAGGAGTCAGAGACCATGTAAAATACAATATGCGTCCCAGGATGACCACACAGTAGTAAAGGCTTCCATTGTATGATTAAGAGAAGACGTCAAAAACTCCATACTATGGACGTCTTTCACTCGAGCAATAAGCTGTGGACCAGTGGGAGGAGAAGTCTTCCTCCAATGGAGAGCAATAAGGGTTTTAGCGGCAGAACATAAGTATAGAAACAATTTAGAGGTCTGCTTTCCTAAGTGCCTGGGGGGAAGATTAAGTAAATAGGATCCAGGGGAACACCTTGAATAAAAAGGGCATCAATAAGGGATCTGACATCTGTCCAAACGGGGCATATCCCTGGACAGTCCCAAAAAATGTGGCATAGCATACCCACCCCCGCCTGGCAGCACCAACAAATGGAGGAAATGCTAGGATTAAGAGAATGGAACAAGGCGGGGGTGTGAAACCAATGCATAAGTAACTGATATTCGGAAAGTAATACAGGTAGAGGACTTAGCTGCCCGAGACCAAATAATCTGCCATTGCCAGGGTGAGATCTGTCTATTCAGAGCCCCAGACCACTTAATCATATACATATGAGAGCGAGGGGCCTGACCCTCCAGAGAGGAAAGGAGCCTGTAGATGCCCGATATCAGACCCGCCGTAGAGGTACCCGCTCGGCAAACCCTCTCAAAGGCAGTAGGGACTGAGACCTTCAGGGAACCAAACTGGGAGGTCACAAAGTGGACTATTTGCTGGTAGTGGAACCACTCAGAGGTAGGCAAATGTAGCACAGAGGTAAAATGGACAAAGGGCCTGAGCTCCAAGGTCGACGGATCCACCAGATCAGCAATGTGAAAGAGGCCCAGTTTACTCCAGGGCTGTACCATAACTGTCATGAGTCCCCCCAGGAGGAGCGGATTGTACAAAAAGGAAACCATAGAAGAACACGGAGAGGAAAAAGTTTGGAACAAGTGATCCAAATAACTCGCGTGAAGCAGATGAGTCCCAGGTTGAAGCCATTTATTGTCAAACTTCTGTTTTTTCTCTTTTTAAATCATAATGACAACCAAAAACATCAAAATTACCCTGTTCAAAAGTTCACATCCCCTGGTGATTGTGACCTGATAACATGCCCAGAAGTTGACACAAAGGGGTTTAAATGGCTACTAAAGGTAACCTCCTCACTGTGACCTGTTTGCTTGTAATCAGTGTGTGTGCATAAAAGCTGAGGGAGTTTCTGGGATCCAGACAGACTGCTGCATCTTTCCTCAGCCACTGACGTTTCTGGATTGTGAGTCATGGGGAAAGCAAAAGAATTGTCCACAGATCTACGGGAAAAGGTAGTTGTACTGTATAAAACAGGAAAGGGATACAAAAAGATATCCAAGGAATTGATAATGCCAGTCAGCAGTGTTCAAACTGTGATTAACAAATGGAAACTCAGGGGCTCTGTAAAAACCAAACCACGGTCAGGTAGACCAACCAAAATTTCGGCCACAACTGCCTGGAAAATTGTTTGGGATGCAAAGAAAAACCCCCACACATAACATCAGCTGAAATACAGGACTCTCTGAAAACTATCGGTGTGGCTGTTTCAAGATGCACAATAAGGAGGCACTTGAAGAAAAATGGGCTGCATGGTCAAGTTGCCAGAAGAAAGCCATTACTGCGCAAATGCCACAAAGAATCTCACCTTCAATACGCCAAAAAGCACAGAGACAAGCCTCAAAACTTCTGGAACAAGGTCATTTGGAGTGATGAGACAAAAATCGAACTTTTTGGCCACAACCATAAACATTACATTTGGAGAGGTGTCAACAAGGCCTATGATGAAAGGAACACCATTCCTACTGTAAAGCACGGAGGTGGATCACTGATGGTGTGGGGATGTGTGAGCTTCAAAGGCTCAGGAAACTTGGTCAAAGTTGAAGGAAAGATGAATGCAGCGCGTTATCAGCAAATACTGGAGGCAAATCTGCCCTCATCAGCCAGGAAGCTGCACATGGGACGTACTTGGACGTTCCAACATGACAACTGTTCTGTCTTCTTACACGTTCTCTCAGTGTGCAGTCTGACATACAGCATAAACCTTCTCTGTCTTCCAGATAAACAGACTGTTTTTTCTGTAGTCTAACAATTTATTGGTCAACAGGTTGTAAATATGGTAATGTGATGATGATAATGATATGATCTTGATATGATGATATGTTGATATGATAAAACAGATATGCTTGCACAAGGATAATGGAGCTTTAAGTGTGGAGTAGTGCAAGAGATGGCATCCCAATGTCTTGTGGGCAGGTTTCTTGCTCCCAGAATGCCTTGCTTTACCCAGAGTGCATTGTAGCTCCCATAATGCAATAGCTTCATAAGGGGAATTCAACAGGTAATGTAACTGAAAGACCACTACATGGTGCTATAACCTAATTAGAATATACATTAACAAAGTATGCAAAATGAGATGATACACTTTTAATATCAGATTCTGATCCATTGGGCAGAACACTCCCCGTCTGGTATCAACAGATGCCACTATTAGGCTCCTCTTGTGAAAACAACAGAACAAGCTCAGCTACCGGCCTGAGGAATAGCTTACTCTCGCCAAGCTTCCACACTTTGACCTCAGCTTTACGTACAGTCCCATCTTTGCTTGGGAACGTTTGAGTGATGAGGCCCATTGGCCACTCATTCCGGTGCAACAGGCTGTCTTTAATGAGCACGATGTCTCCATGTCTAATATTTGGCTTGTTAGTCTGCCACTTCCTCCTTGGTTGTAAGGTGGAGATGTACTGCTTCCTCCATCTGTCCCAGAAGGCATTGGAGAGACTTTGCACTTGCCTCCATTGTCGTCTGTAAAGGTCTTTGTCACCAAAATCTCCAGATGGTGCGCTCAGAACACTGGTTTTCTGGGTCAACAACATGGCAGGAGTGAGAATAGTCAAATCTCCAGAGTTGCTAGATAGCGTAGTTAATGGTCTGGCATTCATGATGGCTGAAACTTCTGCCAAGAATGTAGTTAAACTCTCATGAGTGAGTCTTGTACTCCCCACTTGCAAGAAGATTGAGTCCAAGATTCTGCGTGCTATCCCTATCATTCTCTCCCAGGCACCTCCCATGTGAGAAGAATGTGGTAGATTGAAAGTCCAGGTGCATCCTTGCTCACTTAAGTATATCTCCACATTGGTAGTGTCTAAGTTGGAGGGAATTTGAAGTTCTTTCACTGCACCAACAAAATTTGTACCTCTGTCAGAACGAATATGCTTTACAGGCCCTCTGATGGCGGTAAACCGTCGAAGTGCGTTTATGAAACTTGAAGTGTCCATCGATTCAATCACTTCTATATGGACAGCTCTGCTGGACATACAAGTAAACAGAACCGCCCAGCGTTTTGCACTGGCATGGATTCCTCTAGTATGCTGTGTAGCTACAGACCAAGGACCGAATACATCCAGACCTACGCTAGTGAAAGGAGGATCTGTACTGAGTCTGTCAAGTGGGAGATTGGCCATCTTCGGATTCTGAAACTTGCCACGAAGTTTGCGACAAGTAACACAGTTGAAGATGAGTTTGTTCACACATCTCTTTGCTCCAACTATCCACAGTCCAGCAGCTCGTAAATTCCCCTCAGTAAACAATCGGCCCTGGTGCTTCACTTGAATGTGGTGGTGTTGCACAAGCAACGTTGTGACATGATGATGTCCAGGAATTATTAGTGGTTGTTTTTCCATAAATTCCACTTTGGCTTCGTGAAGATGGCCTCCTATTCTGAGCAACCCATCTTGGTCGATGATTGGATCAAGCTTCTTCAAAGCACTGTCCTTAAGAATGGATTGCTTTTTGTTGAGGTGGTCTATTTCTTTGGCATAACACTCACGTTGTACTGTGCGAATTATCAAGTTCTTGGACCTCTCTAAGTTGGGAACGGTAAAAGCATGTCTACAGTGATGCCAACCTTTGCAAGGTTTCTGTCCTGTAGGTAAGGTCGACTTGTAAGACTCAGCTATATGAACTAAACAAGCAACTGCACGAACAAGTGACTTCCAGGTTGAGAACTTGCTGAAACGATGGGATTTGAAGTGTTGGTCCAAAGTCACTGTGCGCAAAACGGATACCTGAGGGCGGATTTCCTCATCGGCGTCTGGGTCTATTAGTTCAAATGCATCTGATCCGGCAACGCAGGATGTTGGATGGTATAAGAATCTAGGACCCGTAAACCATGTTGTGTCTTTAAGGTGGCTTGGTGCGACAGATCTGGTCGCGTGGTCCGCCGGATTATGATGTGTAGGCACATAATGCCACTGCTTAGGACAAGTGGATCTCCTGATCCTTAGAACCCGATTGCTGACATGGACATAAAAGCGTCGGGTTTCGTTGCAGATATACCCTTGGACTACCTTGCTGTCCTTGTAGAACTCAACTTCCTTGATTTCCTAGTTCATTGCTGTCGTTACGAGTTCAGCCAACTCCACTGCAAGCACAGCAGCGCAGAGTTCTAGCCTGGGTATTGTGTGTTCACGGAGTGGCGCCAGTTTTGTCCGGCTCATGACGAATCCTATATGGCATTGATCTTCAACATCTATAGTTTTTAGGTAGGCCACTGCTGCAATCGCTTTGACTGAAGCATCGCACAAGATGCAAAGTCTTTGTATTTTGACTTCTGTTGATGGTACGGAAGCATAAGGTCGTGTCACATGAAGGCTGGACAAAGCTTCCAGAGACTTCCTCCAACCTGCCCACAGGTCTCTTTTTCCTACAGGAAGAGGATCATCCCAATCAGATTTCTCTTGGGTGAAGTCTCTTAACATCCATTTACCTTGGATAGTAACAGGAGCTACAAATCCCAGAGGGTCATATAAGCTATTTATGATAGACAAGACACCTCTGCGTGTGAAGGGCTTTTCTTCCTTGCTGATTTGGAAGGTGAATGCATCTACCTTTAAATCCCAGAGTAATCCAAGGCTCCGCTGCATGGGAAGGGAATCAGTGCTTAGATCTAAGTCCTTTAGGTCACTTGAGTGATCTTGAGAGGGAAAGGCCTCCATTAATTCGTGGCTGTTGGAAGCAATCTTGTGCAACCTCAAATTAGACAGAGCAAGCATTTCCTGAGCCCTTTTGAGGAGACTGATTGCAGACTCACTTGTGGGTGTGGATTTCAGGCAGTCGTCCACATAAAAATCTCTTTCCACAAAGGATCTGACATCCGACCCATACCTTGTTTCACCCTCTCTGGCTGAATGTCTGAGACCATAGATGGCAACTGCAGGGGAAGGACTGTTTCCGAAGATGTGCACTCTCATCCGATACTCCACAATGTCTTTACAAGGGTCATTGTCACGGTACCAAAAGAACCTCAAGAAGTTTCTGTGTTCCTCCTTGACAAGAAAGCAGTAAAACATCTGTTGTATGTCAGCCATAAATGCCACCGAATCTCTGCGGAAGCGGAGAAGCACTCCCAGAAGTCTGTTGTTGAGGTCTGGACCTGACAGTAGGACATCATTTAGCGAGATACTGTCACACCTGGCACTTGAGTCAAATACTACTCTTATCTGACCTGGTTTCTTTGGATGATACACACCGAAGATGGGCAAGTACCAACACTCCTCAGAGTCCTGAAGGTGCAATTTCTGCATGGTTGTTCTGAAATATCTTCTCCATGAATGCAAAGAAATGTTGTCTTGTCTCTAGTGATCTCTGAAGTTTCTGTTTGAGAGAGACAAATCGATTGTAGACAAGTTCCCTATTGTTGGGTAAGCGTCGTCTCTGGGGCTTAAATGGTAAAGGTGCGACCCAACTTTTTGACTGGTCTTTCACCATTTCCTGATCCATTATGTCCAAGAACAGCCTGTCTTCTATTGACATTGTGACCATGTTGTCTTCTCTTGTCCTATGGAAAACAGTACACCCTATGTGATCTGGCTCACCATCACAGGCATGGTCTTCACAGGAAGGGTCTGCGAAAGGACAAGGCAGGGGAGCACTGTGTGGCAATTCTTTTACCAGGAAACTACTCGGACAAGGCTGGAAGAAAGAAGGACGTCCCTTTTCAAGTGTGCAAGTGAGCATACTGTTGACTGAAGTCGGCTTGTGTGCTCCTCCTAGACAGACATCTCCTACAATGACCCACCCTAGGTCCAGTCTCTGGGCATATGGAGCATTCTGGGGACCGTTAATTAGTCCCCTAACCTTGTGGACTCGTAGTATGTCTCTCCCGAGGAGTAGGACTATTGGAGCCTCTGGGTCCAGTTGTGGTATCAGGTGAGCTATACGCTTCAAATGAGGGTGATGTGCTGCTACCTCCGATGTAGGTATCTCTAACCTGTTGTCGGGAATCTGGTTGCACTCCAGTATGGTTGGCAGAGATAAACAGGTCTGACCGTCCATGGATTCTACTTTGTACCCAGTTGCCTTTCTCCCCGCCGTCTCAACAGTACCTGCACATGTCCTTAAGGAGTAGGGAGAACCGGGGCCTACTATGTTAAAGGTGTCAAAGAAGGTGGACTTAGCTAAAGACCTATTGCTTTGGTCATCCAAGATTGCATATATCTTAATTGCCTTATCTCGGTGACCTGCCGGATAGACTCTCACAAGGCAGATTTTTGAGCAGGACTTTCCTCCCACAAATCCTTTACAGATCTCTGTACAATGAGAGCTGACTATCAGGGTGTCTATTGCGTCAGTGTCCATCTGCTGTACTAATGGCTCCTCAGCTTGCGATGACATCTGTGAGGGTGGTCCAGGGTGTAAAGCTGTGTTGTGTTCTGTGCTACCACATTCTGTGCATTTGACACTGACCTCACAGTTCCTGGCGAAGTGTAAAGTTGTAGCGCAGCATCTGAAGCAGATGTTGTTTTCCTTGAGGAAACTCTTCCGGTCCTCCAGAGACTTCTCCCTGAAGGCTCTGCATTTTAGTAGATGATGTGGTTTCTTATGTAAGGGACACTGCTTGCTGAGATCCTTAGGTCTGTTCTCTTCTTGAGAAGACTTGAACGTTCTGTAAGAAGAACCTGTGGAGGTAACATTAGTTTTGTGAACTGCCACCGGTGTTTTATAAGATTTGACACCAGGGGCAGTGGAACATGACAAAGTAAAATCAAAGCTAGGATCATTCCTAATTCTCGACTGTTGTCTGACAAAGTCTACAAACACAGAGAAAGGAGGGAATGGTACATTGTTAACCTGTTTATAACGGGAACCATGCATGATCCACTTCTCCTGTAGGTTATATGGGAGCTTTTGAACAATTGGATTGACACCCCTGGCAGTGTTCAGAAATGCCAGGCCTGGTAGATCTCCTTCTGCTTGAGCAACCCATACCTCCATTAACAAGTCACTCAGCTCCCTGAGCTTCTGGTAACCTCCTTTATTTACTATTCTGGGAAAATTATCAATTTTCTTAAATAAAGCATTTTCTATAGCTTCTATTGACACATAACACTCATCAAGCCTTTCCCATACCATCTTTAGGCCCGTGTCAGGATAATTTACGTTAATGTCTCTTATTCTTTTGGCGTGTTCAGCAGACTCACTCCCAAGCCACTTTATCATGAGATCTAACTCCTCACTACAAGAAAGATCCAAGTCTTTGATGGCGTTCTGGAAGGAGGCTCGCTATGACCTGTAGCTCTCAGCGCAGTCAGTGAACTTTACAAGTCCTTTGGTAACCAGCTCTCGTTTAGCAAAGAACTTAGCAAAGTCCATGGAGGCTTGGTTATTGCCGATATGAGCTGGTGTGCTGATGTGGTGTGAGTGAGGTGTATCACCATACCTTTTGGAAGCTTCTGGCCTAGGATAGTCTGTATAATACCTTTCTGAAGCGAAGGGTGACCCTTTTAATTGTAGCTGAGGCTGTGTCTTCTGCTCTGTAGATCGGTAATTGTGGTCGACATCGCTTTGTTGCATACTTTCCTGTTTGCGGTACTGCAGTTCATCAGGGTTGGATCTCTGGTAATCTGCATAGGCTGGTTGATGAAGTGAATCATGGTTGTTGCCTGTTCCGGAATGCTGGTGGACGTATTCTGAGACGCGCTGTGCTGGATCTTGTTGATCTAGGTCTGGCCCCAGTACACTGCTGTGTTTCTCAGATTTGGGGAACTCCACGGTTTCCAGGAACTCTGCTTTGGCTATTGCGGCTGCTGCCTCTTTCTCTGCGGCCAGTTTTTCCAGAGTCGCCTGCGGGCGTGCTCTCTCTGCCTCTCGATCTGCTTGCAAACGTGCTTTCTCTGCTTCTTGATCTGCTTGTCTTAGCTTCAGTTGCATTTCTTATGAAGCAAAGGACGATCTTACTTTTGCCGCCTCAGCTTCTGCACGAGCGAGAGCAGCAGATTCTTTTATTGAAGACTTGCTGGAACAGCTTGTTCGGGACCTCGTCCTGAGTGAAGATGCCCTGCTGATAGACATTGCGTGTCTGCTTGCTGACCACTGAATGTCTCTGTGCGCACCTCAATCAGATAGAAACAGATTTCAGCGTGGTCTAAATTGTGTTGGAGGGTTGCACACTCGTTACTTGTGACTGTATGGCGGCTGCTGCAATACCCGTATGTATGACCATGTGGGTGATAGCGGCTCCGTATAGTCTAATCCACTATTGCTTGTGACTAGCATCTGTTTTACTGTTCTGTCTTCTTACACGTTCTCTCAGTGTGCAGTCTGACATACAGCATAAACCTTCTCTGTCTTCCAAATAAACAGACTGTTTTTTCTGTAGTCTAAGAATTTATTGGTCAACAGGTTGTAAATATGGTAATGTGATGATGATAATGATATCATCTTGATATGATGATATGTTGATATGATAAAACAGATATGCTTGCACAAGGATAATGGAGCTTTAAGTGTGGAGTAGTGCAAGAGATGGCATCCCAATGTCTCGTGGGCAGGTTTCTTGCTCCCAGAATGCCTTGCTTTACCCAGAGTGCATTGTAGCTCCCATAATGCAATAGCTTCATAAGGGGAATTCAACAGGTAATGTAACTGAAAGACCACTACATGGCGCTATAACCTAATTAGAATATACATTAACAAAGTATGTAAAATGAGATGACAACACTTTTAATATCAGATTCTGATCCATTGGGCAGAACAACAACGATCCAAAACACAAGGCCAAGTCGACCTGTCATTGGCTACAGCAGAAGAAAGTGAAGGTTCTGGAGTGGCCATCTCAGTCTCCTGACCTCAATATCATTGAGCCACTCTGGGGAGATCTCAAGCGCGCAGGACATGCAAGACAGCCAAGGAATTTACAGGAACTGGAGACTTTTTTGCCAAGAAGAATGGGCAGTTTTACCATCTGAGAAAATAAAGAGCCTCATCCACAACTACCACAAAAGACTTCAAGCTGTCATTGATGTTAGAGGGGGCAATACACACTATTAAGAACTGGGAGATGTGAACTTTTGAACAGGGTCATTTTGATATTTTTGGTTGTCATTATGATTTAGCATCTTCCAAGTGTAGCTTCTAAGTGTATAGACCAGAATTAAACCAGAATGTAATAGACTGTCATCTAGCATCATTAATTACACCTGCTATCCCTCTCCCTGCTACTCCTTACTGCTGGCGACATATTTCCTAATCCTGGACCACCCCAGCACTTCCCTGCTGTTGGATCTTTCCGCACAACCGGCAACAGTGCATGGAATCCCCTAAATCTTACACCTATCTCACCCACTCCTGCCCCTCCCCCTCCCCGCGGTGCACTATGGAACGCTCGCTCTGTACACAACAAACTCGACTACATACACGACCTCTTCATTTCAAGAAGGCCCTGAAGACTCACATATTCAGGAAGGCCTACAACCCCCAATAACACTACTGTCACCACACAAACAACTGTACAGTCTCTACCCCCACCTTCTGTCTCTATCCCTCTTCCCTCATAGATTGTAAGCCCTTGCGGGCAGGGCCCTCTATCCCACTGTGCCAGTGATCACTTTTAGTATTATCTGTTTTGTATATCTTGTGTACCGTATGTAAATCCACAAATGTAAAGCACCATGGAATTATATAATAATGTACAGAGCACCATGGAATTAATATAATAATGTACCGAGCACCATGGAATTAATATAATAATGTACCGAGCACCATGGGATTAATATAATAATGTACAGCACCATGGGATTAATATAATAATGTACAGCACCATGGAATTAATATAATAATGTATCGAGCACCATGGGATTAATATAATAATGTACAGAGCACCATGGAATTAATATAATAATGTATCGAGCACCATGGGATTAATATAATAATGTACAGAGCACCATGGAATTAATATAATAATGTACCGAGCACCATGGGATTAATATAATAATGTACAGCACAATGGAATTAATGGTGCTATATAAATAAACAATAATAATAAAAATAATAATAATAATGATTTAAAAAGAGAAAACACAGAAGTATGACAATAAATGGCTTCAACCAACCACTAACCATGAGTGGAGGAAACGTTTTTGTGTTATCATTCATATTCTCTGAGAAAAGGCCAAAAAAACCTGCCGGGGTATGTAAACTTTTTAGCACAACTGTATAGATAAGAATGATGTAATGGGGTGGAGACCCCGAGATTGGGCTCAGGGTTCCTCCATAGCCTTCATACACAGGAGCCTGACAGCGCCCACTAGAGGTCTTCTTCACTACTGTGTAATCCTGGTTATGGGGAGACACATTAATAAATATCACTACATACATGTGCAGAGTCCATCACCTCTCCAGTCATATCATCTGTTATTACTATAGATAAGAATGATGTAATGTGACATCATCAGAATCTCTCACCTCTCCAGTAAGCTGGTAGATGATCTCTAGGGTGAGATTTAATAGACTTTCCGCCATCTTGTTCCTGTCTCTTTCCATCCTTGATGGATCAATCAGGAATATTCTCTTATATAGAAGATACTGAGAGGATTCTATATTGTAGGAACCTGAATGGAGAGAAGATGAGACAATGTAATCACTACACGGAATCCCATGTAATAAATAGAACAGTTGAGTCACATTATTATGACCACCTCCTACTTCTGACGTCGGCAGCGTGTAGCTCAGGAAGGAAGTGACTTGTTGTGGGCCGGCTTGGTGGGTATATAAGGTGTGTAATAGGCTGAACAGAATCTCATTGTTGTCATGGATAAAGGGGACGATTTATCAGAGTTGCAAAAGGGGTGATTATTGGCTGTCGGGCCAAGGGTGACAGTATTTCTCCAACAGCGCAGGTTGTGAACTGTTCGTGTCCTGATTTGATGAAAGTGTATTGTGAGTGGAGAAATGGCACCATTGGGAATAACCAACATGGAAACTGTGGAGAATCACGTGCACTGATGTGACAACAGGTTCAAAGTAGAGATGAGCGAACCGATTCGATACAAAATGAAGTCAACCCGACTTTTCATTTTTTAACAAAACAGAATACATTTACCAAATACTGAACTACTAAAATGTCCTTTGTAACGTGCAGTGCGCAGTGATAATACTGAGGAGACGTGTCTGAGACGTGGGCTGGGGTTCTAGCATCACCTGACAGCCTCGCAGCCAAAGACATGACATAAGGTTTTAGCTGAGGAGGACAGGGATATTTTGGGATGTGTCAAACTGAGAGACCCTCCGCCTCCTCTGCCAGTGCCACAGCTACAAGTAGCAGGAGGACGAGCAGCAGCATCAGCAGCCAGTACAGTATCTGGAACATGAGGAACCAGAAATGTTTCACCTCACAGCACCAACCAGACCCACAACAGGCACCGACACCCACCGGCTGCACCAGCAGGTACAGACATAACTAGATGGTTCCTATGTTCCAGCAGGTACAGACATAACTAGATGGGTCCTATGTTCCAGCAGGTACAGACATAACTAGATGATTCCTATGTTCCAGCAGATAACTCTGACCCCATGGAAATCTGCGCCAATAGGTATGAGTTCTTTTCATGTCTTGCCACAGATGCTCAATGGGATTTAGGTCTGGACTGTGATTGGGCCATTCTAACCCCGGAATATTCTGTCATCTAAACCACCCCCCGGGGCGCGGGCGGGGGGGTTGGGGGCATTGGGGGGAGGGGAATCTCCCCCCCCGTCTCGAGTCTTATGCGGCCCCCAAGGGGGCGCAGGGGGGGGAGTGTGGGGGGGGGGGGGCGGGGGGGGGGGGGGGGGGGGGGGGGGGGGGGGGGGGGGGGAGGGGGGGGGGGGGGGGGGGGGGGGGGGGGGGGGGGGGGGGGGGGGGGGGGGGGGGGGCGGGCCCTTCCCCCTGGGGGGGGGGGTGGGGGGGGGGGTGGGGGGGTGGGGGGGGGGGGGGGGGGGGGGGGGGGGGGGGGGGGGGGGGGGGGGGGGGGGGGGGTGTTATTGATTCATCTGTGCAGAAGATACTAAATCCTAGTGAGCTAAAGGATCTGTGATGATGTCACATGTGTGGGAGGAGTCACAGAATCACATGACCAGATATTAGAGGTCTCTCAGCAGAGCTGTCTGCGTGTGACGTGTGTAGCCCTATTTGGGGGGGGTATGAGTATTATCCCTCCCGCAACAGACTCTGGCGCTGACCTGTGTGTATAATGGGACCTGAAGCCTTCGCTGAAGGGAAGAGTGGGAACATATATGAAGTATATCAGGGCCTCCACCCAGGATAGAGCCTCTGTATTACAGGGGGGGGTCTCTTCCTGGGACTTACCCATGAAGTACAGTTAGTAGCCTTAACAAGGATCACTGTACTAATCTCACAGTCTGAAGAATACATACAGATACCACATAAGGTTATAACAGTAGCTTTATAAGAATCAACAGGGTAATAATACATACATACAATATACTCAGAACACAGCAGTACTACAACAACCAGCAAGTCCACAACCGTCTTAGGTTATATACCTGGGTATATATATAGATATATAGCAAGAGTCCAGTGCACAATACCTCCAGGCAACAGAAGAGATGCAGGGGCCCCTGTGGATGACTGTGGATCCTCGGATTCTTCCAGGAGATGACAGACAGCCGATCAGGAGATGATGATGATGGTGAGATTCTTCACAGGCAGCAAACAGGGCGACGGTGACGGCAGTAGATGCAGGCCTGACTACCCTAACACTGAGTCCTTAACCTGCCAGCTAAACTACTAGTGCCACCGGGCCTCTAACTAGCTAGTTGGCCTTCGGAAGCCTAACCTATCACTGCCCTGAACTATATATATATATGGATCCCTAACTACGGTTACTAGCTAGGTCCTGTGAGTATATAGGGGGTAACACATACCTAACTATATACTGTGAAGTAAATAGGAACAAGTGGCTCTTAGACTCCCCCAGACATAACATGTCTGTCTCAGCAGCTCTGCTCACATCTCTCTCCCCCAGCAGCTCTGCCTCACATGTGTCTGACTCACTGTATTTACAAAACAAAACTTGCACTAAATGCCTGGGGTCTCTGAAGCCAAACTGCAGGGGCAAAGAAGCCAGATACATTATATACTAGTAGAAATGGCAGTTCCCTACACTCTCCCTCTGGTGAAATCTTTACGTCACGTCAAAGACATACAAAGTCATAGTATACAGTCAATATTACCAATGACAATATCAATATGGTTGCTTTTGCATTTACAGAGTCACAACAGGTTAATATGTATACATGCCAGCAGGAGCGAAAATTGGTAACATATTGACCAAAGTGGACACTGCACCCACCCAAGCATGGTATAAATGAGGCTGAGTAGTAAATCTGGGGTCCCCCAAACTATCATATGTCAGCATAGGTGGAGGGTGTCTAATTCTCTCTCCTCTCCGTACCTCTCTCTGAGGTAAACTAGCATGTCCAGGCCCTAAACTAGGGTTGTCTGCCATGGGAAGGGATGGTGCTGGTGGCGTAGGAGAGCTAGATCCCTGCTCATCTGTAGACACAGATCTAGGTACGAATTCTGGAGTTTGAGGGTTCATAGGTCTCCCTGAAGGAGAAGATACTGGTGATCTAGGAACTTCAGGAGCCACAGTCCAATCACTCTCAGGAGTTTCAGGAAGGTCAGGTGGAATATCGGCTAAGGACTGTGGAGAATCGCAGGCCGAGCCATCATTGGAGATATCCATACCATCAATCTGAGGTACAGGCAACAAATGATTTCTATGCCAAGTCCTGATCCTCCCCGTCCCGTCCTTTTATCTTGTAGACTGGTATTCCAGGCAACCGATCTACCACTGTAAAGAGTTCACTCCGCCATCGATCAGCCAGCTTATGTTTTGCAGATGCTCCCAAATTCCGTAGCAGAACATGGTCCCCAGGGTTCAATTCTCGATATCTTACTCGAAGATCAAATCTCCTTTTATTTCCTTCATTCACTTTGGCCGCATTTTCCTCAGCCAGCTGATAAGCACTCTTAAGCGTTTCTTTCAAACGTGCCACGTATCAGTAATGATCTCGATGACTGATACCATCGGTAGAGACTCCCAACAAGATGTCAATAGGTAGCCTAGGCTCTCTTCCAAACATCAGAAAGTATGGTGAATATCCTGTGCTCTCGTGCCTTGTACTATTATAGGCATGCACCATAGCCTCCACTTTTCGACTCCAGGATCGCTTATCCTCAATTCGTAAGGTACCAAGCATATCAAGTAAAGTCCTGTTAAATCTTTCAGGAAGGGCATCTACCTCTGGATGGTAAGGCGTCGTCCGACTTTTGCGGATGTTCAACAACTGAAGTAACTCTTTGATCAGGTTACTCTCAAAATCACGGCCTTGATCAGAATGCAACCGGTGTGGTAAGCCATAATGGATAAAATACTTTTCCCAAAGCACTCTTGCAACAGTGACTGCTTTTTGATCCTTAGTCGGAAAGGCTTGAGCATATCGTGTGAAGTGATCAGTCACCACCAATACATTTCCAAATCCTCTGGAGTCGTTGTCAATACAAAGGAAGTCTATGCAGACAAGATCCATGGGGCCCGAACTCTTCAAGTGTCCCATGAAGGCCGCTCGAACCGGGACAGTCTTCCTCTGCAAACATCTGCGACAGCACCTACACAGACGAGTCACGGTATCTCTCATTTTGGGCCAGTAGAATCGGTCTTGTATTAGGCCATAAGTCTTCTCAGGTCCCAAATGACCATGATAATCATGCAGACTTCGGAAAATCATCTTCTGAAAGCAGCTTGGAATAACTAGTTGGCGCCTTCCAGGGTGATCATGATACAGCACCACACGATAAAGTAGGCCATTGTCTATTTCAAACTTCTCCCAATCTCGTAGAAGTTGACTGCATTCAGAGGGTAGGGATGTCTTTAACATTTCTCTGTCTTGAGAACTCACTGCTTGATAAAGAGGTCCAATTAAAGGATCAGTCTTTTGACTCCAGATCATTCGCTTTGAAGATATAGAACAACTCTCAAAGGATCCTAAAGCGGCAGGGTAGGCAAACATGTCTGGTACAGCTTCGGGACCTCCCCCAATAGAGTCAATAAGTCGAGTTTCAGAAAAGGCTACTCGGTCTTCAACTACAGCAGCCATGGCACACAAAGCTCCTACTCCAGGACTTGGCACTTCTTCCCATTCATCCACTACTTCCGGACTAGGTAATCCAGGCCGTCTTGATAGAGCATCTGCCCCAATGTTCTTAGGCCCCGATTTATACTTGAGTGTGAATTGGTAGTTGGATAAAGCTGCCAACCAGCGATGTCCTGTAGCATCGAGTTTAGCGGTTGACAAAACGTATGTCAGTGGATTGTTGTCTGTTCTTACTTCAAACGTGGCTCCGTATAAATAGTCATGTAATTTATCAACAATGGCCCACTTGAGCGCCAAAAACTCCAATTTATGTACTGGATAATTTTTCTCGCTGGGAGAAAGACTTCGACTTATGAAAGCTATGGGCCGTAACCCGGCCGGGTATTCTTGGTGCAGCACGCCACCTAATCCTTCAAAGCTGGCATCTACATGTAGCACATATGGCTTCTGTGCATCAGCATAAGCCAGAACGGGAGCTTCTGTCAATTTCTTCTTCAACAACTTAAATGCTTCTTCACAATCCGCAGTCCACCTATCGCCAAAAAGGCTTTTGGAAGACCCTTTCTTCTTTCCCGGATCTCCTGCATCACTCTTCAACAGGTCGAGGAGGGCTCGAGCAATTTTTGAATATCCTTCCACAAATCGTCGATAGAATCCACAAAACCCCAAGAAAGATTGCAACTCCGTAATATTTTGCGGTCGGGGCCAATTCACCACAGCTTCAATCTTACCAGGATCGGTAGCAACTCCTTCAGCAGAAACAATATGACCTACATAAGTGACCGAAGATCTACAAAATTTGCATTTGTCAGCCGACAACTTCAGCCCCTCTTCTTTTAAGCGATGGAGTACTCTCATGAGTCGTTCTTCATGTTCTTCCAGCGTCTTTCCAAACACAATAATGTCATCAAGATATACAAGGCATTCCCGGGGCACTAAATCACCTAACACTCTTTCCATCAACCTTTGGAACGTTGCTGGCGCACCTTTTGTACCTTGCGGCATACGAGTGAACTGAAAGAAACCCAAGGGGCATATGAAAGCTGTCTTTTCCTGATCCTCAGGTGCCATTGGGACTTGATAGTATCCCGATCTTAGGTCCAGCACTGTGAACCAACAGTTTCCATTCAGAGCTTCCAGAGCTTCTTCAATTCTCGGCAGTGTATACTGATCAGGTAAGGTTCTCCGGTTCAGAGTTCTGTAATCCACACATAGGCGAATTGCTCCAGATTTTTTTCTTACCACCACAATAGGTGAGGCATAGGGGCTCTTACTGTCCACAATGATCCCCTGACCTTTCATTTGCTGTAGAGTCTGTCTTAACTCATCAACATCCTTTGGAGCAACTCTCCGTGGTCGCTCCCGGAAGGGAGTAGAATCGGTCAATCGGAAAGTGTGTTGAGCACTTTTAGCACAACCTACATCCATATCATCCATGGAGAACACTTCCGATAATTCAGACAACTTCTGTGTCAGTCGCTGATTCCAGGCCTCTGGTAAATGTGGATCACTCAAGTCAAGATTGAGATTAGGGATTGCATCTCGGATTTGAATCCTGCACACTTCAGCGTATGGATTTACTCCAAGCACAGGGTAGCAGTGGGCCACATTCTGGTATGGTCCAATTACAATCGGATGCGGTGAACAGTTCCTCACTGTCACACAAGTAGATAACTCCACTTTATTTCTCCAGTCCTTTCTCTCTGGGATCACCATCCAGCCATTCTGGTTAATCATTTCTTCAGGGGTTTCCATAAGGATATAACTCCCCCCTTCAAGCAAATCGGGAGCAATGCTGGAGGCTACTCTCAGAATTCTCTCCCCGCCGGCAGGAACTTCCACGGTTCTCTCACCGATATGATATACCATTCCATGTCGATAGCCAGTAGACAGGGCATCACAGAGTTCTCTAAGATCAGAAGATATATTCACCGGCTGAGCTGCAGGGTTCCAATCTCTTCCAAGAAACTTCTGAAAAGCATAATGCACTGCGGGACAATTAGTGCCAAGTATCACAGGAGCTGCACAAGAATCCCCTGTATCAGGGCAGACAAGAGCCGTAATCTTCATGGGAGCGACACTCTGATCTTCTAATTCAGGGACAGCTATAACTACTTGTAGGCTGCCATCTACAGGATATGATCCTGAATTAAGCCCCCACAATTTCATTTGTCCTGTAGACTGAAGAGGTATATCCCTCAGATACTTTTGGTAGAACGAGCGATAAATCAGGGTCACTTGAGATCCTGTATCAAACAGGGCAGGAGCGGCATGACCATTGACAGTGACTTTGACAACGGACCTGGAGCCCGCGATAGCGCCTCTGGTATTTACTCGGCCCGCCTTCCTTCGGTGTCTTTGATTCTGAATAGAGAAGACAGCACTGTGTCCCAATCCCTCACTGTCCTCCGTACACTGTCTGGCAGTATGGCCCGTCTGGCCACATTTATAACAGGTTCTAGCATCCTTCCTCCATTGAGTGGCAGTGGGTGGAGTGGCGGACTGTCTAAGTTCTGACCGCTCCGCTGGTTTGTCCTTGTTTGAATTAGGAACAACATCTTCTTTAGAGATGCTTTTCGCTTTCTTAGGGGTACTAAAACTAATGTCAGCTTCTTGTTTCTTCACTAACTTCATTAAGTCAGGAAATGGAAGGACTCTATCAGATAGTAAGACCTTGAGTACTTGAGCAAGAGGATGATGAGGTTGTAACCCTCTCACCAACTGACTGGTTCTCATAGCGTCTACCTCTGAAGTAGATATAGCTGCGTGGTACACCAGACGTGAAAGAAGTAGCTGTAAACGGTTAATAAAAGTAGAGACATTTTCCCCTTCTTTTTGACGAACCATTCGGTAATCAGCAACCATCTGAGCAAGGTCATAGTATGGCTCAAAGTGATCAGACAGTACTTGTATATAGTCCAATGCACTCACTCCTTCATGAGAGTCTCTGTACAAGCGGATCAATTCTGCAGCAGGAGACCGCAAACTTTCACTGATACGCTGCCGCTTGCCTTCTTCAGAGCAAGACCATTCCTTCAGGCATTGGAGAGTATGTTCTTTCCATATCTCAAAGTTTTCCTCCCCTTGTGGTACTGGGACATTACCAGAGAATACTTTTAGTTTCTTGTAGTGAGTGGCCTGCAGGCCCTGAGCTAACATTTCAGTCAGCCTGGCTAAAGTGCTAATAGCACTGTCACTAGAGGAACTGCTAGCGACGGCCATACTGGGGGGGTAACTGGCTGAGCGGGGTTCTTCCTTTACCTGAACCAGGGGAGGAACAGGAGGTCGGTAATCCCATGTAGTAGCTAGTGGGAGGTTCCCCTCTGAGCTATATCGCTTCTCCATATCAATGACTATTCCCACTTCTAAATCTCAGCAGTGCCTCCAAATGTAGCCCTATTTGGGGGGGGGGGGGTATGAGTATTATCCCTCCCGCAACAGACTCTGGCGCTGACCTGTGTGTATAATGGGACCTGAAGCCTTCGCTGAAGGGAAGAGTGGGAACATATATGAAATATATCAGTGCCTCCACCCAGGATAGAGCCTCTGTATTACAGGGGGGGTCTCTTCCTGGGACTTACCCATGAAATACAGTTAGTAGCCTTAACAAGGATCACTGTACTAATCTCACAGTCTGAAGAATACATACAGATACCACATAAGGTTATAACAGTAGCTTTATAAGAATCAACAGGGTAATAGTACATACATACAATATACTCAGAACACAGCAATACTACAACAACCAGCAAGTCCTCAACCGTCTTAGGTTATATACCCGGGTATATATATAGATATATAGCAAGAGTCCAGTGCACAATACCTCCAGGCAACAGAAGAGATGCAGGGGCCCCTGTGGATGACTGTGGATCCTCGGATTCTTCCAGGAGATGACAGACAGCCGATCAGGAGATGATGATGATGATGAGATTCTTCACAGGCAGCAAACAGGGCGACGGTGACGGCAGTAGATGCAGGCCTGACTACCCTAACACTGAGTCCTTAACCTGCCAGCTAAACTACTAGTGCCACCGGGCCTCTAACTAGCTAGTTGGCCTTCGGAAGCCTAACCTATCACTGCCCTGAACTATATATATATATGGATCCCTAACTACGGTTACTAGCTAGGTCCTGTGAGTATATAGGGGGTAACACATACCTAACTATATACTGTGAAGTAAATAGGAACAAGTGGCTCTTAGACTCCCCCAGACATAACATGTCTGTCTCAGCAGCTCTGCTCACATCTCTCCCCCCCAGCAGCTCTGCCTCACATGTGTCTGACTCACTGTATTTACAAAACAAACCCTGCACTGAATGCCTGGGGTCTCTGAAGCCAAACTGCAGGGGCAAAGAAGCCAGATACATTATATACTAGTAGAAATGGCAGTTCCCTACACGTGTATGTAGCGGAGCCGTCTGTGTGTGACGTGTATGTAGCAGAGCTGTATGTGTGTGACATGTATGTAGCCGAGCCATCTGTGTGTGACGTGTATGTAGCGGAGCTGTCTGTGTGTGACGTGTATGTAGCGGAGCTGTCTGTGTGTGACGTGTATGTAGCCGAGCCATCTGTGTGTGATGTGTATGTAGTGGAGCCGTCTGTGTGTGACGTGTATGTAGCAGAGCTGTCTGTGTGTGACATGTATGTAGCCGAGCCATCTGTGTGTGACGTGTATGTAGCGGACCTGTCTGGGTGATGTGTATGTAGCAGAGCTGTCTGTGTGTGACATGTATGTAGCCGAGCCATCTGTGTGTGACGTGTATGTAGCGGAGCTGTCTGTGTGTGACGTGTATGTAGCGGAGCTGTCTGTGTGCGACATGTATGTAGCCGAGCCATCTGTGTGTGACGTGTATGTAGTGGAGTCGTCTGTGTGTGACGTGTATGTAGCAGAGCTGTCTGTGTGTGACATGTATGTAGCCGAGCCATCTGTGTGTGACGTGTATGTAGCGGACCTGTCTGGGTGATGTGTATGTAGCAGAGCTGTCTGTGTGTGACGTGTATGTAGCAGAGCTGTCTGGGTGATTTGTATGTAGCGGAGCTGTCTGTGTCTGACATATAATAATAATAATAATAATAATAGTCCTTTAATAGTCCCACAATGGGGAAATTCAGTGTGTTACAGCAGCAAAGATAAGCAGATACAAATACAACATGTACTGGAATGTTCCAAGGTGAGAGGCATTACATTAATAGCAGACAGACAGATAGGACGTAGCAGGGGGGGGGGGGATATAACAGGCAGAGAGATATTTCAGTTCTCTGTGTGTAATGATCTCCGCTTAGGTCGGTGTTGGTTGTACAGCCTAACCGCGGTGGGGAGGAAAGACTTCCGATAGCGCTCCTTCTCACACCTAGGGTGGAGCAGTCGGTCACTGACAGTACTGCTCAGCGCGATCACAGTCTCATGCATGGGATGGGACTTCTTCTTCTGCATGGAGCTCACCACGGACAGTATCCTTCTGTCACCCACCACCTGCACTGGGTCCAGTGGGCTCCCCAGGACAGAGCTGGCCCTTCTAATCAGCTTGTCAAGTTTATTTCTGTCCCTGGTTGATAAACTGCTCCCCCAGCAGGCCACTCCAAAGAAGATGGCTGATGCCACTACCGAGTTGAAGAAAGTCCTAAGAAGTGCCCCCCGGATTCCAAAGGCTCTCAGCTTCCTAAGCAGGTAGAGCCTGCTGTGGCCCTTCCTGTACAGGGCCTCCATATGATCTGCCTAGTCCAGCTTATTATTAAGGAGTAAACCCAGGTACTTATAGGTGTTCACAATCTCGATGCCCGTCCCCAGGATGTCCACTGGTTTAGGAGGGCTTCTGCCTTTGCGGAAGTCCACCACCATCTCCTTGGTCTTCCCCGTGTTAATCTTCAGGTGGTTCCGGTGGCACCAGTCCACAAAATCCTGGTTCAGTTCTCTGTACTCCCTGTCATCATCGTCTGTGATGAGACCCACTATTGCAGAGTCGTCAGAATACTTCTGTAGGTAGCAGCTGGATGAGTTGCACCTAAAATCTGCAGTGTACAGTGTGAAGAGTAAGGGGCGAGAACTGTACCCTGAGGTGCCCCCGTATTACAGATCACGGTACCTGGCAGGGGAGATACGTCTGTGTGTGATGTGTATGTAGCGGAGCTGTCTGGGTGATGTGTATGTAGCGGAGCTGTCTGTGTGTGATGTGTATGTAGCGGAGCCGTCTGTGTGTGACGTGTATGTAGCGGAGCTGCCTGTGTGTGATGTGTATGTAGCGGAGCCGTCTGTGTGTGACGTGTATGTAGCGGAGCTGTCTGGGTGATGTGTATGTAGCAGAGCTGTCTGTGTGTGACGTGTATGTAGCGGAGCTGTCTGTGTGTGACGTGTATGTAGTGGAGCTGTCTGTGTGTGATGTGTATGTAGCGGAGCTATCAGTGTGTGATGTGTATGTAGCGGGACCGTCTGTGTGTGACGTGTATGTAGCGGTGCTGTCTGTGTGTGATGTGTATGTAGCGGAGCCGTCTGTGTGTGACGTGTATGTAGCGGAGCCGTCTGTGTGTGACGTGTATGTAGCAGAGCTGTCTGTGTGTGATGTGTATGTAGAGGAGCCGTCTGTGTGTGACGTGTATGTAGCGGGACCGTCTGTGTGTGACGTGTATGTAGCGGTGCTGTCTGTGTGTGATGTGTATGTAGCGGTGCTGTCTGTGTGTGATGTGTATGTAGCGGAGCCGTCTGTGTGTGACGTGTATGTAGCGGAGCTGTCTGGGTGATGTGTATGTAGCAGAGCTGTCTGTGTGTGACGTGTATGTAGCCGAGCCATCTGTGTCTGACATGTATGTAGCGGAGCTGTCTGTGTGTGACATGTATGTAGCGGAGCTGTCTGTGTGTGACGTGTATGTAGTGGAGCTGTCTGTGTGTGATGTGTATGTAGCGGAGCTGTCTGTGTGTGATGTGTATGTAGCGGAGCCGTCTGTGTGTGACGTGTATGTAGCGGAGCCGTCTGTGTGTGACGTGTATGTAGCGGGACCGTCTGTGTGTGACGTGTATGTAGCGGTGCTGTCTGTGTGTGACGTGTATGTAGCGGTGCTGTCTGTGTGTGATGTGTATGTAGCGGAGCCGTCTGTGTGTGACGTGTATGTAGCGGAGCTGCTTGTGTGTGATGTGTATGTAGCCGAACCGTCTGTGTGTGACGTGTATGTAGCAGAGCTGTCTCGGTGATGTGTATGTACCTTAGATCTATCTTCCTTGCTCCTGCCCCTCCCCCCGGTGCTCCTTCCATATATAATAACCTGGATTACACCCACAATCTTTTCATCTCTTGTAACTTTCTTTTCTTGCTATCACTGACATCCTCGGACAGATCCTCTGCTACAGAGGAAGTTTGATAGATTAATAAAGTATATTACAAAAATGTCCCCTCCCCCCGACACAACAGCAAAATAAAAAATAAAATAAAATGGGAATATCAAAAAAATATATATGGGTGTCAGAATATGGAGACTCAAATAGTTTATTTTTTAATGTTTTGAATTTTTGTTAATATATTCAAACTTAACACAAACTACAGTCATATGAAAAAGTTTGGGCACCCCTATTAATCTTAATCATTTTTAGTTCTAAATATTTGGGTGTTTGCAACAGCCATTTCAATTTGATATATCTAATAACTGATGGACACAGTAATATTTCAGGATTGAAATGAGGTTTATTGTACTAACAGAAAATGTGCAATATGCATTAAACCAAAATTTGACCGCTGCAAAAGTATGGGCACCTCAACAGAAAAGTGACATTAATATTTAGTAGATCCTCCTTTTGCAAAAATAACAGCCTCTAGTCGCTTCCTGTAGCTTTTAATCAGTTCCTGGATCCTGGATGAAGGTATTTTTGACCATTCCTCTTTACAAAACAATTCCAGTTCAGTTAAGTTTGATGGTCGCCGAGCATGGACAGCCCGCTTCAAATTATCCCACAGATGTTCAATGATATTCAGGTCTGGGGACTGGGATGGCCATTCCAGAACATTGTAATTGTTCCTCTGCATGAATGCCTGAGTAGATTTGGATCATTGTCTTGCTGAAATATCCATCCCCGGCGTAACTTCAAATTCGTCACTGATTCTTGTACATTATTCTCAAGAATCTGCTGATACTGAGTTGAATCCATGCGACCCTCAACTTTAACAAGATTCCCGGTGCCGGCATTGGCCACACAGCCCCAAAGCATGATGGAACCTCCACCAAATTTTACAGTGGGTAGCAAGTGTTTTTCTTGGAATGCTGTGTTTTTTGGCGCCATGCATAACGCCTTTTTGTATGACCAAACAACTCAATCTTTGTTTCATCAGTCCACAGGACCTTCTTCCAAAATGAAGCTGGCTTGTCCAAATGTGCTTTTGCATACCTCAGGAGACTCTGTTTGTGGCGTGCTTTCAGAAACGGCTTCTTTCGCATCACTCTCCCATACAGCTTCTCCTTGTGCATTTTACTGTGAGACTGTGGGCGTGTACAATAAGGAGCAGTTTGCCCCTCCTCCCCTCTCCATTATAACTAGTTTGGTTTGTTTACATGCAATTTTGCCAGGAGTAACTATACAAGAGCAAACAAATAGCTAAGAAAAGCTCAAGTGAGCATAATATAACAGATCCAAAAACACTGGACTGCAAATACAGAGTAAATACATGCAGGTATACATGCAGTATATTGGACCATGTGGGGGCCACTGTGGAGAAGATTGTACTGTGTGGGGGTCCTTCACTATTTATATCACACAGTATCTGTTTTATAGCAGACGTGAAATTAGTACAGGCTGTAATAATATTGCACGGTCACTATAAAACAGATCCTGTGCAATGTAAATAGTGAACATTAATTGTTCAAAAGTATAAGAAATGCAAATGTCTACCTTTCTTTACAAAGCTGTTTGCATCATTGAAAGCTCTGTAAAGCCCCATTCACACATTTTGTGGGTCCGTAACTGTCCACAATTGTGGATCTGCAGAGTATTACTGAAAGCCCTTGCGGGCAGGACCCTCTATCCCACTGCGCCAGTGATCACTGTTAGTATTATCTGTTTTGTATATCTGGTGTACTGTATGTAAATCTGCAAATGTAAAGCACCATGGAATTAATATAATAATGTACAGCACCATGGGATTAATATAATAATGTACAGAGCACCATGGGATTAATATAATAATGTACAGCACCATGGAATTAATATAATAATGTACAGCCCCATGGGATTACTATACTAATATACAGCACCATGGTATTACTATAATAATGTACAGCCCCATGGGATTAATATAGTAATGTACAGAGCACCATGGGATTAATGGTGCTATATAAATAAATAACAACAACAATACACTTTCACCAAAGCAGCACCTAAACAGTTCACAACCTGCGCTGTTAGAGAAATACTGTCACCCTTGGCCCGACAGCCAATAATCATCCCGTTTACAACTCTGATAAATCGCCCCCTTTACCCATAAGGACAACGAGATTTTGTTCAGGCTATCACACACCTTATATACTGTGAGCACAATCCGCTCTAAGTATCACCGTATTGAAGTCCAAATTCATAAAGTTGGTGTATAAGCTATAGAATAGAGAATCACACAGCTATTGTGTATATAGTGGGTTCTGCTTTAATGGAGGGAAAATGTAGTTTTTAATTACAGTGTGGACAGAGAACAGGTTGGGTTACTATAATTAGCATAACATGATTGGTGGCGAAGTTGTAAAATAGTTCTGGCACATGGCTATTGGATAAGAAACAAAAGAGGGGCCGCATCTCATTAAGCCATCTGGTGGGGGATGAGATCTCTGGACAAAGGAGGAATGTAAAATGGCTACAGGCATGGCCCACATGGCCCTGCAATCCAAAATAGAGGATACAATAGCTGAGTCGTCCTCCACATATACCCACCAAGCCAGCCCACAACAAGTCACTTCCTTCCTGAGCTACACGCTGCCAACCTCAGAAGTAGGAGATGGTCATAATAATGTGACTCAACTGTTCTATTTATTACATGGGATTCCGTGTAGTGATTACATTGTCTCATCTTCTCTCCATTCAGGTTCCTACAATATAGAATCCTCTCAGTATCTTCTATATAAGAGAATATTCCTGATTGATCCATCAAGGATGGAAAGAGACAAGAACAAGATGGCGGAAAGTCTATTAAATCTCACCCTAGAGATCATCTACCAGCTTACTGGAGAGGTGAGAGATTCTGATGATGTCACATTACATCATTCTTATCTATAGTAATAACAGATGATATGACTGGAGAGGTGATGGACTCTGCACATGTATGTAGTGATATTTATTAATGTGTCTCCCCATAACCAGGATTACACAGTAGTGAAGAAGACCTCTAGTGGGCGCTGTCAGTCCCCTGTGTATGAAGGATATGGAGGAACCCTGAGCCCAATCCCGGGGTCTCCACATCACCCCGTGATTCATGAGGAGATCAATGGACAGAAGATCCTAGAACTCACCAACAAGATGCTGGAGCTGATGACTGGAGAGGTGACACTGCTGGGAATGCTGGGACATTATACAGTAACTGGAGGGGTCTGGGTGATGACTGTATCATTGTGTTGTCAGGTTCCTATAAGGTGTCAGGATGTCGCTGTCTATTTCTCCATGGAGGAGTGGGAGTATTTAGAAGGACACAAGGATCTGTACAAGGAGGTCATGATGGAGGACCACCAGCCCCTCACATCACCAGGTAATAGACATGACTATATACACATGGACTTCCATTATTTGTATGTACAGAATGAATTCAGTCCCTGTCTGTGTTTCCTACAGGTTCTATGATATCCCAGAATATAATAATGATTCAGGGGTGATATTACATTATATCCTCATGCCCAGTTTATTGGTGGGCAGTCTGTTCCCTTGCTCTATAAGCCTTCATACATGGTGTCCTATCAGTCATTCTGCTGCTAATGTCCCCATTTTGTCTGAAGCACATTTTACATTTTACTGTGAGACTGTGGGCGTGTACAATAAGGAGCAGTTTGCACCTGCTCCCCTCTCCATTATAACTAGTTTGGTTTGTTTACGTGCAATTTTGCCAGGAGTAACTATACTAGAGCAAACAAATAGCTAAGAAAAGCTCAAGTGAGCATAATATAACAGATCCAAGAACACTGGACTGCAAATACAGGGTAAATACATGCAGGTATACATGCAGTATATTGGACCATGTGGGGGCCACTGTGGAGCATATTGGACTGTGTGGGGCCACTGTGGAGCAGATTGTACTGTGTGGGGGTCCTTCACTATTTATATCACACAGTATCTATTTTATAGCAGACATGAAATTAGTACAGGCTGTAATAATATTGCACGGTCACTATAAAACAGATCCTGTGCAATGTAAATAGTGAACATTAATTGTTCAAAAGTATAAGAAATGCAAACTTCTATCTTTCTGTACAAAGCTGTTTGCATCATTGAAAGCTCTGTAAAGCCCCATTCACACATTTTGTGGGTCCGTAACTGTCCGCAATTGTGGATCTGCAGAGTATTACTGAAAGCCCTTGCGGGGGGGGCCCTCTATCCCACTGCGCCAGTGATCACTGTTAGTATTATCTGTTTTGTATATCTGGTGTACTGTATGTAAATCTGCAAATGTAAAACACCAGGAATTATATAATAATAAAAAAAAAAAAAAAAAAAAAAAAAAAACCATGGAATTATATAATAATGTACAGCACCATGGGATTAATATAATAATGTACAGAGCACCATGGGATTAATATAATAATGTACAGGGCACCATGGAATTAATATAATAATGTACAGAGCACCATGGGATTAATATAATAATGTAGGGGGCACCATGGGATTAATATAATAATGTTCAGGGGACCAGGGGGTTATAATAATATTGTTGGGGGGCGGGGGGGGATAAAAATAAAAAGGGAGGGGGGAGGGGGGGATAAAAAAAAAAAGGGCGGGGGGCGGGGGGGAAAAAAAAAAAATGTGCCGCGCGGGGGGGTTTGTGGGGTTTAAAAAAAAAAAAAAAAAAACAAACCCCCTCCCCCAAAGCAGCACCTAAACAGTTCACAACCTGCGCTGTTAGAGAAATACTGTCACCCTTGGCCCGACAGCCAATAATCATCCCGTTTACAACTCTGATAAATCGCCCCCTTTACCCATAACGACAATGAGATTTTGTTCAGGCTATCACACACCTTATATACTGTGAGCACAATCCGCTCTAAGTATCACCGTATTGAAGTCCAAATTCATAAAGTTGGTGTATAAGCTATAGAATAGAGAATCACACAGCTATTGTGTATATAGTGGGTTCTGCTTTAATGGAGGGAAAATGTAGTTTTTAAGTACAGTGTGGACAGAGAACAGGTTGGGTTACTATAATTAGCATAACATGATTGGTGGCCAAGTTATAAAATAGTTCTGGCACATGGCTATTGGATAAGAAACAAAAGAGAGGCCGCATCCCATTAAGCCATCTGGTGGGGAATGAGCTCTCTGGACAAAGGAGGAATGTAAAATGGCTACAGGCATGGCCCACATGGCCCTGGAATCCAAAATAGAGGATACAATAGCTGAGTCGTCCTCCACATATACCCTCCAAGCCAGCCCACAACAAGTCACTTCCTTCCTGAGCTACACGCTGCCGACGTCAGAAGTAGGAGATGGTCATAATAATGTGACTCAACTGTTCTATTTATTACATGGGATTCCGTGTAGTGATTACATTGTCTCATCTTCTCTCCATTCAGGTTCCTACAATATACAATCCTCTCAGTATCTTCTATATAAGAGAATATTCCTGATTGATCCATCAAGGATGGAAAGAGACAGCAACAAGATGGCGGAAAGTCTATTAAATCTCACCCTAGAGATCATCTACCAGTTTACTGGAGAGGTGAGAGATTCTGATGATGTCACATTACATCATTCTTATCTATAGTAATAACAGATGATATGACTGGAGAGGTGATGGACTCTGCACATGTATGTAGTGATATTTATTAATGTGTCTCTCCATAACCAGGATTACACAGTAGTGAAGAAGACCTCTAGTGGGCGCTGTCAGGCTCCTGTGTATGAAGGATATGGAGGAACCCTGAGCCCAATCCCGGGGCCTCCACCTCACCCCCTGATACAGGAGGAGATCAATGAACAGAAGATCCTAGAACTCACCAACAAGATGCTGGAGCTGCTGACTGGAGAGGTGACACTGCTGGGAATGCTGGGACATTATACAGTAACTGGAGGGGTCTGGGTGATGACTGTATCATTGTGTTGTCAGGTTCCTATAAGGTGTCAGGATGTCGCTGTCTATTTCTCCATGGAGGAGTGGGAGTATTTAGAAGGACACAAGGATCTGTACAAGGAGGTGATGATGGAGGACCACCAGCCCCTCACATCAGCAGGTAATAGACATGACTATATACACATGGACTTCCATTATTTGTATGTACAGAATGAATTCAGTCCCTGTCTGTGTTTCCTACAGGTAGATCCAGTAAGAGGACAACACCGGAGAGATGTCCCAGTCCTCTTCTTCCACAGGATGATCAGGTAGATGGAGATATTCCCTATGATGTGTAGACGGGCTGTGAAGTCCTTGTGGTCAGTCTTGGGTTATCCAGCAGTATTAGATGTTTTATACTTGTGTAATGAGAGGTGGAGATGGAGGATAAAGCTGGCCATAGACATTACATGTTGTCTGGATCTTCTCACAATCTTCTGGCTATGGAAACTTCTGTTTGGGATGATGAACAAAGAGACTACTTAAGAGATTTCTCCCCACGAGACAAGTAACACTGGATGTATGTGGTAGAATCTGATCTACTCCACTAAAATATCCTGAAGCAGGTCTAGCCATGCCGAATATACATGTGTATGAGGTTCTTGTGGTTGTCAGTGAGACGTCATCTAGTATCTAGATTTGCTGCTATTTGGCTCAGATAACTCCTCCTGTCAGGTCATGTTTGGTCATTATGGTGATAAAAAAACATTTCTTGAACATTTCTCCATGACTTCCCCATTTGTCTGCTGACCTTTATAATATTTGTATTACAGATTTTCCATCAGGATAAAGATCTGAACGACATTAATGCTCTATCTATG
The DNA here is from genome assembly GCA_947044405.1 of Leptodactylus fallax. Classification (NCBI taxonomy): domain Eukaryota; kingdom Metazoa; phylum Chordata; class Amphibia; order Anura; family Leptodactylidae; genus Leptodactylus; species Leptodactylus fallax. The sequence continues at coordinate 124,589 of CAMRHE010000423.1, forward strand.
GCAATAAAGGAAGAGCCCTATGTGAGTGGTGATGAGGAGTGTGAGGAGGACATTCCTACAGGTAACCGCCCAGGTGAGGAGTCACCACTATATAAAGCACAGAAGGGTCACTCATTCTATTCAGTCATTTTTTAGACTATTTGTTGTTCCCCGATTCAGCTAAAATACTAATAATACATGAATATAAATGTGATACCGCTATAGGGGATAATAAATGTAGTATAGAATATAACGTACAGCAGGAATATGGACTTGACATCTATGTGAACGAGGCAAATTTCTTTATCACTGGCTGTCAGTCCTCGTGAAGGGAAAGAATTTACCAGAATTATATAGCAGATTATTTCAGCTACTGGAAAAAATAATCCTCCTGCTCGATGTTCAGGCAGATTCCACCTCAGAGCTCTAAGGAAATAAATGGGAGGTGGAAAATACCGCCTGGCCAGTAAGGAATGTGATGGAGATTCGGTGGCTGATTTGGTAAAGCGGAAAAATTCTTCTTCTGAATTCCTGAAGCAGCTTCTACAGATTTCACTGTGTAAACCTCACCTTAGACCCCAATCACACTATGGAATCCGGACTAGAAAATCTGGTCTGTACATCAGTCAGATATCCCAGCCCGAGCTCTGTCCACACACCAGGACTCCCCGTATCTTAGTGATGTATGAAGCTAGGAGTCCCTGCTTCCTTGTGACTCCACAGACCCATACTACATACTGTATGGGACAGCAGATCCGCGGTGAGTTCGGGCTGGGAAATCCATCTGATGTGGTTTGGATTCTATTGTGTGTATGGGGTGTAATACAGTAAGATTTATGGCATCCTACAGTATTATTCCACATACGTGGCCATATTTAAGCAGCCATGGATTGTGTTCCTGTGGTTTGGGCTCTGAGACTTATTTCACTTTGGAACCTTAGTGGAGACGTCCAGTTAAGACGATGTATATCAGGACAGGACAACTAGTACTGTAGTCCGAGGCCTGAACTTAGCAGTACAAAATAAGATCCTTGATGTTAGGTCCTAAATGTGGGTTCTGTTGGGATAAGATAAACTATTCTAGGTGCAGAAATTGTAATTAGATTGTGTTGAATGTCCTTTATGTAATGTGAGCAAGGTGATCGACCAGGGACAGGCAGGAACGCCATCAGAACAGTACTGGTGCTGTCAGAGGTCACCGCTCTAATGGAAAAGGAAGCCGATAGCTTGTACCTGTGTAACCAAGCAGCAATATGTACCAAAGTATAGTAACCTGCTGTGCAAAATTATTAATCAGGAAATTAGCCCTAAAAAGGTCTAAAATGTAACTTTTAATATTTCTAAAATCACCGAACTAAACCAAAAACACTTAATAAACAAGGGATTTACCCAGAATTGTGACCCGGTGTATTCAGCTCACTCCTGTGTAGAACTCACAGACTGATCTGTAACATCATATATAGACCAGAAATGTAACAGGAACAATCCTATCACTCAGATGATGCTTGAAAGTGGATGACGTGTTGTGTGCTGGGGGTATCAATAGATACCAGCAGTAATATCACCAGAGAGGACGGGGGCTCAACCAAAAATGGGACTCGACAAATCCTCTGATGACCCTATACGGCCTTATTTACACTATTCGTGGGATACCACAAAATGTCTCCCGCCCTTACAAAGGCCGTACCCAGACTTTCCCTAGGTGCACATCACATTTTATGACTCTTTCCCTATGAGCATTTCATCACAGGAACATCGGGACTCCTCAGGGGATCTAACTAGCGTGGCCAAAAAGACACCCAATTAAAGGCATCCAATAATAATGGCAGTAGGTGCTCCCCCACCCTGTTTGGTGACAAGGGAACTAAAAACTTCTGCTAGGGTCAATAATAGGGAGACATAATACATGCCCTCCCTGTGTGCTGCTTACTACAGCCAACAAGTGAGCCAGAGAACTAATGATACCTGGGCGACATATAGTCTCAGCAAGCCCTAGTCAAAAAACCAGCTGTACCTCACCGGTGTGGAAGGTGTGTTGGGAGCCCAGGCGGAAACACTCCGACTTTAGATGCTACACGTAGAGTTTACACTGACACCGGGCAGCATGTTCAAACCCGGTCTCTAAGCTCCGCACTTTCTATTACGTTTCAGGGAGGAAAGTCCATCCATGATCCATGGGGATATAACCCACCACGTGTCCCCATGATGAAATACACATAGGGATAAGGCCATACAGGGTCATGTGCACATAGGGAAAGTCTGGGTACTGTCCTTATAATGGCGGGAGTCATTTTGGGGTGTCCCAGGGATAGTATAAATAGTGTCGTATAGGATCAGTAGGGGCATTGGCGACTACTATTTTTGTTTGAGCCCCTCCTATCTGGTGACACTACTGCTGGTATCTCCTAACACCCCCAGCACACAACCCGTCATCCACTTTCAAGCATCATTTGAGTGATAGGACTGTTCCTGTTACATTAGAGGTCTATACATGTTGTTACAGGTCAGTGTACGAGATCTACACACGAGTGAGCTGAATACACAAATTGTACAGTGCTGCGGAATATGTTGGTGTTATATAAATAAAATGTATTATTATTATTAATACATCGGGTCACAATTCAGGGTATGTCCTTTGTTTACACTGACGAGCAAAAGGGCAACAAAGTTTTGAACTTGTGACTTTCAGGCTCCAGATCTCACCATCTACTACAGCTTAGAATGTGAGACTCCCATCATTTTATAGACAATCGTCTTGGTTGTCTCATACATAACTTTATCTTGCATCTACAGTGGGGAAAAAAAGTATTTAGTCACTCACCAATTGTGCAAGTTCTGCCACTTACAAAGATGAGGCCGGCCTGTAATTGTCATCATAGGTAGACCTCAACTATGAGAGACAAAATGAGAAAACAAATCCAGAAAATCACATTGTCTGATTTTTAAAGAATTTATTTGCAAATTATGGTGAAAATTCGAGCATCGGCTCGAGTTTTCAAAAAAGTACGAAAAGTGGACAGTAGAAGACTGGAAACGGGACTGGACTCCGATGGGTGCAAATTTGTCTAAAAGATTTAATAGAAAAGGGGGCTAAGATGGAGAAATTAAAGGTACTGTCAAGTTTGGTGGAAGAAGCCTGATGATATTGGGTTGTTTCTCAGTCAAAAGGGTTGCATACTTTACCAGGATTGATGGTGGTGTCAATGCTGAGCTACACACGTGGACAACATTTTTGGTACCCCTCGTTTAATGAAAGAAAAACCCACAATGGTCACAGAAATAACTTGAATCTTACAAAAGTAATAATATATAAAAATTCTATGAAAATGAACAAATGAAAGTCAGACATTGCTTTCCAACCAGGCTTCAACAGAATTTTTTTTTAAAAAGAAAACTCCTGAAACAGGCCTGGACAGAAATGATGTTTCCCCTGAAAATAATGTGACCAAAGGGACATGTTACATCAAGGTGTGTCCACTAATTAGCATCCCAGGTGTCTACAATCCTGTAATCAGTCAGTGGCCTGTATATAGGGCTACAGATACTCGCTGTGCTGTTTGGTGACATGGTGAGTACCACACTCAACATGGACCAGAGGAAGCGAAGGAAAGAGTTGTCTCAGGAGCTTAGAAAGAAAATTATAGACAAGCGTGTTAAAGGTAAAGGTTATAAGACCATCTCCAAGCAGCTTGATGTTCATGTGACTACAGCTGCACATATTATTCAGAAATATAAGATCCATGGGACTGTAGCCAACCTCCCTGGACGTGGCCACAGGAGGAAAATTGATGACAAATTAAAGAGAAGGATAATACGAATGGTAACAAAATAGTCCAGAAAACCTTCTAAAGAGATTAAAGGTGAACTTCAAGCTCAAGGTACATCAGTGTCAGATCACACCATCCGTTGTTGTTTGAGCCAAAGTGGACTTCATGGGAGACGACCAAGGAGGACACCATTGTTGAAAATAAATCATAAAAGAGCCATACTAGAATTTGCCAAACTACATGTTGACAAGCCACAAAGTTTCTGGGAGAATGTCCTATGGACAGATGAGACAAAAATCGAAATTTTTGGCAAGGCACATCAGCTCTATGTTCACAGATGGAAAAATGAAGCATATCTTGAAAAGAACACTGTCCCTACTGTGAGACATAACTCTGTTATGTTCTGGGGCTGCTTTGCTGCATCTGGCACAGGGTGTCTTGAATCAGTGCAGGGTACAATGAAATCTCAAGATTATCAAGGGATTCTAGAGAGAAATGTGCTGCCCAGTGACAGAAAGCTTGGTCTCAGTCACGGGTCATGGGTCTTGCAATAGGATAATGACCCAAAACACACACAGCTAAAAACACCCGAGAATGGCTAAGAGAAAAACATTGGACTATTCTGAAGTGGCCTTCTATGAGCCCTGACCTAAATCCTATTGAGCATCTTTGGAAGGAGCTGAAACATGTCGTCTGGAAAAGGCACCCTTCAAACCCGAGACAACTGGAGCAGTTTGCTCATGAGGAGTGGCCAAAATGTCTGACTTTCATTTGTTCATTTTCATAGAATTTTTATATATTACTTTTGTCAGATTCAAGTTATTTCTGTGACCATTGTGGGTTTTTCTTTTATTAAACGAGGGGTACCAACAACTTTTTCCACGTGTGTATATGTGAGTATCCTACAAGATGAGTTACTTCGTACAGTCGAGTACTATGGGTATGAAAAGGATGACATAGTGTTCCAGCAGGACAACGACCCGAAGTATATGTCAAGAGTCGGAGAAATGGTTCAATGACAATAAAGCAGAGGTTCTGAATTGGCTCCCACAGTCCCCAGACTTCAACCCAATGAAACAATTGTGGGTAGAGTTTAAAAAAATACTGTAGTTGTACCCAAGTGAGTCGACCAGTAAGCACCAACATTGGGAACATGTAGAAGAGATCTGGGATCAGATTTCAGTCGAGACATGCTTGAATCTGATCGACAGCATGTCCATAAGGATTCAGGCAGTGTTGAAAGCCAAAGGTGGATTTACAAAATAATTAGAATTTAGATTTTTAGGAGCAAAACAGTAACAATGCAGTTACAGGACAAGAATCTGCATAACTAATGATATGCTAAATAGTTCCAAGATGATTGTCTATAAAATGATGGTAGTCTCAAGTTCCAAGCTGTGGTGGATGGTGAGAAATGGAGGCTGAAAGTCAATAGCTCAAAACATTATTACCCTTCTGCTCGTCAGTGTAAGTGCCACCACCCCTTTTCCTTAGTGCTGTGACTGGGTGGGCCCGCTTATTTCATCCACTACCAGCACCTCTACAGTGACCTAGAGCAGTGGTGGCGTCTCCTGCCCCGATTCATTAATATTCACTATTACTGACATCAGTCTCAGCACAGTAAATATTAATGAAAAAGGCCGCATTACAGTCAGTGTCGGACTGGGATGTCTAGGGCCCACCAGTGGGGTTGTTTCTAGGGGCCCACCATCAGGACCCCTGCAGATCAGCGGTACCGAGACAGGGCGGCTAAAGGTAATAACATGCCGGGAGCCATGCTGCTCACCCACTATACCATGTGCACCACTGCACTACCTAAACCTACTGCTATACCTTGTAGGGCAAGTGAACGGGGGGGCCCCTAGAATTGTTACCTTTTCCCCTCCCCGCCCTCCCCGGGAAAAGGGGTTGGGCGGGGGGCCCGGTGGTTGTTTCTCCGCGGAAGTTTTTGTGCCGCCCCTTCCCGAGGGCGGGCCACAAAAAAAAAAAAGAAGAAAAAATATATAAAAGAGGTTGTTGTGGGGGGGGGGGAGTGGTTGTTGGTGGGGGGGGAAAAAAAAAAAAAAAAAAAAAAAAAAAAAAAAATTCTCCCGCCCCCCGCCCCCCGCGCCCTGTGCCCCTTGCGTGCCTTCTCGCGCATGCCGGCGACTCCTTGCTGGGAGTCCTGCACCTCATGTGATCGCTAAGACCAATTAGGTACAGGATTTCCAGAAATGAGGCGCCGCCATGAGACCGAACAGACACAGGCAGGGGAACATGGGGTGCTGGGGACAGGTGAGTATGCTTTATTTTTTTAAATTTTCTTATTTTTACACCTCCCTGGAGGCTACCACAGTGGTCACTCCAGTTTATGGACAACCTCTTTTAAGGGATTGTCTGGGCCAAATTTTTCTATGGTCACTTCACTGGTCCCCCCACATAGTGTATGGGGAATAGTGATGGGGTCATTATATTGTGTGGGAGCAGTGATGGGGGCTAACATCCTGTGGGGGGGACATTAAACTGTGTGGGGCATATTAAAGGGGTTGTCCAGGGTTAATCTTTTTTATGGCCATAAATACCTGATCGGTAGGGGGCTTACACACGCCCCATTAGCTGTTCGGAGCCACTTCCAGCGCCCGTTCTGTACACAACACAGGGCCGGAAGCAGAAAGCTCCATCCGCTGTATAGCAGCCCGGCGCCGTCACTGCAGCTCAGCTCCTACTGACTTCAATAAGTGCTGAGATGCAGTGAAGGTGCCCGGCTAATACACAGAGGACAGAGCTTTCTGCTTCTGGCCCTGTATTGTGTACAGTACGGGCATCAGAAGTGGCTCCGTACAGCTGATCGGTCCGGGGTCAGCCCCCTACAGATCAGGTATCTATGGCCTATCCTGAGGATAAACCATAACAAATTATGCCTGGACAACCCCTTTAATATACCCCCCAGGGGCCCCCTAATGCGCCACACTTTAAAGAGGTTGTCCAGTATAATTTTTTTCTTTTTTATAATTATTCCGGAGGTGAATCCCCCCTACCCCCCCCCCCCCAAAAAAAAAAACATACTAAACATACTCACCTGTCTCCGGTGCTCCGGTGTCCTCCCAGCACGGTCCGGTCCTGCAGCTCCGCTGTCTTCTTTTGCCTGAAGTCCTTACTGGCTGTGACGTCGCAGGTCCCTTCCCTTAGGCCGCTGATTGGTCTCAGGGGTCACGTGACATCACAGGTAGTCACGTGCAGGGGGAACTTCAGCTGGAAGAAAACAACAAAACTGCAGGACGGAACTGCGCTGAGAGACACTGGGGACAGGAGAGAAAGTTTGTGGGGTTTTTTTTTTGTTTGTTTTTTTTTTTTTCACCTGCCCCGGCGTAATTAAAAAAAAAAAAATGAAGGAGCCACTGTATGGAGTATAAGCTTCACAGTGGCCCCCACCCAGTATTATAAGCTCCACAGTGGCCCCCACACAGTATTATAAGCTCCACAGTGGCCCCCACACAGTATTATAAGCTCCACAGTGGCCCCCACACAGTATTATAAGCTCCACAGTGGCCCCCACCCAGTATTATAAGCTCCACAGTGGTCACCACACAGTATTATATGCTCAGTAGTGGCCCCCACCCAGTATTATAAGCTCCACAGTGGCCCCCACACACTATTATAAGCTCCGCAGTGGCCCCCACCCAGTACTATATGCTCCGCAGTGGCCCCCACACAGTACTATATGCTCTACAGTGGCCCCCACCCAGTATTATATGCACCCAATAGCTCTCTCCGCTTCGGTGCTATTACTATACTCTGGGGTCTGCTCAGACCCCAGACTATAATAATCGGAGGCCCAGGGAAGTGATTAAAAATAACAAACACTAATACTCACCTTGCCTTACCTTTCCTTGGCATCCTCGCTCCATCCTGTCGTCTTCAACGTCTTCAGGCCCTTTTCCGACGTCTCTGCTGAGGCCTGTGATTGGGCCTCAGCGGTCACTTGGGGGCGCACTGACGTCATTACGCGGTCGCGCCCCATGTGACCGCTAGGGCCTAATCACAGGCCTCAGTCACATGACGGAAGAGCGCCAGAGAGAACGCTGTGCCCAGGAGAGGTGAGAATATGTATTTATTATTTTCAGTCACCTCCCCTGGGTGCCCTGCCATGCCATCTATCGGAAAGGGGCCTGCAATATGCCAGGGCCCCTTTCCAATAACAGTATGTATAGCGGTCGGGGAACCAGGCTTTCCCCGACCACTATCATAGTGGTCCGGGGCCCGGCCATCTCCAGCTGGCCACGGGCACCATACCTCACTGAGCCCGGTCGCGGTCGCACCCCCTGCGACCGTGATCGTTACGCCACTGGTCAGGGGCCCGATCGGGATGGTCAGGATCCCGATCGGGCCCCCATGACATAAGGGCTAATAGTCGGGGCCCACCGGTGGATTCACCGGTACCCCGGTGGGCCAGTCCGACTCTGATTACAGTAATTTGCTGAGTGGGGAATATACTTATAAGGTTATGTTATTTAACAATAGTAAAATCAGTTTTCTTCTTGTCAGATGACTGTACCAGGAGCTCAGAGGGACATCTGATATCTACAGATTATAAAGCAGAGGATCATGGTATCACACAAGATCCATATGAAGAACATGCCATTACCCCAGATATACACTCAGCCCTTCAGGAGAAAGATCTTTCTTCTAATTCATCACAGTCTGTAAAGCCAAATAAAAGACGCAAAAGAGGTGTTATACATCAGAGAACTCACACAGGGGAGAAGCCATATTCATGCCCAGAATGTGGAAAATGTTTTACTCAGAAATCACATCTTGTTAAACATCAAAAAATTCACACAGGGGAGAAGCCATATTCATGCCCAGAATGCGAGAAATGTTTTAATAACAAATCACATCTTCTTGTACATCAAAGAACTCACACAGGGGAGAAGCCATTTTCATGCCCAGAATGTGAGAAATGTTTTACTTGGAAATCAGAACTTGTTAGACATCAAAGGACTCACACAGGGGAGAAACCATATTCATGCTCAGAATGTGGGAAATGTTTTATCTCTAAATCAAAACTTGTTGCACATCAAAGAACTCACACAGGGGAGAAGCCATATTCATGTTCAGAATGTGGGAAATGTTTTAGCTCTAAATCACATCTTGTTAGACATCAAAGTATTCACACAGGGGAGAAGCCATATTCATGCTCAGAATGTGGGAAATGTTTTATCTCTAAATCAGAACTTGTTACACATCAAAGAACTCACACAGGGGAGAAGCCATATTCATGCTCAGAATGTGAGAAGTGTTTTACTTGGAAATCAGAACTTGTTACACATCAAATGACTCACACAGGGGAGAAGCCATATTCATGCCCAGAATGTGGGAAATGTTTTATCTCTAAAAAACATCTTGTTAGGCATCAAAACGTTCACACAGGGAAGAAGCCATATTCATGCCCAGAATGTGAGAAGTGTTTTACTTGGAAATCACATCTTGTTAGACATCAAAGAACTCACACAGGGGAGAAGCCATATTCATGCCCAGAATGTGGGAAATGTTTTATTGCTAAATCAGACCTTGTTACACATCAAAGAACTCACACAGGGGAGAAACCATATTCATGCTCAGAATGTGGGAAATGTTTTATCTCTAAATCAGAACTTGTTACACATCAAAGAACTCACACAGGGGAGAAGCCATATTCATGCTCAGAATGTGGGATATGTTTTATCTCTAAATCACATCTTGTTAGACATCAAAGTATTCACACAGGGGAGAAGCCATATTCATGCTCAGAATGTGGGAAATGTTTCATCTCTAAATCAGAACTTGTTACACATCAAAGAACTCACACAGGGGAGAAGCCATATTCATGCTCAGAATGTGGGAAATGTTTTATCTCTAAATCACATCTTGTTAGACATCAAAGTATTCACACAGGGGAGAAGCCATATTCATGCTCAGAATGTGGGAAATGTTTTGCTCAGAAATCACAACTTGTAATACATCAAAGAACTCACACAGGGGAGAAGCCATATTCATGCCCAGAACGTGAGAAGTGTTTTACTGTTAAATCAGCTCTTGTTAAACATCAAAGAACTCACATAGGTGAGAATCCTTTTTAATATACAGTGGGGAAAAAAAGTAGTCAGCCACCAATTGTGCAAGTTCTCCCACTTAAAAAGTTGAGGCCGGCCGGAATAATATTTCACGCCCCACTTTTCAGTTTTTTATTGTTTACAAAAGTTTAAAATATCCAATAAATTTCATTCCACTTCACGATTGTGTCCCACTTGTTGTTGATTCTTCACCAAAAAATTTAAATTTTATATCCTTATGTTTGAAGCCTGAAATGTGGCAAAAGGTTGAAAAGTTCAAGGGGGCCGAATACTTTCGCAAGGCACTGTATATATATATATATATATATATATATATATATATATCGTGAGCTCACAGAGAAAGAACTATCCTGACACACGTAGTGGGTGTTAAGCAAGTTGTGTTTATTAAAAACATCGCATAAGATTTTATATTGTTCTGTATGATAATTCTCTCTTTTTTTTATTGAGGCTGCGCTCAAGATTATAAAGGAAAATAATGGCTTTATGCCAGCTTAGACATCACAAGATACATCATATAAAATTCGTAATACAATTGGTTAAGGATAAGTGGGCGTTCTACATGACTAGCACGTGGCTAGCACATGGACTTCCGGTATCCGCAGTCTTAGATGTGTAATTACATCTGACTACATACAATTCATCTTTGTAAGTAAACCGTGGGAAGTATCACTGTACAGTACTCCCTATTCATATATGGAGGGAGTAGACAGATAACTGGCCCCAATAATATCAATTGGCCTTGATAAGTAGGAATATAATAACTATAGGCTGGTTATTTATAGAATTTGTGATCTGTTTTGCTGAAGGAGAAAATCCAGTAAATATATCCCCCCAATGATGTGCAGTGAGATCCTGATGTCTGAGGCTAAATGTATCAATCGTCCTTGGCTTATAACCGCTTATTGCTTTACTGTTTGTATTGTAGCCCTGTATTGTTCTATTGGATATACACTTCCTCAGTGGGGGTCGCAGTCACTTATGTCTCCTTACAGGCAGTACATTTCTCTACAATACATATGATCAGTCTGTATATTGCATAGAAGCAGAACAGGACTATGGGTGCAGATTGATCCAACAGTCTTTTAGGTTTTCTTCTCAGGATTCATATCCTTTATCAGGACCTGGTGGTGTTTATTGTCCCATTTGTCTTTAAGAACGTCATCCAATGGGGTCATCACCATAACAACAAGGTTTTCCTTGTAATTTTACAGCTGTCCAAGTTGTTACCAGGACTTGGAAGGGACCGCCGAATCGAGGCCCTTCTCACGTGTCTCTTTATCCCCATCCAATCTTTGGGTTGTCTCTTATAGGTTCCTTCCACTAACTCAGGAACTGGAATGAAGGAGAAAACTCGAGAGTGTACATTAGGCACACGTTTTTGGCAATCCATCACATAGTCAGTCAGCACACCATACTACATCTGGAACAATTGTGAAATATACAATCCAAATACTCTAGGGTCCGAGGCCAATCCTTCTGTCAGGAGTCAGGAGTGTACCTTACAGAAAGACAAATACAAGTGACAATACTCTCCACTACTCTGAGGACAGTACAGGCCGGTCCCTACGGCCTCCATGATTATTTCTCTCATTACCTGTCCTGTATAGTGAGCTCCATTATCACTTTGATGGTCTTGGGGATCCCATACCTGCACACTACTTCTTCCAGCAGTTTATCTGCAGTTCCTTTTGCGGTGGCTTTCAATACACACAAGCACGTACTCATACCTTCCCACCTCTGGTAACTGTATATAGTTAACCTGTAATCTCTGGAACAGGTACAAGGGCTTCGGGGTGTTTCTGAGAAACCTTTCACCTTCTGGCCTACATTGTGTGTGACACATGTTATGCAGCTTACACGTATCTGACTACAGTGATGCTATATCCTGCAGCTCCCCATCATCTGCTCACCAGGTCACACATGGCTACTTCCGAGTGATGCACTTGAGCTGCTTGCGCCATCATTGGGAACAATGCTCTCGGTAACATACTCGCTTACCGCTGGCCATCAGGACTAGAGATGAGCGAATCGAAGCTGCAGCAGTGGAATTCGATCCGAATTTGAAGAAATATTTGATTTGCATGGAATCCGGATTTTCTGACCCTTCGTGGTAACGAATACTTAGTAAGGACCTTTGTGACATCAGACGGTCACATGATGTTCTCTAGTGATGTCATTGGGTAGGCGTGTCTTTACTTGTTAGCAGATCCTTCCACATGAATAAAAGTTATCCGTGCTGGAGAGAGATTTAAAACCTTGGATGCCACGGTCAAGGGCTTCCGCCATTTTGCCGTCCACCCTGGCTTTCTGCAGCCAGCAATTTTTTTTTTTTTTTTTTTTTTTTTTTACGCGATTCGCCGCAATTTAGTTTGGATCGAATAGAATCGTTTCGGAAAATTCGGCCGAATCAAATTTTTGAAAACTTCGCTCATCTCTATTCAGGACTTGTTCACCCTTTTTCCCTCCTTGCAGTTTTCAAGCCTTCTTTTCTTCTGGGCCGTTTTGGTCCTGCAGTGTTTTTAGAACCTGAAAAGAGAGCTGAGAGTTTTTCTCCAGTTTGGTGACCACTAGAGATCAGCGAATTTCTCAAAAGTTCGATTCGGCAGTTCGATTCGAAGTTCCTAAAAAATTTGCTTCGATCCGAATTACTTTGCGGCAAATAAACAGCTATTTCCGGGCTACAGAGAGCCGGGGTGGGCGGAAAAATGGCGGAAGCCCTTTGATGACGCGGTCATGTCTCTCTCTCTCCAGCACGGGCAACTTTTATTCATGTGGAAGGATCTGATAACAAGTAAAGACACGTCTACCCAATGACATCACTAGAGAACATCATGTGACCATCTGATGTCACAAAGGTCCTTACTAAATATTCGTTATCACGAAGTATCAGGAAATCCGGAATCATGGCGAATCGAAGATTTCCTGAAATTCGGATCGAATTCCACTTCTGCAGAATGGATTCGCTCATCTCTAGTGACCCCCTGTGCTGAGGCAGGTTCTCTAGGCTTTTTTGCAGCTAGTTTGGTGGCAGCATGTGCCCACACGTTACCTCTACTTTCTTTTGTATCAGCCTTGACTTTTGCACCAGAGCCTACTTCAGCTTCTAAATAGCCTGGAAATCCTTTAGGCTTAATATTAAACGCACAGATCGGACGAGAGTCCTGCTATACCAAAAGCCAGGGTCGGATTGGCCCACCGGGGAACCGGTGAATCCACCGGTGGGCCCCTAAGCCCCGACTATTAGTCCTCATATAATGGGGGCCCGATCGGGACCCTGACCATCCCGATCGGGCCCCTGACAAGTGGTGTAAAGATCGCGGTCGCAGGGGGTACGACCGCGACCGGGCTCAGCGGGGCATGGTGCCCGTGGCCAGCTGGAGATGGCCGAGGCCACGGACCACTATGATAGCAGTAGGGGAAAGCCTGGTTCCCCGACCGCTATACATACTGTTATTGGAAAGGAGTCCTGGCATATTGCAGGCCCCTTTCCAATAGTTGGCAGTCCAGGGGAGGTGACTGAAAATAATAAATAGATATTCTCACCTCTCCTGGGCACAGCCTTCTCCCCGGCGCTCTTCCGTCATCACTGAGGCCTGTGATTAGGCCCCAGCGGTCACTTGGGGTGCGGCCGCGTAATGACGTCAGTGCGCCACCACGTGACCGCTGAGGCCCAATCACAGGCCTCAGCAGCGTCGTCGGAAAAGGGTCTGAAGACGCTGAAGACGGCAGGATGGAGCGAGGATGCCAAGGAAAGGTAAGGCAAGGTGAGTATGAATGTTTGTTATTTTTAATCACCTTCCCTGAGCCTCCGAATATTATACTCTGGGGTCTGAGGAGACCCCAAAGTATAGTAATAGCACCGAAGCGGAGGGGGGCTGTTGGGCGCATATAATACTGTGTGGGGGCTACTGCAGAGCATATAGTACTGGGTGGGGGCCACTGTGGGGCTTATAATACTGTGTGGGGGCCACTGTGGGGCTTATAATACTGTGTGGGGGCTACTGTGGGGCTTATAATACTGGGTGGGGGCTACTGTGGGGCTTATAATACTGGATGGGGGCCACTGTGGGGCTTATAATACTAGGTGGGGGCCACTGTGGGGCTTATAATACTGGATGGGGGCCACTGTGGGGCTTATAATACTGTGTGGGGGCCACTGTAGGGCTTATAATACTGTGTGGGGGCCACTGTGGGGCTTATAATACTAGGTGGGGGCCACTGTGGGGCTTATAATACTAGGTGGGGGCCACTGTGGGGCTTATAATACTGTGTGGGGGCCACTGTCGAGCTTATAGTACTGGGTGGGGGCCACTGTGGAGCTTATAGTACTGTGTGGGGGCCACTGTGGAGCATATAATACTGTGTGGGGGCCACTGTGGAGCTTATAATACTGGGTGGGGGCCACTGTGAAGCTTATACTCCATACAGTGGCTCCTTCATTTCTTTTTTTAAATTATGCCGGGGCAGGTGAAAAAAAAAAAAAAAAAAACAAAAAAACCCCACAAACTTTCTCTCCTGTCCCCAGTGTCTCTCAGCGCAGTTCGGTCCTGCAGTTCTGTTGTTTTCTTCCAGCTGAAGTTCCCCCTGCACGTGACTACCTGTGACGTCATGTGACCCCTGAGACCAATCAGTGGCCTAAGGGAAGGGACCTGGGACGTCACAGCCAGTGAGGAATTCCAGCAAAAGACAGCGGAGCTGCAGGACCGGACCGTGCTGGGAGGACACCGGAGCACCAGAGACAGGTGAGTATGTTTAGTATGTTTGTTTTTTTTTTGGGGGGGGGTTTCACCTCCCCCAGACTAATTATAAAAAAGATATAGGGGGCTGACCCCGGACCGATCAGCTGTACGGAGCCACTTCTGATGCCTGTACTGTACACAATACAGGGCCAGAAGCAGAAAGCTCTGTCCACTGTATATTAGCCGGGCACCTTCACTGCATCTCAGCACTTATTGAAGTCAGTAGGAGCTGAGCTGCAGTGAAGGCGCCGGGCTGCTATACAGCGGATGGAGCTTTCTGCTTCCGGCCCTGTGTTGTGTACAGAACGGGCTCCGGAAGTGGCTCCGAACAGCCGATGGGGCCGTGTGTCAGCCCCCTACTGATCAGGTATTTATGGCCTATCCTGAGCATAGGCCATAAAAAAGATTAACCCTGGACAACCCCTTTAATATGACCCACACAGTTTAATGTCCCCCCCACAGGATGTTAGCCCCCATCACTGCTCCCACACAATATAATGGCCCCATCCCTGTTCCCCATACAGTATGGGGGACCAGTGAAGAGCCCACTGTATGGGGGGACCAGTGAAGTGACCATAGAAATATTTGGCCCAGACAACCCCTTAAAAGAGGTTGTCCATAAACTGGAGCAACCACTGTGTCGGCCGCCAGGGAGGTGTAAAAATAAGAAAATTAAAAAATAAAAGCATACTCACCTGTCCCCAGCACCCCGTTGTCCCCTGCCTGTGTCTGTTCGGGCTCATGGTGGCGCCTCATTTCTGGAAATCCTGTACCTAATTGGTCTTAGCGGTCACATGAGGTGCAGGACTCCCAGCAAGGAGTTGCCGGCATGAGACTGAATGGACACTGGCAGCGGACAACGGAGCGCCGGGGACAGGTGAGTATGCTTTTTAATTTATTTATTTTTTACTTTACACCTCCCGCCAGCTACATGGATTGCTCCAATTCCTTCGGGGCAACCGTGGGAGTCAGACGTGTCTGTTTGAGCTCCTAGCTTCAGAGGCTTACGTGGCTTTTGATATTTGGAGACCGTTTATTGTGTGTGGTTTTCGGTCTTTGTTTGTTACAGACCGTAGCTCCGACTCCCTTCCCCGTGCGGAAGGGAGCCTTCTCATGGAGCGTGGAGCTCCTGCCCCCCGGACCTTACAGGCGGGGGGGCAGGAGAATGTCTGCCGACACAGCACCAGCAGAGCAGGGCAGGCGGAGGTCGCTGAGGCAGCAAGCCTCAATGAGACTGGCGACCAGGACAACAGCATCGGGAGCAGCAGCAGCGACATTGGCGGCTGCAGCATCAGGAACAGCATCGGGAGCAGCGACGTCCGTAGAGCGGGCGACGCCGGCAGGAGTAGCGGTGGCGACAGGGGTGTCAGCAGTCCCGGCAGATGGATCCGTGAAAACGGCGACATCAGCCACGGCGGTAACATCAGCGGCAGTGGCGGGTGAAGCCGGTCCGAAGGGGGCTACGGCCGCAGGATATGTGGTTCCCTCTTGAAGGGTCCCTGCAAGCAGGAGAAATGACACAAGCTTACCATCATCGCTGCCGCAATCACCCGCAGGATGGGGCATCCGGAAAGCTGGAGAAGAGGTTGCCATCTACAGCCGGAGGATCGAGGCGGTCCTGGAGGAGTATGACCGGGCCCGGAGGTCCCTGTTCGCAATGAGTGGGGAGCTTCAGAGCGCTCGCGCCTGTAGCGACAGGGCCTCAAGGAAGGACCGCCCGGTTTTCAGTAAGCAGGTAAGGAGCCTGAAAAAACAAATAAAGGCCCTGGAAGCCAGGTGCACGGAGATTCTGGAGGGCGCGGGGCCGTTCAGAGAGAAGCTGCTGAACGATGACCGCTTCTTCCGCAAACAGCAGGAGCGGTTGTTGAAGGATGGCCCCGCGTCCTCAGACAGCTCGGGAGAGGACGACTATTGTGAGTCAGACCTGGAGTCGGATGACAGCATGGTGGTACAGTATAGTCGAGTAGCCGTCCCTAGTAGCAGCAGCCCGATACCCACATATACACAGGCATCAGCGCCGGCAGTGAAGCCGGAAGTCAGAATGACAGGACAGGAAGTGACGCAATCTCCCACACTCCCAGAGAACCAACCACTGCCCGAGACGGAGGAGGAGGAGGGCGGAGCCTCGGGAGAAGGCGGGAAGCTGATGAGGCAAATCTACCAATTAGAGTCCCCGTCCAGAATGGACCAATTAGCATTCAGCATGTCAGATCTGGACGGGGAGGAGGCGGGAAAAGGAACCAAGACCAGGAAGAAGGCAAGGAAGGAAAAAAAAAAGAGAGATAGAGACATTTAAATTTGTCAGGTCGTTGCCTGGGGAGCATCGTGCCGGGACCTCAGCCCAGGTTGCGATGCCTCCAGGAGAGAAAAGGGAGGCGCAGGCACCTCGGGTCACGCCAAGTGGCGGGGTGCCCGGGGTGCCAGCAGTCAAAATGGCGCCTGATAGTACCTTTCAGGTGGTGGCGGACAAGGAGCTCATGGTTGCGGACAAGGCGCTCATAGACAAGGGCAAAGGCAAAGAAGCCCCCCCTGCGGAGGGGAGTGGCGTAGGGAAACCTCCCTCCCTGGTAGGAGGTTTTAAAATATCGATGGCTTCCCCCAGAGTAAGGTGTAGGAAAGGGGGAGTGGCAGGTGGGCGTGGCTCATCCTCCTCCAGTGCTGATGAAGCCGGTGATGCGGAGGTCACTTCCGGGGCTAAGGGGGCGTGTCCTCCTACAACATCAGGTGCCGGGGTGACTGTGGATGCGGAGGCCGAGGTAAAAGCGGGGAAGCCATCAGCGAGTGGTGCAGCCGGCCCCGCTGTAAGAAGGAAGACTGCAGGTGTTAATGATGGACGAGTGGAGAAGCTAGTTAAGCAGACGGGTAAGGTAAAGGGGAAAGCGGGTGGGACAAAAGGGGTAATTAGTAGTATTCCTGAAGAAGGTGGTGTAGTATGCATGGGGGTCCAAGAGCATGTAGTCGGGGAGGCTGCGGGTGGAGGGGCTATTACCATTGCTGCTAAAAAAAGTATTTCTACTGCTAGTAATATTTCTGTTGTGGCCCCTGTTGTTTCTGGTATTTCTGCTGTTGTCCCTGCTGTTGTCCCTGCTGTTGTCCCTGCTGTTGTCCCTGCTGTTGTTTCTGCTGCTGTTCCTGATGCTGTTCCTGATGCTGTCGTTGCTCCTGTTGTCACTCCTGATGTCATTGCTCCTGATATTGTTGCTCCTGTTGTCCTCTCTGCCGCTGTTCCTTCTGCTGCACTTGGAGTGACCCGGTCCGTGGCGGCTATGCCAGGGCGGACTGTTGCCGCCTCTGATGCTCCGGTTGCCGTGGCTGGGCTAAGTAGTTCTGCGGGGGTCCCTGGGAGTGGCGCTGGTACTCCGGCAGCGGAGGTTGCTGCGGCCTCCGGGCCCCCACGCTCCTATGCCAGCGTCGCTTCTGGGGCCCCTGGGGGGTGCGTCATGTCTTCCACCGGGCTCCAGGGACGGCGATTTGCAACGGCAGCTCCTGGAGGCTTTACGGGCGGGCCAGTCCACAATGACCATAGATGGGCAGTCGAGAGACCTTAGATTCTGGATCGAGCGTTTTGGCCTAGGGAAGTTCCGAGAGGAAGGAGGTGAGACCAGATGGACTCTCCCTACACCCGGGCGTAGGGGGCCGACACGAAGGAACGTGGCCCGTCTCGTGTGGGGGGGGAGCCGGCCCTTGTCCCCAGAGGAGGGGGGTCGTGGAACTCCTACTCGGGATGGGTTTCAGGGCGAGCGACATCTTTGCCCTGATTCATCCTATCGGCTCCTTGGAGTTTGACATCAGCTTTGTTACCCCGGAGGGCTTAGAAACCTTCTGGGGAAACTATAGGCTGGTGAAGGACGAGCCCGCGTTCGGGATATGGTCGGGGGCCTGGACCTTCATGGTCAAATTGCGACACGAGGATAACTCGGTGATGCATATCCCGTCCTCAACCTTCCTTGGGAAAGACAGGATCCTTGTCTTCTACCAGGGGCAGCCAAAACTCTGTCACAGGTGCGGTGACCCCTCACACTTGAGCGCCTCCTGCCGTGTGCAGAAGTGCGCCATGTGTGGGGAGGTGGGCCATCTCGCGGCGACCTGTGGCAGGGTGCGTTGCCACCTGTGTGGTGTCCTTGGGCACCCGATCGGGGCGTGTCCACGGTCTTTCGCCAACACCACCCTTCGGCAAGCGGGAGCAGTTGAGGAGGCTGTCCCTGCTGCGGAGGGGGTGAGTGGGGGGAGGAGAGACTAGTCTGCCAAGGCAAAGGGAGAAGGCCCAGCCACCATCAAGGGCAAGGAGGCGCGAGAGGAGGAGGGAGCAGAGGGAGGGAGTTATGTGCCTTCCTTCTGCCCCTGGCTCTGCTGGGCCGGATCCTGATGCCGAGGCAGCAGTGGGCACGACCCTGGTTGAGGAGATGAGGAGACTGCAGAGGGAGGAAGAGGCTGACCAGTCGTCTTCTTCTCAGTACGTCAGTGCTGGGGAGGGAGAGACGGTCAAGTGGAGAAAGTCACCGAGTAAAGTGAGGGCAAAAACATCTGCCCCCCCCCCCCCCCGACGAAGGAACGCAGACTCGACGGCCCTCTAGTGGTAGGTCCCAACCGGTACCAATCCCTCTGTGAGGATGCGTCGGCCTCAGGGGAGGCTTCAGAGGGAGAGGTGGAGCCGTCAGGGGCTGCTGAGTCTCCCTCCGGGAGGGGCCCCCTGCCCTCTGGGGGGGAGGCTGGCCTGGAGCCTGGAGGAGGAGATGATGCACCCAGGGCCGAAGTTGCTACTGTCTCTGCGACCACTGTAACTCCTCAGGGAGAAGTTGCGGGGGAGGTCCATCCCTCCTCTGGCCAAACCGCACCGGGGGAGGTGATGGACCAATCCCAATGTAAGAAGAGGACCCGCAAGACGAGGAGAAGTCGCGGGTCCTCTTCAGACTCATCTAGGGGTGGTGGTGATAGGAGGAAAGGGGGTGGGAAGCTGAAGGTCATTGAGCTCAATCGGTCTTAATGGCAGTCCCCTCTCCACTGACGCTGGCCACCATTAATGTGGCCAGCATTAAGTCTGATACGGCTAGGTTTGCAGCCTTTGATTTTCTTGGCCGGGTTGAAGCTGACATTTTGTTTTTGCAGGAGACCAGGCTCTGTACTCTATCAGAGATAAACAGAGCAAGGAGGGAGTGGCGCAGGGGGCCCTCCTACTGGTCTCTTGCGGCTGAGCCGTATAGTGGAGTGGCGGTGCTTTTTACCGCAGAGGTGAAATGCCAGCGACTGATCGAGCTCGAAATGGGAAGGTGCCTAGTCTTAGACGTCTTCATGAAGGGGCAAAGCCTGCGCCTCATTAACATCTACGGTCCCCAGACAAAGTGGGACCGTAAAAGCCTCTTTATGAAGATTAAGCCTTTTCTTTTTACGGGCAAACAAGTCATCTTTGGTGGGGATTTTAATACCATAATTAGACCCCAAGACCGAGGAGGTACCAGAGATAGACTGCCCTATGATGGCGCCGCGTTAAATAGCATAGTGAGTGAAGCTCGCCTGGAGGATATCCACATCAGGCATTCCCCAGGTCACCGTGGGTTCACCTTTCAGAGAGGTAGTGTTAGGTCTAGGATAGATAGGTTTTTTTTTTTAAGGAGAATTCCGTCACCACCCCTGTGTCCGTGGTGGAGGTGGAGTTCTCTGATCACTGTCTAATTTTGTTTTCTTTGAATATTTCAGAGACCCTCCGGAGAGGAAGAGGTTTGTGGAGGCTGAATTCGTCACTCCTTGAGGAGGCAGCTGTAAGACAAGCCTTTGAGGAGTTTCTTCAGGATCAGGTACTATTACTGGGTCTTGAAGGTACTAGGTCAGAGTGGTGGGAGATAGTCAAAAAAAGGGTGGCGGGAATTTTCCGCCGGCTCTCAAGCCTCAGGTCACTGGACATGTACCGCATGTACAGTGCACTGAGGAAGAGACTTGAACATCTGGTCTCGACCGGAGGTAGCCAGGAGGATATCTCCGGTGTGAAGGCTTTGCTTAAAAGGTGTCAGTATGATAGGCACGCATCTTTGGTTCTTGAGAGGGATTTCGGGAAATACCGCTCGCCCGACCCCTACAGGAACTGTAAGATGTCAGTGACTTGTAAGACAGTAACAGGCCTGATTGACAGTACAGGATCCCTGACAAGATCCAGGTCAGGGATCTTGGAGGTCGTCAGGTCCTTCTACTCGAACCTTTTGGCAAAGAAGGAACTGAATCGGGATCGGATTTCAGGTTTCTTGGCTGAAGCCATTCCTGAGTCTGCAGAAGACCCTTCTCTTGGTGTTTTGATAGAACCTATAAGGGAAGAGGAAGTCGTCAGGGCTATTGAGGGTCTTGCCCTCAAGAAGTCACCTGGCCCAGATGGCTTAACATCTGAGTTCTATCGGACCTTTAAAGGAGCTTTGGCTCCCCTCTTGACTGACGTGCTTAATGAGTGTCTATCCTCGGGCACTCTGCCGAAGTCAATGAGGAGGTCCACCCTTATAGTTCTGTCAAAGGGTAAGGATCCGAGCCATATTGAGAACTGGCGGCCCATAGCACTTCTCAATACGGACCGAAAGATTCTGGCGAAGGTACTTTTCAACCGGCTGGTACAGTTTGCGCCCCGGCTCCTCTCGCCGGCTCAGCACTGCTCTGTTCCCAGTCGTAGCACCTTAAGTGCGGTCCTGAGTGTCAGGGAGGCTGTGGAGCAGAGTAGGGCAGGTCGGTGGAAGGGGTACTTGCTGTCCCTAGATCAGGCTAAGGCTTTTGACAGGGTGAATCATGAGTATTTGTGGTCAACTCTCTCGAGGTATGGCCTGCCTGGGGGGTTCATTCAGTGGCTGCAGACCTTATACGCTGGGGCTGAGTCTTTCCCGCTTGTGAATGGTTGGGTTGGTCGTCCTTTTGAGGTGGTGTCGGGCGTCCGACAGGGATGTCCCTTGAGCCCGCTACTGTATGTGTTCGCCATTGATCCCCTGATTAGACGGATTAATGGTGGGCCGGTGGCGGGAGTCAGGATGGACCTGGAGGGCACTGGCTCCCCTTTGAGGACAGTAGCCTACGCGGATGATGTCACCGTTCTTGTCTCGTCACGGGAGGAGCTTGAATGGGTGATGTCTGAAGTGGACAGTTACTCGGAGGCTTCCGGATCAGCTGTAAACAGGAATAAATGTGGAAGCCTCTGGCTGGGAGGGGGAGAGCCTTGTTTTTCTCTCCCGGACACCCTCCCAGAACCCCAGGGGTCTGTAAAGATCTTAGGCATCCATTTTGGCCAGGGTGATTACCCACTCCAAAATTGGGAAGGTAGGCTTAAGGATGTCGCCCAGAGAGTTGATTGTTGGAAGGGTTGGTCTTTGACCCTGAGAGAAAGGGTTCATCTTGCCAAAGCCTTCCTGCTCCCGTTGGTGATCTATCTAGGTAGCGTCTGTGCCTTGCCAGAGTCTTGTTGGAGTAGGATCTGTTGCCTGTTCTTCCAACTGTTATGGGGGAACAGGCTCAACCTAATCAGGAGGGAGGTTACATACCTCACAAGGAGGCTAGGGGGGTTAAATGTGGTTAACCCCGTGGTGTTCTTAATGAACACCTTTCTTAAGATCAATTTACCAAATCTCTCCTCCGAGGGGGCTCCTTCGTGGGTAGCCTCCTGCCAGGGGTGGTTTCGGCCCTTCTTCCAGCAATGGGAGTCAGGAGGGCAAGTGAAAGATCTTCGTGCACCCCATGGATATCTCCCTGCCTATGCTTCCCTGGTCCTGAAAGTGATTCGTCAGTGGGGTCTGGGGGCGTGGGAGATCAGGACTCAGTCAAGACGTTTTCTTGACGACAAGGTCCTGTTGACCCGCTTCCAGAAGCCTCTGGCGCTCAAAGATTGCCCAGGAGAAACCTTAGAGGGAGGGTTGCGTTTTCTTAACTCCAAAAGGTTTCCTCGGAAGTTTTGGGATCTGACCTGGCGCTGCCTCCTAGGTAAGTTATATGTGAGGGGGAACTTGAAGTACCGGAACTCCGACGAGCGAGGCTGCCCTCGGGAGGAGTGTGGCGACATGCTGGAAAGCATGGAGCACTTCCTGCTTCAGTGCCCCTTCAATATAAGGGTTTGCAAATTGGTGGGGACCTCCACCGGTTGGCTGCGGCTGGCTGGCCTTTCCTACGCCGAGTGGGCCTATGGGGCATTCAAACACCCGGAGGGCAGGGACTGCCAAACACTTTTTGTAGTTAGTGCAGTGGTCAGGTTTCACCTATGGTCAGCACGGTGTTTAGTATCGACGAAAGGCAAAATCCTCCCGGAGGTGGAGGTGGTTAAAAACATCATGGTGGACCTGGTGAGGGTGCGCTCTCGGGAGTACGAGGGGCTGGGCGCAGAAAGGGCTGGTACCCTCTGGAGGGGGTTCACTTTTTCTGTTCCCTGAGGGTTAGATAAGGGATTTAAAGTAGGTTAGTTAGGTTAGGGCCAGATAGGGATAGGTAGGGCAAGGTTTGCATGAGGGGTGGGGTTTATTATTTTCTGATAGGGAGGGACAGGTAGGGACAGGGTAGGGACAGAATGATAGATAGGGATATAGCGGTAGGGCGAGTAGACAGGGACAGGCCTCCTGTGCTCTCTTCCTGGTGGAGGGCTGGCGTGTCACCACATAGGCATTTTTGTTTTGGAAATCAGATGGAAGGGTAAGAGGCTTGAGGATAACCGACCCTAGGCCCATGGGAGGTTCATGGGAGGGAGGGTAATCTTAACAGGTTATGTAGGATGGTGGGTTATGTAGGATGGTGGGTTTTGTTGCTTGTCTGGTATTGATTTGTCTGGTACTTGTTGTTTGTTGTTGTTGTCGTTTGTCATGTGTTGTGCCCGTTTTCCCATTTTCCATTTTTCCATATCCCATATTCATTTTCCACATTCCATTTCATAATTCCATTTTAGTAGTTAAGGTTTTTTTTTAGGGGGGTAGGTTGTTTGGGAGGGGGGTTTCTTTTTGGGGGTGGAGGGTTTGGTTTATAGGTTTTCGTGTGCTCGGCCTGGCTCTGGACTATGCGGACATGAGAGGACATGAGGCGGAGAGCCAGGTTGGGGTTTCAGGGGCTCGGTGGTGGGTGGTGCCAGCACCAGGACTATGCGGACATGGGAGGACATGGGGCGGAGAGCCAGGTTGGGTTTCAGGGGCTCGGTGGTGGGTGGTGCCAGCACCAGGACTATGCGGACATGGGAAGACATGGGGCGTGGTGCTGGCCGGGTGTGGTGAAGGAAAAAAAAAAAAAAAAAATTTCATAGTAAGTTTCAGTTGGGGTTTATTAGTGTTATATGTTTTTGTTATATGTTTCATTGTACATCGCTCATTTTGGGGTTTTTTTTTTCTTTGTTTTTAGGATAGCTAGAGTTTTGACTGACGGATGGCTGAAGAAGAATGAAAGGCGGAGTGAAAGGCGGAATGAAAGACAGAATGGATGGGGGCTGGTTTGCGCATGTTTTTGGGTTTTTAATTTTGTCTTGACGTTTTCTTGTATTTGATGTTATTTATGCTATGTTTTGGATTTATGTATTGTCTCTGTTTATGGTTTTTGTATGGTATTTTTCATATGTGACAGTGTTTGTGAACTTTTTTCTACTTTTATAATAAAATAGTTCCAATTCCTGAACAACCTCTTTAAAGGATTTATCCATCTTTCTAATATTGATGGCCTGTCCTTAGGATAGGCCATCAATATTACATCTGCGATGATACAACAGCCAGGACCTCTGCAGATCAGCTTTTCCAGGACAGTGCGGCTACAGGTAAAGGTAACAATTCTTGGAGCCACGCTGTTCACTTCCCATACAAGGTGTAGCAGTAGGTTTAGGTAGTGCAGTGGTGCACATGGTATAGTGGGTGAGCAGCATGGCTCCCGGCATGTTATTACCTTTAGCCACCCTGTCTCGGTACCGCTGATCTGCAGGGGTCCTGATGGTGGGCCCCTAGAAACAATTCCACTGGTGGGCCCTAGACATCCCAGTCTGACACTGCCAAAAGCCCAGAGGGCTTACCTTCAGCCATTTTACACTGTTTCAGTGAGAGCTTTTATGGGGGTTTCTGCTTGTTTTACCTGATGTGTATGTAGTAGAGCTGTCTGTGTGTGACATGTATGTAGCGGAGCCGTCTGTGTGTGATGTGTATGTAGCGGAGCTGTCTGTGTGTGACGTGTATGTAGCAGAGCTGTCTGTGTGTGACGTGTATGTAGGGGACGTGTATGTAGCAGAGCCGTCTGTGTATGACGTGTATGTAGCGGAACTGTCTGGGTGACGTGTATGTAGCAGAGCCGTCTGTGTATGACGTGTATGTAGCGGAACTGTCTGGGTGACGTGTATGTAGCAGAGCTGTCTGTGTGACGTGTATGTAGCGGAGCTGTCTGTGTGTGACGTGTATGTATCAGAGCCGTCTGTGTGTGACGTGTATGTAGTGGAGCCGTCTGTGTGTAACGTGTATGTAGCAGAGCTGTCTTGGTGATGTGTATGTAGCAGAGCCGTCTGTGCGTGACGTGTATGTAGCAGAGCCGTCTGTGCGTGACGTGTATGTAGCGGAGCTGTCTGTGTGTGACGTGTATGTAGCGGAGCCGTCTGTGCGTGACATGTATGTAGCGGAGCCGTCTGTGCGTGACGTGTATGTAGCGGTGCCGTCTGTGTGTGACGTGTATGTAGCGGGAGCCGTCTGTGTGTGACGTGTATGTAGCGGAGCCGTCTGTGTGTGACGTGTATGTAGCGGAGCCGTCTGTGCGTGACGTGTATGTAGCGGAGCCGTCTGTGCGTGACGTGTATGTAGCGGAGCCGTCTGTGCGTGACGTGTATGTAGCGGAGCCGTCTGTGTGTGACGTGTATGTAGCGGAGCCGTCTGTGTGTGACGTGTATGTAGGGGAGCCGTCTGTGTGTGACGTGTATGTAGCGGAGCCGTCTGCGTGTGACGTGTATGTAGCGGAGCCGTCTGCGTGTGACGTGTATGTAGCGGAGCCGTCTGTGTGTGGTGTGTATGTTGCAGAGCTGTCTGTGTGTGATGTGTATGTAGCAGAGCTGTCTCGGTGATGTGTATGTAGCAGAGCTGTCTGGGTGATGTGTATGTAGCAGAGCTGTCTGGGTGACGTGTATGTAGCAGAGCTGTCTGGGTGACGTGTATGTAGCGGAGCTGTCTGGGTGACGTGTATGTAGCGGAGCTGTCTCGGTGATGTGTATGTAGCGGAGCTGTCTCGGTGATGTGTATGTAGCAGAGCTGTCTGGGTGATGTGTATGTAGCAGAGCTGTCTCGGTGATGTGTAAGTACCTTAGATCTATCTTCCTTGCTCCTGCCCCCCCCCCCGGTGCTCCTTCCATATATAATAACCTGGATTACACCCATAATCTTTTCATCTCTAGTAACTTTCTTTTCTTGCTATCACTGACATCCTCGGACATCTCCTCTGCTTCTCTCTTCTGGGGCTTTTTCATGTATTACATATATCACATAAACTTACATATAATCATATATGAGCTGTAGACGTGCGATTTCTGTGTCTTTACATATCACGTATAAAATGTTTCCTTCTGCCTTATAAAAGAACACTGCGGAATAATAAATTACATAAAGCTTCTTGGGAAATATTTTGCCGCCTCCTAAACTGTCTGAATAAAATTGGGACAACATAGAAAAGATGAATGTGATTTTCCTCCCTTATGACGCGAGCACCTTACAATCTACATTACTGTGTAAGGAGAATTAGCAGAATTGTATATGTGACATATAGTTATTTCTAAGAAGCCATATGTGCTCTAAGCATCAGGCCGCTCTCTTCAAGGCAGTGCTATCTAATCTTTAGGCCTCGCAGTTCCTAAACAATCTTCAACAAAGGTTTCTGCAGGAATTGGTGGGTGTAAGATATTCTAAGTAGTTAGATCATAGACCAGGGGT
Source organism: Leptodactylus fallax (assembly GCA_947044405.1). Classification (NCBI taxonomy): domain Eukaryota; kingdom Metazoa; phylum Chordata; class Amphibia; order Anura; family Leptodactylidae; genus Leptodactylus; species Leptodactylus fallax. Next base: position 151,042 of record CAMRHE010000423.1, read on the forward strand.
AGGCAACCTTTTTTGTTCAGCGTGCTGATTTCAATTAAACAAAATCAAAGTTGAGGTACTCGGAGTGCCGGTCAATAATTGTAAGTCTGACGACCCCTGCACACGGTATTATGTCCCATAGTGGCCCCTGCACATGGTATTATGGTGATAATACTAGTGATAATTGCTATTGCTATTATTTTAGCGTGTAACAGATATCACTAGAGGCGGGCGGCGTATTTTACTCTATAAAGATCAGGTATGGACAGGACAGGGACAGGAAAAAAAATGTAAACTTTATTGGTGACTTTGTGCATGTGTTGTGTAAGTGTTTGGTGCGACACTTCTGGCGCTGCGACCTGGACGATGGTAAATGTCTGGGTCACAGCGCCAATAACTTCCTGGTTATGTGATTAGGCTCAGACGGGTATTACTTTATCCCTCTATGTGACTATCAGAGAGCAGAAGTACAGTATGGTCTGATTGATAGGAGAGGGGATAACATGGACAGAAGTCTCAGCTACCCCCCCCCCCCCAGGGGTCATCTGCAGCTTATGCACAGACAATGAGGAGTTATCATTGTCTCTGCAGCTCCTCCCTCCCCCTCCTTCCTTAGCTATAAGATGCTGCCTGAGGCAGGAGGGGGGGACACTTTTAGAGCCCCATTTCTAAGGATCTGTTAGGGCCACAAAGATGCAACTGCATTCATTTTAAAGATGAGAATCTCATCTTTAAAACAATTCCAAGATCTCCATGATTGACCTTACACATTCAGAGCGATTCACTGTTAAAACGATGTCGGGAATTGAGATCTGCATTGGGATTTCAATGCCGAACATCGTTTTCACCAGCGAATGGCTCAGGATGTTTAAGGACGATCATGGTGATCTTGGTATCATTTTAAAGAGGAAATTCTCATCTTTAAAATGAATCCAAGTGTTTCTTTATAGCTTCAACCAATCCTGAGCAATTCACTCAGGTACAGTAGTGAAGCCGGCAATTACCAGCTTCACTACTGTACATAGACTGCAGACGCAGGGTGCTGCCACATCCATCTTCAGGCAGCACCAGGCGCTAATGAAATTTTAGGGAAGCCGGATGGAAAAACGCTGCAGGTAACGTTTTTCCATCTGGCTGAGGCACAAATACGGCGCCAGAACTGATGCCTCTTGTGCCAGAACCGATCCCATAGAAAACTATGGGATCCGTCCTGGCATCAGTTTCCCTCCAGCGTGGTGCACACAAGCAGATAGCTGCGCCGGACATATGTGAACACACCCATACTCACTTTTTCCACGCTCCGCAGCCGCTGTGTGGGCGCTTCTCCTGACGCCAGCGACCGCTGATTGGGTCTCAGGGGTCACGTCGCGTCATTATGCGTAATGACGTCGGAAGTGACCCCTGAGGCCCTGTCAGTGGTCTCTTACGTCAGGCAGAAGCGCCCTAAGAGCACAGAGCTGATGCGGATCCAGGGAAGGTGAGTTACCATTGTTTTTTTATGTTTGATCACCTCCCCGGGGGCTCCGCTTATTATACTCTGGGGTCTGAAGAGACCCAACAGTATAATAATAGCAGTTTCGTTTCGGCCGTGTTTGGTCCGATCAAAACTGCTGGGTGAGGACTCCGCTGCCGTGCCAGGGAAATAAGCCTCAAGTGTCACTCTTGGCACGTGTGCCATAGGTTGCTGACCCCTGCCCTAGACGCTTGGGGATAGGGACTACATGACTAGGGGGAGGATTAAGACACGAAGGGGTTAAGAAATAGGAGAGTTAGAGCGGGAAAAATGGGGATGGGATCGTGGGTGTTAAAAGGGGCGCTGGGGTGAGCTAAGGGTTAGTCAAGCAGTGGCAGCAGAGGCGTAGCTAGCGGGGGGGCAGAGGGGGCGGCTGCCCCAGGCCCAATGAGTCTTTGGGGGCCCACCCCGGGGCCGCCATTAATACAGACCTTTATTTCTAACCAGATCGGTGTCTGCAGACACCGATCTAGTTACAGTGCTTCCTGGTGCTTAACTGTCTTGTAAACCGCAAGCCAATACAGGCCTGCGGTTTACAAGTCGCCGAGACCACAGACGGATGTCCGCTTCTCAGCACAGGCGGCGCGATGACGTCACAACATCGCGCCGCCCGCGCTCAGACACAGATGTCCTGTGCGTGGAAACTGAGGAAGCGCCGGCGGTTCCGTTCATCATCATCGCAGGTAGGTGAGTATGACTTTTTTTTTTGTGGGTATATTAATAGTATAAGGGGTGGGGAGGGGGGAAATATAACTATAAAGGGAGGATTCATTAGGGGGCATTATGACGATGGGGGGTCCTTTATATAAGGGTTATTGGGGGGTATTATTAATACAAGGGGGAGGTTATTTATACTGTATATAAGACTGAAGCTCCACATTGCGAAAATGCAGCGTTTTCCAGTATCTACAAAGTTTTTACAGTATCTACAAAGTGAATGAGATTCTGGCTGATTCCATCCACATATTGCATATTATACCTACAGAAACACTGGCGTTCTCCATATAAGTATAATAGGGGTAGAAAGTCCGAAGAGGAAAACTCTGTGGAATTTCTGTGAAAAGCGCTACGGAAAGGAAACACAATACGTTTCCGCCGTGGTCTTTTCTGCTGTGTTTCTGGGGTACAGCTCACTATGTGCGGCCTGAGCCTAAAGAACATTATGTGCTCTAAACATCAGAACTTTCTTTATCAACTGTTTTGACTTATTTTCCTAAAACAATATATTTTAGATTTTTTTCCAGCTTCCCAGTACAATGTACAGAATAATAAATGGTACCATTATGAAATAAAATTTATCCAGCAAAAAATGTGAATGGAAAAACTAAAAAGTTATGGCTTTTGGAAGGAGGGGAGTAAAAAATGTTATCGAAATCCTAACTGGGTTCAATATTCTTTTTTTTTTCAACTGTTTATTTAAAGAGTTTTATCATATAAAGAAGGTAATAAAACAACGAAAGAAACTAAAGTAGAAAGAAAAAACATAAAGAAATACGGGCTCAATATTCTGATTGTCAAGTGGAGCCAAATTATTTGTAATCTATATATACAGTACAGACCAAAAGTTTGGACACACCTTCTCATTTCAAGAGTTTTCTGTATTTTCATGACTATAAAAATTGTAGATTCACACTGAAGGCATCAAAACTATGAATTAACACATGTGGAATTATATACTTAACAAAAAAGTGTGAAACAACTGAAAATATGTCTTATATTCTAGGTTCTTCAAAGTAGCCACCTTTTGCTTTGATTACTGCTTTGCACACTCTTGGCATTCTCTTGATGAGCTTCAAGAGGTAGTCACCTGAAATGGTTTTCACTTCACAGGTGTGCCCTGTCAGGTTTAATAAGTGGGATTTCTTGCCTTATAAATGGGGTTGGGACCATCAGTTGTGTTGTTCAGAAGTCAGGTTGATACACAGCTGATAGTCCTACTGAATGGAGTGTTAGAATTTGTATTATGGCAAGAAAAAAGCAGCTAAGTAAAGAAAAACGAGTGGCCATCATTACTTTAAGAAATGAAGGTCAGTCAGTCCGAAAAATTGGGAAAACTTTAAAAGTGTCCCCAAGTGCAGTGGCCAAAACCATCAAGCGCTACAAAGAAACTGGCTCACATGAGGACCGCCCCAGGAAAGGAAGACCAAGAGTCACCTCTGCTGCGGAGGATAAGCTCATCCGAGTCACCAGCCTCAGAAATCGCAGGTTAACAGCAGCTCAGATTAGAGACCAGGTCAATGCCACACAGAGTTCTAGCAGCAGACACATCTCTACAACAACTGTTAAGAGGAGACTGTGTGCAGCAGGCCTTCATGGTAAAATAGCTGCTAGGAAACCACTGCTAAGGACAGGCAACAAGCACAAGAAGAACACAAGGAAAGGACATTAGACCTGTGGAAATCTCTGCTTTGGTCTGATGAGTCCAAATTTGAGATCTTTGGTTCCAACCACCGTGTCTTTGTGTGACGCAGAAAAGGTGAACGAATGGACTCTACATGCCTGGTTCCCACCGTGAAGCATGGAGGAGGAGGTTTGATGGTGTGGGGGTGCTTTGCTGGTGACACTGTTGGCGATTTATTCAAAATTGAAGGAATACTGAACCAGCATGGTTACCACAGCATCTTGCAGCGGCATGCTATTCCATCCGGTTTGCGTTTAGTTGGACCATCATTTATTTTTCAACAGGACAATGACCCCAAACACACCTCCAGACTGTGTAAGGGCTATTTGACCAAGAAGGATAGTGATGGGGTGCTACGCCAGATGACCTGGCCTCCACAGTCACCAGACCTGAACCCAATCGAGATGGTTTGGGGTGAGCTGGACCGCAGAGTGAAGGCAAAAGGGCCAACAAGTGCTAAGCATCTCTGGGAACTCCTTCAAGACTGTTGGAAGACCATTTCAGGTGACTACCTCTTGAAGCTCATCAAGAGAATGCCAATGTGCAAAGCAGTAATCAAAGCAAAAGGTGGCTACTTTGAAGAACCTAGAATATAAGACATATTTTCAGTTGTTTCACACTTTTTTGTTAAGTATATAATTCCACATGTGTTAATTCACAGTTTTGATGCCTTCAGTGTGAATCTACAATATTTATAGTCATGAAAATACAGAAAACTCTTGGAATGAGAAGGAGTGTCCAAACTTTTGGTCTGTATTGTATATATATATATATATATATATATATATTGTGAAGGTGACAGGCAGAGTACTGGAGTCTCGCTATATTAGCCCCCGGTTTTTAACATATGTCTGGTCCAGGGCGGGTTTTGAGTAGGCCTCAGCCCAGGTGTAAGTCCTAGGCCTCATTACTGGCCCATAAAGACCTACAGAGCCTTCACTTCAGGGCAGAACCTGGAAGATAGTGGAGGCGCCTGGGTCTGTCTGGAGCTGAGAGTCTGGTGACATCTGGCCCTTGTTGCTATATTGTTTAGTTCGTGTGGCTGGAGCAAGCCACACGTATAGCTAGGATTATTTCTGTTCAGTTAGAGGCTCAGACGAGCAGGATTTTGTTTTCTCATTTGCCTGAAGTTAAGGATGTGTTTACTTTGCCTGTTTTACCTGACGTAAGGTTTATTTATTTTTGCCATTTTTTTTTTTATATAAACCTGTTACACCAGAGCTTTGTGTCCCTGTCTCTGACTGTTTGGGTCCGTACCTGTGCTGCTACCAAGCTACCTACCCCACAATATATATATATCCTAAGCTCACAGAGAAAGAACTAGCCTGACCACGCAGTCGGTGTTATCAAAGCAAGTTGTGTTTATTAAAAACATAACATAAGATTTTATACAGGAAAGTAAATGGTCGTGTCAGTTATAACAGAGCATGTGCAGAAACCGGTAATTATGATTGGTCATTGGCGGGAGGAGGGTCCTGACACACCCCCTTACTCATCTCCATAATCACAGCATATTAGTCCTAAGCACTACATATTGCAGGGATTGCTGGTCCTGATCCTGAGTAGCACAGCCACGCGGGGGCCACTTACATAAGCAGTGTTAATGTCGTTCCGAGCGGAAGGACGAGCTACAGAAAGTTATAGACAAACAATTCCTTTTTCTCCTGGTCAGACATGTTGACCCAGGTTGTTTGACTGTTATGAGCAAATACCAGAGGCGCAACTAAGGTCTTGTGGGCCCCGATGCAAACTTTTGTATGGGGCCCCCTACCCCCTCCCTAGAACAAATTTTTGATAGTGGCCGTTACGGGTGCTGCAGCGATATCTCAGATACTTCCAAGGGATACAGCTGTAGTACCCACAACTGCAGTTATCAAGAATACGAAGAGTGAGCTGTGCAGCACCCGGCATGTAAACAATACTGGGACAGTATTACATTTGTTTGTTTGTTTGAGTTGGAAGGGACCTCAAGGGCCATCGAGTCCAACCCCCTGCAAAGCAGGAATTCCTAAAACATCCCAGCTATATACCTATCCAGTTTCCGCTTGAAGATTTCAATTGATGAAGAACTCACCACCTCCCGTGGCAGCCTATTCCACTCCCTCACTACCCTTACTGTTAGAAAGTTTTTCCTAATGTCTAATCTGAATCTCCTTCCCCTTAGTTTCATCCCATTACTTCTCGTGCTTCCTTCTGCTAATGAGAATAGGGTAGATCCCTCTGCACTGTGACAACCTTTCAGATATTTAAATACCGCTATTAAGTCTCCCCTTAGCCTTCTCTTCTGCAAACTAAGCAGTCCCAATTCTTTTAGCCTCTCCTCGTAGGACATGGTTTGTAGACCTTCCACCATTTTGGTTGCTCTTCTCTGGACCTGCTCCAATAAATCGATGTCTTTCTTAAACTGGGGAGCCCAGAACTGTACACAGTATTCCAGGTGGGGTCTGACCAGGGCAGAGTAGAGCGGAATAATTACCTCTCTTGATCTAGCTTCAATGCTCGTCTTGATACATCCTAGAATTTTATTAGCCTTTTTAGCCACCGCACCGCACTGTTGACTCATGTTGAGTTTGCGATCTATTATTATGCCCAGATCCTTTTCCCCTGTACTCTCACTTAGTACTATTCCTCCCATACTATATATGCTTCTTGCATTTCTGTTACCCAGATGTAGAACTTTGCATTTGTCCCTGTTGAATACCATTTTGTTCACCTCAGCCCATTGTTCCAGTGTGTCTAAGTCCTTTTGGATGCACTCTCTCTCCTCTCTAGTGTTGGCCATTCCTCCTATCTTTGTATCATCTGCAAATTTTATTAGTTCCCCATTAACCCCATCATCCAGATCATTTATAAAAATATTAAAAAGTACTGGGCCCAGGACAGAGCCCTGCGGCACCCCGCTTTTTACTTTCTTCCAGTTTGATGTATAGCCATTTAGAATTACTCGTTGTGCCCGATCATTAAGCCAATTGTGAACACACCTCACTGATATTTTATCAAAGCCATACTTGATCATTTTTTCAATAAGAAAGTTATGTGATACTTTATCAAAGGCCTTACTAAAGTCAAGATATACTATGTCCACTGCATTTCCCTGGTCCAACCATTCAGTGACCATACGTGCTCTGCAGGGGCCCCCACACAGTATTACGTGCTCCACAGTGGCCCCCACACAGTATTATATGCTCACAGTGGCACCCACACAGTATTATATGCTCAAAGAGGCCCCCACACAGTATTATATGCTCACAGTGGCCCCCACACAGAATTATATGCTCACAGTGGCCCCCACACAGTATTATATGCTCCACAGTGGCCCCCACACAGAATTATATGCTCACAGTGGCCCCCACACAGTATTATATGCCCACAGTGGCCCCCGCACAGTATTATATGCTCACAGTGGCCCCCACACAGTGTTTTATGCTCTTAAGTGCCCCCCCCTAGAGCCGGTGCTATTATTACACTCTAGGGTCTCCTCAGACCCCAGAGTATAATAAGTAGAGGCCCAGGAGAAGTGAATAAAAATAACACTTATACTCACCTTACCTCACCTCTCCTGGGCATTGTCACTCAGTCCTGCTGTGTGCGGCATCCTCTTCAGTCTGGTGTCTGAGGTCTCGTACTCCAGCGGTCACATGGGGCGCAATTACGTCAGCACAACCCATGTGACCACTGGCGTGACCTCAGTTGCCGGCAGGAAAATCCCCGGAGCGGATGCTGAGCCCAGGACAGGTGAGTATAAGTATTTTTTTTTATTTTCATACACCTCCCCTGGGCCGGCAGCTAACAATATATATAGCGGTCGGGGAACAAGGCTTTCTCCGACCATTATCATGGGGCTCCAGCTGGCCGCGGGCCCCATACCCCTCCGGGCCCAGTCACGTTCACACCCCCTGCAACCACGATCATTACGCCACTGGCAAATACAGTAACTAGACAGATAAAGTCAGTTCCAGGAACCAGGTACTACTGAACACAATAGTAAACAGCACCGAGCACCCCGCGCCCTCACAACTGAGCCGAAGCCAACCTCCAGACGTTTTCACCAGAGCCCTTGATGGTGGGGATGGACTTTGCAGCTTCCTTCAGTCAGACTAGCAGCAGCTGAGAGAGCGCACCACAGGTAACAGCAGACCCAGAAATCTGAAACCGCTCACCGGAGCTCGTGCTGAGGTTGATAGAAGATCTGGAGATGATTGCAGTGGCAGGAGGCAGGCTTCAGGTGATGACAAGGGTAGGGAGATAATCGTGGTCATACAGTAGGTCCGGTTTGGCAATGAGAGGTCAGCGTGGTCAGAGTCGGGATCAGCGGAGGGAAGTCTAAGAGGCAAGCGGTGATCATACAGCGAGGAGCGGAGAGACAGAATCGGCAGGCAGAAACGAGGTCAGATAACGAGGCAAAGAGGTCAGATACAAAAACACGAGATACAGGTACAGATGCAATTTTTCTGCTGTGGATTTTTTTTCTGCAATGTGTGGATGGGATCAGCCAGAATCTCATTCACTTTGCAGATACTGTAAAAACGCTGCATTTTCACAATGTGGGGCTTCAGTCTTATATAGTTTGTGTTAAGATTTAACATATTAACAAAAATCCAAAACATTAAAAAAATTAAAAAAAAACTATTTGAGTCTCCGTATTCTGACACCCGTATATATATATTTTTTTTTTTAATCTTCCCATTTTATTATTTTTTTGGCTATTGTGTCGTTGGAGGGGACATTTCTGTAATATACTTTATTAATCTATCAAACTTCCTGTAAATCAGAGAGAGAGGGGATAAAAGTGTCAGGATAAGAATACGGGGTCGCCATGGTACAATTAATTTATTGGCATTACATATTATTGCTAATTACAGACAAAGCGGCAGATTTACTAAAACTACTTTGTTGTATCCTCATTGTATATATGTATATATTGCCCCTGTATCACTGACATATTTACACCTGGCCTAGTTACTATGTTCCTTTCCAGAATGTTCTCCTATGATCTAACTACTTAGAATATCTTACACCCACCAATTTGGTTGAAGATTGTTTAGGAACTGCGAGGCCTAAAGATTAGATAGCACTGCCTTGAAGAGAGCGGCCTGATGCTTAGAGCACATATGGCTTCTTAGAAGTAACTATATGTCACATATACAATTCTGCTCATTCTCCTTACACAGTAATGTAGATTGTAAGGTGCTCGCGTCATAAGGGAGGAAAATCACATTCATCTTTTCTATGTTGTCCCAATTTTATTCAGAAAATATTTCCCAAGAAGCTTTATGTAATTTATTATTCCGCAGTGTTCTTATATAAGGCAGAAGGAAACATTTTATACGTGATATGTAAGACACAGAAATCGCACGTCTACAGCTCATATATGATTATATGTAAGTTTATGTGATATATGTAATACATGAAAAAGCCCCAGAAGGGAGAAGCAGAGGAGATGTCCGAGGATGTCAGTGATAGCAAGAAAAGAAAGTTACTACAGATGAAAAGATTGTGGGTGTAATCCAGGTTATTATATATGGAAGGAGCACTGGGGGAGGGGCAGGAGCAAGGAAGATAGATCTAAGGTACATACACATCACCGAGACAGCTCTGCTACATACACGTCACCCAGACAGCTCTGCTACATACACATCACCGAGACAGCTCTGCTACACACACATCACCCAGACAGCTCTGCTACATACACCTCACCGAGACAGCTCTGCTACATACACCTCACCCACACAGCTCTGCTACATACACGTCACCCACACAGCTCTGCTACATACACCTCACCCAGACAGCTCTGCTACATACACATCACCGAGACAGCTCTGCTACATACACATCACTCAGACAGCTCCGCTACATACACGTCACACACAGACAGCTCCGCTACATACACGTCACACACAGACAGCTCCGCTACATACACATCACACACAGACGGCTCCACTACATACACATCACACAGACAGCTCCGCTACATACACATCGCACACAGACAGCTCTGCTACATACACGTCACACACAGACAGCTCTGCTACATACACGTCACACACAGACGGCTCTGCTACATACACATCACACACAGACAGCTCCGCTACATACACGTCACACACAGACGGCTCCGCTACATACACGTCACACGCAGACGGCTCTGCTACATACACGTCACACACAGACAGCTCTGCTACATACACGTCACACACAGACAGCTCTGCTACATACACATCACACAGACGGCTCCGCTACATACACATCGCACACAGACATCTCTGCAGAGATGTGATTCTGTGATTCCTCCCACACCTGTGACATCATCACAGGTCCTGTGAGCAGACGGCTGCTGAATCCAAGGAGGTAAGTGCTCGCTCTCAGCCCTTCTCATACATTCAGTCACCCTCTTTTTGACCCCCACAGTATAATGTCCTCCTTGTGGCCCCCACACAGTATAATGTCCTCCTTGTGGCGCCCGCACATGGTTTAGATGACAGAATATTCCGGGGTTAGAATGGCCCAGTCACAGTGCAGACCTAAATCCCATTGAGCATCTGTGGCAAGACATGACATCGGCACTGAGGATGTTGTCTCAACCTTCACATCACTTACCATTGCTGCGGCCTCTTTTTCACCCCCCCTCCCCATTCTTATTTTACCTAAGAATGAAGACAACACAAGTTATGTTGGATTAATTGGCCACAGCAGCCATTTTATTACAATAACAATACAAATATAAATATTATGCTTCGTTCACACCTGCGCTTGCTGTCCGTCCGTTGCCAATCCAGTGAAAATCTCGGCGAACTGGATTGGCGTCAGATACAGACCGGTCAGCGGCGCATTGGTTAAAAACCCATTCATTTGAATGGGTTTTTAAAGCAGTGCTTGCGGGTGTGCGCTTATACCCTCTGCACTGCAAATCCTTTTTTTTTCGTCGGAAACAAAGTCGGACATGCAGGACTTCGTGTCCGACGAAAAAAAAAAGGATTCGCAGCGCAGAGGGTGTAAGCGCACACCCGCGCACTGCTTTAAAAACCCATTCAAATGAATGGGTTTTTAACCAATGCGCCGCTGACCGGTCTGTATCCGACGCCAATCCAGTTCGCCGAGATTTTCACTGGATTGGCAACGGACGGACAGCAAGCGCAGGTGTGAACCCACCCTAAACCGCATTTTATACAAAACCGAAATAAATACCTTAAAATAAAACTCCTCAAATCAATTAAACAACAAATTAAATAACAATTAACCCCACCTTTCCCTGATAAACATCCTTCTTGAGGGGGAGATCCTTGGAGCTACATAGATCTGGCCGCCAAACTGTCCATCACACCAAGTTACCCCCAGCCGCAAAAACCACAGGCTCGGGGGCACCATAAAACACAGATGGCAGTATCACCACATGTATAACAAAAACCACTCCCCGGGACACCACCCAGCAGGAGCCCAAAAGCAGCCAGACCAACCAGAATTGTAGTAAATTATTGGGGAAACTACCCACCATATTTCCCCCACCACCGAATTTCAACCAACTCCAAGGACCCCCACCCCTCCACAGCGTGCACGCCTTGACCCCCTCAAGGATGCGCTCCCCCCACCAATGCAGGAGCACGTTCGACACCGCCTTGCAGGCCCAAGGCCCACAGATCTATTCCCACTGCATTAAGGTGAACCCCATCGGCTAATCAAAAACCACCCTGCAAATCCTCCAATTCATGGTGCCGAACCGCAATGCCACCATGCCTGACCACAAATGCCCCAATGATCCTATAAACCTTGGCCCTTGCCCGATTAATGCTAGTCACCGACCTGGCCCCCCTCCACGAATGCCGAGGGACAATATCCGACCACACCACCACCACTGCCGGATACTCCACCCACAAGCGCAACAAATCGTGCTTGACGTCCCTCACAATTTCCCGAAAGGGGCGGGCACACAAATCATTCCCACCCAGATGCAACACCAGGACATCAGGAGGGCGATCTAGGCGAACGTACCGGAAAAACTCCCGCAACATACGACCCCACAACATGCCCCGAAATCCCAGCCACTGAACCACCGCCACCGACCTGGGGAATCCTAGTTGCCGACCTTGGGGGCGCATTTTCGCTCTCTCCGCCCCCCCCCCAGTGAACATAAGAATGCCCCATAATCCACACCAGACGGGATGGATGACCTACAAAAAACAAAAACAACTGAATCCGCACATCAGCCAAGAAAAGAAAATGACAACCCTTACAGTCCTCCACGCTCTGATAACTGGTCCCCCCCTTTATCTTACTGGAGATAAATCAACACTCCAACAAATGGGGGCGCACATATGAAACGAAGCGACGCGATTCCCATCTGTCGATCCGACGCACCACCTCTGGGCCCAACCCCCACACCGAGGCCTCGGTAGCAGCACCAATTCTAAACGAATGTGGAGCAAAAACAGACGGATCAAGGCCCAAAACCACCAAACATTTCCTAAACATCCACGTAAACTGATAACGCGATAAAAATGACCCATCCAAATGGCACAACAGGGGGCCAGATTGTCCCTGTCGAAGGCCGCTAAAAATTTCAAAACACCTCACCGGACACATATTGGACGTGGTCACCGGGAACAAACGGACTCTCCGACCCCTGCCTCACTGGTCTGTCTTAGATCGCCGTATAACAAACTCAACACCCGGCCCCTCCACTGACACGTCCTGAAATAAGACACCTCCTGCCTTCCTCTTACACGGGGACACCAATTCCCTCACCCTCAAGGCCCCAAAAAATGCCCACGAAAAAGCTAACTAAAACAAAGCAACCTCGAACGGCGAAGAACATGCCCCCCGCAAACTGAAAAGAAACCGGCCTGCGCCCGTAGTGCCTGCAACACCAAAAACTCCTTTGTGACATCCCCCCATCCCCTAAAACGAAACCCAAAGGCCAAACATGCCACCAGACGATTCATCCTAGACACAGACCAACCCGCCAGCGACCCCCGACCTATCAACACCAGTACTGCCGTGCATCTATCACCATCCGAAGAAACACCCCCCAATTCGCCTGCCACAGCCTCAAACTCCATCCACGCTACCTCATATGCTGCCCTGGTACCATCCGCTAAGGAAGACCGAATCAGCTCACCCGCCGCGGCAAGACCACGCCCCACAGGTGATCCGGACCACCTGCTGAAACCACTCCCACTGAAACCAAGAAAGAGAGTCGGCAATTACATTGGTGACCCCCTTGACATGAACAGACACCACCTAAGCATTCAGAGATAAGCAACGCAGCACCAAGTGCCACAACAGGCGAACCACCGGGGGGGACGAGGCCGTCAACGAATTAATGGCACCAACTACGGACTGGTTGTCGCAGTGAAAACGCACCTTCCTGTTTCTGAAACGATCCCCCCAAACCTCCAACGCCACCACAATAGGGAATAATTCCAATAGACACAGATTCCGACCCAACCCCTGCTCCACCCAATCCGCTGGCCACCGGTCCGCACACCATTGTCCCCTGTAAAAAGCCCCAAAACCAACCGACCCGGACGCGTCCGTGTATAAGTCCCAATCGTAAACGTCGGCCACAGGCGACATAACCAAGGCGCGGCCGTTGTACATACACAAAAATCTGGCCCACACCTCTAAGTCATCCCTGTGATCCCTTGTCAGCCGTATAAAATGCCTGGGCGACGACACCCCCACCATAGCACCCGCCAAGCGTCTGCAAAACACACGCCCCATCGGCATGATCCTGCATGTGAAGTTGAGCTTTCCCAATAGCGACTGCAAGTCCCGAAGCGTGATCTTATGTAATCTCGCAGCCCGTTCTACCTCCTGCCGTAGCGCGACCAGCTTGTCTTCTGGTAAACGGCACTCCATCCGCTCGGCATCAATAGTGATATCTAGAAAGCTCAAGCACGTGCATGGACCTTCAGTCTTACCTGGCGCCAGGGGGGACCCCAAAACGTGCCGCCACCCACTTAAGAGACCGAAGCAACAAATGGCACACGGGGGAGCCGGCAGGACCAAGGCACAAAAAATCATCCAAGTAGTGGATAACAGACCCGACACCCGCCAGGTCCCTCACCACCCACACCAGGAATGAACTAAAGGCCTCAAAGTAGGCAAAAGAGATTGCGCAACCCATAGGGAGACAACGATCTACGAAATATGCCCCGTCCCAATAACACCCTAAGAGCCGAAGGCTCTCAGGGTGAACCGGGAGGAGGCGAAAAGCCGACTCAACGTCCGTCTTTGCCATCAACGCCCCTGCCCCATATTTCTGCACTCAATGAACGGCCGCGTCAAAGAAGGTATACACGACGGAGCTCAGTTCTGGATCAATACCATCATCAACCGACCCCCCTTTTGGGTACGACAAATGATGGATGAGCCTGAACTTGTTAGGCTCTTTTTTGGGCACTACACCTTACGGGGAAACTACAAAATCCGCAAACGGCGGTGAACTAAAGGGGCCTGCCATGCGCCCCTAGGCAACCTCCCTGGCCAATTTTTCCGTCACCACCCTCGGATGGTGATAAGCTGACACCAGATTCCTTGTGGACAGAGAGGCCCCCTGAAGCGCTGACGGGATCCGAAAACCCTGCCCAAAACCGTCCCGCAACAACTGGGCCCTAAGACGGTCCGGATAGCGATTAAGATAGGGCTCCATCTCTTGCCGTCCCTTCCCTCTTTTAAAACATTTGACGGAACCGTGGGATGATCCCCCGCAAGCGGAACATGAGTGCTTAAACTTACAGGTCGTCCCGAACTTGCACTGGCCTTGGTTAAATTGCCGGCAAAATCCTGTCTTACCCCCAGCACCCTGCCCAGTTGGGGACTGACTGGCGGGGCCGGATGAACCGGCCACTCCCTGAAAGGGCTGCCCAAATCCGGAAGGGGCCATAACTCTCAGCCACAACCCGATATCTTTTTGATCCCAGCGAATAGACGGGCGGATCGCCCTGCGCTGACGGAACTGCTCATCATAGCGCAGCCACGTCAGACCCCCGTAAACCTGGTAAGCCTCCCCGATAGCGTCCAAGTAACAGAAGAGCCCCGAACAGTGTTCAGGAGTCTTCTCCCCAATGACGCTGCAAGGATAGCGAATGCCTGCATCCAAGTAGTAAACGTCTGCGGGATTAAACGCCAACGCCTCTTTTCCTCCTCCTCCTTCTTGCTCTCATCCCGCTTCCCCTTGTCCAGGTTGAATTTGGCTAACGGTAGTAAGGAAAAGATTTCGACGTATTCATCACGCCAAATCTTATCCTTCACCTCCTTCTTTAAATGAGCTCCCAGGGGACCCTAATAGCACAAGTATACCTCCCCCCTGGCTCTGTCATCTAAACGAATATCGTCCCCCTCCTTTTCCGTCTGGACCGACACTTCTACCCCCGCCTCTCTACGAACCAAACTATCCGATGGCAAAACTATTACCGGAGGGGGTGAGGATCCCCCAACCCACACCGCCACCGGGGAACCCTTTCCCCTCCTAACCGCGACAATACATCACGCAGCCCGCCTAACAGCGACCGCAGCTCCTCACCTAAACCCGCCGCCGGCCCTGCCGCCGCCTGGCTATCCCCAACCCCCATGTTGGGTCCCTCCCCGCACGCCTGTGATCTAAACAACGCCGGCACAGAACCAGACAAAGACAAACACTCACCCGGCTGCGCAGAAGCTGTGATCCCACCAGTCGCTTGTCTAGAATCCACTTGACAAGACGTATCCAGGAAGTCGTCACCATCGGAGTCTTGGTCGTCATCACCGGCCACCGCAGCCCTGGAAAAGCCAGCACACGAAGAGCACCTCCGCCTGGAGGCCGCTACAAGCCCTGATGAGGACCGGTCGGGAGGCCGTCTGCCGGAAGCCGCCCGCCGATCCATAGGCACCGAAGTACGTCCGGCCGCTCCAACAGACCAGCGTGAAGAACTGGGAGGCTTCAGACGTCTGCTCCCTCGACTAGCAGCCCCCCCGACCGGAGCATTGCCAGTGGGGGCCGCCGTATCCATGGTTGCACTGGGTCCCGGCCGCTGAGCTGGATGCCTCCCAGGCCGGGAGCCGCTGCCCGAAGCTGCAGGGTGCGCCCGCCGGCCTGGAGGGTCCCTGGAAGGGCTCCGAAGCCGGCGCCGGGACCTAGGTGCAGTATCCGGGCTCAAACGCTCCGGTGGCCTAGCCCGACGGTGCCACCGGGCCGAGGCCATGCCCACCGGAGCCCTGGAAGGAGAGGGTGAAGTGGAGGCAGCCGGCGCCATGTCCAAGCCAGGGGAACACAGCGCCGGATCGATGGGGACCGCGTCGAAGATCCCCTGCACCTGCTGACGCAGCCAGTCCGCGTCTACGGAGCCAGCAGCAGCGCGGAGCTGCCCCAGGAGGACTTCCAGATCCGACATCCCGCAGGTAAGTAGCGCGACCCAACCCCCCTCTGATCCACCTTCACGGCGTAACTGACTGTGGGAAGCCCACGCCAGTCCCCTATAACCCCTCTCCCTAGCTACTCCCGCCACTGCACTCTAACTCCTTCCCTAGTAACCTGACGACAATCCCGTCAGGCCCTGTCATGGCGGCCTCCCCCCATGTTTCAACCAGGTCCGGCCTTACTTGAAAATTGCTGCTCATAGACCTCCATCCAATCTGGCTGCAAAGAAGAAGAAGAAGGGGCAGAAATCTCATCTCTAAATGTGCAAAGCTGGTAGAGACAGAGCCCAAAAGACTTGGAGCTGGAATTGCAGCCAAAGGTGGCTCTACAAAGTATTGCTATAGGGGGCTGAAGACTTTTGCACGTCACACTTTTCAGATTTTTATTGGCTTACAATGTTGATAACCTTGTATCATTTTCCTTCCACTTCACAATTATCTGATACTTTGTGTTGTTATCACTGAAAATCTCAAGGGGTGTGAAGACTTTTACAAGCCCCTGTATCTGTGTTAGATCTCTGGATGGAACATTCTTCGGGACACTCATTACTCTCATGTCACTACAGCGGGGCCCATTCTCTACGTCCTCTATACCATCATGTAAGATTATGGTAATTTCAGTAAGTCACAAACCTACAGATTCCCATTGGCCACTTTCTCCTTTGCATTAGTAACTTGTTGCATGTTGTGTACTGACCCATCTATCACAGATAATGGAACCACACTCACCCCTGTCCCACAGGCCCGCTGCCTTGGGATAACCTTAGATTGTGACCTATCCTTTAAGCCACATATTCAAATCCTCAACACCTTCTGCCACCTCCAACTCAAGAACAACCATCGAATCTGCTCCTTTCTTACCACTAAAAGTACAAAGATGCTAGTCCATGCCCTCCTAATCTCCCACTTAGACTACTGTAACACCCTTCTCCATGGCCTCCCAGCTAACACTCTCGCCCCCTCCAGTCCACCTTAAACTGTGCTGCTGCTCGCTTAATACACCTCTCCCCCCGTTCTTCATTGGCCGCTCCTCTCTGCCAATTTCTTCACTGGCTACCCGTTGCCCAGCGAATAAAGTTCAAATTACTAACACTGACATACAAAGCCATCCACAGCCTGTCCCCTCCATATATCTCCGACCTAATCTCCCGTGATAGGGGCACAAGACCCCCGGGATATGTTGTCGTAGGCCTAATTGGTAATAGAGGTATCAATGAGCTCAGAGAACACAATGACAGACACGAGGTGTATCTTATTCAGGTGTTCCATTTATTAGATCCATCCCTCACATATTTATAAGGCACTAGAGGAAGGACCCGGCTTCGCACGGGTATATTTCATTTTTTGTTTGTGTAGTGACCCCATAAGAATTGGCCAGTTTTGCACTTGACATCTAGTATGGCAGTCCAGTATAGGTATAGTCTATTTTATGGCTGTGTTGCTATGGAAACCTGGTAAATGAAATGTGAACTTATATTGGCTGATGCACGTCATGTGACTGAATATTTAAGGACCTGCGAACTGCTATTGACTCATGCAGGACATAAATAGCTTGGTTGCTATGGAAACCTGGTGTAAAGCTGTGCGTATGTCAAGACTGAACCTGTGATTTTACATTGGTCCATAAGTGTCATGTGATCATGTGCATCTCAGTTTGGATATCAGTGAAAAACCTGCCATCGGTTGTTATGGAAAACCTGGAGTAAAGCTGTGTGTATGTGACCTTGTGTAACAGTGTCATCCACAGCGCCCTGCTCCTTTAAAGCTGACCTACAGCAGTGAAAAAAAATGGCTGGGTTGTTATTGAAACCTGGAGTGCAGCTGTGTGCATGTGGCTGACAATACTTTGTCAGATTGGAGACGGGCTTGGGTCTGCTGGGGAGTTTCAGCAGCTCGCTGTTGTCTGTAACATACCTTATCAGATTGGAGACAGGCTTGGGTCTGCTGAGAGTTTTCATTAGCTCGAGCAGCAGCCATGCGTTTTGCTGCAGGGGACATGAGTAGTTTAAAAAAGTTTCAATTCATAAGAATGCTGAAATCCAGTATGGCAGTCCAGTCAGTGGCGTAAATACCGGTTTAGCAGTGGTAGCAGCTGCCACAGGACCCGGGACATTAGGGGACCCGGCGGGCCTCTGATGTTTTTTGTTTTTTTTTAACACCAGCAGGTAACGGGCCCTATTTACTTAACGATCCCCACTCCTGCTCACAGCCGCCTGCACTTCACCTTCTGCGGGGATTGGTAAGTAAGGCCTGTGGGCCGTGAACCCCACAAACACTGCTATCATTATACTCTGGGGTCTTTTCAGCAGACTTCGGGCCTCCTTGGTGGCGTCCCAGATGTCGGTGGGCCAGTCCGACGTCATTATGCGTTGCGATACATGCCTGGCTCACGTGACATCTGGTCCAACATTGAAGAAGTAGCGGGAAGTGCGCATAATACTATATGAAGGAGCCACTATGATACTGTGTGCAGGGGCCACTATGGGGCAGAATACTGTGTGCAAGGGCCACTATGGGGCCTAATAATGTATGCAGGGGCCACTATGGGGCATAATAGTGTGTGCAGAAATGCAGTTTGTGTGCGTGGGGGGGTTGCCGGGGGGGGTCCCATGTCAAATGTTCGTCTTGGGGCCCTGCCATTGCTAGTTACGCCGCTGAGTCCAGTATAGGTACAGTCTATTTATGGCTGTGTTGTTATGGAAACCTGGTAAATTAAATGTGAACTTATATTGGCTGATACACGTGATATGACTGAATATTTAAGGTCCTGTGAACTGCTATTCACTAAGGGTGGGTTCACACCTGCGCTTCAGTCCGTCCGTTGCCAATCCGAGTGAAAATCTCGGCGAACGGGATTGGCATCGGATACAGACAGGTCAGCGACGCATTGGTTAAAAACCCATTCATTTGAATGGGTTTTTAAAGCAATGCGAGGGTGTCCGATTGCACCCTCTGCGCTGCGAATCCTTTTTTTTTCTTCGGAAACAAAGTCGGACATGCAGGACTTCGTGTCCGAGGAAAAAAAACGGGTTCGCAGCGCAGAGGGTGCAATCGGACACCCTCGCATTGCTTTAAAAACCCATTCAAATGAATGGGTTTTTAACCAATGCGTCGCTGACCTGTCTGTATCCGATGCCAATCCCGTTCGCCAAGATTTTCTCTCGGATTGGCAATGGACGGACTGAAGCGCAGGTGTGAACCCACCCTAATACAGGTCATACATAGCTTGGTTGCTATGGAAACCTGTGTGCCTGAGGAGAGTATGGGGCATAATAGTGTGTGCAGGAATGCAGTTTGTGGGGGGGGGGGGGGGGGTCCCATATCAAATGTTCGCCTTGGGGCCCTGCAATTGCTAGTTATGCCACTGAGTCCAGTATAGGTACAGTCTATTTATGGCTGTGTTGTTATGGAAACCAGGTAAATTAAATGTGAACTTATCTTAGCTGATACACGTGATATGACTGAATATTTAAGGTCCTGTGAACTGCTATTCACTAATACAGGTCATACATAGCTTGGTTGCTATGGAAACCTGTGTGCCTGAGGAGAGTAAGCGCCTGCGAGCTGTTATTGGCTGATAAGGGACATGTGACCGTGTGTATGGCAGTTGGAATATGAGTGAAAGACTTGCAGGCTTGTATAGACTAATGCTGGTCATTTTTTGGGAATACTGTACCTCAGGAACGGTACGTCCAAGAGAGCTGAGACCCAGTCTAAAATATTCCCGGACACCTGATGTACATGTGTGCCAAATTTGGTGAGGATCGGTCCAGTCGTTTGGTCGCGCATAAAGAACAGACAGACAGACAGACAGACAGATAGACAGACAGGAACTCATTTTTATATATATATATATAAGAGATATTACGTCATTCAACTTTGACAATTACAGTTCCTTTTAAGGCAATCTTCTAAGCATAGGCAAACATCTTTAAGCATAATTTTCCCCCTTTAAGGTATTTTCAAGTGTCAGCTTTTTGTCTTTAAAAATATTTGTCAGTGCTGTTAGCTGAAGCCTCGTGTGGTTTTCTTACATCCTGTAGGTGCACCTGTCTTGGGTGCAAGACAGGATGTAGGTTCTGTCTTTGCAAGCAGATTGTCTAGTTACAAGAAATTCACTTATTCTTCTAATAATGTGCAAAAGCTTAATTAACCCCTTGACACCCGCTAACTGCCCACACGTAACCTCCGATACTCCAAAGACCTCCTACTCCGCTCTGCCCTTATCCGCTCTTCACACAACCGTCTCCAAGACTTCTCCCGTGCATCCCCCATACTCTGGAACTCATTACCAAGACACATAAGACTGACCCCCACAGTCACAAGCTTCAAGAAGGCCCTGAAGACCCACCTATTCAGGAAGGCCTACAACCCCCAATAACACTACTGTCACCACACCGCCATCTGTACAGCCTCTACCCCCACCTTCTGTCTCTATCCCTCTTCCCTCATAGATTGTAAGCCCTTGCGGGCAGGGCCCTCTATCCTACTGTGCCAGTGATCACTGTTAGTATTATACTTGTCTTGTATATTTTGTGTACCGTATGTAAACCCTCAAATGTAAAGCATCATGGAATTAATATAATAATGTACAGCACCATGGGATTAATATAATAATGTACAATACCATGGAATTACTATAATAATGTACAGCACCATGGAATTACTATACTAATATACAGCACCTTGGGATTAATGGTGCTATATAAATAAATAAATACATAATAATAATAATAATAATAATAATATGCTGTAATACTTCCTCTTCTGTGAGGGTCAGGGAGGACTGTACAGTTAGTTCCAGTGTGCTGGTAATATCAGGGGCCAAGTGTCTTCCATCTCTATGGCCAGTAGATTGTAGTCCAGACAGAAATGTGGGAGATCTATCTGTGACAGTTGTGGCTGTTCCAAGAGATCGATGGACTAACCATCACTTGCTGTGAATGAAGCTGCAGGGAAAGTCAGTGTCATCTGTAGAATTGTCAGCTCGGTGTCTTTGGACTCTTCCTCACCTTTTTGAGGGTTTCTTCCCTCTCGTTAGTGGGTAGCACAGCTCATTCTACTAGAGCTGCAACACCACGGGGAGCACTGAACACCCTCTCAGCCAGTACGCCTGAGGATGGTCAAGAACTTCCAATGAGATTCTGTTCAGCTTATCACACACCTTATATACCCACCAAGCCAGCCCACAACAAGTCACTTCCTTCCTGAGCTACACACTGCCGGCATCAGAAGTAGGAGGTGGTCATAATAATGTGACTCAACTGTTCTATTTATTACATGGGACTCCGTGTAGTGATTACATTGTCTCATCTTCTCTCCATTCAGGTTCCTACAATATAGAATCCTCTCAGTATCTTCTATATAAGAGAATATTCCTGATTGATCCATCAAGGATGGAAAGAGACAAGAACAAGATGGCGGAAAGTATATTAAATCTGACCCTAGAGATCATCTACCAGCTTACTGGAGAGGTGAGAGATTCTGATGATGTCACATTACATCATTCTTATCTATAGTAATAACAGATGATATGACTGGAGAGGTGATGGACTCTGGACATGTATGTAGTGATATTTATTAATGTGTCTCTACATAACCAGGATTACACAGTAGTGAAGAAGACCTCTAGTGGGCGCTGTCAGACTCCTGTGTATGAAGGATATGGAGGAACCCTGAGCCCAATCCTGGGGCCTCCACCTCACCCCCCGATACAGGAGGAGATCAATGACCAGAAGATCCTAGAACTCACCAACAAGATGATTGAGCTGATGACTGGAGAGGTGACACTGCTGGGAATGCTGGGACATTATACAGTAACTGGAGGGGTCTGGGTGATGACTGTATCATTGTGTTGTCAGGTTCCTATAAGGTGTCAGGATGTCGCTGTCTATTTCTCCATGGAGGAGTGGGAGTATTTAGAAGGACACAAGGATGTGTACAAGGAGGTGATGATGGAGGACCACCAGCCCCTCACATCAGCAGGTAATAGACATGACTATATACACATGGACTTCCATTATTTGTATGTACAGAATGAATTCAGTCCCTGTCTGTGTTTCCTACAGGTAGATCCAGTAAGAGGACAACACCAGAGAGATGTCCCAGTCCTCTTCTTCCACAGGATGATCAGGTAGATGGAGATATTCCCTATGATGTGTAGACGGGCTGTGAAGTCCTTGTGGTCAGTCTTGTTGTATCCAGCAGTATTAGATGGTTATATACATGGGCGGTGTCATTGAGCCGCCATCTAATATGTTTATCCAGCTTCTCAGAGACCTGCAGCTACTGTCAGGACATCTTTGATCTTCTTGCTGATTAATGATCTAGAACATTCTCTGTGACTTCCCCATTTGTCCGGTGACTTTTACATTATTTGTTTCTCAGATTTTCCATCAGGATAAAGATCTGAAGGACATTAATGCTCTATCTATGACAATAAAGGAAGATCCCTATGTGAGTGGTGATGAGGAGTGTGAGGAGGACATTCCTACAGGGAACCGCCCAGGTGAGGAGTCACCACTATATAAAGCACAGAAGGGTCACTCATTCTATTCAGTCATTTTTTAGACTATTCGTGAAGGGAAAGAATTTATCAGAATTATATAGCAGATTATTTCAGCTAGTGGAAAAAATAATCCTCCTGTTCGATCTTCAGGCAGATTCCACCTCAGAGCTCTATGGAAATAAATGGGAGGTGGAAAATACCGCCTGGCCAGTAAGGAATGTGATGGAGATTCGGTGGCTGATTTGGTAAAGTGGAAAAATTCTTCTTCTGAATTCCTGAAGCAGCTTCTACAAATTTCACTGTGTAAACCTCGCCTTAGACCCCATTCACACTATCCGGACTAGAAAATCCGGACTAGAAAATCTGGTCTGTACATCAGTCAAATTTCCCAGCCCGAATTCTGTCCACACACAGATGGAGACACTGCTGAGATCAAGGACCAACCCGTTAACCCACCAAGCCCGAGATCTGTCATGAGATTATTGGCACATCTGAATGGACAGAATAGCAGCGCTGCAAACCAGTTTCTTGATAAAATTCTGTCCCTTTCGTTGTGTGTCAGCTCAAGATGTTGGGTGTTGGTGCTAAGTAAAAGGGAAGTTACATTTGGTTGGTCCTTTGTAAAAAGAATTCTGTTTTTTCCCTCAGATATGAAAGGTGATTGTCAGGTGGTTTGTTTTGGTGAGAAAAGGTCATGAGTGTAACAAATGGTTGTTAAAGATCCTTGTTTTGGATAGATGCCATGTATGAATTATATATGTACTGTGCCGGAGCTGGTGGAGTAACACATTTTGATGATTGGACTTATTATATTTGTAGTTTTTAATGCTGATACTGCTGTACCACACCCAGAACACTGGAAGGAAATACGAATCGAGAAATTGGTAAACAGAAGAGACCACATACTCGAACAACCAGAAGGGAATTTATTTGTGTGAAAACACCCTTAGATATTGGGAAGAAGTGTTGAAAGTGATTTTATTTTTTTTGTGTCATATCTTGTGGTATTGGGCTTGGGAGAGAGTAGGAGAGGGAGAGAACCCCCATATTTGGTCGGACAAAAGTTAATTGTTCAAGAATCTAAAGTTCAGGAATCTAGGTCCTGGGTCCGGCCTTAACGTGTAACCTTTGCTGGAAAATTCTCTGGCCACAGTGTGGTTGTGTATGGAAACACAAAGCAGCAAAGATGGGGGGTTCCTCCAGTAGTGAGACCAAACCAGGCTTAACCCCTGCAGAGATTGTGATGCAGAGGGAGGGAAAAGAAGCCATAAAGAGCATGCATAAGCTCATGAAGGGGGTGGGCATGCCAAAAGATGGTAGACTTTACCCGGAGAAATGGGAGCAAAGTGTTAAGCAATACGAGGGGTGGTTGAAAGACAGTGGCTTGAATGGGCAAGCCAGGATGTGGTCTAAAGTGTTCAAAGAATCAGAGGTAGATATTGATGAACCATCCTCAGTAAATAATCCAGGAGGTTGGGTGTGTCTGGCGTGTGGACAGCAGAATCAGAATCCCAGTTGGAGGGATAATTGTATAAATTCGGTCATCCTGTCACAGACGGGACATTCACCCAATAATCCTATTGTGACTCCTCAGCAAACATCCCAAGGTGTAGTGGCCAAAGTGACAACCAGAACTAAATCAAAGTCTGGAAGTGATAAGAACAGGAAAATCATAGTGACAGAAGTTCCCATTTGTGACAATTGTGACAGACATGAGGAAAGACGACCTGACAGCTCAACAAGACAGACAGACTGGACTAAGGTTGATTTCTCTGACTCTCCACAAGAGACTGAAATGAAACCTCCCCAAGAAGAAAGGGTTAAGACACATGTATCACCTAGGTTTTCTGATGATTTTCCCCAGTATACTCTACTGGGAGGTGAACTGACAAATATGGATAACAACAGAGAGATTCAAGAGTCAGCGGGGTCACCTGAAATTATTGATAGAAGTGGAGGGGAGAGTGAGGACATGTAACATGTGGTTGTAGAGTCTTTGTGTAAAATGGCTCAGCCTCCAGTGAGACAATATCAGGTGTACAAATGGTCCCCGACTGACATGATGAGGTTGCTTAAAACCTTGCCAGACCCAGAAATTAGATCCCTGCCCTTCGTAAAAGTACTGTCTCAAATACAGACAAGTTATGGGGCCATATGGAATGACATGAAACAGTTGGTTGAAGCTAAAATGACTAGTACCATGTTATGTGATGTTATGTTAATGGAATGTTATTTGACAACTAAAGCTTCAGGACAAGACTATGTTGCTCAATTGGAGAAATGGGCAAGAGACAGACAAAGTGAATTATTAGTCAATTTGACAGACCTGACACAGGACAGAGGGGAAAGTGTAGAAAAATTCTACAAGAGAGTGTGCACTGCGTGGAAAGATATGGGGTATGAAGCAGATAGAATACATGTGAGGTTGTTAGCCTCTGCCTACATGGAGGGGCTTGTAAGGCAAGTAAGAAATGCAGTACAAAAATCCAGGCCAGAATGGAGGACAATGGATCCAGCCACTTTGTGTAAAATTGCTCAGGGGGTAGAATTGGATAGTAGACCCCGCAAACCTGCAGTGGCCGCATTGACCCCTGTTATGGGATGGGTAATCAGAAGGTGATCTACTGCCTCAATTGTGGGGAACAGGACATGTGAGAAGGCAGAGCAGAGCTCCAAAAAGGAAGCTCAAAGGGGATGAGAACTCAGGAAATAATGAATCCCCCCACCTCTCCCAGAGAATCAGGCCTGAAGGGGGACGTCACCCTCCTCAGGATTAGTGTTTAATAGAACCCATCTTACCTCCCAGTTCTGTGTGAGATATTACTTACCTTACCAAAACACTCAGAACAATCTGATATAGTGCAAAGAGAAAAACTGTCCACCATCGGTATGAGGTTTAGAGGATTATGCATTATATATATGTCAACCTGTATTTGTAATACTCATTCTGTCTAGATCAATGCCAGGATTCAACTTTTATGCCTTTTTATAAAATTAAATCCGCTTTCAGGAAATGTCCCCTAAAAAAGTCCAGCAGTTCTGGAAACTGAAAGTACAGGCATTGAACAATACTGTTGTGTTAAAATCACAAACAGGTGGGAATATGTTATAGAAATGAAATGTCTGTCTCTTTAACTTCTCATTAGCTTGCTATTCTTAAAAATGATAGAAAAGCATTTAGTAGAAGAAGCTTACAGCCTTCGATGATAAGGATATCACTGAGAGCAAGGCCAGACACCCAGTCTAGGGCAGCCTGTCCTAGGAGACTTGTGTGTTTATAAACTTTCTGTTTCTTGTCCTTCAAAGAGTCTGGAGAGTAACACTGCTTACGTATCCAGCCCCCAGCGCGTAGCTGTACAATTTCTCCCCTCAGATGTGCAATGTAGAACAACAGGTCCCAGCCATGCTTTGCATTACGTAGCTTGTAGTACTAATATACTTTGATTATTGAGATGAGTACGGGGGTGTCAAGACCTTCCTCCGGCCAATGGTCAATCAGGTTTACCAGTTTTCACGCCTGCTCTGTTATAAGTCATAATTATTTACTGTTCTCTATAAAAGCTTAGGCGATGTTTTTAATAAACACAACTTGCTTAACACCGACTGAGTGTGTCAGGATAGCTCCTTCTCTGTGAGCTCACAATATATATATATCAATATGGATTATAAATAATTTGGCACCACTTGATAATCAGAATTTTGAACCCAGTTTGGGTTTCGATAACAAGACTCCCCGTATCTTAGTGATGTATGAAGCTAGGAGTCCCTGCTTCCTTGTGACTCCACAGACCCATACTACATACTGTATGGGACAGCAGATCCGCGGTGAGCTCGGGCTCGGAAACCAGCTGATGTGGTTTGGATTCTATTGTGTGTATGGGGTGTAATACAATAAGATTTATGACATCCTACAGTATTATTTTTCATAAGTGGCCATATTTAAGCAGCCATGGATTGTGTTCGGGGTTGGACTGGCCCACCGGGGAACCGGTGAATCCACCGGTGAGCCCCGACTATTAGTCCTCATGTCATGGGGGCTGACCAGTGGCATAACGATCGCGGTCGCAGGGGGTGCGACCGGGCTCGGTGGGGTATGATGTCCGTGGCTAGCTGGAGATGGCCGGCTCCCGGACCACTATGATAGCGGTCGGGGAAAGCCTGGTTCCATGACCGCTATACATACTGTTATTGGAAAGGGGCCCTGGCATATTGCAGGCCCCTTTCCAACAGATGGCAGCCCAGGGGAGGTGACTGAAAATAATAAATATATATTCTCACCTCTCCTGGGCACAGCATTCTCTCCAGCGCTATTCCGTCATGACTGAGGCCTGTGATTAGGCCCCAGCGGTCACATGGGGCGCGGACACGTAATGACGTCAGTGCACCACCACGTGACCGCTGAGGCCCAATCACAAAGGGCCTGAAGACAGCAGGATGGAGCGAGGATGCCAAGGAAAGGTAAGGCAAGGTGAGTATGAGAGTTTGTTATTTTTAATTACCTTCCCTGGGCCTCCGATTATTATACTCTGGGGTTTGAGGAGACCCCAAAGTATAATAATAGCACAGAAGCGGAGGGGGGCTATTGGGCGCATATAATACTGGGTGGGGGCCACTGTGGAGCTTATAATACTGGGTGGGGGCCACTGTGGAACTTATAATACTGGGTGGGGGCCACTGTGGAGCTTATGCTCCATACAATGGCTCCTTCATTTTTTTTGTAATTACGCCGGGGCAGGTGAAAAAAACAAAAAAAAAAAACCCAAACTTTCTTTCCTGTCCCCAGTGTCTCCCAGCGCAGTTCGGTCCTGCAGTTCTGTTTTCTTCCAGCTGAAGTTTCCCCTGCACGTGACTACCTGTGATGTCACGTGACCCCTGAAGCCAATCAGCGGCCTAAGGGAAGGGACCTGGGACGTCACAGCCAGTAAGGACTTCAGGCAAAAAGAAGACAGCGGAGCTGCAGAACCGGACCGTGCTGGGAGGACACCGGAGCACCGAAGACAGGTGAGTATGTTTCACTGCATCTCAGCACTTATTGAAGTCAGTAGGAGCTGAGCTGCAGTGACGGCGCCGGGCTGCTGTACAGCGGATGGAGCTTTCTGCTTCCGGCCCTGTGTTGTGTACAGAACGGGCGCTGGAAGTGGCTCCGAACAGCTAATGGGGCGTGTGTAAGCCCCCTACCGATCAGGTATTTATGGCCATAAAAAAGATTAACCCTGGACAACCCCTTTAATATGCCCCACACAGGTTAATGTCCCCCCCACAGGATGTTAGCCCCCATCACTGCTCCCACACAATATAATGACCCCATCACTGTTCCCCATACAGTATGGGGGACCAGTGAAGTGACCACAGAAAAATTTGGCCTGGACAACCCCTTAAAAGAGGTTGTCCATAAACTGGAGCGACCACTGTGTCGGCCGCCAGGGAGGTGTAAAAATAAGAAAATTAAAAAAAAAAAAAAACATACTCACCTGTTCCCAGCACGCCGCTGTCCCCTGCCTGTGTCTGTTCGGTCTCATGGTGGCGCCTCATTTCTGGAAATCCTGTACCTAATTGGTCTTAGCGGTCACATGAGGTGCAGGACTCCCAGCAAGGAGTCGCCGGCATGAGACTGAATGGACACTGGCAGCGGACAACGGAGCGCCGGGGACAGGTGAGTATGCTTTTTAATTTACTTATTTATTACTTTACACCTCCCGCCAGCTACATGGGTTGCTCCATTTCCTGGACAACCTCCTTAACCCCTTAACGACCTTGGATGTACTATTATGTCCTGGGCGCTAGGTATTTCGCGCACCAGGGCTTAATACTACACCCGAGGCCGGCCGCCCACTCACTATCTGTGCGGACAGCATCGGAACCAGGTGTTAGCTGTAACTGACAGCTAACACCCTACTCCATAACCCCCGGTCGGAACTGAGTTCCGATCGGAGGTTTTAACCCCTTGGATGCTGCGGTCAAACATGACCGCGGCATCCAAGGGCTTCCGCCATCTTGCTGCTCCCCCGGGCACCCCCCGCGACGAGATCGGGGGGTGCTGATATCTATAATCTGCAGCCTGGGGTCTACCAAGTGACCCCAGGCTGCCTGGAGCCCCCAGTACCTGGTTGATCCTGCCGAGACCTGCGGAAGTCAGCGTTGTGTTTCCATAGCGCTGTCTTCCTGTATAGGCTGCAAGACACGTGTATGCTCGTGTCTTGCAGTCTATAGTACTGAGCCAGAGATCAAAGCATCTCTAGCTCAGGTGTCCTAATGGGACACATGAAAAAGTAAAAAAAAGTGAAACAATAAATAAATAAAAGTATGTGAAAAAAATTAATAAAAGAATAAAGCCCCAAAAATTTCCTTTTCCTATATAAAATTAATTATATAAAAAATAAACCTAAAAATTAATAAAAACAATACATATTTGGTATCGCCGCGTCCGTAACAACCTGTACAATAAAACTGAAACCATATTTAATGTACACGGTGAACGTCAGGGAAAAAAAAAACGGAAAAAACCCGCCAAAAGTAATGATTTTTCGCCATCTCACCTTACAAAATATGCCATAAAAAGTGATCAAAAAGTCATATGTACCCCAAAACAGTACCAATAAAAAGCACAGGTTGTCCCGCAAAAAATAAGCCCTGAACCAACTCTCTAAACTGAAAATTAAAAATGCTACGCATCTTAGAAGATGGCGATGCAAAAAAAAATTGCTTAATGGGTTTTTGTTCTGCAAAATTGGTATTGCATAAAAAACAGTATAAATGAGGTATCGCCGTAATCGTACCGACCCGCAGAATAAAGATAACATGTTACTAACGCTCTACGCTGCATGGTGAAAAATTTAAAAGGTAAAACGCAGTGCCAGAATTGATGGGGTTGTTTTTTAATCCACCAAGAAAGAGTTAATAAAATTTATTTAATAAGTTGTAGGCACCTATAAATGAGGTCATTAAAAAATACATCTCACCCCGCAAACAACAAGCCCTCATATGGCTACATCACCAGAGAAATAAAGAAAATATAGCTCGTACAATGTGAAGACAAAAACCCCAAAAATCGCCAAATCATTAGAACATAACTAGCTGCGTCAGGAAGGGAATGTATAAGCTGTGCGAGCGGATATCAGGGGACAAACCAGATTTAGAGGTTACGAGGGATAATAAACCAGAAGTGACCCCCAGAGTGACCCCCCAGTAATAGGAGCTACTGGGGAAATAGTAGGGAATTTAGTGTTCCCAATGTACTCCGCACAGCTTACATATTCACTCTTCACCATCCGCTGTGCAGTCACGTCTGGGATACTAAAGCTCACTACACCCCCTGATAAATTCTTTGAGGGGTGCAGTTTTCACAATGGGGTCACTCCTTAGGGGATTCCACTTTACTGGTACTTTAGAGGCTCTGCAAACATGACATGGGGTCCAGATACCAAACATCTGAATCTGCGCTCCAAAAGCCACATAGCGCTCCTTCCCTTCTGCGCCCTACTGTGTGCCCAAACTGCAGTTTATACCCCCATGTATGACACTGGTGTACCCAGGATAATGTACTTAATGTCATACTGTATGTGGGTATAAACTGCTGTTTGGGCACAGCCGAGCACAGAAGGGAAGGAGCGCTATTTGGTTTTTGGAGCACAGACTTGGACGGTTTGGTTTTTGGACGCCATGACACTTTTGCAGAGCTGAAATGCCAGTACAGTGGAATCCCCTGACATGTCACCCTATTTTGGAAACTACACCCCTGAAGGAATTTATCCTGGGGTACAGTGAGCATTTTTAACCCCCAAGTGTTGCTATAATTTATTATCCATAAATGAATACGCAGCTGATGGTGAAAGGAGAAAATGACAATTTTTCCAGGAATACGTCATTTCAGTGCGTAATATGTTGTGCCCGGCTTGTATCAGAGATGAACGCTCCAAAAGCTGTTGTGCCCGGGATACTCGCTTAGCAGTTTTTGGAGTGTGTGTCTGTGCAGACATAAACTGGGCACAACATATTGGGCACTGAAATGGCGAATCTATAGAAAAATTTCATTTTTAACTCTTCATTATCAGCTGCGCATTCATTTCTGGAAATTATAAGAATGCAACACTTAAGGGTTAATAATGCTCGCTATCCCACTTGATAAATCCCTTGAAGGGTGTAGTTTACAAAATGGGGTGACATGTCTGCGGATTCCACTTTACAGGCAATTCATGGGCTCTGCAAAAGTGACATGGTGTCCAAAAACCAATCTGTGCTCCAAAAACCAAAATAGCGCTCCTTCCCTTCTGTGCCCGGCTGTGCCCAAACAGCAGTTTATACCAAGTACGTTATCCTCGGTACACCAGTGTCATACATGGGGGCATAAACTGCCATTTGGGCACACAGCAGAGCGCAAATGTGAAGGAGCGCTATGTGCTTTTGGAGCACATATTTAGATTGTTGTTTTTTTGGACGCCATGTCACATTTGCAGAGACCCTAAAATTTCCCCTACAAAATGGGGTCACTTCTTGGGGAATTCCAATTTACTGGCACCACCAGGGCTCTGCAAAAATAACATGCCGACGAGAAAGTCCCTCTAAATCTGTACTCCAAAAGCTAAAAAATCACAGTGCTCCTTCCTTCTGAACCCTGCTGTGTGCCCAAGCAGCAGTTTATACCCACATATATAATTTTTTTGTCTCCGGGATAGCCCACTTAATAGTTTTAGGAGTTCATGTCTCTGATGCCACAAAGTGGTCGCAACGTATTAGGCAGTGAAATTGGATATTTCTTTAAAAACTTGAGGGTTGTAGTTTCTAAAATGATGTCCCTTTTGAGAGGTTTCCATTGTACTGGTACTTTAGGGGCTCTGTAAATGCGACACCTGAAAACTATTCCAGCCACATCTGCCCTCCAAAAGCCAAACAGCGCTCTTTCCATTCTGAGCCCCACCATGTTCCCATACAGCAGTTTATGACCACATATGGGGAATTTCTGTGTTCAGAAGAAATTGTGTAACAAACTGTGGGGTGTTTTTTCTTCTTTAACCACTTGCAAAAATTAAAAATATGTCACTAAATGGGCGGTTTATTGGAAAAAAGTAATTTTTCATTTTTACGTCCCTAAGTCAGTAAAATCTGTGAAACAGCTGTGAGGTCAAAATGCTCACTATACCCCTAGATAAATTCTATGAGGGGTGTAGTTTTGAAAATGGGGTCACTTTTTGGGGGTTTACATTGTATTGGTACTTTAGGGGCTCTGCAAATGTGACACCTGAAAACTATTCCAGAAAAATCTGCCCTCCAGAAACTAAATAGCCCTCTTTCCATTCTAAGCCCCACCATGTACCCATACAGCAGATTACAACCACATATGGGGCATTTCTGTGTTCAGGAGAAATTGTGTAACGAACTTTGGGGTGCTTTTTCTCCTTTGTCCTCTTGTGAAAATGAAAAATTTGGGGCTAAATGGACGGTTTATTGGAAAAAAAAGTAATTTTTCATTTTAATGTCCCAATGTTAATAAAATCTGTGAAATAGCTGTAGGGTCAAAATGCTCACTATACCCCTTGATATGTTCTGTGAGGGGTGTAGTTTTCAAAATGGGGTCACTTTTAGGGGGCTTCCACTGTATTGGTACTTTGGGGGCTCTGCAAATGCAACATGGTACCTGAAAACTATTCCAGCAAAATCTGCCCTCCAAAAGCCAAATAGCGCTCTTTCCATACTGAGCCCCGCCATGTACCCATACAGCAGATTACGACCACATATGGGGTATTGCCGTGTTCAGGAGCAATTGTTTTGCAAACTGTGGGGTGCTTTTTCTCCTTTAACCCCTTGTGAAAATGAAAACTTTGGGGATAAAGTGACATTTTAGTAATGTTTCATTTATACATCCCAGTGTTAGCAAAATCTGTGAAACAGCTGTAAGGTCAAAATGCTTACTATACCCCTTGATGAATTCTGTGAGGGGTGTAGTTTCCAAAATGGGGTCACTTTTAGGGGGTTTCCATTGTTTTGGTACTCTAGTGGCTTTGCAAATGGGACACCTGAAAACTATTCCAGCAAAATCTGCTTTTCACACCCCCAGTGTCGCTCCTTCCCTTCTGAGCGCTGCCGTGTGCCCAAACATTAGTTACACCCACATGTGGGGTATTTCTGTGCTCTGAAGAAATTGTATAACAAACTGTGAGATGTATTTTCTCCTTTAACCCTTTGTGAATGTGTTAATTTTAGGGCTAAATTAAGGAATTAGTGGGAAAAAATTAAATGTCTAAATTTCACCTCCATATTGTTTTAATTCCAGTGAAATGCTTAAAGGGTTAACAAACTTCCCAAATGTTATTTTGAATTATTTGAGGGGTACAGTTTTGAAAATGGGGTGAATTATGGGGGTTTCTTATATATAGGCCATTATAATCCTCTTCAGAACTGAAGTGGTCCCTAAAAAATTAGTTTGGGAAATTTTCTTGTAAATCTGCAAAATCGCTGTTACACTTGTAAGCCTTCTAACATCCAAAATAAATTACAGGACGATTAAAAAGATGATGCCAATATATAGCAGAGATATGGTAGATAATATTTATTAATGTATTTGGGTGGTCTGACTATCTGTCTGAAAAGCAGAGTATTTCACATTTTGAAAATTGCGATTTTTTTTTTTCCCAAATTTCCATCAAATTTCCTATTATTTTATAAATAAATACAAAAATATTCATTAGTGTTTACCACTAACATGAAGTAAAATGTGTCACGAGAAAACAGTCTCAAAATCACTTGTGTAAGTTAAGACGTGTCAAAGTTATTGCCATATAAAGTGACACATGTCAGTTTTGAAAAACGAGGCTTGGCCCTTAACGCACTTTTGGGCTGGGTCCTTAAGGGGTTAAGGGATTTATCCATCTTTCTAATATTGATGGCCTGTCCTTAGGATAGGCCATCAATATTACATCTGCGATGATACAACAGGCAGGACCTCTGCAGATCAGCTTTTCCAGGACAGTGCGGCTACAGGTAAAGGTAACAATTCTTGGAGCCACGCTGTCCACTTGCCATACAAGGTGTAGCAGTAGGTTTAGGTAGTGCAGTGGTGCACAAGGTATAATGGGTGAGCAGCATGGCTCCCGGCAAGTTATTACCTTTAGCCACCCTATCTTGGTACCGCTGATCTGCAGGGGTCCTGATGTTGGGCCCCTAGAAACAATTCCACTGGTGAGCCCTAGACATCCCAGTCCGACACTGATTGTGTTCACCTCTCCAGTGACCTAGAGCAGTGGTGGCGTCTCCTGCCCCGCTTCA
Source organism: Leptodactylus fallax (assembly GCA_947044405.1). NCBI lineage: Eukaryota > Metazoa > Chordata > Amphibia > Anura > Leptodactylidae > Leptodactylus > Leptodactylus fallax. Next base: position 185,095 of record CAMRHE010000423.1, read on the forward strand.
TTACTATTCACTATCACTGACTTCCGTCTCAGCACAGTGAGTACTAATGAAGTAGGCCGCGCTGCCGTCGTTTGCTGCCTGTACCATTGACTTCACTTCTTCACTCGGTCTGAAGTGTATCAGGCAGCGGCAGCTCAGTGGGGAATATATTTTTCAAGTTATGTTATTCAAAAATAGTAACATCAGTTTTCTTCTTGTCAGATGACTGTACCAGGAGCTCAGAGGGACATCTGATATCTACAGATTATAAAGCAGAGGATCATGGTATCACACAAGATCCATATGAAGAACATGTCATTACCCCAGATATACCCTCAGCCCTTCAGAAGAAAGATCTTTCTTCTAATTCATTGCAGTCTGTTAAGAAAAAGAAAAGATGCAGAAGGGGCATTATACATCAGAGAACTCACACAGGGGAGAAGCCATATTCATGCCCAGAATGTGGGAAATGTTTGATCTCTAAATCAAGTCTTGTTAAACATAAAAAGATTCACACCATATGTAAACCCTCAAATGTAAAGCACCATGGAATTATATAATAATGTACAGCACCTTGGGATTAATGGCGCTATATAAATAAATAAATAATAATAATAATAATAATATGCTGTAATACTTCCTCTTCTGTGAGGGTCAGGGAGGACTGTACAGTTAGTTCCAGTGTGCTGGTAATATCAGGGGCCAAGTGTCTTCCATCTCTATGGCCAGTAGATTGTAGTCCAGACAGAAATGTGGGAGATCTATCTGTGACAGTTGTGGCTGTTCCAAGAGATCGATGGACTAACCATCACTTGCTGTGAATGAAGCTGCAGGGAAAGTCAGTGTCATCTGTAGGATTGTCAGCTCGGTATCTTTGGACTCTTCCTCACCTTTTTGAGGGTTTCTTCCCTCTCCTTAGTGGGTAGCACGGCTCATTCTACTAGAGCTGCAACACCACGGGCAGCACTGAACACCCTCTCAGCCAGTACGCCTGAGGCTGGTCAAGAACTCCCAATGAGATTCTGTTCAGCCTATCACACACCTTATATACCCACCAAGCCAGCCCACAACAAGTCACTTCCTTCCTGAGCTACACGCTGCCGACGTCAGAAGTAGGAGGTGGTCATAATAATGTGACTCAACTGTTCTATTTATTACATGGGATTCCGTGTAGTGATTACATTGTCTCATCTTCTCTCCATTCAGGTTCCTACAATATAGAATCCTCTCAGTATCTTCTATATAAGAGAATATTCCTGATTGATCCATCAAGGATGGAAAGAGACAGGAACAAGATGGCGGAAAGTCTATTAAATCTCACCCTAGAGATCATCTACCAGCTTACTGGAGAGGTGAGAGATTCTGATGATGTCACATTACATCATTCTTATCTATAGTAATAACAGATGATATGACTGGAGAGGTTATGGACTCTGCACATGTATGTAGTGATATTTATTAATGTGTCTCTCCATAACCAGGATTACACAGTAGTGAAGAAGACCTCTAGTGGGCGCTGCCAGGCTCCTGTGTATGAAGGATATGGAGGAACCCTGAGCCTAATCCCGGGGCCTCCACCTCACCCCCTGATACAGGAGGAGATCAATGAACAGAAGATCCTAGAACTCACCAACAAGATGCTGGAGCTGCTGACTGGAGAGGTGACACTGCTGGGAATGCTGGGACATTATACAGTAACTGGAGGGGCCTGGGTGATGACTGTATCATTGTGTTGTCAGGTTCCTATAAGGTGTCAGGATGTCACTGTCTATTTCTCCATGGAGGAGTGGGAGTATTTAGAAGGACACAAGGATCTGTACAAGGAGGTGATGATGGAGGACCACCAGCCCCTCACATCACCAGGTAATAGACATGACTATATACACATGGACTTCCATTATTTGTATGTACAGAATGAATTCAGTCCCTGTCTGTGTTTCCTACAGGTAGATCCAGTAAGAGGACAACACCGGAGAGATGTCCCAGTCCTCTTCTTCCACAGGATGATCAGGTAGATGGAGATATTCCCTATGATGTGTAGACGGGCTGTGAAGTCCTTGTGGTCAGTCTTGTTGTATCCAGCAGTATTATATGGTTATATACATGGGCGGTGTCATTGAGCCGCCATCTAATATGTTTATCCAGCTTCTCAGAGACCTGAAGCTACTGTCAAGACATCTTTGATCTTCATGCGGATTAATGATCTAGAACATTCTCTGTGACTTCCCCATTTGTCCGGTGACTTTTACATTATTTGTTTCACAGATTTTCCATCAAGATAAAGATCTGAAGGACATTAATGCTCTATCTATGACAATAAAGGAAGATCCCTATGTGAGTGGTGATGAGGAGTGTGAGGAGGACATTCCTACAGGTAACCGCCCAGGTGAGGAGTCACCACTATATAAAGCACAGAAGGGTCACTCATTCTATTCAGTCATTTTTTAGACTATTTGTTGTTCCCCGATTCAGCTAAAATACTAATAATACATGAATATAAATGTGATACCGCTATAGGGGATAATAAATGTAGTATAGAATAGAACGTACAGCAGGAATATGGACTTGACATCTATGTGAACGAGGCAAATTTCCTCATCACCGGCTGTCAGTCCTCGTGAAGGGAAAGAATTTACCAGAATTATATAGCAGATTATTTCAGCTAGCGGAAAAAATAATCCTCCTGCTCGATCTTCAGGCAGATTCCACCTCAGAGCTCTATGGAAATAAATGGGAGGTGGAAAATACCACCTGGCCAGTAAGGAATGTGATGGAGATTCGGTGGCTAATTTGGTAAAGTGGAAAAATTCTTCTGAATTTCTGAAGCATCTTCTACAAATTTCACTGTGTAAGCCTCAGCTTAGACCCCAATCACACTATGGAATCCGGACTAGAAAATCTGGTCTGTACCTGCCCGAACTCTGTCCACACACCAGGACTCCCCGTATCTTACTGATCTATGAAGCTAGGAGTCCCTGCTTCCCTCTGACTCCACAGACCCATACTACATACTGTATGGGACAACAGATCCGCGGTGAGTTCGGGCTCGGAAACCAGCAGATGTGGTTTTTATTCTATTGTGTGTATGGGGTGTAATACAGTAAGATTTATGGCATCCTACAGTATTATTCCACATAAGTGGCCATAGTTAAGCAGCCATGGATTGTGTTCACCTCTACAGTGACCTAGAGCAGTGGTGGCGTCTCCTGCCCCGCTTCATTACTATTCACTATCACTGACCTCCGTCTCAGCACAGTGAGTACTAATGAAGTAGGCCGCGCTGCCGTCGTTTGCTGCCTGCGCCACTGACTTCACTTCTTCACACAATCTGAAGTGTATCAGGCAGCGGCAGCTCAGTGGGGAATATATTTTTCAAGTTATGTTATTCAAAAATAGTAACATCAGTTTTCTTCTTGTCAGATGACTGTACCAGGAGCTCAGAGGGACATCTGATATCTACAGATTATAAAGCAGAGGATCATGGTATCACACAAGATCCATATGAAGAGCATGTCATTAACCCAGATATACCCTCAGCCCTTCAGGAGAAAGATCTTTCTTCTAATTCATTGCAGTCTGTTAAGAAAAAGAAAAGATGCAGAAGGGGCGTTATACATCAGATAATTCACACAGGGGAGAAGCCATATTCATGCCCAGAATGTGGGAAATGTTTTACTCACAAATCATGTCTTGTTCAACATAAGAGAATTCACACAGGGGAGAAGCCATATTCATGCCCAGAATGTGGGAAAAATTTTACTCAGAAATCACATCTTGTTAAACATCAAAGTACTCATACAGGGAAGAAGCCATATTCATGCCCAGAATGTGAGAAATGTTTTACTCAGAAATCAAATCTAGTTAAACATAAGAGAATTCACACAGGGGAAAAGCCATATTCATGCCCAGAATGTGGGAAATGTTTTACTCACAAAGCAAATCTTGTTGAACATAATAGAATTCACACAGGAGAGAAGCCATATTCATGCCCAGAATGTGGGACGTGTTTTACTAAGAAATCAAATCTTGTTGCACATAAGAGAATTCACACAGGGGAGAAGCCATATTTATGCCCAGAATGTGGGAAATGTTTGATCTCTAAATCAAGTCTTGTTAAACATAAAAAGATTCACACAAGGGAGAAGCCATATTCATGCCCAGAATGTGGGAAATGTTTTACTCAGAAATCATGTCTTGTTGAACATCATAAAATTCACACAGGAGAGAAACCATATTCATGCCCAGAATGTGGGACGTGTTTTACTCAGAAATCACATCTTGTTAAACATGAAAGAAGTCACACAGGGGAGAAGCCATTTTCATGCCCAGAATGTGGGAAATGTTTTACTCTCAAATTAAATCTTGTTAAACATCAAAGAACTCACACAGGGGAGAAGCCATATTCATGCCCAGAATGTGGGAAATGTTTTACTCTCAAATCAAATCTTGTTCAACATCAAAAGATTCACACAGGTGAGAAGCCATATTCATGCCTAGAATGTTTGAAATGTTTTACTCAGAAATCAATTCTTGTTCAACATCAAATGATTCACACAGGGGAGAAGCCATATTCATGCCCAGAATGTGGGATGTGTTTTACTCAGAAATCAAATCTTGTTGCACATAAGAGAATTCACACAGGGGAGAAGCCATATTCATGCCCAGAATGTGGGAAATGTTTTACTCTCAAATCAAGTCTTGTTAAACATAAAAAGATTCACACAAGGGAGTAGCCATATTCATGCCCAGAATGTGAGAAATGTTTCACTCAGAAATCACTTCTTTTTAATCATCAGAGAATTCACACATAAGTGTCGATACTAATTTGTATCTCTTGCAGAATCTGAGAGGAGGAACCTAAGATTGTAGAGATTTCGTTAGTAGTCTTGGAAAGATTGTGCTATAGCGTCAGGGAGGGACAGGGACTTCCCAGTGTCGTTTTCGATGTTAGGAACAAACTCAGTTGGCGCCCATGGGTAGAGAAACTTTAATAGGGAGCTGCCGCACTTGTTAGAGAACTCATAATGGAACCTTTTGGTATATTCATGTACTTCATATTTGGTGTCTAAATGGCCTTTCACTTTGCATCTGGCTTCCAGTAGGTCCATCAACGTTTGTGAATCCCTGTTGCGTTTATGGGAGGATTCAGGTGTTTGTATTTGAGTAAGAATGCGCCTTGTTGAATGAAACCCCGCTTCCCATTGTATTGGGAAAGGGGTCTTGTCACATTTGTGATATTGAAAAAAGTCTGTAATTGTTAAATATTATTAGATTGCAATATTCATGACCTGTAAGGGTTAATTGTAGTCTGCTGACAACACTTTTGGTACATGGGTGTGGTTAGGGTGAACTATTTTAGTGTTGTCCAAATACAGTTGTAAAAGTGTAAGAATGCTGGGGAACATCCCCTCTCATAAATATAAATGATTGACAGACACACATGGCGGGGTCTGTCTTACTTCCTCTGACACCTTGAGAAGATGGCAGAATTGTCCCACAGAGGCCAACACATGGATGAATAAGCAAGAACCAAGATGGAACTGCAAGAGAACCAGCTTGAAGAAACCTAACTCTGAGCTTCTCCCATGACGTAAGCTGATAAGACATTGACTGATATCTCTGTTATTCGGGAAGTTTTCCCATGAAGACTCTAATAAATTTCCATGTTTTTATGAGAATCTGATTCCTCCAATAATGTTATGGGTCAACACGTAAGAATTCACTCAAGCATATAGTATTTTACAATTGGCGAATCGACCCAGTCAAATTTTTTTTCTCATTCCTTCTGCTCGGACCTGTGAACTGCTATTGACTAATACAAGTCATAAATAGCTTGGTTGCTATGGAAACCTGGTGTAAAGCTGTGTGCCTGAGGAGAGTAAGCACCTGCGAGCTTCTATTGGCTGATAAGGGACATGTGACTGTGTGTATGACAGCTGGAATATGAGTGAAAGACTTGCAGGCTTGTATTGGCCTAATGCAGGTCTTTTTTTGGGAATAATGTACCTCAGGAATGATACATCCTAGAGAGGTGAGACCTGGTCTAAAATCTTCCCGTACACCTGATGTACCTGTGTGACAAATTTGGTGCGGATTGGTCCAGTCGTTTGGTCGTGCATAAAGAACAAACAGACAGAAGCTCATTTTTATATATATATAAGATATATATAGTGTGTATAGTATTGTGTGTGTACAGTATGTGTGTATATATATATATATATATATATATATATATATAGTGTGTGTAAAACACAGTGTTATATAATAGTCACTTACAGGAAACAGTAGGTGGTTACACACGCATGAAGAAGATCATTACCTTATATGAACTTACGAGTTCAAACGTGGGTCATGAACTAGTGATCTACAGGGCAGGATGTTATTGTGGTCCATTATGCACAACAATGACCTTTTATCATACACTTATAAAATATTTAGACTTATAGTATTCATAGATGATTAACATATCAAGCTTAATAAAATTGTTTTAACATTTCCCTCCTTTTAATCATATTTCTTCCACAAAATCTATCAGTCTTCCTTGTTTTGGCAAGCCACTTTCACAAGGAATCTTCATATAGTGGAATTTGGTCCAAGTATTTATTTTGACAATATATAGTCTTTGTTATAGCTGTATCTATCCACCTTTGCAATAGTCCTCGAATACATGGAATACAACAACAATTACAGGTCGCTAAGATTGCAACAACCACTGAGACTGAGACCAACATTGATATAATAAGTCCTGTCCATTTTCCAAACCATCCTTACATCCAGTCAGTAAAAGGATCCGAAATTCCAGAATTTTCTTCCAATTCCTCTGATAATGAAGTCAGACCTTGTAGGGCATTGGTGATGCTCCAATCTGGGGAAGTGTAGTTGGGTATAAAAGTACAACAATAAGTACCAATCATTTTACATACACCTCCCTGGTTGGCTAAAATCATATCCAGTGCTATTCTGTTTTGCCATGAGTGAGGTCAGACCCAGTTGTTCTGCCATGATTGAGGTTGGACCCAGTTGTTCTGCTATAAGTGAGGCAGGACCCAGTTGTTCTGCTATAAGTGAGGTCGGACCCAGTTGTTCTGCTATAAGTGAGGCAGGACCCAGTTGTTCTGCTATAAGTGAGGTGGGACCCAGTTGTTCTGCTATAAGTGAGGTTGGACCCAGTTGTTCTGCTATAAGTGAGGTCGTACCCAGTTGTTCTGCTATAAGTGAGGTTGGACCCGATTGTTCTGCTATAAGTGAGGTCGGACCCAATTGTTCTGCCATGAGTGAGGTCGGACCCAGTTATTCTGCCATGATTGAGGTCGGACCCAGTTGTTCTGCCATGAGTGAGGTCGGACCCAGTTGTTCTGCTATAAGTGAGGTCGGACCCAGTTCTTCTATAACTGAGATCAGACCCATTTGTTCTGCTATAAGTGAGGCAGGACCCATTTGTTCTGCTATAAGTGAGGTCGTACCCAGTTGTTCTGCTATAAGTGAGCCAGGACCCAGTTGTTCTGCTATAAGTGAGGTCGTACCCAGTTGTTCTGCTATAAGTGAGGTCGGACCCGATTGTTCTGCTATAAGTGAGGCAGGACCCAGTTGTTCTGCTATAAGTGAGGTTGAACCCAGTTGTTCTGCTATAAGTTAGGTTAGACCCAATTGTTCTGCCATGAGTGAGGTCGGACCCAGTTGTTCTGCTATAAGTGAGGTCGGACCCAATTGTTCTGCCATGAGTGAGGTCGGACCCAGTTATTCTGCCATGATTGAGGTCGGACCCAGTTGTTCTGCCATGAATGAGGTCGGACCCAGTTGTTCTGCCATGAGTGAGGTCGGACCCAATTGCTCTGCTATAAGTGAGCCAGGACCCAGTTGTTCTGCTATAAGTGAGGTTGGACCCGATTGTTCTGCTATAAGTGAGGCAGGACCCAGTTGTTCTGCTATAAGTGAGGTCGAACCCAGTTGTTCTGCTATAAGTTAGGTTAGATCCAGTTGTTCTGCTATAAATGAGGTCGGACCAATTGTTCTGCCATGAGTGAGGTCGGACTCAGTTATTCTGCCATGATTGAGGTCGGACCCAGTTGTTCTGCCATGAGTGAGGTCGGACCCAGTTGTTCTGCCATGAGTGAGGTCGGACCCAATTGCTCTGCTATAAGTGAGCCAGGACTCAGTTGTTCTGCTATAAGTGAGGTCAGACCCGATTGTTCTGCTATAAGTGAGGCAGGACCCAGTTGTTCTGCTATAAGTGAGGTCAAACCCAGCTGTTCTGCTATAAGTTAGGTTAGACCCAGTTGTTCTGCTATAAGTGAGGTCGGACCCAATTGTTCTGCCATGAGTGAGGTCGGACCAAGTTATTCTGCCATGATTGAGGTCGGACCCAGTTGTTCTACCATGAGTGAGGTCGGACACAGTTGTTCTGCTATAAGTGAGGTCGGACCCAATTGTTCTGCCATGAGTGAGGTCGGACCCAGTTATTCTGCCATGATTGAGGTCGGACCCAGTTGTTCTGCCATGAGTGAGGTTGGACCCAGTTGTTCTGCCATGAGTGAGGTCGGACCCAGTTGTTATGCCATGAGTGAGGTCGGACACAGTTGTTCTGCCATGAGTGAGGTCGAACCCAGTTGTTCTGCCATAAGTGAGGTCGGACCCAGTTGTTCTGCCATAAGTGAGGTCTGACCCAGTTGTTCTGCCATAAGTAAGCTCGGACCTAGTTGTTCTGCCATAAGTGAGGTCGGACCCAGTTGTTCTGCTATAAGTGAGGTCGGACCCAGTTGTTCTGCTATAAGTGAGGTTAGACCCAGTTGTTCTGCTATAAGTGAGGTCGGACCCAATTGTTCTGCCATCAGTGAGGTCGGACCCAGTTGTTCTGCTATAAGTGAGGTCGAACCCAGTTGTTCTGCTATAAGTTAGGTTAGATCCAGTTGTTCTGCTATAAGTGAGGTCGGACCCAATTGTTCTGCCATGATTGAGGTCAGACCCAGTTGTTCTGCCATGAGTGAGGTCGGACACAGTTGTTCTGCCATAAGTGAGGTCGGACACAGTTGTTCTGCTATAAGTGAGGTCGGACACAGTTGTTCTGCCATAAGTGAGGTCGGACCCAGTTGTTCTGCCATAAATGAGGATGGACCCAGTTGTTCTGCCATAAGTGAGGTTGGACCCAGTTGTTCTGCTATAAGTGAGGTTAGACCCAGTTGTTCTGCTATAAGTGAGGTCGGACCCAATTGTTCTGCCATCAGTGAGGTCGGACCCAGTTATTCTGCCATGATTGAGGTCGGACCCAGTTGTTCTGCCATGAGTGAGGTTGGACACAGTTGTTCTGCTATAAGTGAGGTCTGACCCATTTGTTCTGCCATAAGTGAGATCGGACCCATTTGTTCTGCCATAAGTGAGGTCGGACCCAGTTGTTCTGCCATGAGTGAGGTCGGACACAGTTGTTCTGCTATAAGTGAGGTCGGACCCAGTTGTTCTGCTATAAGTGAGGTCGGACCCAGTTGTTCTGCTATAAGTGAGGTCGGACCCAGTTGTTCTGCTATAAGTGAGGTCGGACCCAGTTGTTTTGCTATAAGTGAGGTCGGTCCCAGTTGTTCTGCTCTGCCCTTTACAGCATCTCTGGTATAGTTTACAAATCTCTGCTGATTATAATACAAATACTTTCTAGATTCTTATTAATCGTCACCCACCAAATGAGAGATTACAACCCTGCAGCAATTTTATTGTGGGCCTTAAATTCATTAGGCACCCCCCCTAGGGACCCCTATGTCATCTATGTATATCCTGGTGCGTCTCTCTTTCCTCTGTGTAATTCTTCATGGCCTTTTCAACAATAAGTACCAATCATTTTACATACACCTCCCTGGTTGGCTAAAATCATATCCAGTGCTATTCTGTTTTGCCATGAGTGAGGTCAGACCCAGTTGTTCTGCCATGATTGAGGTTGGACCCAGTTGTTCTGCTATAAGTGAAGCAGGACCCAGTTGTTCTGCTATAAGTGAGGTCGGACCCAGTTGTTCTGCTATAAGTTAGGCAGGACCCAGTTGTTGTGCTATAAGTGAGGTCGTACCCAGTTGTTCTGCTATAAGTGAGGTTGGACCCAGTTGTTCTGCTATAAGTGAGGTCGGACCCAGTTGTTCTGCTATAAGTGAGGTTGGACCCGATTGTTCTGCTATAAATGAGGTTGGACCCAATTGTTCTGCCATGAGTGAGGTCGGACCCAGTTATTCTGCCATGATTGAGGTCGGACCCAGTTGTTCTGCCATGAGTGAGGTCGGACCCAGTTGTTCTATAACTGAGATCAGACCCATTTGTTCTGCTATAAGTGAGGCAGGACCCAGTTGTTCTGCTATAAGTGAGCCAGGACCCAGTTGTTCTGCTATAAGTGAGGTCGTACCCAGTTGTTCTGCTATAAGTGAGGTCGGACCCGATTGTTCTGCTATAAGTGAGGCAAGACCCAGTTGTTCTGCTATAAGTGAGGTTGCACCCAGTTGTTCTGCTACAAGTTAGGTTAGACCCAATTGTTCTGCCATGAGTGAGGTCGGACCCAGTTGTTCTGCTATAAGTGAGGTCGGACCCAATTGTTCTGCCATGAGTGAGGTCGGACCGAGTTATTCTGCCATGATTGAGGTCGGACCCAGTTGTTCTACCATGAATGAGGTCGGACCCAGCTGTTCTGCCATGAGTGAGGTCGGACCCAATTGCTCTGCTATAAGTGAGCCAGGACCCAGTTGTTCTGCTATAAGTGAGGTTGGACCCGATTGTTCTGCTATAAGTGGGGCAGGACCCAGTTGTTCTGCTATAAGTGAGGTCGAACCCAGTTGTTCTGCTATAAGTTAGGTTAGATCCAGTTGTTCTGCTATAAGTGAGGGCGGACCCAATTGTTCTGCCATGAGTGAGGTCGGACACAGTTGTTCTGCCATAAGTGAGGTCGGACACAGTTGTTCTGCTATAAGTGAGGTCGGACACAGTTGTTCTGCCATAAGTGAGGTCGGACCCAGTTGTTCTGCCATAAGTGAGGTCGGACCCAGTTGTTCTGCCATAAGTGAGGTTGGACCCAGTTGTTCTGCTATACGTGAGGTTAGACCCAGTTGTTCTGCTATAAGTGAGGTCGGACCCAATTGTTCTGCCATCAGTGAGGTCGGACCCAGTTATTCTGCCATGATTGAGGTCGGACCCAGTTGTTCTGCCATGAGTGAGGTTGGACACAGTTGTTCTGCTATAAGTGAGGTCTGACCCATTTGTTCTGCCATAAGTGAGATCGGACCCATTTGTTCTGCTATAAGTGAGGCAGGACCCAGTTGTTCTGCTATAAGTGAGGTCGTAACCAGTTATTCTGCTATAAGTGAGCCAGGACCCAGTTGTTCTGCTATAAGTGAGCCAGGACCCAGTTGTTCTGCTATAAGTGAGGTCGTACCCAGTTGTTCTGCTATAAGTGAGGTCGGACCCGATTGTTCTGCTATAAGTGAGGCAAGACCCAGTTGTTCTGCTATAAGTGAGGTTGAACCCAGTTGTTCTGCTACAAGTTAGGTTAGACCCAATTGTTCTGCCATGAGTGAGGTCGGACCCAGTTGTTCTGCTATAAGTGAGGTCGGACCCAATTGTTCTGCCATGAGTGAGGTCGGACCCAGTTATTCTGCCATGATTGAGGTCGGACCCAGTTGTTCTACCATGAATGAGGTCGGACCCAGTTGTTCTGCCATGAGTGAGGTCGGACCCAATTGCTCTGCTATAAGTGAGCCAGGACCCAGTTGTTCTGCTATAAGTGAGGTTGGACCCGATTGTTCTGCTATAAGTGGGGCAGGACCCAGTTGTTCTGCTATAAGTGAGGTCGAACCCAGTTGTTCTGCTATAAGTTAGGTTAGATCCAGTTGTTCTGCTATAAGTGAGGTCGGACCCAATTGTTCTGCCATGATTGAGGTCGGACCCAGTTGTTCTGCCATGAGTGAGGTCGGACACAGTTGTTCTGCCATAAGTGAGGTCGGACCCAGTTGTTCTGCTATAAGTGAGGTCGGACCCAGTTGTTCTGTTATAAGTGAAGTCGTACCCAGTTGTTCTGCTATAAGTGAGGTCGGACCCAGTTGTTTTGCTATAAGTGAGGTCGGTCCCAGTTGTTCTGCTCTGCCCTTTACAGCATCTCTGGTATAGTTTACAAATCTCTGCTGATTATAATACAAATACTTTCTAGATTCTTATTAATCGTCACCCACCAAATGAGAGATTACAACCCTGCAGCAATTTTATTGTGGGCCTTAAATTCATTAGGCACCCCCCCTAGGGACCCCTATGTCATCTATGTATATCCAGGTGCGTCTCTCTTTCCTCTGTGTAATTCTTCATGGCCTTTTCAACAATAAGCACCAATCATTTTACATACACCTCCCTGGTTGGCTAAAATCATATCCAGTGCTATTCTGTTTTGCCATGAGTGAGGTCAGACCCAGCTGTTCTGCCATGATTGAGGTTGGACCCAGTTGTTCTGCTATAAGTGAGGCAGGACCCAGTTGTTCTGCTATAAGTGAGGTCGGACCCAGTTGTTCTGCTATAAGTGAGGTTGGACCCGATTGTTCTGCTATAAGTGAGGTTGGACCCGATTGTTCTGCTATAAGTGAGGTTGGACCCAATTGTTCTGCCATGAGTGAGGTCGGACCCAGTTCTTCTATAACTGAGATCAGACCCATTTGTTCTGCTATAAGTGAGGCAGGACCCAGTTGTTCTGCTATAAGTGAGGTCGTACCCAGTTGTTCTGCTATAAGTGAGCCAGGACCCAGTTGTTCTGCTATAAGTGAGGTCGTACCCAGTTGTTCTGCTATAAGTGAGGTCGGACCCGATTGTTCTGCTATAAGTGAGGCAGGACCCAGTTGTTCTGCTATAAGTGAGGTTGAACCCAGTTGTTCTGCTATAAGTTAAGTTAGACCCAATTGTTCTGCCATGAGTGAGGTCGGACCCAGTTGTTCTGCTATAAGTGAGGTCGGACCCAATTGTTCTGCCATGAGTGAGGTCGGACCCAGTTATTCTGCCATGATTGAGGTCGGACCCAGTTGTTCTACCATGAATGAGGTCGGACCCAGTTGTTCTGCCATGAGTGAGGTCGGACCCAATTGCTCTGCTATAAGTGAGCCAGGACCCAGTTGTTCTGCTATAAGTGAGGTCGAACCCAGTTGTTCTGCTATAAGTTAGGTTAGATCCCGTTGTTCTGCTATAAGTGAGGTCGGACCCAATTGTTCTGCCATGAGTGAGGTCAGACCCAGTTGTTCTGCCATGAGTGAGGTCGGACACAGTTGTTCTGCCATAAGTGAGGTCGGACACAGTTGTTCTGCTATAAGTGAGGTCGGACCCAGTTGTTCTGCCATAAGTGAGGTCGGACCCAGTTCTTCTGCCATAAGTGAGGTCGGACCCAGTTGTTCTGCCATAAGTGAGGTCGGACCCAGTTGTTCTGCCATAAGTGAGGTCGGACCCAATTGTTCTGCCATGAGTGAGGTCGGACCCAGTTATTCTGCCATGATTGAGGTCGGACCCAGTTGTTCTGCCATGAGTGAGGTCGGACCCAGTTGTTCTGCCATGAGTGAGGTCGGACCCAGTTGTTCTGCCATGAGTGAGGTCGGACCCAATTGCTCTGCTATAAGTGAGCCAGGACTCAGTTGTTCTGCTATAAGTGAGGTCAGACCCGATTGTTCTGCTATAAGTGAGGCAGGACCCATTTGTTCTTCTATAAGTGAGGTCAAACCCAGCTGTTCTGCTATAAGTTAGGTTAGACCCAGTTGTTCTGCTATAAGTGAGGTCGGACCCAATTGTTCTGCCATAAGTGAGGTCGGACCAAGTTATTCTGCCATGATTGAGGTCGGACCCAGTTGTTCTACCATGAGTGAGGTCGGACACAGTTGTTCTGCTATAAGTGAGGTCGGACCCAATTGTTCTGCCATAAGTGAGGTCGAACCCAGTTATTCTGCCATGATTGAGGTCGGACCCAGTTGTTCTGCCATGAGTGAGGTTGGACCCAGTTGTTCTGCCATGAGTGAGGTCGGACCCAATTGCTCTGCTATAAGTGAGTCAGGACCCAGTTGTTCTGCTATAAGTGAGGCAAGACCCAGTTGTTCTGCTATAAGTGAGGTCGAACCCAGCTGTTCTGCTATAAGTTAGGTTAGATGCAGTTGTTCTGCTATAAGTGAGGTCGGACCCAATTGTTCTGCCATGAGTGAGGTCGGACCCAGTTGTTATGCCATGAGTGAGGTCGGACCCAGTTGTTCTGCCATAAGTGAGGTCGGACCCAGTTGTTCTGCCATAAGTTAGCTCGGACCCAGTTGTTCTGCCATAAGTGAGGTCGGACCCAGTTGTTCTGCTATAAGTGAGGTCGGACCCAGTTGTTCTGCTATAAGTGAGATCGGACCCAATTGTTCTGCTATAAATGAGCCAAGACCCAGTTGTTCTGATATAATTGAGGTCGTTTCTAGTTGTTCTGCTATAAGTGAGGTTGGACGCAGTTGTTCTGCTATAAGTGAGCTCGGACCCAGTTGTTCTGATATAAGTGAGGTCGGACCCAATTGTTCTGCCATGATTGAGGTCGGACTCAGTTGTTCTGCCATGAGTGAGGTTGGACACAGTTGTTCTGCTATAAGTGAGGTCTGACCCATTTGTTCTGCCATAAGTGAGATCGGACCCAGTTGTTCTGCCATAAGTGAGGTCGGACCCAGTTGTTCTGCCATGAGTGAGGTCGGACACAGTTGTTCTGCTATAAGTGAGGTTGGATCCAGTTGTTCTGCCATAACTGAGGTCGGACCCAGTTGTTCTGCCATAAGTGAGGTCGGACCCAGTTGTTCTGCTATAAGTGAGGTCGGACCCAGTTGTTCTGCTATAAGTGAGGTCGGACCCAGTTGTTCTGTTATAAGTGAAGTCGTACCCAGTTGTTCTGCTATAAGTGAGGTCGGACCCAGTTGTTTTGCTATAAGTGAGGTCGGTCCCAGTTGTTCTGCTCTGCCGTTTACAGCATCTCTGGTATAGTTTACAAATCTCTGCTGATTATAATACAAATACTTTCTAGATTCTTATTAATCGTCACCCACCAAATGAGAGATTACAACCCTGCAGCAATTTTATTGTGGGCCTTAAATTCATTAGGCACCCCCCCAGGGACCCCTATGTCATCTATGTATATCCCGGTGCGTCTCTCTTTCCTCTGTGTAATTCTTCATGGCCTTTTCTTTCTAGTAGGCTTTGTCCCTTTATAATCTTATCCCACTGTGTATAGGAGAACAGGTGGGAGGGCATTATAACTTGTACCAGAGCACATACCCGGGAGTCTGGGTCTTAGTTTTTTGTCAGCATAATTAGAAATCCAAGATCTGCAGAAGAAATAACATCATTTGCCTCTTTGTCAATGGTCTGGGAGCTTGTAATAATAGCCACTTTACGGTCCTCATCTAAATATTTTCCTTTTTGTGACAAATTGTACCCAAGATACCTGAGCATGGTCTGCCATAACTGTAACTTGTCTTTATTTACTTTGTGACCTTGTTCTGCCAGAAAATGTAACAAGGCCATGGTATCTCGCTTACAGCTATCTTGGTCGTAGTATAATGTTGTACCGTGTTAGCCATTGAAAGTAGTGGAAGAGTGAAGAAATCAGGCGATACCTTTTAGAGGCTAACTGAGTATATTTATAAGTAAGCTTTCAGGAGTACTCGCTCCCTTCATCAGACATGGTGTGATACAAGAACTGAAAATTAACAGATTTTTATACACATGGTTTTCAAAGCATTTTAGAGTCCTTAAAAAAAATTGCAATCTAAGTAGAGAAGTTATTTACAACAGGTCAAAAAAAACAGTCTGGAAACTTGTGGTGCGTGACGGAGGGATCAGTAATTCTTGCTGTTATCTGTTTGCTATCAGGAGGTGATTTGTGACCCTCACAGGTCACACATAGTGTGATTTGAAGCAGGCATGAATATTGAGTTCAGTTCATGGTTCAAACATAGTGTGACATGAAGCTGGCATGAATATTAAGTCCAAATTGCAGAGTTTGAAATTTTTGCATAAATTTATACTCCATTTCTTTTCTTTTCTCCTGTGTCTTAAAATGTCCCATTAAAACCACAACCCGCAAATCTTCAATAGAGTGGTTTTCTCCGGAGAAATGTGCGGCTACTGGGAGATCGGTTCTGCTGTTATTAATGGTGGATCTGTGTGAGTTCATTCGTTGACTGAGTCTCTGCCCTGTTTCCCCCACATAGAGGCCTGTGGTGGGACATTGCACACACATTATGAGGTACACCACATTGGAAGACCTGCAGGAAAATGTCCCCCTAATTCTGTGCACCTGTTGTGACTGTGGGATAGGTACACTGTCAGCGGTGTGGATGTGCTTGCAGGTCATGCACCTTTTATGTAGGCAAGGTGAGGTGCCATTTTCAGTTGGGGCCTTCAGGGAACTCCGGACGATAATGCGCCTCAGGTTTGGTGGTTGTCGAAAGGAGAGGAGAGGGGGGACTGGAAATATGTCCTTGAGTCTGTTGTCCCTATGTAGCACAGGTTGGAGCTCCTTGGCAATCCTTCGTAGGATCTCCAGCTGTGGGTTGTAGGTGACAACTAGGGGCACTCGGGCTTCTTTCTGGGTCTCTCTATATGTGAGCAGACTGTCTCTGTTAATGGCTGCTGCTTTCCAGACTGTTTTTTTTGACCTGTTGTAAATAACTTCTCTACTTAGATTGCAATTTTTTTTAAGGACTCTAAAATGCTTTGAAAACCATGTGTATAAAAATCTGTTAATTTTCAGTTCTTGTATCACACCATGTCTGATGAAGGGAGCGAGTACTCCTGAAAGCTTACTTATAAATATACTCAGTTAGCCTCTAAAAGGTATCGCCTCATTTCTTCACTCTTCCACTACTTTCAATGGCTAACACGGTACAACATTATACTACTATCAACTTGAAAGATACCACAATGTACCGCAAAAGAATGGAACTGAAAAACCGGCTTAAGAAACTTGCACAACTCAACAGCGACATCTTCTTCTTAACAAAATGCAAAAAGGAGAGACTCATCCCAAAAGGCTTCAATTTACGTAACCCAACCCGGAACACCTACAACAGCCGATATGCAGAACAACTATGTATTCGGACATCTGAAAGGCTGCGGAACAATATGATAAAAATTTCCTATAACAACAAAAAAAGAACACAGGATGAGATACAGGCCCTGAAATCATCATTGGCTAATGACACAGAGGAAATGAAGGCCAGACTCCACACATACTACTGGAAACTTCAGGATATGCTTATTAACAACAAAAAGAAAAAGCTCCACAGACTGAGACAAAAAGGCCTCATTACTACAACCGCAAGTACTAGCCCAGCTCAGCAAAGCTGTGTTGTGAATCTTTCCTCTTATGAGCCAAACAAACACGAAATGTCAGTTCTCTCCAAAGGTCTCTCCTTCTGCCCCTCAGCACACACTGACCATATCCAACTCTGCAATGATATGGAGGAGTTTTTCAGAAAAATGAGATTAAGGGAATATTTTTATGACAAAGACCCTCCATACAGCAGTGACTCTGAGATGGAACAGCCCATAAGGAATCCTACCAAAAAATCTACCTGGACCCCACGCCCTGGAGCTAATGCAGCACTGGATAAATATATTGACTGTTTCAGAAGCAAAGTAAAATCAGAAATCCTAGAGAAACAAAAGAAACAGGTGCATAACCTAACCCTGCAGGAACAGAAGGCTATTACATCACTGAAAGAAAATCAGGATATAATAATAAAACCAGCTGACAAAGGGGGCGCAATAGTCATAATGAATACCTCAGACTATATCCAGGAAGCAAACAGGCAACTGTCAAATCCCATCCATTACTCCAAACTTGGAAGTGATCCCACAGAGGCCTATATGAAAGAACTAAAGAGTATGATCAAGGAGTTTCCAGTCCAGATCCAGAATCAGGTAAAAGGACTTATCCCCCAAGATCCCAGGCCGGGCTGCTTCTATATGCTCCCAAAGATACACAAAGATGGCAACCCTGGGAGGCCTATCATTTCTGGCATTGGGACACTGACAGAAAACATCTCAGGTTGGGTGGAAAATCTCCTAAAACCCCTTGTCAGGGATACTCCAAGCTATATCCAGGACACCACTGACCTTCTTAACAAACTGAATGCCCTGGGCCCTCTAACTGAGGGTACCATTTTGGCCACCATGGATGTGGAATCCCTGTATACTAACATTCCCCACAAGGATGGAGTTGCAGCATGTCGGGTACACCTGGCAAAACAAAACCTCCCAACAGAACCAGTAACGCAGCTCATACAATTCATCCTTAGCCACAACCATTTTACCTTTGGAGAGGATCTATCTCTACAGCGAATGGGAACTTCAATGGGGACCAGATGTGCACCCCAATATGCAAATCTCTTTATGGCAGAAATGGAAGGAACATATTTATCAACATGCACCACCAAACCTATGATTTACCTTCGTTATATCGATGATATCCTTGTCATCTGGACTGCAGGTGAGGAGGCCCTACTTCAATTCCATAATGACTTCAATGACTTTCACCCGACCATCAACCTTAAACTTAGCTATTCAGGGAGTGAAATTCACTTTCTGGATACCACAATATACATTAAAGACCACCGGCTACTCACATCAATATACCACAAACCCACAGACAGAACGGCCTACCTGAGAAACGACAGCTTCCACCCCAAGCACACAAGACAATCTATAATCTACAGCCAGGCTATACGATACAATCGTATTTGCTCCGACAAAACAGACCTGGACAAGCACCTCCTGGATCTGAGGTTGAAATTTCTCAGATTGGGATACAAACCAAAAGTGACAGACAACCAATTAAACAAAGCAGCAGCCATTAACAGAGACAGTCTGCTCACATATAGAGAGACCCAGAAAGAAGCCCGAGTGCCCCTAGTTGTCACCTACAACCCACAGCTGGAGATCCTACGAAGGATTGCCAAGGAGCTCCAACCTGTGCTACATAGGGACAACAGACTCAAGGACATATTTCCAGTCCCCCCTCTCCTCTCCTTTCGACAACCACCAAACCTGAGGCGCATTATCGTCCGGAGTTCCCTGAAGGCCCCAACTGAAAATGGCACCTCACCTTGCCTACATAAAAGGTGCATGACCTGCAAGCACATCCACACCGCTGACAGTGTACCTATCCCACAGTCACAACAGGTGCACAGAATTAGGGGGACATTTTCCTGCAGGTCTTCCAATGTGGTGTACCTCATAATGTGTGTGCAATGTCCCACCACAGGCCTCTATGTGGGGGAAACAGGGCAGAGACTCAGTCAACGAATGAACTCACACAGATCCACCATTAATAACAGCAGAACCGATCTCCCAGTAGCCGCACATTTCTCCGGAGAAAACCACTCTATTGAAGATTTGCGGGTTGTGGTTTTAATGGGACATTTTAAGACACAGGAGAAAAGAAAAGAAATGGAGTATAAATTTATGCAAAAATTTCAAACTCTGCAATTTGGACTTAATATTCATGCCAGCTTCATGTCACACTATGTTTGAACCATGAACTGAACTCAATATTCATGCCAGCTTCAAATCACACTATGTGTGACCTGTGAGGGTCACAAATCACCTCCTGATAGCAAACAGATAACAGCAAGAATTACTGATCCCTCCGTCACGCACCACAAGTTTCCAGACTGTTTTTTTTGACCTGTTGTAAATAACTTCTCTACTTAGATTGCAATTTTTTTTAAGGACTCTAAAATGCTTTGAAAACCATGTGTATAAAAATCTGTTAATTTTCAGTTCTTGTATCACACCATGTCTGATGAAGGGAGCGAGTACTCCTGAAAGCTTACTTATAAATATACTCAGTTAGCCTCTAAAAGGTATCGCCTGATTTCTTCACTCTTCCACAGCTATCTTGGTCGTCTGAAGCTGACAGAATATCATCCACATATAGCAGTAACTGACTACCATGTGGTGGTTCAGGGTCAGCAGACATTGCCTGTGAAAAGCTAGTTGGAGATTCACAATAACCCTGACGTATCCTAGTAAAGGTGAACCTCTTTCCCTTGTAAGTGAAGGCAAACCAGAATTGGCTGTCCTTATGTACAGGTATACTGAAGAATGTATTGCTAATGTCTACAACTGAGTAGAACTTATTCTCAGGTTTGAGGTCATTCAGTAAGGTTTGTGGATCTGGTACTGTAGGTGCTCTGAGGACAACTGTTTTATTAACCACCTGTAAATCCTGAACCATTCTCCATCCTTTAGAAGGGGGAGCTTTGCGGCCAGATAACAGAGGAGTGTTACATGGAGAGTCAGGGCATTGTACGATGACACCTGCTGACAAGAGGCTTTGTATAATGGGTTCTATTCCTTCCTCCACCTCATGTTTCAGAGGATATTGTCTCTGGTGTGGACTGAAGGTGGATTTAGGAGTTATATGTACAGGTTTTACTCCCTTTATTAATCCAACATCAGCTGGGCCTCCAGACCACAAAGCTAGAACTTGTTTGGATGTTAGTCGAGGTTCTTTAGCCACCATCCGCACAATCTTTCGTTGAAATCTCTCGTCAATTTTTCTTTTCCGTCCACATCTAGGGAGGTTAGCCACAGTGCCATGGGCTTTAAACTTCTTGATGACACTGCGCACGGTAGACACAGGAACATTCAGGTCTTTGGAGATGGACTTGTAGCCTTGAGATTGCTCATGCTTCCTCGCAATTTTGCTTCTCAAGTCCTCAGACAGTTCTTTGATCTTCTTTCTTTTCTCCATGCTCAATGTGGTACACACAAGGACACAGGACAGAGGTTGAGTCAACTTTAATCCATTTCAACTGGCTGCAAGTGTGATTTAGTTATTGCCACCACCTGTTATGTGCCACAGGTAAGTAACAGGTGTTGTTAATTACACAAATTAGAGAAGCATCACATGATTTTTCAAAGGGTGCCAATACTTTGCTTTTTGACAATTCTTTTTGTGGTTTTCCATTGAAGACAAATTAAATGAAGATATTATTACCAAAGCATTTGTGATTGCAATCATTTTCTGGAAGAAATTGAGTATTATCTGACAGAATTGCAGGGATGCCAATACTTTTGGACAGCACTGTATATAGACATATTGTATACAATATCATTTTATCATGTTATTATAAGGTTACTTATTATATACGATCATTATTATTTTAATGTCCATATTTTCTCAATCAACTATTTATAGCATTTAGCAATCCTCCTTGCCTGATATTTTAATTATGTGTTTATATGTCCATTTCATAGTTTTAGTGTTAGTTTAGTGTAAGGGACAGTTTTTAACCACTAGCACTATAAATTCATCATCATTAAGTGAATTCTGTCCTAGCACTGAGTAAAGGGCAATTGTAACTATCAGCACTTAATTCATCACTATTCAATAAGTCATTGATTATAGACTATAAACAAACGCCCACAACCGTCAGCATTTGTTTTTACCTTTCTACCACATGGAATACATTTATAAACAAAGATCAGCTGATTATATTGAAACAGAGACCTCTTGTCAGCGATGAGAAACAGCTGAACGGCGCCTTTCTATTCAGAGACATGCGCAATAGAACTTCTTACTTAGCGCATCACCGATACCTGAGGATGGTCTACGCATGCGCCGATATACCTATAGTCCCCCTATACTTTTAGCGCATGCATGGCAGGAATACGGGCTGCACATGCACAGTAGAGTGAAGCGCACGCTAATACGATCTAGCAGCCTTTCTTCTGCCGATAGCAGCCTTCTATCCACTAAAAACAGTGCCTGGATTAACATACAGGTTTCACAGATGTATTATAATCTCTGTATGAAGGTAAATTGTTTGAAAATGATGTGTTTAACATGTTTTAATGATTGCTACATGGTTCCTCTCACTGTGGGTGGGTCTAACCACCTGCAGCCTTTAAATAGTTCAATGATATACCTGTTAGTATGTCCTGTCTCATTCTACACTTAAAAAAGGAGATTTTTGGTCTCCAAAACGCGTTGTGTGCTTTGAACCTCAATAAAGTCTTTTCATCTAGAAAGCACAGATATACTCTCTCTCTTTTTACTGGAGCCTCCACTCCATCCACAACATCTGATGACATCATGGCTATGTGATCAGACTCTGTTGTGGGCGGAGAAGTTCTGCATTGTACAGGAAAATGTGGTGTGAGAAAGAGGGGACATGGGGCTGCATTATATGAGCCCTAGATCAGACACTTTACAACCAAAATCTTAAATACAAATTAATGAGGTAAAACTTATTATCAATTATAATAATCAGTGGCAGGACCTACGGTCAATCTTCACCCTACAAGTTAAGACCATCTGTGGAAATTACCTATAAAATATAGGTCCATCTGGTACCTACAGATTCAGAGAACGTATAGAAATTGGATATGTATACAGATCCACTCTATTTTCATGGTTTTCGAGATGACTTCTGACCTTTGGGAGAAATTTAATATCATTTGGGGCCCACTCCTCTCTTCATGTTGGACAAAGCAGTCGGGATACTTCATACTGAGCAGAGTACCTCTATACATTTAATCAAATATGGCCTCTCTTTACAATTAAAGATTTTGTGATGTTTCTCGGACCTCAAGTTCCCCCAGAGCGATATGGACTCTGATTAATGAGGATCTCTAATTTGTTTGCTATTACATAATGGACCTAGGTTATTTTTATCTGGGATACCTATAATGGCAACTCAATTACATTCAGATGTCGCTTCTTGGAACTGAATTTCCTGTAATTTCTTTCTTGATTAGGAAATCATGTATACTGATCTATTGGAATAATGTCTATTATATCTATGTTTCATATCATGCACCGACAGGTCTCCCTCTCAGGTCTCATGTAAGGCACCCCCATGTCTCTCAATTGATGGTTATTAAACACTGCTGTACCTACACCAATCAGCCATTACTATAAAACCACCTGCCTAATATTGTGTAGGTCCAACTTTTGCCACTTGAACAGCACAGACCCTTCAAGACATCAACAACACAAGACCTCTAGAGCTGTCGTGTGGAATCTGGTACCAAGATGTTAGAGCGGGATCATTGAAAGGGGGATTTCTGTACAGCGCTGCAGAATATGTTGGTGCTACACAAGTAAGAGAAAGAAATATTTTAGTAAAAACAAATTATTCCCTATCAATTGTATACTGAGCATATGACCGTTGGGACCCCCCACTGATCCCGAGAACAGGGGTCCTGTTTCTTCCCAATGAATAGAATGATGCCAATCCGCTCATCTCTTTGGGACTGCCAGAGATAATGGAACGCTGAACTCTACTTCCTATCAGCCTTCCCATAGAGATGACTGGAGCAGTAGTGCAAATGCAGGACCCCTGTAGTGATGATGGCGGGGTCAGGATAGGTGATAAGTGTCAGAGCAGTGGGGGATGGCTGCTGGGATAGATGATAAACTTAGGAAAAGGATGGACAGCACTCCAAATGATTTCTTTGATATTGTGTATTTTATTGCAACATATCAGACTCCATGTATGATAAGAAGCCGCATTGTAACTTCACAAAATCATAGAGCTCGAGTACATCATCGATAAGCAACGTTTCTGTCCGAGAACGCCCGTCATCAGCATATTTTTAAATTTTTTTTTCTTGATAACAAGTTTGGTGTAGTAGAAACATATTGACTTGGACATCCCTGTCCTTAAGGTTTGTTCATAGAACACTTTTGCTTTTATCCTTCCCCTGAGTTAGGTCCCAGGATTAAAGAGGCTCCACTAAATGCCTTGACTACCTAACCTCCCACCTTCTTCTCCGCCCTCTTCCTTTCCCTCGTCTCCGTCCCCTCTTTCTCCCCCCTATTTTTTTTTTTCTTCTAATCTTTTACAGGTTTTGCCTTCCCGCGGAAGAATAGCCAGACTTCAGTTGTGCTCCCTGAACATCAGAGGCTTCAACGTGCCACAGAAGAGGACTCAGGTACTCTACAACATGCACAAGCTAAGGGCTGACATCCTACTGCTACAGGAAACCTACTTTAAGATGGGCCACGTGCCGACGATAGTAAACAGATATTTCTCTCGCTGGTTCCACAGCTCCAACCCTGACGGTAAATCAAAGAGAGTTAGTGTTGGCTTACATAAACACCTCTAAGCCATGATCATTTCCCAGTGCTCTGATGCACAGAGTAGATAATTGTTTCTAAATATACCTATCCATGAGAAATTATTCACAATCCCTAATTTCAATCTCCCAAACCAGAGCCAAGTGCAAGTCTGTCTCTCTTTCTGCTTTAGCTAAGTTTGCTGAAGGGTCGGTGGTCATGGAAAAAGAACTGAACTTAACCATGGATGAAATAATGGATTTCTCATCGAGCAGGTTCCCCATCCTTTTGTCACATTTACAGGCCCTGAAATCTAAGATCACTGACATGAGGCTTGTCAACATCTGCTGGACCCTTCATCCCCAGGTGAGAGACTGCACCTATTTTTCACAAGTCCACAACACTCACAGTAGATTAGAATACTCCCTTATCAATCACCATTTGCTCGCATGGGACCCTCGTACTAACATAGATCCTACTATGTGGTCTGACCAAGCTCTCATTCACCTTTCCTTGAGGATCCCTGATCAGTCTAGAGGTGAGTGGGGCTGCACTCTTAACCTCAACCTTTAAAAAACCAGCATGTACAGGAGCGCTTTCACAAGCCATTAGTGACCTTCTTCACCATCACAAACATGACAAGACCCTTCTCTCGATACAATGGGAAGCACTAAAGAGGTTTTCATTCAACAAGGCACCTTCTTACTCAAATACAAAAACCTGAATCCTCCCATAAACGCAAAAGGGATTCACAAACGCTGATGGACCTTCTGGAAGACAAATGCAAAGTGAAAGGCTGTATAGACACCAAATATGAAGAACACGAATGCACTAAGTTCCATTATGAATTCCATAACAAGTGCACTAGCTCCCTAGAAAGCCTTCTCCACCCATGGGCGCCCACTGAGTTTGTTCCTACCATAAAAAAAAACACTGAGGAGTCCATGTCCCACCCTGACGCTATAGCTCAATCTTTCCGAGACTACTACCAAAATCTCTACCATCTTAGGGACCTCCACTCAGATTTACAACTGCAAGAGATACAAAACAGGATTGACGATTATATGTTAATTCTCTGATGTCTAACAAGATTTGATTTAGAGATAAAACATTTCCCACATTCTGAGCATGAATATGGCTTCTCCCCTGTGTGAATTTTTTGATGTTCAAGAAGATGTGATTTGTGAGTAAAATATTTCCCACAATCTTGGCATGAATATGGCTTCTCTCCTGTGTGAGTTCTCTGATGTATAACGCCCCTTCTGCATCTTTTATTTTGCTTAACAGACTGTGATGAATTAGGAGAAAGATATTTCTTCTGAAGGGCTGAGGGTATATCTGGGGTAATGACATGCTCTTCATATGGATCTTGTGTGATACCATGATCCTCTGCTTTATAATCTGTAGATATCAGATGTCCCTCTGAGCTCCTGGTACAGTCATCTGACAAGAAGAAAACCGATGTTACTATTTTTGAATAACATAACCTTATAAGTACAGTCATGGCCAAAAGTTTTGAGAATGACACAAATTTTCTATTTTCACATGATCTGCTGCCCTCTGGTTTTTATGTGTGTTTGTCAGATGTTTTTATCACATACAGAAATAGAATTGCATTCATATTATGAGTAACAGAAGCTTATATTGACAGTTAGAATGAGTTAATGCAGCAAGTCAATATTTGCAGTGTTGACCCTTCTTATTCAGGACCTCTGCAATTCTCCCTGGCATGCTCTCAATCAACTTCTGGACCAAATCCTGACTGACAGCAGTCCATTCTTGCAGAATCAATGCTTTAATTTTGTCTGAATTTGTTGGTTTTTGTTTGTCCACCTGTCTCTTGATGATTGACCACAAGTTCTCAATGGGATTAAGATCTGGGGAGTTTCCAGGCCATGGACCCAAAATCTCTATGTTTTGTTCCCTGAGCCATTTAGTTATCACCTTTGCTTTATGGCAAGGAGCTCCATCATGCTGGAAAAGGCATTGTTGAGCGCCAAACTGCTCTTGGACGGTTGGGAGAAGTAAGTTGCTCTTGGAGGACATTCTGGTACCATTCTTTATTCATGGCTGTGTTTTTAGGCAAGACTGTGAGAGAGCCGATTCCCTTGGCTGAGAAGCAACCCCACACATGAATGGTTTCAGGATGCTTTACAGTTGGCATGAGACAAGACTGGTGGTAGCGCTCACCTCTTCTTCTCCGAATAAGCTGTTTTCCAGATGTTCCAAACAATCGAAAAGGGGATTCATCAGAGAAAATGACTTTACCCCAGTCCTCAGCAGTCCACTCCCTGTACCTTTTGCAGAATATCAGTCTGTCCCTGATGTTTTTTCTGGAGAGAAGTGGCTTCTTTGCTGCCCTCCTTGAGACCAGGCCTTGCTCCAAGAGTCTCCGCCTCACAGTGCGTGCAGATGCACTCACACCTGCCTGCTGCCATTCCTCAGCAAGCTCTGCACTGCTGGTAGCCCGATCCCGCAGCTGAAACACTTTTAAGAGACGGTCCTGCCGCTTGCTGGTCTTTCTTGGGCGCCTTGGAGCCTTTTTGGCACCAATGGAACCTCTCTCCTTGAAGTTCTTGATGATGCGATAGATTGTTGACTGAGGTGCAATCTTTCTAGCTGCAATACTCTTCCCAGTAAGGCCATTTTTGTGCAGTGCAATGATGACTGCACGTGTTTCTTTAGAGATAACCATGGTTAACAGAAGAGAAACAATGATGGCAAGCACCAGCCTCCTTTTAAAGTGTCCAGTGGTGTCATTCTTACTTAATCATGACAGATTGATCTCCAGCCCTGTCCTCATCAACACCCACACCTGTGTTAATGGAGCAATCACTGAAACGATGTTAGGTGGTCCTTTTAAGGCAGGGCTGCAATGATGTTGAAATGTGTTTTGGGGGATAAAGTTCATTTTCTAGGCAAATATTGACTTTGCAAGTAATTGCTGTTAAGCTGATCACTCTTTATAACATTCTGGAGTATATGCAAATTGCCATTAGAAAAACTGAAGCAGTAGACTTTGTAAAAATTAATATTTGTATCATTCTCAAAACTTTTGGCCATGACTGTATATTCCCCACTGAGCTGCCGCTGCCTGAGACGCTTCAGACCGTGTGAAGAAGTGAAGTCATTGGCACAGGCAGCAAACGATGGCAGCGCGGCCTACTTCATTAGTACTCTCTGTGCTGAGACGGAGGTCAGTGATAGTGAATAGTAATGAAGCGGGGCAGGAGACGCCACCACTGCTCTAGGTCACTGTAGAGGTGAACACAATCCATGGCTGCTTAAATATGGCCACTTATGTGGAATAATACTGTAGGATGCCATAAATCTTACTGTATTACACCCCATACACACAATAGAATCCAAACCACATCACCTGGATTACCCAGCCCGAACTCACCGCGGATCTGCTGTCCCATACAGTATGTAGTATGGGTCTGTGGAGTCACAAGGAAGCAGGGACTCCTAGCTTCATACATCACTAAGATACGGGGAGTCCTGGTGTGTGGACAGAGTTCGGGCTGGGAAATTTGACTGATGTACAGACCAGATTTTTTGGTCCGGATTCCATAGTGTGATTGGGGTCTAAGGTGAGGCTTACATAGTGAAATTTGTAGAAGCTGCTTCAGGAATTCAGATGAAGAATTTTTCCGCTTTACCAAATCAGTCACCGAATCTCCATCACATTCCTTACTGGCCAGGCGGTATTTTCCACCTCCCATTTATTTCCATAGAGCTCTGAGGTGGAATCTGCCTGAAGATCGAGCAGGAGGATTATTTTTTCCACTACCTGAAATAATCTGCTATATAATTCTGGTAAATTCTTTCCTTTCACGAGTACTGACAGCCGGTGAGGAAGAAATTTGCCTCGTTCACATAGATGTCAGGTCCATATTCCTGCTGTACGTTATATTCTATACTACATTTATTATCCCCTATAGCGGTATCACATTTATATTCATGTATTATTAGTATTTTAGCTGAATCAGGGAACAACAAATAGTCTAAAAAATGACTGAATAGAATGAGTGACCCTTCTGTGCTTTATATAGTGGTGACTCCTCACCTGGGCGGTTACCTGTAGGAATGTCCTCCTCACACTCCTCATCACCACTCACATAGGGATCTTCCTCTATTGTCATAGATAGAGCATTAATGTCCTTCAGATCTTTATCCTGATGGAAAATCTATGAAACAAATAATGTAAAAGTCACCGGACAAATGGGGAAGTCACAGAGAATGTTCTAGATCATTAATCCGCATGAAGAGCAAAGATGTCCTGACAGTAGCTGCAGGTCTCTGAGAAGCTGGAGAAACATATTAGATGGTGGCTCAATGACACCGCCCATGTATATAACCATATAATACTGCTGGATACAACAAGACTGACCACAAGGACTTCACAGCCCGTCTACACATCATAGGGAATATCTCCATCTACCTGATCATCCTGTGGAAGAAGAGGACTGGGACATCTCTCCGGTGTTGTCCTCTTACTGGATCTACCTGTAGGAAACACAGACAGGGACTGAATTCATTCTGTACATACAAATAATGGAAGTCCATGTGTATATAGTCATGTCTATTACCTGCTGATGTGAGGGGCTGGTGGTCCTCCATCATCACCTCCTTGTACAGATCCTTGTGTCCTTCTAAATACTCCCACTCCTCCATGGAGAAATAGACAGCGACATCCTGACACCTTATAGGAACCTGACAACACAATGATACAGTCATCACCCAGACCCCTCCAGTTACTGTATAATGTCCCAGCATTCCCAGCAGTGTCACCTCTCCAGTCAGCAGCTCCAGCATCTTGTGGGTGAGTTCTAGGATCTTCTGTCTATTGATCTCCTCCTGTATCAGGGGGTGAGGTGGAGACCCCGAGATTGGGCTCAGGGTTCCTCCATATCCTTCATACACAGGAGCCTGACAGCGCCCACTAGAGGTCTTCTTCACTACTGTGTAATCCTGGTTATGGGGAGACACATTAATAAATATCACTACATACATGTGCAGAGTCCATCACCTCTCCAGTCATATCATCTGTTATTACTATAGATAAGAATGATGTAATGTGACATCATCAGAATCTCTCACCTCTCCAGTAAGCTGGTAGATGATCTCTAGGGTGAGATTTAATAGACTTTCCGCCATCTTGTTTCTGTCTCTTTCCATCCTTGATGGATCAATCAGGAATATTCTCTTATATAGAAGATACTGAGAGGATTCTATATTGTAGGAACCTGAATGGAGAGAAGATGAGACAATGTAATCACTACACGGAATCCCATGTAATAAATAGAACAGTTGAGTCACATTATTATGACCACCTCCTACTTCTGACGTCAGCAGCGTGTAGCTCAGGAAGGAAGTGACTTGTTGTGGGCTGGCTTGGTGGGTATATAAGGTGTGTGATAGGCTGAACAGAATCTCATTGTTGTCATGGATAAAGGGAACGATTTATCAGAGTTGCAAAAGGGATGATTATTGGCTGTCGGGGCAAGGGTGACAGTATTTCTCTAACAGCGCAGGTTGTGAACTGTTCGTGTGCTGCTTTGGTGAAAGTGTATTGTGAGTGGAGGAATGGCACCATTGGGATTAACCAACATGTAAACTGAGGAGAACCACGTGCCACTGATGTGAAAGTTGAACGTCAGCTATGAAGGTGTGTGAGGGCCGATCGACACACTACAGTGGAGCAGCTCAGCATGAGAATGAACCGGGGCTACCAGATGTGTGTAAAACAACAGTTCAGTGAACACTAATGTGTATGGAGCTTCGATTGTACCTATGCTAGCAAACAAAAGGCTTCAATTTACGCGGTCATATTGGAATTGGACCACCATTGATTGGCTAAGGGTTGCCTTCTCCGAGGAGTCCCGTTTTTTTGCTTCATGGAATGGATGGACATCGGCATTAGAGATGAGCAAATCGAAGCTGCAAATCGATCCGAATTTCAAGAAATCTTCAATTCGCATGTAATCCGGATTTCTTCAGAGCAGAGTGGCTTAGGGACGGGAATTTCTGGTGAAGCTTTATGAAGTCGGAGTGTCGCTCTTTGTGCTTTAGGTGTATGTATAGTTTACCACAATGCAGGTGTCGGTGGAGGTTGTAAGCCGAGAGAATCAGTCGCCACTCATTGCCTCCCACAAAGCCGGCCAGTTCACTTTGCTCTGCAGTGATGAGGGACAAAAATCCCGAAACGGCGCTGTATGCAGATAAGTGAAACTGGCTTGGCTAAAATCCCATTTGCTGTCTCAAGACTCAGTGAGTCAAAAGCAAATTGAGGATCTGTTACATCCAACAGAGGGCGCATGAGCTCCCAGCTCCTTTCCCATAATGCCTTGTGATATGTAGATGCTTAGTACAGGGCAAAAGGCAATTCAAAACTCTACACACCTTCACTGGTGCTCTCCTCAAGGAGAGAGATTCCCATCCCTATAACTTAATCTGTGCAGAAGATACTAAATCCTAGTGAGCTAAAGGACCTGTGATGATGTCACATGTGTGGGAGGAGTCACAGAATCACATGAGCAGATATTAGAGGTCTCTGCGGAGCCGTCTGTGTGTGACGTGTATGTAGCGGAGCTGTCTGTGTGTGACGTGTATGTAGCGGAGCTGTCTGTGTGTGACGTGTGTGTAGCGGAGCCGTCTGTGTGTGACGCGTATGTAGCAGAGCTGTCTGTGTGTGACGTGTGTGTAGCGGAGCCGTCTGTGTGTGACGCGTACGTAGCGGAGCCGTCTGTGTGTGATGTGTATGTAGCAGAGCCGTCTGTGTGTGACGTGTATGTAGCGGAGCTGTCTGTGTGTGACGTGTATGTAGCGGAGCTGTCTGTGTGTGACGTGTATGTAGCGGAGCTGTCTGTGTGTGACGCGGTGTGTAGCGGAGCCATCTGTGTGTGACGCGTATGTAGCAGAGCTGTCTGTGTGTGACGTGTGTGTAGCGGTGCCGTCTGTGTGTGACGCGTACGTAGCGGAGCCGTCTGTGTGTGATGTGTATGTAGCGGAGCCGTCTGTGTGTGACGTGTATGTAGCGGAGCTGTCTGTGTGTGACGTGTGTGTAGCGGAGCCGTCTGTGTGTGACGCGTATGTAGCAGAGCTGTCTGTGTGTGACGTGTGTGTAGCGGAGCCGTCTGTGTGTGACGCGTACATAGCGGAGCCGTCTGTGTGTGATGTGTATGTAGCGGAGCTGTCTGTGTGTGACGTGTATGTAGCGGAGCTGTCTGTGTGTCACGTGTATGTAGCGGAGCTGTGTGTGTGTGACGTGTGTGTAGCGGAGCCGTCTGTGTGTGACGTGTATGTAGCGGAGCCGTCTGTGTGTGATGTGTATGTAGCGGAGTGAAGCTGCACAGCGCGAGGCCGAGCGGGAGCATCAGTTGGAGATAAAAGATAGGATAGAAAAACAGGGGGCATTTCTGGTTACCTTAGACATGGTGAGCTTATACACGTCTATACAACACTCCAAGGACATAACTGGGAATATCACATACTGATCCCAACAATATATGACTGTGTATTGAATTATTGAAATTGGTCCTAGAAGAGAACTATTATTTATTTCCAGATACATTTTATATTCAGAGACGGGGCTCTGGGGTCCAGTGTGGCACCTCCATACTATAACAGCTACAAGAACTACTTTGAAGAGCAATTTATCTACTGCAACAGTCATTTTCCCACTAACGCCCTCATCTGGAGGAGATACATTGACAATGTTTTCTGTATTTGGACAGGATGACTAGACTCTTTACTAGAAGTTACAGGTTAACAACACATGGTCTGAATTGCCATTTACACTACATTACAGCCTCACCCAGATTCATTTCCTCGATACTCTCATTATCAAAAACAAAGAGGGCCCTGTACATTCAGGTCTCTACATCAAGGAATCCACCGACAATAACAGCCTATTGCATTTCACCCTCCAGCCACTAAACATTCACTTCCAAAATCACAATTTATGTGCGGCTCCCTCATCTATAGTGAATGTGACAGAGCCCATCACCCACAGTCTGGACAAGTAATGAAGATCAATGGATACTACACGTGCAATACCAATGACGTAGTATACCTTTTTACTTTTTGTCCTGTTAGTTTGGCTTTTGTCTGTGCAATTAGCTCTTGTGTTCCTGACCCCCGGCTTCGTTGTGTGACTTCACTCCTGGTTACTGACTGGGCTCACGTGTCTGTTGGGTTCTGACCATTGCGCTTCTCCTGGACCTGCCTTAGTCTTATGCTCTGTACCTCGCTGCCATCTTGCTGCTGACTAGGTAGATGACTATTCTACTACTACTCCTGTTGGTATGTTACCTCCATGTCTGCTGCCGAATGGATAGACGACCACTTTGTTTCCTTGCTGCTGAGCCTTGCAGCTCTCACGGCTACTCTGCAGCCACGGAGGTCTCTTCGTTTTTATCTGCTAGGACGGTTTTGGACACCTGTGTAGATGAACCTTCTTGTGAGTAGTCAGGTCCTACGTTTCTATGGTGAGTAGTCTGTGATTCTGGGTCTGCTGCTACCTGTGGTGCGCCAACTTGCTGTACACTGTTGTTGTTACTAACGCTGGTTGAATGAACCTGCAAAGTCCATCTCCACCACTAGGGGCTCTGGTGAAGACGTCCGGAGGTTGGTTTTGGTATCAATTTAGGTGTGCGGTACCTTTGGTAGCAGTTTGTACCATAGTAGTCGGCACTCCTGGTTTTGTGACTATTTTCTGAGTGAAAACTGCATTTGATCGTAACAGAATAACCAGCCCAAAAAAGTACTGGAGTGTCCCATGTGATATGGAACCCACACAGGCCGTAGCGGAACAGATGCAGGGTCTGGCTCAGTTAGTACAAGACTTGGCAGAAAGAGTTCAGCATCAGGAGCAAACTCATTCTCAAACTCCTAGTCTCAGCTCTGGTCCTATGGAACCTAAAGTGAATTTACCTGATAGGTTTTCTGGTGATAGGAAGACTTTTGTTAATTTTCCTTATTCATCTGGAACTCAGCAGCAACAGGTAGCCATAGTAATCTCTCTCCCGCAAGGTGATCCGCAATCCTGGCCCTTTTCTTTAAGTCCACAAGCCCCAGAGTTATCCGCAGCGGATAAGTTTTTATAGCCCTGGGTCTGTTCTATGATGAACCGGACCATCAAGAAGTCGCTGAAGCTAATTTGCTGAAGATTATTGTTCTGAATTTAGAAGATGGTCACCCTGAGCTAATTTGGATCTACCATGTCTTTAAATGATCGGAAAAATTTTAGGAGATGACGAGGCTTGTGCTTCTATTGTGGAGAAGCTGGTCATATGTTGAGCAAGTGCCTGAAAACACCTGTGGTGGAAAACTTCAGCGCCTAAATGGTTCCCGGGAAGACCATCTAGGCGAACAGGTATTTCCGTCCATATCCCATCAGAAGGTAGTCTTACCTTGTAGGAGTCAATTTTCTAATCAGAGTTTCCACGGTAATGCTTTAGTGGATTGTGGTTCGGTGGCTAATTTTCCTGATGCGCGTGTAGCTCAGTCTGTGCTTGCCTTTGATTCCCCTAGAAAGTCCAGTCTCAGTGACCACAATTGATTCTCTTCCATTGTCTCAAAGATCAGCTAAATTCATTACTCCTCCCCTTACTATTGTGGTAGGTACAGTACATTCCGAATCACTTTCTTTGTGTTAAAAAATTTACCTTCTGAAGTAGTCTTGGGTCTACCCTGGTTACAGGTACATAACCCAGTTGGTGATTGGAGACTAGGGGATATTATTAAGTGGAACTCTGCTTGCTTTACATCATGTATCACTCTCAATCTCGCTTCTGTCTCTACATCTCTTCCTGATTATAGTCAAGACTTTGATGATGTCTTTGCTGAATTTGGTCAGATTTGTTTCCGCCCCATAGATCATATGACTGTGCAATAGATCTGATACCTGATTCTAAATGACCTAAGAGCGGTTATATAATTTATCTGAGCCAGAAAGACAAGCCATGAGAGATTACGTTAAGGATTCTCTCCGTAAGGGTCATATTCGCCCCTCTGTTTCTCCAGCATGGGCAGGATTCTTTTTTGTTAAGAAAAAAGATGGTGGTCTGAGACCATGTATAGATTACCGGGGTCTAAACAAGGTTACTATCAAAAACCAGTATCCTCTTCCACTCATCCCGGATTTATTACATCAGATCTCTGGAGCTAAATGATTTTCAAAACTTGATTTACGTGGGGCTTATAATCTGATCCGGGTCCGGCAGGGGGATGAGTGGAAGACGGCCTTTAATACACCAGAGGGGCATTACGAGTATCTGGTGATGCCTTTTAGATTAGGTAATGCACCTGCTGTTTTTCAGAATTTTGTTAATGATATTTTTCGAGAATTTATTGGACAATTTGTGATAATTTATTTAGACAATATTTTGATTTTCTCTGATTGGAATACACATGTTAAGCATGATAAAGTGGCCAACGGGAATCTGGAGGTTTGTGACTTACTGAAATGACCAGAATCTTACATGATGGTATAGAGGATGTAGAGAATGGGCCCCGCTGTAGTGACATGAGAGTAATGAGTGTCCCGAAGAATGTTCCATCCAGAGATCTAACACAGATACAGGGGCTTGTAAAAGTCTTCACACCCCTTGAGCTTTGTCACATTTTGCCACAACCACAAACTTAAATGTATTTTCTTGAGATTTTCAGTGATAACAACACAAAGTATCAGATAATTGTGAAGTGAAAGGAAAATGATACAAGGTTATCAACATTGTAAGCCAATAAAAATCTGAAAAGTGTGACGTGCAAAAGTCTTCAGCCCCCCTATAGCAATACTTTGTAGAGCCGCCTTTGGCTGCAATTCCAGCTCCAAGTCTTTTGGGCTCTGTCTCTACCAGCTTTGCACATCTAGAGATGAGATTTCTGCCCCTTCTTCTTCTTCTTTGCAGCCAGATTGGATGGAGCGTCTGTGATCAGTAATTTTCATGTCTTGCCACAGATGCTCAATGGGATTTAGGTCTGGACTGTGACTGGGCCATTCTAACCCCGGAATATTCTGTCATCTAAACCATCCCCTGGAGCTCGGGCTGGAGGTTTAGGGTCATTGCTGGAAGGTGAATCTCCTTCCCAGTCTCAAGTCTTTTGCAGCCTCCAACAGGGCACAAGGAGGACATTATACTGTGTGGGGGCCACAAGGAGGACATTATACTGTGTGTGGGGGACACAAGGAGGACATTATAGTGTGTGGGGGCCACAAGGAGGACATTATACTGTGTGGGGTCCACAAGGAGGACATTATAGTGTGTGTGATGTGTAGCGGAGCTGTCTGTGTGTGATGTGTATGTAGCGGAGCTGTCTGGGTGATGTGTATGTAGCAGAGCTGTCTCGGTGACGTGTATGTAGCGGAGCTGTCTGTGTGTGACGTGTATATAGCAGAGCTGTCTGTGTGTGACGTGTATGTAGCGGAGCCGTCTGCGTGTGACGTGTATGTAGCGGAGCTGTCTGGGTGATGTGTATGTAGCGGAGCTGTCTCGGTGATGTGTATGTAGCAGAGCTGTGTGGGTGATGTGTATGTAGCGGAGCTGTGTGGGTGATGTGTATGTACCTTAGATCTATCTTCCTTGCTCCTGCCCCTCCCCCGGTGCTCCTTCCATATATAATAACCTGGATTACACCCACAATCTTTTCATCTCTAGTAACTTTCTTTTCTTGCTATCACTGACATCCTCGGACATCTCCTCTGCTTCTCTCTTCTGGGGCTTTTTCATGTATTACATATATCACATAAACTTACATATAATCATATATGAGCTGTAGACGTGCGATTTCTGTGTCTTTACATATCACGTATAAAATGTTTCCTTCTGCCTTACAAAAGAACACTGCGGAATAATAAATTACATAAAGCTTCTTGGGAAATATTTTCTGAATAAAATTGGGACAACATAGAAAAGATGAATGTGATTTTCCTCCCTTATGACGCGAGCACCTTACAATCTACATTACTGTGTAAGGAGAATGAGCAGAATTGTATATGTGACATATAGTTACTTCTAAGAAGCCATATGTGCTCTAAGCATCAGGCCGCTCTCTTCAAGGCAGTGCTATCTAATCTTTAGGCCTCGCAGTTCCTAAACAATCTTCAACCAAGGTTTCTGCTGGAATTGGTGGGCGTAAGATATTCTAAGTAGTTAGATCATAGGAGAACATTCTGGAAAGGAACATAGTAACTAGGCCAGGTGTAAATATGTCAGTGATACAGGGGCAATATATACATATATACAATGAGGATACAACAATGAGGATGCTGCTTTGCCTGTAATTAGCAATAACATGTAATGCCTATAAATTAATTGTACCATGGCGACCCCGTTTTCTTATCCTGAAACTTTTAACCCCTCTCTCTCTGATTTACAGAAAGTTTGATAGATTAAAAAGGTATATTACAAAAATGTCCCCTCCCCCGACACAATAGCAAAAAAAAAAATTATAATAATAAAATGGGAATATAGATGGAAATATTAAAAAAAAAATATATGGGTGTCAGAATATGGAGACTCAAACAGTTTTTAATTTTTTTATATTTTGGATTTTCGTTAATATGTTAAAACTTAACACAAACTATATAAGACTGAAGCCCCTCATTGCGAAAATGCAGCATTTTTACAGTATCTGCAAAGGGACTGAGATTCTGGCTGATCCCCATCCACACATTGCAGAAAAAAATCCTCACCTTATACTCACCTGTCCTGGGCTCAGCCTCCGCTCTTTTTGCCGGCAACTGAGGTCACGCCAGCCGTCACATGGGTTGCGCTGACATAATGACGTCACCACGCCCCATGTGACCGTTGGAGCACGAGACCTCAGACGCAAAACTGATGAGGATGCCGCACACAGCAGGACTGAGCGAGAATGCCCAGGTAAGGTGAGTATAAGTGTTTGTTATTTTTATTCACTTCTCCTGGGTCTCTACTTATTATACTCTAGGGTCTGAGGAGACCCCAGAGTGTAATAATAGCACTGGCTCTGGGGGCTCTCTTAAGAGCATATAATACTGCGTGGGGGCCACTGTGAGCATAAAATACTGTGTGGGGGCCACTGTGAGCATATAATTCTGTGTGGGGGCCATTGTGAGCATATAATACTGTGTGGGGGCCACTGTGAGCATATAATACTGTGTGAGGGGTCAATGTGGAGCATATAATACTGTGTGGGGGGCCAATGTGGAGCATATAATACTGTGTGGGGGCCACTGTGGAGCATATATTACTGTGTAAAAAATGGATTACTGTAAGGGGAGATTTGAACAAAGAGAGACCCTCCTTAACCAGTACCTTAACAAAGGAGAAGACGTTGGGTCTATGAACCCAAAAAAAACAGAGAGTGTTGAGTCATCCATACCATTACACAAATTAAGTGAACTATTTTTTGAACTCGAACACCTCCTGAAAGAAGAAACCCAACACCACTTGGATTTTATATTCCTTAAAACTTATCTATCGGAAAACCTCGTCCCTAGAGGTCTAAGAATCAAACTGGATCCCCCTTTCAAGAATGATCCATTATTTACATCCCAATGGAAACAGATTCTGCATGATTGCTCTACTAACATACTATCTCTATTAAAAGATAAGAGACAAAAACTAATACAAGATTTGAGAATTAAAATTGATGACTTACATGTTATGCTTCTACGATTTCAAGATCATAGTTCGTTTATCAAATTTGATAGATTACTTACATCTAGAATTCTATATTTTGAAAAAGAAATTTGCAATAGAAAATCAAAAAAACTCATGAGAGATAGAAGAGATTTTATTTCAGGCAACATTGATTGATGGTCTGAAAATAATAAAAAGAAAAATACTCGCAATTTTGAAAAACTCCCATTTTCTAGGGCTAACACAGCAACCATCCATAATTTAAACCCTCCATTAGAGGGGTAACACACAAGGGCCATAACATCATTAGCCCCAACCCCAATTCCAAACATGCCACTACGAAAAATCATCTATACCCGTTACATCCTTCACATCAGAAAATATTGTCCAACAAAGATAAAGTATCAAACAGGAACACCACTGATCCCACACCATCATCGTTACAACCCTTGGCACCTACTACAATTCAAGATAATTCAGCTCATATACTTTCCACAATTAGGCCTCTTCTTGAGACCTCAGACACACTGTTAGTTCCATCAGACACACATTCTGTAGCCTCTTCCCCTAACAATCCAGGAGTCCATCCCAACACATATTCTATACAGAGCTCTTCCATACCACTTACCACCACATTAGACACCACTGTCTCCAACCCAGTAGTTGCCAATATCATGAATTCCTTAGAAGGACTCAATATACACACTGTTTCATCATTATCCCTTCCGCCTACCTCCTTTGGAAATTCGGACAATTTCAATCAACTACTGAATCTTAGCACGCATAGTTCATCAACTATTCTAGATGACTCATTAATCACAGTTTACAATACTCCAATTTCAGCCTTACCTACATTTAAGTCTTTCACTTCTGTTATAACGAGTCCTCTTCAATCACACATTAAGGATTCTTTTTTAGAGCTACCCCAAAATCTATCACCAAAAATAACGTTCAATACTCACGAACTTATTCACAATCCAATACACACTACATCTATACTTCAACTTCCCCCCAAGAAAACACCCACCAAAATCACCCGTTTTTTTCATCCGATACATTCCCCCTCAAAAAGACCTCTAAAAAGAAAACCAGAAGAGGTTGCAGAGGAGGAAAAAACAGAAACAGATATAGAAAACGCCTATCTGAAAAAAAGGGCAAACTCCAAAAGGAACAAAATACATCTACAATAAAAATATTTAATCTATCTTCCCATAATTTAACCCCTTCTGAAAACAAACTTTTGGTAAAAGGGTTATCTTTCTGTCCCACTAAGAAAATAGATGAATTCCGTCTTTTTCTAGATCTAAATAATTTTACTCGTAAACTCACACTAAAACGTCATTTTGAGTTATTGAAAAACACTTCAACAGAAACAAATTTAAACAAATTCCACCATTTATATCCTAATTCACCTCCACCTAGAGAAACAAACTTGAAATCAAAATCACAATTTTATCCAATACACCATAGAGGCAATTTTATAGAAACATTCTTTGCCCTAGTTTCAGATGCTTTCAGACGCATCAATACTTCCAATCATCCAGATCATCCAAAATCCACCTTTTTTAAAAAGAATTTAACACGATCCGAACAAAAAGCCCTCACGAACCTATCAAAGAACACTGATATTGTTATCAGAAGTGCTGACAAAGGTGGGGGTATAGTTCTACAAAATAGAACAGATTATCTTGCAGAAGCAAATAGGATACTCTCTGATACTGATTACTATGAGAAACTTTCTTTTGATCCTTCTGATACTTTCAAACTGGGGTTGATAATGGTATTTTAAACAAAAAAAGAAATTGAGTTCCTGACTATTAAATATCCCAAAACAGCTCTCTACTACCACCTACCTAAAATACACAAAGATATAACCAATCCACCAGGACGACCTATTATATCCGGTATCAATCAATTCTCTCACCTGTAATTTATCTGAATATATAGACAATCACTTACAACAATACGTACTCAAACTACCATCATACTTAAAAGATTCATCCACACTAATTTCTCGGTTAAAAAACACTACATGGGGGGATAATTACATTTGGATCACACTTGATGTGAGTTCATTATATTTGAATATTCCACATCTAGAAGGTCTAAAAGAGGTGGCCCATTATCTAGACCTAGACACTTCATTACCATCAGCACAAAAGAAATTTCTTTTAGACAGTATTTATTTCATTTTACAACATAATATTTTCACATTTGAGGGATCCTTATGCCAACAGCGAAAGGGTACCGCCATGGGCACGAAATTTGCTCCCAGTGTTGCGAATCTTTATATGGGCAACTTTGAGGATCTCTACATTTACAAAAAACACAATTGGTCAAGTAATATAGTCTTTTACACCCGTTATATTGATGATCTGTTATTCATTTGGAAAGGATCCACTAATGACCTAGATGATTTTATTAAACATTTAAACACAAATAATTGGAGCCTACAATTCACTAGCTCCTATTCATATACTGAGATAGAATACCTTGATCTAGTTCTCAGTCAAGAAAACACGGAGATTCATTCGAAAACCTTTTTTAAGAAGGTTGATGGTAATAGCCTTTTAAGCTTTGATAGTGACCATTATAAAAAATGGAAACTCAACGTCCCTTTTAGCCAATTTAAACGACTTAGGAGGAACTGTTCCCGTACTGATGATTATCTTAAACAAAGTAAGACTATGGTCAGTAGATTTTTAGAGAAAAGATAGCCCAAACCTATAATTTTAGCAGCCAAGTCCAGAGCAAACAAGCTCACCCAAGCGGATTGTCTAAAACCTAAAACTTTACCAATAGATAACAACAAAAAATGGCAATTTAACTTCCTTACTACATACAGCTTTCAACATAAATTAATTCGCAATATTCTAAGTAAACATTGGCACGTTTTGGAAAAAGATCCAATCATTGGCAAATCATTACCAGATAACCCAGCTATCACCTTCCGTAGAGCCAAAACTATCAAAAATATTCTAGCCCCTAGCAAGCTTCGCCAAGAACAATCATCTACAATTACAAAAAATATATTAAGGAGAAATGGAAATTTTAAATGTGGAAAAGTAAGATGCAAATGCTGTTTATCTTTAAGTAATAACCTACAACAATTCAAAAGCAATTCTACCGGTGAAACATTTAAAATAAATTTTTAAATTGCGAATCCGAGTTTGTAATATATTTGATTGAATGCGGATGTGGTCTACAATATGTAGGTCGCACCACACTTCCCTTCCACCTTAGACTCAACAATCACAGATCAAATTCTTGTAGAGGTTATATTAAACATGGGGTTTCAAGACATGCAAAATATGTCCACAACAGCGAATTTTCATCATTTAGAGCTATCATAATAGAACAAGTTCCAATCACAAAAGAAAATAGATTTGACATTCTAAAAAAACGTGAAATGTATTGGATCTTTAAGCTTAACACTTTAAACCCCTTTGGTCTAAATGAAGTCACTGAAATAATCACTTAAACAATTCCCATCCGCAAATTCATCTTTCCCCACCAGTGTTATCATTAATTAGTCATAAAATATATATATATTTTTTCCCCGTTGTTTCATACTACTTTCCATTCCATTTTATAGTTTTACCATATCTCCCAATCATTCCATATTTATATACATACATACATCCAATACCATTTCATCAATTGATCTTTTTAATCTTTCTAGTCCTTTCCTTCTTTATTCCATAATACATACGTTTACATAGATTCCCATTTCCATATATATTTTTCCCATCCATCACATAGTCCATACCTGGGACTTCCTCATTCATTTCATCAATTGACATAGCCCCGTTTTATCTCCACACTTGTGGGCTATAATCTTGTCCACTAAGTCAATAATCCAAGCCCTTTACAATCATTGGACATAGGATTACATTTAGATAACATACACATAACGTTTTCCCAAACACAGTTGTTGTTTATACTTACCTTTCTAAGCACAGCTCACCGCTCTCCGCAACATCGGACCGTGATCTTCTTTTCGCATGCGCGTACTTTCATTTTGCCATCAACTCTCGCAGACAACTTTGGCTCCATCGCCCATGTGCGTACTTTCGCTTTACATCAGCGATCTCCTCATAGACGCTACAGACGCCTGCGCTGGCGTCACACGTGTTAGGGACTATAAAATGACCCCCATTTCTCGCGCCCATTACTGGCTCATTATACAACCACCATTGCAGAGGTAAGCCCCTTCCCTTGTAGACAAACCTCCATTATTACCATATACATTGTCCCATCTCCTGAAATTGCATTTACTTATATGAGAAATATCAGGGATAAGTCTCTTTCTTTTTAGCCATGTCCTTATTATACACAATGCTTTAATTGCTGAAACTACATTTATTCATATAATAGGCATTTATAGAGATAAGCCTCTTTCTTTTGAGCTATGTCCCCACCTTCATTAGATACACAGTCACATTAGCTGAAATTACATTTGTTCATATAAAAGGTACTTTCCAATTATCTATTAATGAGAACATTGTTATAAATATTCCATTATTCTTATATACCATTGTATATTATATATATATTATATATTTCGTTTGACTATTTTAACTTTGTCTTCATATTTACATTGATTCATTTGAGTGATTGATTTTTATATCTTGATCTTTTTACATATTTCTTATATTATATTAATCCTTTTATACTACTTTATACATCTATTTACTTAGCTCACTTTAGCATCTAATTTATTCACATGAGTTTATTATCGCATCTAATTTACTCACATGAGTTTATTTTCAAATATATTCCATATACAATGTATGTCTTTTTCCCGTAGCATAAATTAAGCATGTTCAAACTAGCAGAGATATTTTTTAGTTATATAAGAGATAAATATACTGGGTTGTATGTATACATACGTGTATATATGTACTTAGGGATATATACACATGTATAAGGATATAATCCGCTATTGATTGTTGTGTTCTACAAAATAACAAGTCATCTGTTAATACAGTCATATGAAAAAGTTTGGGCACCCCTATTAATCTTAATCATTTTTAGTTCTAAATATTTGGGTGTTTGCAACAGCCATTTCAATTTGATATATCTAATAACTGATGGACGCAGTAATATTTCAGGATTGAAATGAGGTTTATTGTACTAACAGAAAATGTGCAATATGCATTAAACTAAAATTTGACCGGTGCAAAAATTTGGGTACCCTTATCATTTTATTGATTTGAATACTCCTAACTACTTTTTACTGACTTACTGAAGCACAAAATTGGTTTTGTAACCTCACTGAGCTTTGAACTTCATAGCCAGGTGTATCCAATCATGAGAAAAGGTATTTAAGGTGGCCAATTGCAAGTTGTTCTCCTATTTGAATCTCCTCTGAAGAGTGGCATCATGGGCTCCTCAAAACAACTCTCAAATGATTTGAAAACAAAGATTGTTCAACATAGTTGTTCAGGGGAAGGATACAAAAAGTTGTCTCAGAAATTTAACCTGTCAGTTTCCACTGTGAGGAACATAGTAAGGAAATGGAAGACCACAGGGACAGTTCTTGTTAAGCCCAGAAGTGGCAGGCCAAGAAAAATATCAGAAAGGCAGAGAAGAAGAATGGTGAGAACAGTCAAGGACAATCCACAGACCACCTCCAAAGAGCTGCAGCATCATCTTGCTGCAGATGGTGTCACTGTGCATCGGTCAACAATACAGCACACTTTGCACAAGGAGAAGCTGTATGGGAGAGTGATGCGAAAGAAGCCGTTTCTGAAAGCACGCCACAAACAGAGTCGCCTGAGGTATGGAAAAGCACATTTGGACAAGCCAGCTTAATTTTGGAAGAAGGTCCTGTGGACTGATGAAACAAAGATTGAGTTGTTTGGTCATACAAAAAGGCGTTATGCATGGCGTCAAAAAAACACAGCATTCCAAGAAAAACACGTGCTACCCACTGTAAAATTTGGTGGAGGTTCCATCATGCTTTGGGGCTGTGTGGCCAATGCCGGCACCGGGAATCTTGTTAAAGTTGAGGGTCGCATGGATTCAACTCAGTATCAGCAGATTCTTGAGAATAATGTACAAGAATCAGTGACGAATTTGAAGTTACGCCGGGGATGGATATTTCAGCAAGACAATGATCCAAATCTACTCAGGCATTCATGCAGAGGAACAATTACAATGTTCTGGAATGGCCATCCCAGTCCCCAGACCTGAATATCATTGAACATCTGTGGGATAATTTGAAGCGGGCTGTCCATGCTCGGCGACCATCAAACTTAACTGAACTGGAATTGTTTTGTAAAGAGGAATGGTCAAAAATCCCTTCATCCAGGATCCAGGAACTGATTAAAAGCTACAGGAAGCGACTAGAGGCTGTTATTTTTGCAAAAGGGGGATCTACTAAATATTAATGTCACTTTTCTGTTGAGGTGCCCATACTTTTGCACCGGTCAAATTTTGGTTTAATGCATATTGCACATTTTCTGTTAGTACAATAAACCTCATTTCAATCCTGAAATATTACTGTGTCCATCAGTTATTAGATATATCAAATTGAAATGGCTGTTGC
Source organism: Leptodactylus fallax (assembly GCA_947044405.1). Lineage (NCBI taxonomy): Eukaryota > Metazoa > Chordata > Amphibia > Anura > Leptodactylidae > Leptodactylus > Leptodactylus fallax. The sequence continues at coordinate 229,319 of CAMRHE010000423.1, forward strand.
AAACACCCAAATATTTAGAACTAAAAATGATTAAGATTAATAGGGGTGCCCAAACTTTTTCATATGACTGTATATCCTATTTTACAATAATCAGATTTTCTATCATCTGTTTCATATTACAATTTTATATTATATGGTATAGCTGTTTTGGTGTTTTTTACCACTATTTTATTGTTTATGTACGATATGTAAGGTTCTGTTCTATCTTTTATTATTATTATTTATGTAGATCTGATGAAGGGGTGCGCTCTCCTGAACGCTGTAAACCCTGAAACGCATTATCCTAATAAAGCTTGAACTATTCTCACCCAGTGACCATTTCGTGGTTTGTCCTTGAGGAGCGCAAATCCTGGGACCCTGTAGGAACAGCAGTTCCAGTTGCACATATTTATTACCAGCGGCTCCGGTTCCTTGGATAGCCTGTATTCCCAGTTAAATGCGATCCTGATCTATTACATCTTATAATACGGACTCCTACTTTTGACCTTAACTGGTTTGGTTAAAAATCCGCAAGTATTGAGGAAAGACTGAGGATTAACCTGTATATATCACAAGGGGATGCCGCACACAGCAGGACTGAGCGAGAATGCCCAGGAGAGGTGAGGTAAGGTGAGTATAAGTGTTTATTTTTATTCACTTCTCCTGGGTCTCTACTTATTATACTCTAGGGTCTGAGGAGACCCCAGAGTGTAATAATAGCACTGGCTCTGGGGGGGGTCTCTTAAGAGCATATAATACTGCGTGGGGGCCACTGTGAGCATAAAATACTGTGTGGGGGCCACTGTGAGCATATAATACTGTGTGGGGGCCACTGTGAGCATATAATACTGTGTGGGGGTCCACTGTGGAGCATATAATACTGTGTGGGGGCCACTGTGGAGCATATAATACTTTGTGGGGGCCACTGTGAGCATATAATACTGTGTGGGGGCCACTGCGGAGCACGTAATACTGTATGTGGGGCCACTGTGAGCATATAATACTGTGTGGGGGCCACTGTGAGCATATAATACTGTGTGGGGGCCACTTTGGGCATATAATACTGTGTGGTGGCCACTGTGAGCATATAATACTGTGTGGGGGCCACTGTGAGCATATAATACTGTGTGGGGGCCACTTTGGGCATATAATACTGTGTGGTGGCCACTGTGAGCATATAATACTGTGTGGGGGCCACTGTGGAGCACATAATACTGTGTGGGGGCCACTGCAGAGCACATAATACTGTCCCAGTAATGTTTACATGCCGGGTGCTGCACAGCTCACTCTTCGTATTCTTGATAACTGCAGTTGTGGGTACTACAGCTCTATCCCTTGGAAGTATTTGAGATATCGCTGCAGCACCCGTAACCGCCAATATTAAAATTTTGCTCTAGGGAGGGGGTACAAAAGTTTGCACCGGGGCCCACAATACATTAGTATTTGCTCATAACAGTCAAACAACCTGGGTCAACATGTCTGACCAGGAGAAAAAGGAATTGTTTGTCTATAACTTTCTGTAGCTCGTCCTTCAGCTTGGAATGAGATTAACACTGCTTATGTAAGCGGCCCCCGCGTGGCTGCGCTACTCAGAATCAGCTTCTCCCAATGTGGTACTATGGGTCCCAGCAATCCCTGCAATACGTAGTGCTTAGGTCTAATATGCTGTGATTATGGAGATGAGTAAGGGGGTGTGTCAGGACCCTCCTCCCGCCAATGACCAATCATAATTACCGGTTTCTGCACATGCTCTGTTATAACTGACACGACCATTTACTGTCCTGTATAAAATCTTATGTTATGTTTTTAATAAACACAACTTGCTTTGATAACACCGACTGCTGTTTGTCAGGCTAGTTTTTCGTAGCTTGGTAGCAGCACAGGTACGGACCCAAACAGTCAGAGACAGGGACACAAAGCTCTGGTGTAACAGGTTTATTAAAAAAAATGGCAAAAATAAATAAACCTTACGTCAGGTAAAACAGGCAAAGTAAACACAGCCTTAACTTCAGGCAAATGAGAAAACAAAATCCTGCTCGTCTGAGCCTCTAACTGAACAGAAATAATCCTATCTATACGTGTGACTTGCTCCAGCCACATGAACAAAACAGCAACAAGGCCCAGGTCTCACCAGACTCTCAGCTCCAGACAGACCCAGGCGCCTCCACTCTCTTCCAGGTTCTGCCCTGAAGTGCAGGCTCTGTAGGTCTTTATGGGCCAGTAATGAGGCCTAGGAGTTACACCTGGGCTGAGGCCTACTCAAATCCGCCCTGGACAAGACATATGTTAAAAACCGGGGGCTAACATAGCGAGACTCCAGTACTCTGCCTGTCACCTTCTCACAATATATATATATGGATTACAAATAATTTTGCTCCACTTGGCAATCAGAATATTGAGCCCGTCGCTGATACCGACACATTCATCAGAGGTACGTGTCTTATACTTCAAAGAGTCACTAAGGTAAGTATGTTATTGTACTATTTTGTAGGTATATCAACCTTTCCCAACATACAACCCCACTCCCCCATCGGCACTGATACTGATAGCGGCCAAATATCAGTGCCGATGGGGGAGTGGGGTTGTATGTTGGGAAAGGTTGATATACCTACAAAATAGTACTATAACATACTTACCTTAGTGACTCTTTGAAGTATAAGACACGTACCTCTGATGAATGTGTAAGTATCAGCGTATATTCCGACATAGGAAACGCGTTAGCTGTGTCAGTAGGATATCACAGTGAACGCTAATCACTGTGATATAGTTGTCAGTAGGATACTATAGTGAATATTAGTTGCTGTGTTAGAAGGTGTGTTAGCAGGATATTACAGCAGATGTTAATCGCCTAATATAGGATACTACAGTGAATGCTAATCGCTGTGTCAGACTGTTTTTAGAGGTAGCACAGAAGTGTTGGTAAATAGAACACTGTGGACGCTAGGCAGTGCTTTTTTGAGCTTAAGGAATTGTATGCTTTAGCAGTCCAAACATGTGCTCTTGAAATAATAGGGTGGAAAGGGTTATCCAGGCAGGTTCACATTGTTTAAATCTACACTGAACAGTAGTGGGACATTGTTGATTCCTATCTGTGAAGCTAAAATATAGCTCTGTAACATTCTGGTTTGGCACCATAGCGGATTAATTGCCTTTCCACCCGAGTTCGATAATTATTATTTATGTTGTAGTTGTTCCCCAGTTGAGAATTTTAATAAATATTTAATAAAGTTATTATTTTAATACGTCCAGATATTAGTGGGTTACTCTCCTAATTTAAGATAATGCCTTGGGATCTGTAGTTGATGAAATTTTTATTTCGATATTTTCTTTTTGTGCTGGTGCTCCTAAATGACTTAGTATTAAGTATAAAGTCACATTCCCGGCAGTCGCCACAGCAATGAGTAACAACCAAATCCCTTGTCTGTTTTTAAGAAGTATACCCGCAAGCTATTGGGCTCCCTATTAGTGGCGGCGAGATCCGTTATCCTTGGATTGTGGAAATCCCCAACGCCTCCCTCTCTGCTGTCTTGGCTTTAGGAGGTTTTATGCATATGCAGCATGGAAAATTTGCTTGCAGAATTGAAGAAAGACTATAGAGCCCACCAGCAGACGTGGCTCCTATGGAATTACTTTTACTATTCTGCTGAATTCCAGTCTGCCTTCTCCTCTGTTTTCTCTTGATTTTCCATTTTCCCCCCTTCTATTGTTTCCTTTCTTTTCTACATGACATGATGTTTGTTTACATTTGTTCTTGTTCCTGAATTATTTGCCTCTGCTGTGACAGAGCTCTTGTTTCCCTCCTTCCCCTATGTTCCTCTCTGCTACCCACCTGCCATCTCTTGTTCTCCACCCTCCCCTCCGTTCCCCAGCCTCCCCCGTGCACCCTTTATTGCTGATACCTTGTTTGACTTGTTTTTTGTGATTTAACAAAATTTAAATAAAAATCTTAATGTTAAAAAAATAAATCTTTTTTTGTTCCTTTAGTTTTGTCTTGTTTTGTTCAGTTTGTTTCCCAGTATTTGTGTTTTTTTTATTTCTTATCTATTATAAGCTTTTCCATATTGTATTTACCGGGCAGGCAGGACACATGACTTTGCCATGTGATCATCCAGAGGGTTGGTCTCAGGGTGTGTCATTCATATCTGTCAGGTTCTTAGGAAAAGGATGGACAGCACTCCAAATGATTTCTTTGATCTTGTGTATTTTATTACAACATATCAGACTCCATGTATGATAAGAAGCCGCATTGTAACTTCACAAAATCATAGAGCTCGAGTACATAATCGATAAGCAATATTTCGGGCCGAGGATGCCCTTCATCAGGCCTGAAGTTCATATAATTGAGTCCTTTTGCTGGCCAGGATACACTCCATCCCCTCCAGGTGGCCCACAGTCCCTTCATGAAACAAATAGGGCTCAGGAAGAGAGAGGGAAGAGGGCGAGGGGGGAGGCCAACCCACAAGAGAGTTGGGATGCACAGGTGCAAGCCACAATTTTTCAATTTCACCACCCAGAAAGGAATATTCCACAGATGGGTTGCCCAATAATAGTGAAGGATGTGTGGGACAGCCAAACTTCTCTGCCCCTTCCCAGCCGACATGACCAACCTGGGAGTGCGGTGGCACTTGGTGTTCCATATGAACTGGAAAATGGGTCACTGTAAGTCGTGTAGTTCCGTGCGGGGAAAAGCTACCGGCAGGGTCACAAAATAATAAAGAAACTTCGGGAGGAGCGTCATCTTAACCTCCGCAATGCATCCCAGTAAGGAAATATGCCAAGGCCTCCACTTGTCTAACAAAGCCGGAGCGCACAGAAAAGACTAGGGTAGTTAGCAGAATAAAGAGAGCTGTAGGAGCGAGTGATCTGGATTCCCAGATAGTGTAGGGAAGCCGATCCCCATTGGAAATTGTAGTTACTTCGGAGGACAATCAGGAGAACCTGGGGAATATTAATAGGCAGCGCCTTGGTTTTAGAGGAGTTTATCTTATAGCCGGAGAGGTAGTTATAATCATCTATGACTCACAGCAGGTTACGTAGGGTAGTATGAGGGGCAGCGAGGGTGAGGAGGACATCGTCTGTAAAATGGGAGACCTTAATATCAGGGGAGTGCTGTATCCTGGCCACCAGCAGTTCAATACAGAGAACGAAGAAAAGGGGGGAGAAGGGACAACCTTGGCACATCCCGTAATGAATGGGGAGGAAACCGGATGACAAGTGGGGATGTTTCACTACCACCGTCAGGTGAAAATAAAGGGCCCAGATCGCCGTGATGAAGGATCCAGAAAAAGCGAAGGCCTTCAGCACGGCTAACATGAAGGATCAGTCGACACAGTCAAAGGGATTCTCAGCATCTAGACTGAAGAGGAGGGTAGGGGTAGAGTAATGATTGAGGTTGCCAATCAGGTCCACTGTCCTTCTGGTGTTGTCGACCATGTGGACGAGTAGAGGAAGTCAAGTATTTATACAGCTAGCCAGGAGTTTCATAAATATTTCCAAATAGGTATTCAGGAGGGAGATAGTTGAAGGGTGTGACTCATTTTATGTTCAACAAGATGTGATTTCTGAGTAAAAAATTTACCATGTTCTAGGCATTCATATGGCTTCTCCCCTGTGTAAGTTTTTTGATGTTCAACGAGACTTGATTTATACGTAAAACGTTTCCCACATTCTGGGCATGAAAATGGCTTATCTCCTGTATGAACTTTTTGATGTCGAACAAGATTTGATTTAAGAGCAAAACATTTACCACATTCTGGGCATGAATATGGCTTCTCCCCTGTGTGAGTTCTTTGATGTTCACCTATATCTGAATTCTGAGCAAAACATGTCCCACATTCTGGGCATGAATATGGCATCTCTCCTGTGTGAATTCTCAGATGTTCAACAAGATTTGATTTATGCGTAAAATGTTTCCCACATTCTGGGCATAAAAATGGCTTCTCTCATGTATGAACTTTTTGATGTTTAATGAGACTTGATGCCTGAATAAAACATTTCCCACATTCTGGACATGAATATGGCTTCTCCCCTGTGTGAAGTCTCTGATGTCTAACAAGATTTGATATCTGAATAAAACATTTCCCACATTCTGGGCATGAATATGGTTTCTCTCTTGTGTGAATTCTCTGATGTTTAACAAGATTTGATTTCTGAGTAAAACATTTCCCACATTCTGGGCATGAATATGGCTTCTCTCCTGTGTGAATTCTCTGATGTTTAACAAGATGTGGTTTCTGAGTAAAACATTTCCCACATTCTGGGCATGAATATGGCTTCTCCCCTGTGTGAATTCTCTCATGTTCAAGAAGAACTGATTTCTTAGTAAAACATTTCTCACATTCTGGGCATGAATATGGCTTCTCCTCTGTGTGAATTCTCTGATGTATAACATCTCTTTTGCGTCTTTTATTTTGCTTAACAGACTGTGATGAATTAGAATAAAGATCTTTCTCCTGAAGGGCTGAGGGTATATCTGGGGTAATGACATGTTCTTCATATGGATGTTGTGTGATACCATGATCCTCTGCTTTATAATCTGTAGATATCAGATGTCCCTCTGAGCTCCTGGTACAGTCATCTGACAAGAAGAAAACTGATATTACTATTATTGAATAACATAACCTTATAAGTATATTCCCCACTGAGCTGCCGCTGCCTGAGACGCTTCAGACTGTGTGAAGAAGTGAAGCCAGTGGCACAGGCAGCAAACGACGGCAGCGCGGCCTACTTCATTAGTACTCACTGTGCTGAGACGGAGGTCAGTGATAGTGAATACTAAGGAAGTGGGGCAGGAGACGCCACCACTACTTTTATTCATTGTATTGGTGCTGGTAGTGGGTGAAAGAAGCGGGCCCACCCAGTCGCAGCACTAAGGAAAAGGGGTGGTGGCACTTACATAAAGATGCATCACATAAGATTAATTTTTGGAGCAAGCTACCGGCTTCATTTTTCCAGCACCAGCACTGTTCTGATGGTGGACTTGATGGTGACCCTTTTGTGCTTTATATAGTGGTGACTCCTCACCTGGGCGGTTCCCTGTAGGAATGTCCTCCTCACACTCCTCATCACCACTCACATAGGGATCTTCCTTTATTGTCATAGATAGAGCATTAATGTCGCTCAGATCTTTATCCTGATGGAAAATCTGTAATACAAATATTATAAAGGTCAGCAGACAAATAGGGAAGTCATGGAGAAATGTTCGAGAAATGGAAAATCTGTGAAACAAATAATGTAAAAGTCACTGGAAAATGGGGAAGTCACAGAGAATGTTCTAGATCATTAATCCACATGAAGATCAAAGATGTCCTGACAGTAGCTGCAGGTCTCTGAGAAGCTGGAGAAACATATTAGATGGCGGCTCAATGACACCGCCCATGTATATAACCGTATAATACTGCTGGATAACCCAAGACTGACCACAAGGACTTCACAGCCCGTCTACACATCATAGAGAATATCTCCATCTACCTGATCATTCTGTGGAAGAAGAGGACTGGGACATCTCTCCGGTGTTGTCCTCTTACTGGATCTACCTTTAGGAAACACAGACAGGGACTGAATTCATTCTGTACATACAAATAATGGAAGCCCATGTGTATATAGTCATGTCTATTACCTGGTGATGTGAGGCGCTGGTGGTCCTCCATCATCACCTCCTTGTACAGATCCTTGTGTCCTTCTAAATACTCCCACTCCTCCCTGGAGAAATAGACAGCGACATCCTGACACCTTATAGGAACCTGACAACACAATGATACAGTCATCACCCAGACCCTTCCAGTTACTTTATAACAGTAATGTGAACCTTTTAGAGATCGGGTGCCCAAACTGCAACCAAAACCCACTAATCTATCGCAAAGTGCCAAGAAGACAATTTAACTTTAATAGATCTAAGAGATTAATGGGGGTGCAACACCCAGGGCCCCTGCTGATCAACTGTTGGTGTTTTTGCGAGCACCCTCATCCCTTCACTATTTACACTGCACAGGATCTGTTTTATAATGACCATGCAATGTTATTACAACCTGTACTAATATCCAATGTCTGCTTTAAAACAGATACTGTGTGAAATAAATAATGAAGGGCCCTACACATTACAATCTGCTCCACAGTGCCCCACACACAGTACAATCTGCTTAACAGTGGCCTCCACACAGTACAATCTGCTCCACAGTGGCCTCCACACAGTACAATCTGCTGCACAGTGGCCCTCACACAATATAATATACTCCATTGTGGCCCCCACACAGTACAATCTGCTCAACAGTGGCCCCAACACAGTATAATCTGCTCCACAATGGCCCCCATACAGTATAAAATACTCCATAGTGACCCCTACACAGTACAATCTGTTCCACAGTGCTCCCCCACAGTACAATCTACTCCACAGTGGCCTCCACACAGTACAATCTGCTCCACAGTGGCCCCCAAACAGTACAATCTGCTCCACAGTGGCCCCCAAACAGTACAATCTGCTCCATAGTGGCCCCAACAGAGTACAATCTGCCCCACAGTGGCCCCCACACAGTATAGTATACTCCATAGTGGCCCCCACAGTACAATCTGCTCCACAATGGCCCCCATACAGTATAAAATACTCCACAGTGGCCTCCACACAGTACAATCTGCTCCACAGTGGCCCCCACACAGTGCAATCTGCTCCACAGTGGCTCCAGCACAGTAAAATATGCTCCATAATGGCTCCCATACAGTATAATATACTTCACAGTGGCCAATACACAGTACAACCTGCTCCACAGTGGCCTCCCACAGTACAATCTGCTCCACAGTGGCCCCCACACAGTATAATATACTCCACAGTGGCCCACATACAGTACAATCTGCTCCACAATGGCCCCCATACAGTATAAAATACTCCATAGTGGCCTTGACAGTAAAATCTGCTCCACAGTGGCCCCCACACAGTACAATCTGCTCCACAGTGGCGCCAGCACATTACAAACTGCTCCATAATGGACTCCATATACTCCACAGTGGCCCACATACAGTACAATCTGCTCCACATTGGCCCCCATACAGTATAAAATACTCCATAGTGGCCTTGACAGTACACAGTACAGTGGCCCCCCACAGTATAATCTACTCCACAATGGCCTTCTCACAGTACAATCTGCTCCACAGTGGCCCCCACACAGTACAATCTGCTCCACAGTGGTGCCAGCACACTACAAACTGCTCCATAATGGACCCCATACAGTATAATATACTCCACAGTGGCCCACACACAGTATAATATACTCCATAGTGGCCCCCATACAGTATAAAATACTCCATAGTGGCCTCCCCACAGTACAATCTACTCCGCAGTGGCCTCACACAGTACAATCTGATCCACAGTAGCCCCCACATAGTACAATCTGCTCCACAGTGGTGCCAGCACACTACAAACTGCTCCATAATGAACCCCATACAGTATAATATACTCCACAGTGGCCCACATACAGTATAATATACTCCATAGTGGCCCCCATACAGAATAAAATACTCCATAGTGGCCTCCCCACAGTACAATCTACTCCACAGTGGCCCCAGCACAGTACAATCTGCTCCACAATGGCCGCCATACAGTATAAAATACTACATTAGTGGCCCACACACAGTACAATTTGCTCCATAGTGGGCCTGACACAGTACAATCTGCTCCACAGTGGCCCTGACAGTACAATCTGCTCCACAGTGTCCCCCGCACAGTACAATCTGTTACACAGTGGCCCTCCCACAAAGTGGCCCCACACAGTACAATCTGCTCCACAGTAGCCCCCTCACAGTATAAAATGCTCCCAAGAGCCCCCCTCAAGCTGCCTCATGCAAACCCAATAAAAGTTATTTTGCCATCCTGTTCGTTTTGGAGGTATTATACTTTGGTCTCCTCTGGGCATACTGCCTCACCTCTCCTGGGCATACTTGCTCCGGCTCTCTCAAGCATCCTCTTCGGTCCTCTTCTTCCTGCCCTAGCTTGCCCAGCGGAGGTGATTAAAAAAACAACAAACACTTACAGTAGAGAAAAAAAAGTATTTAGTCAGTCACCAATTGTGCAAGTTCTCCCACTTAAAAAGATGAGGCCGGCCTGTAATTGTCATCATAGGTAGACCTCAACTATGAGAGACAAAAGGAGAAAACAAATCCAGAAAATCACATTGTCTGATTTTTAAAGAATTTATTTGCAAATTATGGTGGAAAATAAGTATTTGGTCACCTACAAACAAGCAAGATTTCTGGCTCTCACAGACCTGTAACTTCTTTAAGAGGCTCCTCTGTCCTCCACTCATTACCTGTAGTAATGGCTCCTGTGTGACATTGTTATCAGTATAAAAGACTCCTGTCCACAACCTCAAACAGTCACACTCCAAACTCCTCTATGGTGAAGACCAAAGAGCTGTGGAAGGACACCAGAAACAAAATGGTAGCCCTGCACCAGGCTGGGAAGACTGAATCTGCAATAGGCAAGCAGCTTGGTGTGAAGAAATCACCTGTGGGAGCAATAATTAGAAAATGGAAGACATACAAGACCACTGATAATCTCCCTCCATCAGGGGCTCCACGCAAGATCTCACCCCGTGGGGTCAAAATGATCACAAGAACAGTGAGCAAAAATCCCAGAACCACACGGGGGGACCTAGTGACTGACCTGCAGAAAGCTGGGACTAACGTAACAAAGGCTACCGTCAGTAACACACTACGCCGCCAGGGACTCAGATCCTGCAGTGCCAGACGTGTCCCCCTGCTTAAGCCAGTACATATCCGGGCCCGTCTGAAGTTTGCTAGAGAGCATTTGGATGTTCCAAAAGAGTATTGGGAGAATGTCATATGGTCAGATGAAACCAAAGTAGAACTGTTTGGTAGAAACACAACTCGTGGTGTTTGGAGGAGAGTGAATACTGAGATGCATCCAAAGAACACCATACCTACTGTGAAGCATGGGGGTGGCAACATCATGCTTTGGGACTGTTTCTCTGCAAAGGGACCAGGACGACTGATCCGTGTACATGAAAGAATGAATGGGGCCATGTATTGTGAGATTTTGAGTGCAAACCTCCTTCCATCAGCAAGGGCATTGAAGATGAAACGTGGCTGAGTCTTTCAGCTTGACAATGATCCCAAGCACACCACCAGGACAATGAAGGAGCGGCTTCGTAAGAAGCATTTCAAGGTCCTGGAGTGGCCTAGCCAGTCTCCAGATCTCAACCCCATAGAAAACCTTTGGTGGGAGTTGAAAGTCCGTGTTGCCCAGCGACAGCCCCAAAACATCCCTGCTCTAGAGGAGATCTGCATGGAGGAATGGGCCGACATACCAGCAACAGTGTGTGCCAACCTTGTGAAGACTTACAGGAAACGTTTCACCTCTGTCATTGCCAACAAAGAATATAGAACAAAGTATTGAGATGAACTTTTGTGATTGACCAAATACTTTTTTCCCACCATAATTTGCAAATAAATTCTTAAAAAAATCAGACAATGTGATTTTCTAGATATGTTTTGTCATTTTGTCTCTCATAGTTGAGGTCTACCTATGATGACAATTACAGGCCGGCCTCATCTTTTTAAGTGGGAGAACTTGCACAATTGGTGGCTGACTAAATACTTTTTTTCCCCACTGTATACTCACCTCTTTTGGAATTCTGATGGTTCCCAGCATCCTCGTTGGGGCTTTGAGGTCACGTGCCCCAGAGGTCACTGCTGGGGCCTATGATTGGGCCTCAGCTGGCACGTGGAGCACGCCAGTGTACACCACGTGACTGCTAATGCCAAATCACAGACCCCGGCAGTGACCTCTGGGGCGCGTGACCTCTGGGCCCCGAAAAGATGCTGGGAATCCTCAAAGTCCAGGAGAGTAGAGTATAAGTGTTTAAAAAAAAAAAACAACAAAAAATACACAACCTCCTCCACTGGGCAAGCTACTATTGGTAAGGGGCCCAGTGATACAGTTGTGCTAAAAAGTTTACATACCTCGGCAGATTTTTTGATTTATTTTGGCCTTTTCTCAGAGAATATGAATGATAACACAAAAACTTTTTCTCCACTCATGGTTAGTGGTTGGTTGAAGCCACTTATTGTCAAACTTCTGTGTTTTCTCTTTTTAAATCATAATGACAACCAAAAACATCAAAATTACCCTGTTCAAAAGTTCCCATCCCCTGGTGATTTTGGGCTGATAACATGCCCAGAAATTGACACAAAGGGGTTTGAATGGCTACTAAAGGAAACCTCCTCCCTGTGACCTGTTTGCTTGTAATCAGTGTGTACATAAAAGCTGAGTGAGTTTCTGGGATCCAGACAGACTGTTGCATCTTTCCTCCAGCCACTGACGTTTCTGGATTGTGAGTCATGGGGAAAGCAAAAGAATTGTCCACGGATCTACAGGAAAAGGTAGTTGTACTGTATAAAACAGGAAAGGGATACAAAAAGATATCCAAGGAATTGATAATGCCAGTCAGCAGTGTTCAAACTGTGATTAACAAATGGAAACTCAGGGGCTCTGTAAAAACCAAACCACGGTCAGCTAGACCAACCAAAATGTCGGCCACAACTGCCTGGAAAATTGTTCGGGATGCAAAGAAAAAACCCCACACATAACATCAGCTGAAATACAGGACTCTCTGAAAACTATCAGTGTGGCTGTTTCAAGATGCACAATAAGGAGGCACTTGAAGAAAAATGGGCTGCATGGTCGAGCTGCCAGAAGAAAGACATTACTGCGCAAATGCCACAAAGAATCTCGCCTTCAATACACCAAACAGCACAGAGACAAGCCTCAAAACTTCTGGAACAAGGTCATTTGGAGTGATGAGACAAAAATCGAGCTTTTTGGCCACAACCATAAACGTTACATTTGGAGAGGTGTCAACAAGGCCTATGATTAAAGGAACACCATTCCTACTGTAAAGCCCGGAGGTGGATCACTGATGATGTGGGGATGTGTGAGCTTCAAAGGCTCAGGAAACTTAGTCAAAGTTGAAGGAAAGATGAATGCAGCGCGTTATCAGCAAATACTGGAGGCAAATCTGCCCTCATCAGCCAGGAAGCTGCGCATGGGACGTACTTGGACGTTCCAACATGACAACGATCCAAAACACAAGGCCAAGTCGTCCTGTCATTGACTACAGCAGAAGAAAGTGAAGGTTCTGGAGCGGCCATCTCAGTCTCCTGACCTCAATATCATTGAGCCACTCTGGGGAGATCTCATGTTTTGCCAAGAAGAATGGGCAGTTTTACCCTCTGAGAAAATAAAGAGTCTCATCCACAATTACCACAAAAGACTTCAAGCTGTCATTGATGTTAGAGGGGGCAATAAACTGTATTAAGAACTGGGGGATGTGAACTTTTGAACAGGGTCATTTTGATGTTTTTGTTTGTCATTATGATTTAAAAAGAGAAATCATTCATATTCTCTGAAAAATGGTAAAAAAAACAAAAAATCTGCTGGGGTATGTAAACTTTTTAGCACAACTGTACGTACAGTACATACATGACATAATGCCGGGCCCATTTTCCATTAATGATATGTATAGCGGTTGAGGATCCAGGCTTTCCCTGAACACTATCAGAGTGCTGTGGGGCCTCGGCCATCTCCAGCTCGCCGCGAGCCTTATACCATTCTGGGCCTGGTCACGGTCACACCACCTGCGACCACAATTGTTATTCTCCTGTACGTACCTACACTCCTGTGAAAAGCAGCTGAGCGACTTCCTTCTCCCCCCACAGTGCAGGTGCTGATGAATGACTTAATTTCGCCTGCGTTGGGGCAGAAGTCTCAATCTTCTGTCAGTATAAGCCGCAGACCCGAAGCCTACACTTAACATACTTGTACATCGACCTGAAAGGAGTGCTCCCTTGCTGGAAGATTCTGGGAAAGCTTTCCTGGATGCCCCGTTAGCGATCAATGTGTTTAGGCTATTTGGAGCCTGGCTGGGGTGACAGAGAGCATGCCCAAAGAAAGGGCACTGACTGCGCCTCTGGCACGGGAGCTATTGGTTCACCATCACGGCTGTATAATGTCCCAGCATTCCCAGCAGTGTCACCTCTCCAGTCAGCAGCTCCAGCATCTTGTTGGTGAGTTCTAGGGTCTTCTGTCCATTGATCTCCTCCTGTATTAGGGGGTGAGGTGGAGGCCTCAGGATTGGGCTCAGGGTTCCTCCATATCCTTCATACACAGGAGCCTGACAGCGCCCACTAGAGGTCTTCTTCACTACTGTGTAATCCTGGTTATGGGGAGACACATTAATAAATATCACTACATACATGTCCAGAGTCCATCACCTCTCCAGTCATATCATCTGTTATTACTATAGATAAGAATGATGTAATGTGACATCATCAGAATCTCTCACCTCTCCAGTAAGCTGGTAGATGATCTCTAGGGTGAGATTTAATAGACTTTCCGCCATCTTGTTCCTGTCTCTTTCCATCCTCGATGGATAAATCAGGAATATTCTCTTATATAGAAGATACTGAGAGGATTCTATATTGTAGGAACCTGAATGGAGAGAAGATGAGACAATGTAATCACTACACGGAATCCCATGTAATAAATAGAACAGCTGAGTCACATTATTATGACCACCTCCTACTTCTGACGTCGGCAGCGTGTAGCTCAGGAAGGAAGTGACTTGTTGTGGGCCGGCTTGGTTGGTATATAAGGTGTGTGATAGGCTGAACAGAATCTCATTGTTGTCATGAATAAAGGGGGCGTTTTAACAGAGTTGCAAAAAGGATGATAATTGCCTGTCGGGCCAAGGGTGACAGTATTTCTCCAACAGTGCAGGTTGTGAACTTTTCAGGTGACACTTTGGTGAAAGTGTTTTGTGAGTGGAGAAATGGTCCATTGGGAATAACCAACGCTGAAATTGTTACGAGCTGAAATCAAGTCAAATATTTCAAATAGTTCATTTTTTAACAGAATTGAATACTTAACAATTTGTCGAAATAAAATGACCTTTGTGACCTACATTGTGCAGTGAACATACAGAGGAGACGTGTCTGTGACGTGGGCTGGGGTTCTGGCATCACCTGACAGCCTCGCAGCTAATAATGAATGGTAGGCGGAGACCTTACAGTGCTGATGTCATTTTGGCTATTTTGGGATGTGATCAAGCTGAGAGACACCTATGTTATCATCATCACTGTATATTCCAAAAGAATTGCTCCATTTTGAACTAGAAAACAACAACAACAGTGCAATAGAAATACAGAATAGAAGGAGGACAAGTGGAGTGAAGTGGAGTTATATGTAATCAATTACAGGCAGAGAAATCATAGGAGTGGGGGAGGGAGAATTTCTGCACTGTGCTATAAGTCTGACTGCTGCCGTTGTCAGATTGATCTATGAATGTCCACAGTGTGTCTTACATTGTTTTTACTGATGAAGTCAGTCCTGTTATTGAAAAATATTTTGTTAATGATTTTTTGGGCAATATTTTTTTTTTTATTCATACAAAGTGCAGTTCTAATGAGAAAAACACTGACACAGCCTGTTCTAGTCTGAACTATCTCCGTTTGTTAAAATGTGACTAAACTTTCGGACAACTTTTGATTTTCTGGCAGTATCTGTATCATTGATAATTTTTGTTATATACTTTATTAACAAATTTTCTCTCTTTCTATGAAATCCTGCATCACTTTCTTTGCTTCTCTATTGAAATCTGTCTTCTTACCGTGTATTCAAAATAAAGACACTGAAGCCTCCCCGCAGCGGGGTCAGGATTTTACAATCTCACTAAGCCATCCTCCTGTTTTCAACAACTGTTCTCACTCTGCACAATGTAACTGACCTCAGAGTTTAGTCACTGCCTGTTAAATATTATTAGATTACAATATTCATGACCTGTAATGTTAATTCTAGTCTGCTGACAACACTCTACTATCTTACGGTACATGGTGTGGTTAGGGTGCACTTATTTTAGTGTTTTCCAAATACAGTTGCAAAGAGTTTAAGGATGCTGGGGAACGCTCCTTCTCATGAATATATATGATTGACAGACACATGTCGGGGTCTGTCTGTCTTTCTCTGATACCTTGAGAGATGTCGGGATTGTCCCACAGAGGCCAACACACAGATGAACAAGCAAGAACCAAGATGGAACTGCAAGAAATCCAGATTAAAGAAACCCAACTCTGAGCTTCTCCCATGATGTAAGCTAATAAGACATTGACTGATATTTCTGTTATTCTGGAAGTTTTTCCTTTATCTATTTTTCCATGAAGACTTTAATACATTTCCATGGTTTTATAAGAAGCCAAGTCCTCCAATAATGTTACCTTATGGGTCATCACATGAGTAAGAATTCACCCAAGAATAAAGTATTTTACACTCCCCTAGGGGTGGGACATTGCTCAGAGTTCATATATATACTGCCATATGTTCATGTGTTTTTATGCTGTTATACACTTTGCACTTGATAAAGGGGTTTATAACCCTGAAACGCGTCATGATGTTTCCTGTATATTCTCCAAATAAAGGTTCTTGTGAGCTCAGAATCTCAAGTGCGCAGAGTGCCTATATGGGAGCTATCACCTTCCTGCCATGTTCCTCTGACTGTGTATGGAGGACGGGGTTGTGTAAAATTAAGAGAAAATGAGGGGTGGGTCAGATCTATCAGTTATATCTCGGGGACTATAAAACATAGAAATTTGGTGTGATATGAAAAAGGAAATTCTCTTCTTTCATATGATACTAAGGTTGCAGGGCTATCTGTATTTTTTCCAGAGATATCACTGGTTGATAACACATCCGACACCCACCGGCTGCACCAGCAGGTACAGACATAACTAGATGGTTCCTATGTTCCAGCAGGTACAGACATAACTAGATGGTTCCTATATTCCAGCAGGTACAGACATAACTAGATGGTTCCTATGTTCCAGCAGGTACAGACATAACTAGATGGTTCCTATGTTCCAGCAGGTACAGACATAACTAGATGGTTCCTATGTTCCAGCAGGTACAGACATAACTAGATAGTTCCTATGTTCCAGCAGGTACAGACATAACTAGATGGTTCCTATGTTCCAGCAGGTACAGACATAACTAGATGGTTCCTATGTTCCAGCAGGTACAGACATAACTAGATGGTTCCTATGTACCAGCAGGTACAGACATAACTAGATGGTTCCTATGTTCCAGCAGGTACAGTCATAACTAGATGGTTCCTATGTTCCAGCAGGTACAGACATAACTAGATGGTTCCTATGTTCCAGCAGGTACAGACATAACTAGATGGTTCCTATGTTCCAGCAGATAACTCTGACCCCATGGATTTCTGGGACAATAGGTTAGAGCAGTGGAAGGAGCCAGCCCAGTGTGCCATGGGAGTTTTTATCCAGCCTCAAGTGTACTGGCTGAGAGGGTGTTCGGTGCTGCCCGTGGTGTTGTAACGTCTAGAACGACCAAACTGTTCACTGATAGCAGGGGAAAAATTACTTTAATCAAAATGAATCAGACATGGATCAATGAGGATTGTCACACACCTCCGGCTGATGCCACTGAATAGAGCTGCCACTATCTCCTGTATAATGGTCCATTTACTGTACTGCTGATGATGCCTGCTACTCCTAAACAGCCGGACATGTCTCTCCCTCTCTCCCTGCTCTCTCTCTCGCTCTCCCTGCTCTTTCTCTCTCGCTCTCCCTGCTCTCTCTCTCGCTCTCCCTGCTCTCTCTCTCGCTCTCCCTCGCTCTCTCTCTCTCCCTGCTCTCTCTCTCTCCCTGCTCTCTCTCTCTCGCTCTCCCTGCTCTCTCTCTCGCTCTCCCTGCTCTCTCTCTCTCCCTGCTCTCTCTCTCTCGCTCTCCCTGCTCTCTCTCTCTCGCTCTCCCTGCTCCCTCTCTCGCTCTCCCTCGCTCTCCCTGCTCTCTCGCTCTCCCTCTCTCCCTGCTCTCTCTCCCTGCTCTCTCTCGCCTCTCTCTCGCTCTCCCTGCTCTCTCTCTCGCTCTCCCTGCTCTCTCTCTCCCTGCTCTCTCATCCCATAAGCCTTCTTTCCCCTACACTGCTACTCCCATACCTACCCCTTATCTATCCTATACCCTATGACCCTTGCTGAGTGGAGAGGGACTGTGCTATGTGTATGTGTGCAGGGATTATTGTTGGGGTATTTGGGCTTTATTTATTAGATATTATTAACCCCATCAATTCTCCTTTTTCACCAGCCTACATGAAACTAATTCTTGACTACCAGGAGAAGCTGCCTTCCTTTATGGATGAGATGGTGGCCAGGATATACAGAATCCTGTTGATATCGCTGATGGTTTTCGAACCTATTATAACAATTTCTACAATATCCACGGCCAATCTGCAGATCTGTCTCCTGAGGCATTGCAGGCTAATACAGGAGTATGTTGAGGAGACCGCTCTCCCCACGATTCCTGCTGACACTAAGTCCTCCCTAGATGAGCCTTTATCGCTTCAGCTATCAGATCAACCTCTCCAGGCAAGTCCCCAGGCCCTGATGGCTTTATGCCACAGCTCGACAAATGCTTTACTGAGCTACTTGTCCCCACATTACTAAAATATTCAACGGGACAGATGATCAGACCCCACCAATCCCTGTTAGCCCTTATGTACTGAGAAAGTAAAAAAGCAAACAGTGCCAAGCGCTAATAGCGTAATACTGTGGGATACAGTCAATGTAAAACAGTAAGTTGAGTATATGCTCACCTTGGTGAGTTGTGATGAGCTCACAACTACTTAAATGGCATGAAGGAGTAATTCCACTGTGTTGGTGGACCTCAGGCAGCAGCTCCAAGCCTCAGCAACATGGTAATGGTGATAACAACTGTTAGCCCTTATAACAGTCATCCCAAATCCTGGTAAAGATCCCGTCTGCTGCGCGAGCGATCGTCCAATCTCCCTCATTAATGTAGATGTAAACTGTTCTCTAGCCGTCTATCTTCTGTAATTCACACATTGATCCACAAGGACCAGGTGGGTTTCGTTTGTGTGAAAGAGGTCAGGGACAATGTTAGCAAAACTTTGTTGGTATTGTCTAGAGCAAAGGAGTGTGGTCATCTTCTATGTCTGCTGTAGGTTGACTCTTAGAAGGCCTTTGACCATGTGCACTTAATGGCCACGCTCGCTCAAGTAGTCATTGTGGTCATCTTTAAGAGCAAAATCTTATCCCTCTATGCTGACCTTGTGGATCAGGTTGGAGTGATGTCCGCGCACTTCCTGGTCCATAATGATAATAGACAGGGATGCCCTCTATTATGTCCCACTCTTACATGTACTCATTATTGAGCACCTGGCGGCTGCCCTCCGGTGATGCCCCATTGTACATGGTCATCAAATGGGTACTCGGCAGGTGAAGTCAGCTCTTTATACAGACGACCTCCTGTTATATGTTCCCAGCCCCGTATATTGTTCTCCTCAATCTTGAAGAATTCCATCAGTTCGGTAACCTGAGTAACTTTAAAGTGAATATAACTAAGGCCTTGAATGTCACATTGTCTGCTGCAGAGGTCAATTCTCTGCCCCACCAATCCTCCTTCTATTGGCAAACTACCTAAATTAAATACCTAGGGGTACAGGTCCCTAGATCTCTCCCCTTTTTGTATCATTTCAACTATTATCCATTTCTAGAGTCCATTTGTTATGATGCAGTTTTCACTCAGCATACAAAAATAGTCACAAAACCAGAATTGCCAACTTCTATGGTAAAAACTGCTACCAAGATACCACACACCTAAATTGACACCAAAACCAGCCTCCGGACGTTTTCACCAGAGCCCCTAGTGGTGAAGATGGGCTTTGCAGGTTCCATCAGCCGGCGTTAGTAACAACTAACAGTGTACCACAAGTTGGCGCATTACAGGTAGCAGCAGACCCAGAATCTCAGACTACTGACCATAGGCACGTAGGACCTGACTGCTGACAAGAAGGTTCACCTACACGAGCATCCAAAACCTTCCAAGCAGATGAAAACCTGCGAAGAAACCTCTGTGGCTGCAGAGCAGCCGTGAGAGCGGCAAGACTCAGCGACAAGGAAACAGAGCAGTCATTTATCCGGTTGGTAGTAGAGATGGCAGTAACATACAAACAGGAGCAGCAGTGGCGCGGTCGTCTATCCAGTTGGCAGCAAGATGGCAGCGAGGTACAGAGCATAAAGCCAAGGCAGGTCCAGGAGAAGCCAATGGTCAGAACCCAAGAGACACGTGAGCCCAACAAATAGACAGGAGCAAAGTCACACAAAGAAGCCAGGGGTCAGGAACACAGGAGCAAAATGCAGAGACAAAAGCCCAACCAACAGGGAACTAACTAAAAGCAACCAAGTCCATACAAGAGTGACATTTTAAAGACCCAGAAACCAACAGGCGATCAAACCTTAAAGGGGAACACACACCAAATAGAAAAAAACATCAGAGGGAAGCTGGTACACTTATAGCAGCAATCACAGAAGTTCCAGCTGTACTCCTAACAGTACTCCCCTTCTATGAAGGCCCACCGGGCCTCTAAAAACTGGACCGGCCTTAAAAGGAAATCTCCTATGAAAATTTCTGACCAATACCTGAGCATGAACTGAGCTGGCTGGTTCCCAGGAACGATCCTCCGGACCATAACCCTTCCAATGAATGAAATATTGTAACACCCCTCTGACTCTACATGAATCCACAATCTTGGCCACCTCATACTCCTGGTTACCCTCAACCTGAACAGGCGGGGGTGGTCTGTCTGATGGAAGCATTGATGGAATATATTTTTTAAGACATGATTTATGAAACACTTTATGGATTCTAGAAGACTGTGGAAGAGCCAAGTGAAAAGACTGTGGATTAATAACCTCAACAATCTCATATGGTCCAATAAACCTAGGACCCAATTTATGTGAAGGGACTCTCAATCTCAAATTTCTAGAAGAAAGCCAAACCTTCTCCCTCAGAGAAAATACAGGACCAACAGAACGAGTTCGGTCTGCATTTCCTTTAGAAATGATCTGAGACTTCCTCAACTTTTATTGAATTTGAGTCCAAACCGAGCACAATCTCTCAGCTTCACAATTCACTTCAGGAATATCAGTAACAGAGGAAAAAGAAGAGAAATGAGGATGAAAGCCAAAATTACAAAATAAGGTGAAGAATTCAAAGAAGCATGATGGTGATTATTTATAGCAAACTCAGCCAAAGACAAATAATTCACCCATTCTGACCGGTTATCAGAGACAGAACACCTCAAATACTGCTCCAGAGTCTGGTTGAAGCGTTCAGTCTGTCCATTCGTTTCAGCATGAAAAAAAGGAAGAAAAGGACAATTGTATTCCTAAATGAGCACAAAACACCTTCCAAAATTTAGCGACAAACTGAACCCCTCTATCAGAAACAATATCATCAGGAACATCAGGAATTCTGACTACATGATCTAGAAACAACTTAGAAAGGGTCTTTGCATTGGGCAATTGGGATAAAGGAATAAAATGACACATCTTACTAAATCTATCCACAACCGACCAAATCACAGAATTTCCTCTAGAAACAGGCAAATCAGTAAAAAAATCCATGGAAATATGAGTCCAAGGTCTCTTGGGAATAGGCAGAGGAACCAATTCACCTATAGGTCTGACCCTAGGAACTTTAGTTTGAGCACAGGTTTCACATGCAGAGACATAAGCCACTATATCTGAGACTTAGAGGGACACCAATAATACCAGGGCACTAGTCTCTTAGTACCAGATATTCCTGGGTGACCACACAAAACAGAATCATGCAATGCTTAATAATCTGAGTCTAAATTGAGGGGGCACAAACAATTTCCCCTTTGGCATATCCTGAGGAACTAACAACTGATTCTTTCTGATCTCTATAGCTAAATCTGAAGAAACAGCAGAAATCACAATTCCTTCAGGAAGAATAGGCTAAGGCTGAGGATTGGAAGTCTGGGAAGGACAAAAGCTTCTAGACAAGGCGTCCGTCTTCACATTCTTGGATCCAGGTCTAAATGTCACAACAAAATTAAACCTAGTAAAAAACAATGCCCATCTCGCCTGTCTAGGGTTTAACCTCTTAGCTGACTCCAGAAAAGTAAGATTTTTATGGACAGTTAACAGTCACCTTATGTCTATGTTCCTCTAGAAAATGTCGCCACTCCTCAAAGACCCACTTGATGGCCAACAACTCCCGATTTCCAATATCATAGCTCCTTTCTGAAGAGAACTTTCGAGAAAAGAAGTCACAAGGCCGAAACTTGGCGAAAGAGGAGGAGCCCTGCGATAATACAGCTCCTACTCAGAAGCATCAACCTCAACAATAAAAGCACTATTAAGATCAGGCTGAACAAGAACTGGGGCCTTGGTGAAGGCCTGTTTTAGAAATTCAAAAGAGTCTACTGCCCCTTGACTCCAAGCTGACAAGTCAGCACCTTTCTTAGTAAGATCAGTTTGGGGTTTAGCCACAGTGGAAAAATTATGAATAAACTTTCGATAGTAATTGGCAAACCCTAAATATCTCTGCAATGCCTTTAAGGAGGTAGACTGTGCCCAATCTAATATAGCCTGAACCTTAGCTGGAACCATGCTAACTGCAGAGGAAGACAGAACATAACCTAAGAAAGACAATTGCTGAACTCCAAAAAGACATTTCTCCAACTCTGCATATAAATGATTCTCTCTAAGAACATGTAACACAGATCTGACATGCTTAACATGTGTGTCCCAATCAGAAGAGAAAATCTAAATATCATCCAAATAAATGATCACAAATTATCCAATAAAATTACGAAAGATCATTAACAAAATTCTGAAAAACAGCAGGTGCATTACCTAATCTAAAAGGCATCACCAGATACTCGTAATGCCCCTCTGGTGTATTAAAGGCCGTCTTCCACTCATCCCCCTCCTGGACCCGGATCAGATTATAAGCCCCACGTAAATCAAGTTTTGAAAATCATTTAGCTCCAGAGATCTGATGTAATAAATCCGGGATGAGTGGAAGAGGATACTGGTTTTTGATAGTAACCTTGTTTAGACCCCGGTAATCTATACATGGTCTCAGACCACCATCTTTTTTCTTAACAAAAAAGAATCCTGCCCATGCTGGAGAAACAGAGGGGCGAATATGACCCTTACGGAGAGAATCCTTAACGTAATCTCTCATGGCTTGTCTTTCTGGCTCAGATAAATTATATAACCGCCCCTTAGGTAATTTAGAATCAGGTATCAGATCTATTGCACAGTCATATGATCTATGGGGCGGAAACAAATCTGACCAAATTCAGCAAAGACATCATCAAAGTCTTGACTATAATCAGGAAGAGATGTAGAGACAGAAGCGAGATTGAGAGTGATACATGATGTAAAGCAAGCAGAGTTCCACTTAATAATATCCCCTAGTCTCCAATCATCAACTGGGTTATGTACCTGTAACCAGGGTAGACCCAAGACTACTTCAGAAGGTAAATTTTCCAACACAAAGAAAGTGATTCGGAATGTACTGTACCTACCACAATAGTAAGGGGAGGAGTAATGAATTTAGCTGATCTTTGAGACAATGGAATAGAATCAATTGTGGTCACTGAGACTGGACTTTCTAGGGGAATCAAAGGCAAGCACAGACTGAGCTACACGCGCATCAGGAAAATTAGCCACCGAACCACAATCCACTAAAGCATTACCGTGGAAACTCTGATTAGAAAATTGACTCCTACAAGGTAAGACTACCTTCTGATGGGATATCTCCTAAAATTTTTCTGATCATTTAAAGACATGGTAGATCCAAGTTACATTAGCTCAGGGTGACCACCTTCAAAACTCAGAACAATAATCTTCAGCGGGTCTCCGACCCTGACGTAATGAAAGAAAATTAGCCTCAGCAACTCCTTGATGGTCCGGTTCATCATATAACAGAC
Source organism: Leptodactylus fallax (assembly GCA_947044405.1). NCBI lineage: Eukaryota > Metazoa > Chordata > Amphibia > Anura > Leptodactylidae > Leptodactylus > Leptodactylus fallax. The sequence continues at coordinate 253,143 of CAMRHE010000423.1, forward strand.
CCAGGGCTGTAAAATACTTATCCGCTGCGGATAACTCTGGGGCTTGTGGACTTACAATAAAGGGCCAGGATTGCAGATCACCTTGCAGGAGAGAGATTACTATGGCTACCTGTTGCTGCTGAGTTCAAGATGAATAAGGCTGGAGATGAAAATACAATTTACAGCTCTCCAGAAAATTAACAAAAGTCTTCCTATCACCATGGAACACTCCAGTACTTTTTTGGGCTGGTTATTCTGTTACGATCAAATGCAGTTTTCACTCTGAAAATAGTCACAAAACCAGGACTGCCGACTACTATGGTACAAACTGCTACCAAAGGTACCGCACACCTAAATTGATACCAAAACCAACCTCCGGACGTCTTCACCAGAGCCCCTAGTGGTGGAGATGGACTTTGCAGGTTCCTTTGGCCGGCGTTAGTAACAACTGAACAGTGTACCACATGTTGGCGCACCACAGGTACCAGCAGACCCAGAATCTCAGACTGCTCACCATAGGAACGTAGGACCTGACCGATGATAGGAGGGTTCGTCTATTCAGACGTCCAGAGTATGGGTGAGGACAAAGTGACCTCCGTGGCTGCGGAGCAGCTGTTAGAGCTGTAAGGAAACAGAGTGGTCGTCTATCTGGTCGGCAGCAGACATGGCAGTAACATACCAACAGGAGTAGCAATGGAGTGGTCGTCTATCCGGTAAGGCAGCAAGATGGCAGCGAGGTACAGAGCATAAGGCAAAGGCAGGTCCAGGAGAAGCGCAATGGTCAGAACCCAACAGACACGTGAGCCCAGTCAGTAACCAGAAGTGAAGTCACACAACGAAGCCGGGGGTCAGGAACACAAGAGCTAATTGTACAGACAAAAGCCAAACTAACAGGACAAAAACTAAATAACCAAGTTCAAGCAAGAAGACCCAGAAACCAACAGGTGATAAAGCCTTAAAGGGGAACACACACCAAATAAAAAAGACATTAGAGGGAAGTTGGTGCACTGATAGCAGCAATCACTGAGGTTCCAGCTCTACTCCTAACAGGTCCGTCTTCAATATTTGGTGAGAAACATATTCTATACTACATTTGTTCTCACCTATAACAGTATCGCACTATTATTCATGTATTATTTGTATATGAGCTGAATAAGGGAATATATAGTTGGAAAATGTGACAGAACAGAGGCTAAAAAATTCTCCACAAAATTGTAGCAGTCGGTGAATGAGGAGAATGAGTGACCCTTCTGTGCTTTATATAGTGGTGACTGCTCACCTGGGCGGTTCCCTGTAGGAATGTCCTCCTCACACTCCTCATCACCACTCACATAGGGATCTTCCTTTATTGCCATAGATAGAGCATTAATGTCCTTCAGATCTTTATCCTGATGGAAAATCTGAGAAACAAATAATGTAAAAGTCACCGGACAAATGGGGAAGTCACAGAGAATGTTCTAGATCATTAATCCGCATGAAGATCAAAGATGTCCTGACAGTAGCTGCAGGTCTCTGAGAAGCTGGAGAAACATATTAGATGGCGGCTCAATGACACCGCCCATGTATATAACCATATAATACTGCTGGATACAACAAGACTGACCACAAGGACTTCACAGCCCGTCTACACATCATAGGGAATATCTCCATCTACCTGATCATCCTGTGGAAGAAGAGGACTGGGACATCTCTCCGGTGTTGTCCTCTTACTGGATCTACCTGTAGGAAACACAGACAGGGACTGAATTCATTCTGTACATACAAATAATGGAAGTCCATGTGTATATAGTCATGTCTATTACCTGCTGATGTGAGGGGCTGGTGGTCCTCCATCATCACCTCCTTGTACAGATCCTTGTGTCCTTCTAAATACTCCCACTCCTCCATGGAGAAATAGACAGCGACATCCTGACACCTTATAGGAACCTGACAACACAATGATACAGTCATCACCCAGACCCCTCCAGTTACTGTATAATGTCCCAGCATTCCCAGCAGTGTCACCTCTCCAGTCAGCAGCTCCAGCATCTTGTTGGTGAGTTCTAGGATCTTCTCGTCATTGATCTCCTCCTGTATCAGGGGGTGAGGTGGAGGCTCCGGGATTGGGCTTAGGGTTCCTCCATATCCTTCATACACAGGAGCCTGACAGCGCCCACTAGAGGTCTTCTTCACTACTGTGTAATCCTGGTTATGGGGAGACACATTAATAAATATCACTACATACATGTGCAGAGTCCATCACCTCTCCAGTCATATCATCTGTTATTACTATAGATAAGAATGATGTAATGTGACATCATCAGAATCTCTCACCTCTCCAGTAAGCTGGTAGATGATCTCTAGGGTGAGATTTAATAGACTTTCCGCCATCTTGTTCCTGTCTCTTTCCATCCTTGATGGATCAATCAGGAATATTCTCTTATATAGAAGATACTGAGAGGATTCTATATTGTAGGAACCAGAGTGGAGAGAAGATGAGACAATGTAATCACTACACGGAATCCCATGTAATAAATAGAACAGTTGAGTCACATTATTATGACCACCTCCTACTTCTGACGTCGGCAGCGTGTAGCTCAGGAAGGAAGTGACTTGTTGTGGGCCGGCTTGGTGGGTATATAAGGTGTGTAATAGGCTGAACAAAATCTCATTGTTGTCATGAATAAAGGGGACGATTTATTAGAGGTGGAAATGGGATGATTATTGGCTGTCGGGCCAAGGGTGACAGTATGGGCTGCATGGTGGAGTTGCCAGAAGAAAGTCATTACTGCGTTAATGCCACAAAGAATCTCGCCTTCAATACACCAAACAGCACAGAGAAAAGCCTCAAAACTTCTGGAACAAGGTCATTTGGAGTGATGAGACAAAAATCGAACTTTTTGACCACAACCATAAACGTTACATTTGGAGAGGTGTCAATAAGGCCTATGATGAAAGGAACACCATTCCTACTGTAAAGCCCGGAGGTGGATCACTGATGATGTGGGGATGTGTGAGCTTCAAATGCTCAGGAAACTTGGTCAAAGTTGAAGGAAAGATGAATGCAGCACGTTATCAGCAAATACTGGAGGCAAATCTGCCCTCATCAGCCAGGAAGCTGCGCATGGGACGTACTTGGACGTTCCAACATGACAACGATCCAAAACACAAGGCCAAGTCGACCTGTCATTGGCTACAGCAGAAGAAAGTGAAGGTTCTGGAGTGGCCATCTCAGTCTCCTGACCTCAATATCATTGAGCCCCTCTGGGGAGATCTCAAGCGCGCAGGACATGCAAGACAGCCCAGGAATTTACAGGAACTGGAGACTTTCTGCCAAGAAGAATGGGCAGTTTTACCATCTGAGAAAATAAAGAGCCTCATCCACAACTACCACAAAAGACTTCAAGCTGTCATTGATGTTAGAGGGGGCAATACACGGTATTAAGAACTGGGGGATGGGAACTTTTGAGCAGGGTCATTTTGATGTTTTTGGTTGTCATTATGATTTAAAAAGAGAAAACACAGAAGTTTGACAATAAATGGCTTCAACCAAGTTTTTATATTATTCATATTCTCTGAAAAAATGCCAAAAAATTAAAAAATCTGTCGGGGTATGTAAACTTTTTAGCACAACTGTAACATAAGATTTTAGCTGAGCAGGACGGGGCCATTTTGGGATGTTGAAGCTGAGAGACACTTATGTTATCATCATCACTGTATGCTCCAAAGAAATTGCTCCATTTTCTACTTGAAAATAACAACAACAGTGCAATAAAAGTACAGAATAGAAGGAGGACAAGTGGAGTGAAGTGGAGTTATATGTAATCAATTACAGGCAGAGAAATCATAGGAGTGGGGGAGGGAGGATTTCTGCACTGTGCTATAAGCCTGACTGCTGCAGTTTGCACAGAGTTCCACAGACAGTGGATAGTTAACCCTTTCATTGCCAATAACTTAATTTTGTTCAGTCTTTTTTCTGATAGAGCAGTTTTTTTGGTAATACATTGTCAGATTGATCTATGAATATCCACAGAGTGTCTTATATTGATTTTACTCTTGAAGTCAGTTCTGTTATTCAAAAATATTTTGTTAAAGGTTTTTTGGGAAATATTTTTTTTTTTTTTTAAATCCATACAAAGGGCAATTCTAATGACATAACACTGACACAGCCTGTTCTAGTCTGAACTATCTCCGTTTGTTAAAGAGTAACTAAACTTTCAGACAACTTTTGATTTTCTGGCAGTATCTGTATCATTGAGAATTTTTGTTATATACTTTATTAACAAATCTTGTCTCTTTCTATGAAATCCTGCATCGCTTTCTTCTTTCTTTGCTTCTCTATTGAAATCTGTCCCTGTCTCTGACTGTGTATGGAGGACGGGGCTGTGTAAAATGAAGAGAAAATGCGGGGCAGGTCAGATCTATCAGTTATATCTCAGGGTCTATAAAACATAGAAATTTGGTGTAATATGAAAGAGGAAATTCTCTTCTTTCATATGATACTAAGGCTGCAGGGCTATCTGTATTATTTCCAGAGATATCACTGGTTGATAACACAGTTGGGATTAGGATATTTATAGGCAGCCGCTCTTTCATATGACACAAGAAGCAGCAAATGTCTATGTTTTATAATGGCCAAGATATAACTGTATGAAGTCCGGGTCACTCAGTCAGTAATCCAATAAAAATCTGAAAAGTGTGAGGTGCAAAGTCTTCAGCCCCCTATAGTAATACTTTGTAGAGTCGCCTTTGGCTGCAATTCCAGCTCCAAGTCTTTTGGGCTCGGTCTCTACCAGCTTTGCACATCTAGAGATGAGATTTCTGCCCCTTCTTCTTCTTCTTTGCAGCCAGATTGGATGGAGCGTCTGTGAGCAGTAATTTTCATGTCTTGCCACAGATGCTCAATGGGATTTAGGACTTAAATTAGTGAATTAGTTATGAAGCTCTGCATCCCTATATAAGTAGATACAGGTTGTGGGGGGAGCATTTCCTTATGGAAAAATCTTTTTAAGCGGGGGGGTTTTACATGGGGGTTTTTGGGGGAGAACAGGGGAGAAGGAGGGGTTTAAAAAAAAAAAAAAAAAAAATTTTTTTTTTTTTTTGTTATATTTTTGTTGTTTTTTTTTTTTTTTTTTTTTTTTTTTTTTTTTTTCTAACTCCCCTCCCTTTTTTCCCCCAATTGCACACTATCCATATCAGTCCTCTCTCCTCCATCTCTACCACCAGTGCACACTATCCATATCAGTCCTCTCTCCTCCCCTCCATCTCTACCACCAGTGCACACTATCCATATCAGTCCTCTCTCCTCCATCTCTACCACCAGTACACACTATCCATATCAGTCCTCTCTCCTCCATCTCTACCACCAGTGCACACTATCCATATCAGTCCTCTCTCCTCCCCTCCATCTCTACCACCAGTGCACACTATACATATCAGTCTCCCCTCCCTCTCCCTCCATCTCTACCACCAGTGCACACTATACATACCAGTCCTCTCTCCTCCATCTCTACCACCAGTGCACACTATCCATACCAGTCCTCTCTCCTCCATCTCTACCACCAGTGCACACTATCCATATCAGTCCTCTCTCCTCCCCTCCATCTCTACCACCAGTGCACACTATCCATATCAGTCCTCTCTCCTCCCTCCATCTCTACCACCAGTGCACACTATCCATATCAGTCCTCTCCCCTCCATCTCTACCACCAGTACACACTATACATATCAGTCCTCCCCTCCATCTCTACCACCAGTGCACACTATCCATACCAGTCCTCTCTCCTCCATCTCTACCACCAGTGCACACTATCCATATCAGTCCCTCTCTCCTCCATCTCTACCACCAGTGCACACTATACATATCAGTCCTCTCTCCTCCATCTCTACCACCAGTACACACTATCCATATCAGTCCCCTCTCTCCCCCCCTCCATCTCTACCACCAGTGTACACTATCCATATCAGTCCTCTCTCCTCCATCTCTACCACCAGTGCACACTATCCATATCAGTCCTCTCTCCTCCCCCATCTCTACCACCAGTACACACTATCCATATCAGTCCTCTCTCCTCTATCTCTACCACCAGTGTACACTATACATATCAGTCCTCTCTCCTCCATCTCTACCACCAGTGTACACTATCCATATCAGTCCTCTCCTCCTCCCCTCCATCTCTACCACCAGTGCACACTATCCATATCAGTCCCTCTCCTCCCCTCCATCTCTACCACCAGTACACACTATCCATATCAGTCCTCTCCTCCATCTCTACCAACAGTGCACACTATCCATATCAGTCCTCTCTCCTCCATCTCTACCACCAGTACACACTATCCATATCAGTCCTCTCTCCTCCATCTCTACCACCAGTACACACTATAGATATCAGTCCTCTCTCCTCCATCTCTACCACCAGTACACACTATCCATATCAGTCCTCTCTCCTCCCCTCCATCTCTACCACCAGTGCACACTATCCATATCAGTCCTCTCTCCTCCATCTCTACCACCAGTACACACTATAGATATCAGTCCTCTCCCCTCCCCCATCTCTACCACCAGTACACACTATACATATCAGTCCCTCTCTCCTCTATCTCTACCACCAGTACACACTATACATATCAGTCCTCTCCACCATCTCTACCACCAGTGCACACTATCCATATCAGTCCTCTCTCCTCCATCTCTACCACCAGTACACACTATCCATATCAGTCCTCTCTCCTCCCCTCCATCTCTACCACCAGTGCACACTATCCATATCAGTCTCTCTCTCCTCCCCTCCATCTCTACCACCAGTACACACTATACATATCAGTCCTCTCTCCTCCATCTCTACCACCAGTGCACACTATCCATACCAGTCCTCTCTCCTCCATCTCTACCACCAGTGCACACTATCCATATCAGTCCTCTCTCCTCCATCTCTACCACCAGTACACACTATACATATCAGTCCTCTCTCCTCCATCTCTACCACCAGTGCACACTATCCATATCAGTCCTTCTCTTCTTCCTTTCCCCATGTACAGCTCTCACACACTTTTCACTCTCTTCTAACACCCTAATCCCTATACTGCTTTTAGCAGTGAAACCAAACATAAACATCCACATAAATCATTGAACCTCCTTCTGTCTTTGTCCATTTTGCTCCTCCTAGCTGCTGGGGACATCTCTCCAAACGCTGGCCCTCCTTCTTTCCCTAATTTTTCCTCTTCCTACACACACAGGAATCCTACAAACCTAATCAATATTTACCGTGTTCCCTCTTCTTATCTTTCTCCTGTCTCTTTTAACTGCTCTCTCTGGAACGCCCACTCAGTGTGTAACAAACTAGAATATATTAATGACTTATTCCTCACTAAATCTCTCATCCTGCTTGCCTTTACTGAAACCTGGATCCAGCAGTATGATACGGCCTCCCCTGCTGCTCCGTCTCATGGTGGCCTACAATTCTCACACACCTCTAGGCCTGACAACAGGAAGGGTGGAGGGGTAGGGTTACTTCTGTCACCGCAGTGCACTTTTCAGGCCATCCCACCGATACCCTCACTCACATTCCCCTCATTTGAAGTCCATGCTATCAGACTTTTCCGCCCACCCTCCTTACATTTAGCTGTGATCTACCGTCCCCCCGGCTCACCCTACCAATTTCTGGATCACTTCGCTTCTTGGCTTCCCCTATTTTTATCCTGTGAAATTCCTGCCCTCATCATGGGTGACTGTAACATCCCCACTGACACCCCTGTCTCCCCAGCTGCCTCACAGTTTCTCTCAATAACCACGTCTTTTGGTCTTTCACAACTTTCCTCTTCTGCCACACATGTAGATGGCAACACCATTGATCTTGTCTTCCATCGACTCCTCACAGTTTCTAAATTTACTAACTCTTCTCTGCCCCTCTCTGACCATAACCTTCTGTCTCTCACCATCAGTGCTTTATCTCCTTCACAGGACACACCTACCCATCATACATATAGGAATTTATGTACTATTAACACCCAGCACCTCTCAGATACTCTACAGTCCTCTCTGTCCCCCATCTCTTCACTGTCCTGTCCCAATCTGGCCACCAGTCACTATAATGAAACCCTTAAGAGTGCATTGGATGAGGCGGCTCCCCCCTCCACTCGAAAGGTTAGACGCAGGAGGCAGCAACCCTGGCACACGCCACAGACACGTTTTCTTCAGCGGTGCTCTAGGTGTGCTGAACGTCTGTGGAGAAAATCACGTATACCTGCAGACTTCCTCCACTTCAAATTTATACTTAAAACCTATAATTCTGCCCTTCACCTAGTCAAACAAGCCTATTTCACCGCTCTCATCTCTTCTCTCTCCTGTAACCCTAGAAGGCTATTTAAAACTTTTCACTCCTTACTCACTCCCAAGGTGCAGATGCCATTCACAGACCTTAGCGCAGATGACCTGGCCACTTATTTCCATGATAAAATTGATAAGATCCGTCAGGAAATAACTGCCCAATCCCCAGGTGGCACTGACCCCCTCACCAGCCACACTTCAGACTGTTCATTCTCATCTTTTAAACCTGTTACAGAGGAGGAAGTATCTCAGCTACTTTCTTCTTCTCGCCCTACGACTTGCAGTAGTGACCCTTCACCCTCACACCTTCTCCAGTCTCTGTCGCCTGCCATCACGACTTATCTTACTAAAATATTTAACCTCTCTCTCTCCTGGGATTTTCCCATCCTCTTTCAAACATGCTGTCATATCCCCACTACTGAGGAAATCCTCCCTTGACCCGTCCTGTGCTGCTAACTATCGACCTGTCTCTAACCTTCCTTTTATCTCCAAAATCTTGGAACGCTTGGTCTATTCTCGTTTAATCCGCTATCTTTCTGCTAACTCTCTTGACCCCTTACAATCTGGCTTCCGCACTCTGCACTCTACTGAAACGGCCCTCACAAAAGTCTCCAATGATCTCCTGATGGCTAAATCCAAAAGTGACTTCTCTCTTCTTATTCTTCTAGATCTCTCAGCAGCATTTGACACTGTTGACCATCAACTCCTCCTCATTATGCTCCGTTCTGTTAGCCTCACGGACACCGCGCTCTCCTGGTTCTCCTCTTATCTCTCTGACCGCACTTTCTGTGTATCATTTGCAAGCTCTGTTTCTTCCCCTCTTCCCCTTGCCGTTGGGGTTCCTCAGGGCTCGGTCCTAGGTCCCCTGCTCTTCTCCCTCTACACAGCCCCCATTGGACAAACCATGACTAGATTTGGCTTCCGGTACCATCTTTATGATGATGACACCCAATTATATACGTCATCCCGTGACATCACCCCTGCACTAATACAGAACACCAGTGACTGTCTCTCTGCTGTCTCAAATATCATGTCTTCGCTCTATCTGAAACTGAATATCTCAAAGACTGAACTACTGCTGTTTCCTCCATCTAATAGATCTGTCCCTGATATCTCCATTGCAGTCTCTGGCCTTACCATAACTCCTAGGCAGTATGCCCGCTGCCTCAGGGATTTGTTTGACTCAGACCTTTCTTTCACCCCCCATATCCAATCACTCACACGCTCATGTCATCTCCACCTCAAAAACATCTCCAGAATCCGCCCTTTCCTTACCACAGACAATACTTATTGTTGCCCTGATTCACTCTCGCCTTGACTACTGTAACTCCTTACTATTCGGTCTTCCCCTTACTAAACTCTCCCCTCTACAATCTATTCTGAATGCGGAGGCCAGGCTCATTTATCAGTCTAGACCAGGGGTGTCAAACTCATTTTCTCCGGGGGCCACTTCAGCCTCACGGGGTACCTTGAAGGGCCAAGATTATTTTATACATGTATAAAAGTAACTTCTCCTTAACAGATAAGCGAGCTATTAAGCAGTAGTTACATTTGTACATTACTACTGTTACAATCAGCCCTTTGAGGTCAACCAGGAAGAACATAATGTATTGTTAAAACCTAAGACATTGGCATGTTGCATACTATCCTCATCCTTTTCTGAATATATAAAAAAATTAAGCACTATACAAATACTGTTTACCCCTGCAAATGGTATTATGCTCTATAGTTGCCTCTGCACACGGTATTACGCCCCACAGCGGCCCCTGCACACGGTATTATGCTCCATAGTTGCCCCTGCACACGGTATTAAGCTCCATAGTTGCCCCTGCACACGGTATTATGCTCCATAGTGGCCACTGCACACGTTATTATGCTCCATAGTGGCCCCTGTAATCGGTATTATGCTCCTTAGTGGCCCCTGCATTGGTATTATGCCCCATAGTGGCCCCTGCAAACGGTATTATAGTCCATAGTGGCCCCTGCACATGGTATTATGCCCCATAGTGACCCCCCCACCCATGAACTATTATTATACTCTGGGGTCTTTTCAGACCCCAGAGTATAATGATCGGAGACCCAGGTGGTGACAAACATAAAAATCAGTTTTACTTACCTGGGCCCCGGTGCGCTCCATGCGTTCGGCCTTCTTCAGTGTCGCACAGACCGGCGTCGCGACATAATGACGTCGGCCTGGCTCACGTGACGCCTGGGACGTCACCAAAGAAGGCCGAAGCTGGCTGGGAGCAGCATCGGATCGCCGGAGAGGTGAGTAACTCTGGTTTTTATGTTTATCACCTCCCCGGGGTCTCCGATTATTATACACCGGGGTCTGAAAAGACCCCGGAGTATAATAATAGTAGTATTTGATGGGGTTCGCCGGCCGCGGCCTCACTTACCATCCCCACTCCTGCACACAGCCGCTTCTGCGTCCAATAGCAGAAGGGGAAGCGGGGGCGGCCACGACCAGCAGCGGGGATCGATAAGTAAATAGGCCGTTACGTGCCGGGGATGCTCCAGCAGGCAACGGCCTATTTATATATATAAAAAACACTTATCTTCAACTACCTGCGATGCCTTGATGCAGCCGCCTCCTCTTCTTGTCTGCGTGTCAGCGTAGGAGGCGCGATGACATCATTGTATCGCCGCCTGCGCTGACATGCAGAGGTCTTGTAAACCAGCCCAGGACAGGTATCGCGTAGCTTTGTTTTTTTTTTTTTAAGCGGCCTGTCCTGGGCTGGTTTACATTACATAATGTACATAGACAATAAAAAATGCCGCGGCCCTGCGGGCCAGATAAGTGCCGGGCCGGATAACAGAAGGCAGCGGGCCGAATTCGGCCTGCGGGCCTTGTGTTTGACACCTGTGGTCTAGACGCTACAGCGATGCCTCCAGTCTGTGCCGGTCACTAGATTGGCTGCCTATTCAATGCAGAATACAATATAAACTTCTCCCCCTCATCCACAAGGCTCTCCATAATGCTGCACCTCCCTACATTTCCTCCCTCATCTCTGGCTATCGCCCAACCCGTACTCTGCGCTCACTCAATGACCTAAGACTAACATCCTCTATTATCAGAACCTCCCACGCTCATATACAAGACTTCTCCCGAGTTGCACCACTTCTCTGGAATGCTCTATCTTGGACTAAGATTAATCTCCAATTTCCACAGCATGAAGCGCAAACTAAACTAAACTAAACTTTTTTTTTTTTTTTCCCCAAGATGGCGCCGCTGGAGTGGCAGCCTGTTAGAGCAGCTCTGAGACTCTCTCTCTTATTTTTCTTTCTTTGTCTTGTTTTTTATCTCTCTACTTAAGGGACTTTGCACTATGAAGAAACACACAAAGACTTGGAATTGGACCTTTGTGATACTTTTTTGTTTTTATCTGTCTTTTTGTTCTGCTTGAAATGGGAACTTTTGTGTCTGCAGACAATTCTTTTGTCTACTCCAGAGAAAAACTTTTGCAGCTTAGAGACACAGCAGGGCTACCTACCATTTGCCCACACATCCCCTGAGAGCTCTGGAGAAAGAAAAAGCGGGGGAGGGGCTGCAGAGCTGGAACTCTTCAGAGGATTAAAAAGAGGCGTTACAGACCAGCTCTTCCCTCCATCATTATGGGCAATGTGAGATCTCTTGCAAACAAGATGGACAAACTAACAGCGCTCACCAGGCATCATCAAGAGTTTCGGGTGTGCAGCATGATGCTACTTACAGAGACTTGGCTCACTGAAGTTACTCCGGACACTCTGGTCTCCTTGGATGGTTTTAAACTCCTTCGGGCAGACAGGACAAGGGAGAGCGGTAAGAGGAAAGGAGGAGGGCTGGCAATGTTTGTGAATAATAGATGGTGTAATCCTAGGCACATTGTGATTAAGGAGCAAACTTGCTGTGAGGACATTGAACTATTAGCTGTGAGCATGAGACCTTTCTATCTACCAAGGGAACTATCACATGTCATCGTGATAGCTGCATATGTCCCCCCCTCTGCGAAAGCTGACACTGCCTGCGAGGTCCTACAAGCCACGCTGAGCCAGTTACAGTTAAAACATCCCCAGGCCCTCTTTCTTCTGTCGGGTGATTTCAACCATGCCTCTCCATCATCCACACTGCCCAGTCTCACACAGTATGTAACCTGCCACACAAGAGACAACAAAACACTGGACTTGTTCTTTGCCAACGTGAGGGAGGCATATAACTCATCAGCCCTACCGCCCCTGGGGAGATCGGATCACAACCTAGTACTTCTCCGACCTGTGTACAAGCCACTTGTACGTAGAGAACCAGCTGTCACCCGCACAGTGAGGATATGGTCCGAGGAGAGTGATGAGGCTCTGAGGGATTGTTTTGACACAACCGCATGGGAAGTTTTGCAGGATTCTTATGGAGAAGATATAGAAGGACTCACACACTGCATAACAGACTACATTAATTTTTGTGTGGACAACACAGTACCCACAAAAGTGGTGAGGTGCTTCTCCAATAACAAACCATGGATTAACTCTGATATAAAAACACTACTTAAGGAGAAAAAGATGGCATTCAGGACAAGAGATAAGGAGGGGTTGAGGGAAGTACAAAAGGAGCTGAGGCATCAAATCAGGCAGGGAAAAGCCAGTTATAAGGAAAAGATGGAAAAGCAAATGGAAAGAAAAGACATAAGGGGGGGTCTGGGAGGGGCTTAAGTCAATTTCGGGTCATAAACAGTCTGTCTGCCAGATTGAGGCAGATGTTAATTGGCTTAATGAACTAAACCTATTCTTCAACAGATTTGATCACACACCAGCTCCTCCCACCCCAGTATGTCCTTCAGCTTCCCCCACCACAATGACTTCTCCCCATGCGGCCACTTCCCAACAGACCAGTAAATCCAGAAATTCGTCTTTATCTGGCCACAGTCTGACCTTCACACGGGCCCAGGTGAGGAAGGAGATGAAAAAGATCAAGGCGAGGAAAGCCGCAGGGCCAGATGACATCAGTGCAAGGCTAATTAAGACTTGTGGGGACCAGCTGTGTGGTATAATTACATATATGTATAATATGAGCCTGAGGCAGGAAATAGTCCCTGAATTATGTAAATCTTCTTGTGTGGTACCAGTTCCAATGAAACCTCACCCTATGGACCTCAATGACTACAGACCTGTAGCACTGACATCCCACCTGATGAAGATCTTGGAGAGATTGGTTCTCACAGATCTCCGCCCTCTAGTGAGCCCCGCTATGGACCCCCTCCAGTTTGCTTATCGGCCGGGCATTGGGGTAGATGATGCCATCATCCACCTTCTGCACAGGGCTCTGTCTCACCTGGAGAAACCAGGGAACACGGTGAGAATAATGTTCTTTGATTTCTCCAGTGCTTTTAACACCATACAGCCCAGGTTATTGAGGGACAAGCTGGGCCTTGCTGGAGTGGACCACCACCTCTCCAACTGGATCCTAGACTACCTCACAAATCGACCTCAGTATGTGAGAGCCCAAGACTGTGTGTCAGGTACCGTGATCTGTAATACGGGGGCACCTCAGGGTACGGTTCTCGCCCCTTTCCTCTTCACACTGTACACTGCAGATTTTAGGTGCAACTCATCCAGCTGCTACCTACAGAAGTATTCTGACGACTCTGCAATAGTAGGCCTCATCACAGATGATGATGACAGGGAGTACAGAGAACTGAACCAGGATTTTGTGGACTGGTGCCACCGGAACCACCTGAAGATTTACGTGGGGAAGACCAAGGAGATGGTGGTGGACTTCCGTAAAGGCAGAAGCCCTCCTAAACCAGTGGACATCCTGGGGACGGGCATCGAGATTGTGAACACCTATAAGTACCTGGGTCTGCTCCTTAATAATAAGCTGGACTGGGCAGATCATATGGAGGCCCTGTACAGGAAGGGCCACAGCAGGCTCTACCTGCTTAGGAAGCTGAGAGCCTTTGGAATCCGGGGGGCACTTCTTAGGACTTTCTTCAACTCGGTAGTGGCATCAGCCATCTTCTTTGGAGTGGCCTGCTGGGGGAGCAGTATATCATCCAGGGACAGAAATAAACTTGACAAGCTGATTAGAAGGGCCAGCTCTGTCCTGGGGAGCCCACTGGACCCAGTGCAGGTGGTGGGTGACAGAAGGATACTGTCCGTGGTGAGCTCCATGCAGAAGAAGAAGTCCCATCCCATGCATGAGACTGTGATCGCGCTGGGCAGTACTGTCAGTGACCGACTGCTCCACCCTAGGTGTGAGAAGGAGCGCTATCGGAAGTCTTTCCTCCCCACCGCGGTTAGGCTGTACAACCAACACCGACCTAAGCGGAGATCATTACACACAGAGAACTGAAATATCTCTCTGCCTGTTATATCCCCCCCCCCCCTGCTACGTCCTATCTGTCTGTCTGCTATTAATGTAATGCCTCTTACCTTGGAACATTCCTGTACATGTTGTATTTGTATTTGTATTGCTTATCTTTGCTGCTGTAACACACTGAATTTCCCCATTGTGGGACTATTAAAGGACTATTATTATTATTATTATTATTAAAGACATATATTTTCAGACAGGCCTATCACAACTCCTAATGTAAACCCTTCTGTAGTTAGAGTCCCTAAAACGTACCCTCCTCTGTTTATGCTTCAACATTACCTTACAGGATATGATGCCGTATCAGACTAGCTTTATATGTCCAGGCACCATCTGCACGTTAAAGGACACGACTGGTGACGGCTCATACAGCTTTATATATGTGTAATGACAGTAACCTCTATTACAGAATTGTCTGCAAATTGTACAAGCAATGCTACCTCCGATGCCGCCCCTGCTACCTCCTGTGTCACCCCCTCTACCTCATAGATTGTAAGCTCTTGTGAGCAGGGCCCTCAGTCCCAGTGTGTGAATTGACTATTTCTTTGTAATGTATCTTTTTGTCTGTACTTGAACCCTACAAATTGTACAGTGCTGCGGAATATGTTGGCGCTATATAAATAAAATGTATTATTATTATTATTTAGGTCTGGACTGTGACTGGGCCATTCTAACCCCGGAATATTCTGTCATCTAAACCATCCCCTGGAGCTCGGGCTGGAGGTTTAGGGTCATTGCTGGAAGGTGAATCTCCTCCCCAGTCTCAAGTCTTTTGCAGCCTCCAACAGGGGCACAAGGAGGACATTATACTGTGTGGGGGCCACAAGGAGGACATTATACTGTGTGGGGGCCACAAGGAGGACATTATACTGTGTGGGGGCCACAAAGAGGGTGACTGACTGTATGAGAAGGGCTGAGAGCGAGCACTTACCTCCTCCTGTATAGCAGCTGTGATGATGTCATAGGTGTGGGAGGAGTCACATGATCAGGTCCTGCTGTTATAGCTTCATCTGTGCAGAAGATACTAAATCCTAGTGAGCTAAAGGACCTGTGATGATGTCACGTGCGGGAGGAGTCACAGAGTCACATGACCAAATATCAGAGGTCTCTGCAGAGCTGTCTGTGTGTGACGTGTATGTAGCAGAGCTGTCTGTGTGTGACGTGTATGTAGCGGAGCCGTCTGTGTGTGACATGTATGTAGCGGAGCCGTCTGTGTGTGACGTGTATGTAGCGGGGCCATCTGTGTGTGACGTGTATGTAGCGGGGCCGTGTGTGTGACGTGTATGTAGCGGGCCCGTGTGTGTGTGATGTGTATGTAGCGGAGCCGTCTGTGTGTGACGTGAATGTAGCAGAGCTGTCTGTGTGTGATGTGTATGTAGCGGTGTATGTAGCGGAGCCGTCTGTGTGACGTGTATGTAGCAGAGTCGTCTGTGTGTGACGTGTATGTAGCGGAGCCGTCTGTGTGTGACGTTTATGTAGCGGAGCCGTCTGGGTGTGACGTGTATGTAGCGGAGCCGTCTGGGTGTGATGTGTATGTAGCGGAGCCGTCTGTGTGTGACGTGTATGTAGCGGAGCCGTCTGTGTGTGACGTGTATGTAGCGGAGCCGTCAGTGTGTGACGTGTATGTAGCGTAGCTGTCTGTGTGTGACGTGTATGTAGAGGAGCCGTCTGTGTGTGACGTGTATGTAGCGGAGCTGTCTGTGTGTGACGTGTATGTAGCAGAGCTGTCTGTGTATGATGTGTATGTAGCGGAGCCGTCTGGGTGTGACGTGTATGTAGCGGAGCCGTCTGTGTGTGACGTGTATGTAGCGGAGCCGTCAGTGTGTGACGTGTATGTAGAGGAGCCGTCTGTGTGTGACGTGTATGTAGCGGAGCTGTCTGTGTGTGACGTGTATGTTGCGGAGCTGTCTGTGTGTGACGTGTATGTAGCGGAGCTGTCTGTGTGTGACGTGTATGTAGCGGAGCTGTGTGTGTGTGACGTGTATGTAGCGGAGCCGTCTGGGTGTGACATGTATGTAGCGGAGCCGTCTGTGTGTGACGTGTATGTAGCGGAGCCGTCTGTGTGTGACATGTATGTAGCGGGGCCGTCTGTGTGTGACGTGTATGTAGCGGAGTTTTGCACTTCCATATTTGGGTCTTTAAAGCTTAGGGGAACAAAAAAAGATTTGTAAAAATAAATAAATGATAATTCTAATATAATACGGCTATACTGGGGAGAATTATTACCACTATAGAATAAACTCCACACAGTATAATGTCATATAGTAGCCCCTGCACACACTAAGCCCCGTATTGGTCCCTACATGCAGTATTATGTCCTATCATGGTCCCAACAGTGTTCGTTGCGAATATTGCAAAAAAATATTTGGGTACACCACCCATGAACTATTATTATACTCTGGGGTCTTTTCAGACCCCAGAGTATAATGATAGGAGGCCCAGATGAGGTGACAAACATAAAAACCAGTGGTACTCACCTCTCCTGCACTCCAGTGAGTCTCCCTATTTTTTTCAGTTGTCTTCAGTGACGTAACAGACATGGGTTACACCAGCTTCATTATACGTTGCAACTTGCAACGCTGGCCTGACCCATGTGACATCTGAAGAGACCACCGAATATAATAATAGAAGTATCTGTTGGGGTTCGCTCAAAATATACTCTTACCGATCCCTGCTCCTGTTCATGGCTGCCGGGGCCCCAGCAATGTGATATGGGATGCACAAGGCCCCCTGGAGGGCAGAAGGGGAAGCGGAGGCGGCAGTCAGCAGGAATGGGGATCGGTAAGTAAGTAGGGCCCGTTACCTACAGTACAGACCAAAAGTTTGGACACACCTTCTCATTCCAAGAGTTTTCTGTATTTTCATGACTATAAAAATTGTAGATTCACACTGAAGGCATCAAAACTATGAATTACCACATGTGGAATTATATACTTAACAAAAAAGTGTGAAACAACTGAAAATATGTCTTATATTCTAGGTTCTTCAAAGTAGCCACCTTTTGCTTTGATTACTGCTTTGCACACTCTTGGCATTCTCTTGATGAGCTTCAAGAGGTAGTCACCTGAAATGGTCTTCCAACAGTCTTGAAGGAGTTCCCAGAGATGCTTAGCACTTGTTGGCCCTTTTGCCTTCACTCTGCGGTCCAGCTCACCCCAAACCATCTGGATTGGGTTCAGGTCTGGTGACTGTGGAGGCCAGGTCATCTGCGTAGCACCCCATCACTATCCTTCTTGGTCAAATAGCCCTTACACAGTCTGGAGGTGTGTTTGGGGTCATTGTCCTGTTGAAAAATAAATGATGGTCCAACTAAACGCAAACCGGATGGAATAGCATGCCGCTGCGAGATGCTGTGGTAACCATGCTGGTTCAGTATTCCTTCAATTTTGAATAAATCCCCAACAGTGTCACCAGCAAAGCACCCCCACACCATCACACCTCCTCCTCCATGCTTCACGGTGGGAACCAGGCATGTAGAGTCCATTCGTTCACCTTTTCTGCGTCGCACAAAGACACGGTGGTTGGAACCAAAGATCTCAAATTTGGACTCATCAGACCAAAGCACAGATTTCCACAGGTCTAATGTCCATTCCTTGTGTTCTTTAGCCCAAACAAGTCTCTTGTGCTTGTTGCCTGTCCTTAGCAGTGGTTTCCTAGCAGCTATTTTACCATGAAGGCCTGCTGCACACAGTCTCCTCTTAACAGTTGTTGTAGAGATGTGTCTGCTGCTAGAACTCTGTGTGGCATTGACCTGGTCTCTAATCTGAGCTGCTGTTAACCTGCGATTTCTGAGGCTGGTGACTTGGATGAACTTATCCTCCGCAGCAGAGGTGACTCTTGATCTTCCTTTCCTGGGGCGGTCCTCATGTGAGCCAGTTTCTTTGTAGCGTTTGATGGTTTTGGCCACTGCACTTGGGGACACTTTCAAAGTTTTCCCAATTTTTGGACTGACTGACCTTCATTTCTTAAAGTAATGATGGCCACTCGTTTTTCTTTACTTAGCTGCTTTTTTCTTGCCATAATACAAATTCTAACACTCCATTCAGTAGGACTATCAGCTGTGTATCCACCTGACTTCTGAACAACACAACTGATGGTCCCAACCCCATTTATAAGGCAAGAAATCCCACTTATTAAACCTGACAGGGCACACCTGTGGAGTGAAAACCATTTCAGGTGACTACCTCTTGAAGCTCATCAAGAGAATGCCAAGAGTGTGCAAAGCAGTAATCAAAGCAAAAGGTGGCTACTTTGAAGAACCTAGAATATAAGACATATTTTCAGTTGTTTCACACTTTTTTGTTAAGTATATAATTCCACATGTGGTAATTCATAGTTTTGATGCCTTCAGTGTGAATCTACAATTTTTATAGTCATGAAAATACAGAAAACTCTTGGAATGAGAAGGTAGGTCCAAACTTTTGGTCTGTACTGTATATGTGTGTATATATATGTGTAAATATATAATGTATAAAGATGTATAGTGTACCCTCATGTCCTCCTCTTAGGGCTAATATAATATCCCCCTGTTAGGCCTAATATAAAGCAACCCCATGTCCCCCTCTTAAGGCTCATATAATACACCCCCAGGTCCCCTCTTGGTCACACATTTTCTTGTCTCCTTCGCAATCTTCACTCTCAGCATCTTCCTCTTTCTCTATAACACCGCACTTTCCTGTACAATGCAGAACATCTCCACCCACACAACAGTCTGATCACATAGTCATGACGTCATCAGAGGTCCTTTAACCCCCTAGGAAATAGAATCTGCTTTGAGCTCATGGCTGCTGTACAGGAGGAGGTAAGTCCTCGCTCTCAGCCCTTCTCATACAGTCAGTCCCCCTCATTTCCAGTCTGCAGCCTCTTCTATGGTCAGACTTTTGGCTCGGTGTCGCCCCCTAGTACTGGCCACATGTTCTCCTCCCTCTCCCCAGCACGGCCTCAGCTCCGCTCCCCCCTCCTCTGTAGCTCCATATGTATCTGCACTACATGGACACTAATGGACACCCAAACTTCCCAGTGGAGCCGAGTAATAGAAAGTGAATCTCCCTGTAAATCCTCCGAATCTACACAGAGAACATATTCCAGAATCACACACAGTATAAAGACTGGTTAGTGGCCCCAACATGGTATAATGTCCTCCTTGTGGCCCCCACACAGTATAATGTCCTCCTTGTGGCCCCCACACGCTATAATGTCCTCCTTGTGGCCCCCACACTATAATGTCCTCCTTGTGGCCCCCCACACAGTATAATGTCCTCCTTGTGGCCCCCACACAGTATAATGTCCTCCTTGTGGCCCCCACACACTATAATGTCCTCCTTGTGGCCCCCACACAGTATAATGTCCTCCTTGTGGCCCCCACACACTATTATCTCCTCCCTATGGCCCCCACACAGTATAATACTAATATAAATGCAATGGGCATAAGAAAATGTTGATAATGGTTTCCATAGCCATTACTCACAGTTGTGGAAAAAAAACTTCAGAAAATGTCCCTTCATTATTGTATATTTGCTGTAGTCATTCAGTAATTCTGGTTGCGCGGTGCGGTTACACTGATACCACATTTATAGAGGTAAATAGTAGTTGGGGCCTTCACCCTATGGTATAAATCACATGATGGCTTTATTCTACAGGTCGCTACGGTTACACTGATACCACATCTATACAGGGTTTAGGTTTTATTACTTCTACGCTAGAAAGAACTTACTAAATTATTTCTTCTTGTCTCGCCATATTCTGAGAACCCGAACTTTCATCTTTCTCTTTCTCCGGAGCCGTGTGAGGGCTCGGTGTGTGTGGGATGACTTGTAGTTTTCATCGGTTGCCTTTTCGGGTACACACAAGTGTTTGATGTCCTTTTATTCCCGTTTTTTTGGTGATTTTCAGTTCTTTTTGAGACATTTCCCTTGTATGATAAATATCAGGATCATTTTTAGCTCATTCCTGATGTGGAGGTAACAATTATATTTTAGTGGTTTGTTCTGTTTTTGTAAGATATTGTAAAGTTTTATGTAAGAGAATTTAAAATTTTTCTTTATTGAGGATTATTAAACATTTTTCTATAGGGCCAAATTAAGTGATTTGTGACACTTTATTGGTAAAAAATATGGACTTTTTTTTTTGCTTAAAATGTTGTAACATTTTGGAATTTTACACTGCTCGGGCCAGTTTTGTAATAATGGGCAGGTTTTAACCCCTTCAGGACACAGCCAAAAAGTAACTTAATGACTAGGCCTCATTTTTCAAAATTGACGTGTCCCTTTATGTGGCAATAACTTTGAGACGCTATAACGTACACAAGGGATTTTGAGATTGTTTTTTCATGACACATTGTACTTCATGTTAGTGGTAAACACTAATCAATATTTCTTGCATCTATTTGTAAAAAAAATAGGAAATTTGATGAAAATGTGGAATAATTTGCAGTTTTCAAGATGTGAGATGCTCTGCTTATCAGACAGATAGTCAGACCACCCAGATACATGAATAAATATTGTCTGCCATATCTCTGATTTATATTGGATCATCTTTTAATCATCCTGTAATTTATTTTGGATGTTATAAGGTTTACAAGTGTAACAGCGATTTCCCAGATTTACAAGAAAATTTCCCAAACTCATTTTTTAGGAACCACTTCAGTTCTGAAGGGTATAATGGGCCATGTATTAGAAACCCCCATAAATTACCCCATTTTCAAAACTAATGTTTGGGCATTCGGCAGCGCACAGAAGGGAAGGAGCGACACTGGGGGTGTGAAAAGCAGATTTTGCTGGAATAGTTTTCAGGTGTCGCATTTGCAGAGCTCCTAAAGTACCAATACAATGGAAACCCCCAAAAAGTGACCCCTTTTTGGAAACTACAACCCTCAAGTAATGTGTCAAGGGGTATTATCATTTTGAGCCCAAAAGTCCTCCCGAAAATTAATGTACAAAGTGAAAACTGAAATTTTTAAAGAAATATCCAATTTCAATGTCCAATACGTTGCGGCCACTTTGTGTCATCAGAGACATGAACTCCTAAAATTATTAACTGGGCTATCCCGGGGACAAAGAAGTTGTTTATGTGGGTGTAAACTGCTGCTTGGGCACACAGCAGGGCTCAGAAGGGAAGGAGCACTGCGTTTTTTAGCTTTTGGAGTACAGATTTAGAGGGACTTTCTGGACGCCATGTTGTATTTGCAGAGCCATGGTGGTGCCAGTAAATTGGAATCCCCCAAAAAGTGACCCCATTTTATTATATTCTCTACAAATGTGACATGGCATCCAAAAACCAACAATCTAAATCAGCAATCCAAAAGCCACATAGCGCTCCTTCACATCTGCCCCCTGCTGTGTGCCCAAACTGCAGTTTATGCCCCCATGTATGACGCTGGTGTACCCAGGATAACGTACTTAATGCCATATGTGGTATAAACTGCTGTTTGGACACAGAAGGGAAGGAGCGCTATTTTGGTTTTTGGACACGTCGCTTTTGCAGAGCCCCTGATTTGGCAGTAAAGTAGAATCTGCAGACATGTAACCCCATTTTGGAAACTGCACCCCTCAGGGAATTTATCAAGTGGGGTAACGAGAATTTTTAACCCTTGAATGTTGCATTAATTTAATTTCCAGAAATGAATGCGCAGCTGATGATGAAAAATGAAAATTGCAATTTTTCCATAGATTCGCCATTTCAGTGCCTGATATGTTGTGCCCAGCTTATGTCTGCACAGACACACACTCCAAAAACTGTTAAGTGGGTATCCCGGGCACAACAGCTTTTGGAGCGTTCATCTCTGATACAAGCCGGGCACAACATATTACTCACTGAAATGACGTATTCCTGGAAAAATTGTCATTTTCACATTTCACCATCAGCTGCGTATTCATTTCTGGAGAATAAATTATAGCAACACTTGGGGGTTAAAAATGCTCACTGTACCCCAGGATAAATTCCTTCAGGTGTGTAGTTTCCAAAATGTGGTCACATGTCAGGGATTCTACTTTACTGGCATTTCATGGTTCTGCAAAAGTTTAATGGCGTTGAAAAACCAAAACGTCTAAATCTGTGCTTCAAAAATCAAAATAGCGCTCCTTCCCTTCTGTGCCCGGCTGTGCCTAAACAGTAGTTTATACCACATATGACATTAAGTACGTTATTCTGGGTACACCAGTGTAATACATGGGGGTATAATCTGCAGTTTGGGCACACAGCAGGACGCAGAAGGGAAGGAGCGCTGTGTGGCTTTTGGAGCGCAGATTTAGATGTTTGGGATCTGGACGCCATGTCATGTTTGCAGAGCCTCTAAGGTACCAGTAAAGTGGAATCCCCTAAGGAGTGACCCCATTTTGCAAAACTGCACCCCTCAAAGAATTTATCAGGGGGTGGAGTGAGCTTTAGTATCCCAGACGTGACTGAACAGCGGATGGTGAAGAGGGAATATGTAAGCTGAGCTGAGTACATTGTATATATAGTAATTCCCTACTATATCCCCAGTAGCTCCTATGATTGGGGGGTCAATCTGGGGGTCACTTCTGGTCTTTTCCCTCATAACCTCTAAATCTGGTTTGTCCCCTAATATACGCTCGCACAGCTTATACATTCCCTTCCTGCCGCAGCCAGTTGTGTTCTAATGATTTGGAGATATTTGGGGTTTTGTCTTCACATTGTACGAGCTATATTTTTTATTTTCCTGGTGATGTAGCCATATGAGGGCTTGTTGTTTGCAGGATGAGATGAATTTTGGAATGGCCTTATTTTTGCGTGCCTATAACTTATAGAATACATTTTATTAACGTTCTTGGTGGATTAAAAAAAAACCCCATCAATTCTAGTATTGCTTTTTACGTTTTTAATTTATTTTCCACACAGAGTACAGCATAAGTCACATGTTACCTTTATTCTGAGGGTCGGTACGATTTCGGCGATACCTCATTTATATTGTTTTTTTATGCGTTACTAGTTTTGCAGAACGAAAACCCATTTGGGGAAAGAAATCAATTATTTTTGCATCACCATCTTCTGAGATGTGCAGCAATTATTATTTTTTGGTTACCAGAGTTGGTTGAGGTCTTATTTCTTGCGGGACGATTTGTGCTTTTTATTGGTACTGTTTTGGGGTACACGTGACTTTTTGATCACTTTTTATAGCTTTTTTTTTTTTAAGGAGAGATTGCAAAAAATCATTATTTGCTTACTTTATTTGTTTCATATATATATATATTTTTTTTTTTAACTTTTTTGTTTTTCTTTTTTCTATGTCCCACTAGGAGACCTGAATCAGCGATGCACTGATCGCTGGTTCAGTACTATAGACTGCAATACACACATAGGCTGACTTCCTCAGTTCTGGACTGGGGCCTACTAGCAGCCCGGGGTCACTGGCCAGACCCTGGGCTGCAGAAGATGCATATTGGCAACCCCCGATCTCACCGTGTGGGGTGCCGAGGGGGACATCTGTCATGGCGGAACCCCTTGGATCTCGCGGTCCTGTTTGCTGGGTGTTAGCTGTCAGTTACAGCTAACACAGTCTCCCGTTGGCGTCCACAGCATTCAGTGTCACTAACACTTAAGATGTTGTGGTTGCTATTGACCGCAACATCTTAAGAGTTAAACAGCGAGGATCGGTGTTATCACCGTCCTCGCTGTTGCAACGGGAGTCTGGTTTTCAGATACAGCTGGACTCCCACGGTGATCGCACAGGCTCTGCTTCTGAGCCCGCTTCATCACCATCATGCACGTTTACATGGGGATGCTGTAACTACCCACATTCTCCTATGTACATGTATGTGAGAATGCGTGAAGGGGTTAAAGTAAAATAAATAATTTCACCTAAAAAAAAAAACTGTGAATGTAAGTTCCTTCTTAATACCTAGACGGGTCAATGACTTCAGGTTGAAAACCCACTTACAATCCGCTTCTACCCTTTGTGAATTCTCTGGTGTCTAACAAGATGTGATTTATTAGTAAAACACTTCCCACATTCTGGACATGAATATGGCTTTTCTCCTGTGTGAATTCTCTGATGACTAACAAGATGTGATTTCTTAGTAAAACACTTCCCACATTCTGGGCATGAATATGGCTTTTCTCCTGTGTGAATTCTCTGATGACTAACAAGATATGATTTCTTAGTAAAACACTTCCCACATTCTGGACATGAATATGGTTTTTCACCTGTGTGAAGGCTCTGATGCTTAAAAAAGTCTGATTTAGAGATAAAACATTTCCCACATTCTGGACATGAATATGGCTTCTCTCTTGCGTGAATTCTCTGATGTTGAACAAGATGTGATTTCCGAGTAAAACATTTCTCACATTCTGGGCATGAATAAGGCTTCTCTCCTGTGTGAATTCTCTGATGCTGATCAAGATGTGATTTCCAAGTAAAACATTTCTCACATTCTGGACATGAATATGGCTTCTCTCCTGTGTGAATTCTCTGATGCTTAACAAGGTCTGATTTAGAGATAAAACATTTCCCACATTCTGGGCATGAATAAGGCTTCTCTCTTGTGTGAATTTTCTGATGCTGAACAAGATGTGATTTCCGAGTAAAACATTTCTCACATTCTGGGCATGAATAAGGCTTCTCTCCTGTGTGAATTTTCTGATGCTGAACAAGATGTGATTTCCGAGTAAAACATTTCTCACATTCTGGGCATGAATAAGGCTTCTCTCCTGTGTGAATTCTCTGATGTCTAACAAGATATGATTTCCGAGTAAAACATTTCCCACATCCTGGGCATGAATATGGCTTCTCTCCTGTGTGAGTTCTCTGATGTATAACACCCCTTCTGCATCTTTTATTTTGCTTAACAGACTGTGATGAATTAGAAGAAAGATCTTTCTCCTGAAGGGCTGAGGGTATATCTGGGGTAATGACATGTTCTTCATACGGATCTTGTGTGATACCATGATCCTCTGCTTTATCATCTGTAGATATCAGATGTCCCTCTGAGCTCCTGGTACAGTCATCTGACAAGAAGAAAACTGATGTTACTATTACTGAATAACATAACCTTATAAGTATATTCCCCACTTAGCTGCCACTGCCTGAGACGCTTCAGACCGTGTGAAGAAGTGAAGTCAGTGGCACAGGCAGCAAACGACGGCAGCGCGGCCTACTTCATTAGTACTCACTGTGCTGAGACGGAGGTCAGTGATAGTGAATAGTAATGAAGCAGGGCAGGAGACGCCACCACTGCTCTAGGTCACTGTAGAGGTGAACACAATCCATGGCTGCTTAAATATGGCCACTTATGTGGAATAATACTATAGGATGCCATAAATCTTACTGTATTACACCCCATACACACAATAGAACATTCTCCTATGTACATGTATGTGAGAATGCGTGAAGGGGTTAAAGTAAAATAAATAATTTCACCTAAAAAAAAAAAACTGTGAACGTAAGTTCCTTCTTAATACCTAGACGGGTCAATGACTTCAGGTTGAAAACCCACTTACAATCCACTTCTACCCTTTGTGAATTCTCTGGTGTCTAACAAGACCTGATTTATCAGTAAAACACTTCCCACATTCTGGACATGAATATGGTTTTTCACCTGTGTGAATTCTCTGATGCTTAACAAGGTCTGATTTAGAGATAAAACATTTCCCACATTCTGGGCATGAATAAGGCTTCTCTCTTGTGTGAATTTTCTGATGCTGAACAAGATGTGATTTCCGAGTAAAACATTTCTCACATTCTGGGCATGAATAAGGCTTCTCTCCTGTGTGAATTTTCTGATGCTGAACAAGATGTGATTTCCGAGTAAAACATTTCTCACATTCTGGGCATGAATAAGGCTTCTCCCCTGTGTGAATTCTCTGATGTATAACAAGATGTGATTTCCGAATAAAACACTTCCCACATTCTGGGCATGAATATGGCTTCTCCCCTGTGTGAGTTCTCTGATGTATAACACCCCTTCTGCATCTTTTATTTTGCTTAACAGACTGTAATGAATTAGAAGAAAAATCTTTCTCCTGAAGGGCTGAGGGTATATCTGGGGTAATGACATGTTCTTCATATGGATCTTGTGTGATACCATGATCCTCTGCTTTATCATCTGTAGATATCAGATGTCCCTCTGAGCTCCTGGTACAGTCATCTGACAAGAAGAAAACGGATGTTACTATTTTTGAATAACATAACCTAATAAGTATATTCCCCACTGAGCTGCCTGAGATGCTTCAGACCGTGTGAAGAAGTTAAGTCAGTGGCGCAGGCAGCAAACGATGGCAGCGCGGCCTACTTCATTAGTACTCACTGTGCTGAGACGGAGGTCAGTGATAGTGAATAGTAATGAAGCGGGGCAGGAGACGCCACCACTGCTCTAGGTCACTGGAGAGGTGAACACAATCCATGGCTGCTTAAATATGGCCACTTATGTGGAATAATACTGTAGGATGCCATAAATCTTACTGTATTACACCCCATACACACAATAGAATCCAAACCACATCTGCTGGATTTCCCAGCCTGAACTCACCGCGGATCTGCTGTCCCATACAGTATGTAGTATGGGTCTATGGAGTCACAAGGAAGCAGGGACTCCTAGCTTCATACATCACTAAGATACGGGGAGTCCTGGTGTGTGGACAGACTTTGGGCTGGGAAATTCAACTTATGTACAGACCAGATTTTCTAGTCCGGATTCCATAGTGTGATTGGGGTCTAAGGTGAGGTTTACACAGTGAAATCTGTAGAAGCTGCTTCAGGAATTCAGAAAGAGGATTATTTTTTCCGCTAGCTGCAATAATCTGCTATATAATTCTGGTAAATTCTTTCCCTTCCCGAGTACTGACAACCGGTGATGAAGAAATTTGCCTCGTTCACACAGATGTCAGGTCCATATTCCTGCTGTACGTTATATTCTATACTACATTTATTATCCCCTATAGCGGTATCACATTTATATTCATGTATTATTAGTATTTTAGCTGAATCGGGGAACAACAAATAGTCTAATAAATGACTGAATAGAATGAGTGACCCTTCTGTGCTTTATATAGTGGTGACTCCTCACCTGGGCGGTTACCTGTAGGAATGTCCTCCTCACACTCCTCATCACCACTCACATAGGGATCTTCCTCTATTGCCATAGATAGAGCATTAATGTCGTCCAGATCTTTATCCTGATGGAAAATCTGTGAAAAAAAATTATGTAAAAGTCACCGGACAAATGGGGAAGTCACAGAGAATGTTCTAGATCATTAATCAGCAAGAAGATGAAAGATGTCCTGACAGTAGCTGCAGGTCTCTGAGAAGCTGGAGAAACATATTAGATGGCGGCTCAATGACACCGCCCATGTATATAACCATATAATACTGCTGGATACAACAAGACTGACCACAAGGACTTCACAGCCCGTCTACACATCATAGGGAATATCTCCATCTACCTGATCACCCTTGTGTCCTTCTAAATACTCCCACTCCTCCATGGAGAAATAGACAGCGACATCCTGACACCTTATAGGAACCTGACAACACAATGATACAGTCATCACCCAGACCCCTCCAGTTACTGTATAATGTCCCAGCATTCCCAGCACTGTCACCTCTCCAGTCAGCAGCTCCAGCATCTTGTTGGTGAGTTCTAGGATCTTCTGTCCATTGATCTCCTCCTGTATCAGGGGGTGAGGTGGAGGCCCCGGGATTGGGCTCAGGGTTCCTCCATAGCCTTCATACACAGGAGCCTGACAGCGCCCACTAGAGGTCTTCTTCACTACTGTGTAATCCTGGATATAGAGGGACATATTAATAAATATCACTACATACATGTCCAGAGTCCATCACCTCTCCAATCATATCATCTGTTATTACTATAGATAAGAATGATGTAATGTGACATCATCAGAATCTCTCACCTCTCCAGTAAAGTGGTAGATAATCTCTAGGGTGAGATTTAATAGACTTTCCGCCATCTTGTTCCTGTCTCTTTCCATCCTTGATGGATCAATCAGGAATATTCTCTTATATAGAAGATACTGAGAGGATTCTATATTGTAGGAACCTGAATGGAGAGAAGATGAGACAATGTAATCACTACACGGAATCCCATGTAATAAATACAACAGATGAGTCACATTATTATGACCACCTCCTACTTCTGACGTCGTCAGCGTGTAGTTCAGGAAGGAAGTGACTTGTTGTGGGCTGGCTTGGTGGGTATATAAGGTGTGTGATAGGGTGAACAGAATCTCATTGTTGTCATGGATAAAGGGGACAATTTATAAGAGTTTCAAAAGGGATGATTATTGGCTGTC
Source organism: Leptodactylus fallax (assembly GCA_947044405.1). Lineage (NCBI taxonomy): Eukaryota > Metazoa > Chordata > Amphibia > Anura > Leptodactylidae > Leptodactylus > Leptodactylus fallax. The sequence continues at coordinate 282,032 of CAMRHE010000423.1, forward strand.
GGGCCAAGGGTGACAGTATTTCTCCACCAGCGCAGGTTGTGAACTGTTCGTGTCCTGCTTTGGTGAAAGTGTATTGTGAGTGGAGAAATGGCACCATTGGGAATAACCAACGTGGAAGCTGTGGAGAATCACGTGCCACTGATGTGAAAGTTGAACGTCAGCTATGAAGGTGTGTGAGGGCCGATCGACACACTACAATGGAGCAGCTCAGCATGATCATGAACCGGGGCTACCAAATGTGTCTAAAACAACAGTTCAGTGAACACTAATGCGTATGGAGCTTCCATGCAGAAAGATGGTCATTGCACCTACGCTAGGAAAAAAAAAAGGCTTCAATTTACATGGCCATATTGGAATTGGACCACCATTGATTGGCTAAGGGTTGCCTTCTCTGAGCAGTCCCGTTTTCTGCTTCATCGAATGGATGGACATCGGAATGTCAGGCAAGAAACATCAGAGAACAAACACCCTGCAACCAGTGCTGGAAGAAGACAAGCTGGTGGCGGCAGCATTATAGTCTGGGGAACTTTTTCACGCCATTCTCTGGGCCCGCTCATCTATGTGGAAGGTAATCTGAACAGATTTGGGTATGAATCCATCCTTGCAGATCACATACACCCATACATGCTGTTTGTCTTCTCTGGGGCAAATTGAATCTTCCTGCAAAATAACGTCTAGAAATTTCTGACAGTGGTTGGAAAAGCAAGACCAAGACTTCCAAGTACTTACCTGGCTCCCTTATTCCCTAGACTTGAACCCAATTCAGCATCTCTGGGGCCACCTTGTCCGTTGTGTCCGTTCTATGGATCCTCCCCCATGCACCCTCCAGTAAATGTGGGATGCACTGCAGTCAGCATGGCTCCAGATACCTGAGACAACCTACCAGTCACTGCCAGTCCATCTAACTGCTGTCCGAGCTGCACACGGCAGTTACTCTAGCTATCTACAAGTGCCGTCGTACTACTCCTCCCAGCAAGCACCATCCCCTGCACCAATCAGTATATTTCAAGACCCAGCTGCAACAACCTTGGCACAGAGACGTCTGTTGAAACCTCTCACCGCAACGCTTCACCATAAACAACTTCCATACTGCCGGCTATTTCCCTTTGGGATTTCAGTTTCTGTAAATGGAAGACGCTCTACAGCGAGATGTCATCAGATATGTAACGGCTATGTGAGGATCTTCACATCACATTGGATACTTACCTGACTTGAGCGCTGGTGACTGATTCTCTCGGCTTACAACCTCCACCGACACCCGCACCGTGGTAAACTATACATACACCTAAAGCTCAAAGAGCGACACTCCGGCTTCATAAAGCTCCACCAGAAGATACCGGAACTTCTTATATTCTACATAATGTCACCTATTCTGGGGTTTTCTACCTCCTGTCCCTCTTGTTATTTCTCAGCCTATGTCATACAAGGTGTCTGGTGACAGAGGTGGATTCACGCCATGAAGTGATCCTGCAGAGCTGCGCTCCATCTTACAGATTTAAGGACTCCTCACGTAGCTTTGCTTGGTCAGACATCTTACTGCGGATCCCAGGCAGATCTTATTTCATGGCCATCACTATGTAATTCTAGTAATCTCTTAGGATCAGCCACTTCCTTTACTTACACTAATAGTTGCTTCTGGTTTGGCACTTCTGCTGATGTACCCGAATGCCTTTTCATGTTGTTCCCCCAATTGTTATTGTACACCCCCATATCGCCCCCGCACATGTACTGACCTCATTTATGGTAAGTACATCTATGACCCAGACGACCCCATTCCCATCTATCACACCAACCTCATCCCCTACCAGCTTTACCCAACACTTAGATGTCACAGCTGCCGCTAAGACGAGACGTCCCCCTCCCCCTCAGACAGTGCCCCCGATTTACAGGGAGAGTCACTTTCTATTACTCGGCTCCACTGGGAAGTTTGGGTGTCCATTAGTGTCCATGTAGTGCAGATACATATGGAGCTACAGAGGAGGGGGGAGCGGAGCTGAGGCCGTGCTGGGGAGAGGGAGGAGAACATGTGGCCAGTACTAGGGGGCGACACCGAGCCAAAAGTCTGACCATAGAAGAGGCTGCAGATTGGAAATGAGGGGGACTGAATGTATGACAAGGGGCGTGACTAGAGTGGAGTTGCTCCTGGTAGGTATGATGTCACAGGAAGGGGCGGAGCCTCTCCGATGAGGGCGGGGTCTCTGTGCTGTATAGAGGAAGCAGGAGCGGAGCTCGTGTAGATGGAGAACAGAAAGCTGTGAGGACTGGTTTGTGGGACTGCAGGATGGAAGGGGAGGGATAGGAGTGTTTTGCATGGGACTGCATGTTGGTGGAGGCTGAGGGGAGGGAGTGATGTATTTACATGGGACTGTATCCTGGAGAGTCTGGGGGATTGGGTTGATGGTTAGGGTGGTATAGGAGTTCCTGGGGTGCCAGGAGAGGGGGCTTTTGGGTGCTGCTCTCATCTGAAGGAGAGCAGGGGTCCTTGTTGTGCTGCTGGCATCTAAGGGGGGGATGCTGCTGACATGGATGGGGGACAGGGGTCCCTGTTGTGCTGCTGGCAACTAAAGGGTGTGGAGACATGGGTCTCTGGGGAGCCATTGGCATCTCAATATTGGAGCATGCGTCCTTGGTGTACTTCTGGCATCTAAACGGGGGGAGGGGCAGGGGTCCTTTCGGGTGCTGCTGGCATTTAAAGGGGGGCAGGGGTACTTGGGGTGCTGCTTGCATGTAATGGGGGCAGGGTCTTGTGGGCTTCAGGTCCTTGGGGGTTGCTGCATGTGTCTGTGTGGGATTCCTGGGGTATTGCTTCTGTGTAAGAGGGGGTTCTGGAGGTGGTCTCAGGGCGCTGACACCTGTGTGCATGTTTGGGGGTCCTTGGGGAGCTAACTGTGTGTGTGAGGGGGTGCTGGTGGAGGGTCCGAGGGGTGCTGTCGTGTGGTGTGCAGGTCTCATCTTCATGTAAGTTGGGGGTTCCTGCGATGCTGCCTCTGTGTGTGTGTGTGTGGGGGGGGGGGGGGTTGCTGATGGTGGTCCCTGGGGTGCTTCCACCTGTGTACGTTTGGGGGGTGCCGCCTGTGTGTTAGGGGGGCTCCAGCCCCTGGGGTGTTGCCACCTATATGTTGGGGGGGCTCCAGTCCCTGGGGGGCTGCCGCCTGTGTGCTGGGTAACATCTGGTCCCTGGGGGGCTGCCGCCAGTATACTGAGGGGGTCTGGGTGCCTGTGTGCTAGGGTCTCCAGTACCTGGGGGACTGCCGCCTGTATGCTGAGGGGGTCCGGTCCCTGGGGAGCTGCCGCCTGTGTGCTGGGAGAGGTCTGGCCCCTGGGGGGCTGCTGCCTGTATGCTGAGGGGGTCTGGGTACCTGTGTGCTAGGGTCTCCAGTACCTGGGGGGCTGCCACCTGTGGGCTGAGGGGGTCCGGTCCCCGGGGGGCTGTCACCTGTGGGCTGAGGGAGGCGCGCTCTGGTCCTTGGGGGCTGCCACCTGTATGTTAGGGTCTCCGGTACCTGGGGAGCTGCTGCCTGTGTGCTGTTGTGATCCAGACGCTGGGAGGCTGCCGTCTGTGTGCTACGGGGGGTCCAAGTCCTGGGGGCTTGTCGTCTGGTCCCTAGAGGCTGTCATCTGTGCTTTGGGAAGGGGAGTCCCTGAGAGGCTGCTGCCTGTGTGGGGTGCTGTCTTCATGTAAGTGGGGGGGTCTCTGGGTGTGCTGCCTGTGTGTGAGGGTAGGCTGTGGGGATCCCTGGGCAGGCTGCTGTCTCTGTGCATGTGGGGGATCCATGAGGGACTGCTGTCTGTGCAGTGGCATAACTAGGAATGGCTGGGCCCCAAGGCAAACATTTGACATGGGCGCCCCCCCCCCGCCCGCACCGCCACCACACCCTCCCCCCCGCACAAACTGCATTCCTGCGCACACTATTATGCCCCATAGCGGCCCCTGCACCCAGTATAATGCCCCATTGTGGACCACCCATGAACAATTATTATACTCAGAGTATAATGATCGGAGACCAGGGGAGGATACGAACAAAAAAAAAAAAAAAAAAAACAATGTCACTTTTTCTGGCTCCGGCGCACTCCCCGCTACTTCGGACATTTTCAATGTTGCACCAGATCACGCAGGCCCGGCCCACGTAACGTCACCAAACAGGCCCGAAGCCTTCGGAGCGTATGAGAGGTAAGTAATGTTGTTTTTATGTTCCCTCACCTCCCCTGGCCCTCCGATCATTATAGTCTGGGGTCAGGGCAGAGACGCTGGCGTTATAACATACTGTAGTGCCCTCCTGTGCCCCTATGTTAAATGTATTCCCACTCCTCCTGCATTATAAATAGAATGGCCCCCACAGCCTAATGCATCACCCTTTCATATCCAGGGTGTGAGCTGTATGCATAAACACTTTCCAACCCTGCAATGATTGCTGGCACCAGACTGACACTCATTGCTGTATAAAGAGGTTACCCACAATGTAGGGACTCCTTCACAGCAGGAGGAGTCCCTGCATTAGAAGGGGCGAATCCAAGACATAACTTGTCTGTGTTTCTTGACCAAGTGTAAACCCTTGACTGTGACTAACCCTGCACTTAGGTTTAGTTGTGGTCAAGTTATGACTGCAATTAACCCTTTCTTGTCCATGAGTTAGCAACTGTAACACATGTTAACGTCACTATACTCTTTCTGTATAGCAGGTGCCTCCCTAAGGTACATTAGGGCTGCTATACTTTATTTGCATAGCAGGCTGTCTGTGTTCTGCCCGCATATTCATTAATATAACTTGCCCCCCAATGTATTCACCAAGGACTCCCCAGACCTCCTGCAATCAGTGATTCCATCTAAGTGATTGAATTGCTGAATACCCAGGAAGGGGTTAATCACAAGCTTGACATGACTGTGGTTCAGGCTAAGGGCCTACGTAGCGTCCCGCAGCAAAAAAGCTGCGGGAAAAGCTGCAGATTTCCTCTGCGGACTTTCTGCTTCAATTATACACATACGGAAGCTTCCGGCGTTTCCGTAGGTAGAATTGACATGCTGCGATTTCCAAACCCACGACGGTGTGTCCGCTGTGTGTATTTTACTGCAAAGTGCGGACGGGATTCGCATTTTTTTTGCCACGGTTCTGCCACTGGCAAACTGCGGCGTATAGGCCACGTGGGGCGCCTCCACTTAAGGATTTATCCGCTTTCTCAGGATAGGCCAGGCCCAACACCTGATACCCCTCCAGATCTCTGGTACAGAGACTAATGGGGCAGCGCTGCGGTACCTACACTCACCAGTACAGTCTGTACAGCAGCGGAGATCAGCAGGGGGGGCCCGGCATTACCTATCCTGAGTTACTGTCCTCTCAGTAGGAGGCCTCACATTCTGGTGCTCAAATAACCAAAAATAGGGGGTTACTAGACTTCATTTGTGGCTAAGTTCACATTGGCTGCAGAAATCGGCAGAGAGAAAAGTCCTGCACAGAGGACTTTTCTCTCTGCCCATTTCAGTATGAAAACGACTGATCCCATTATAGTCAGTGGGCTCCGCTCATGACCATGGGTAGCTGCTTTTTTTAGCGGTCTGGCTCTCCATCATTCGGGTCCCCCGATGAACCTAAATGATGTAGATCCAGCCGCAGATGTGATCCTCGCATTACTCTAATAACCCCATCATAGGAGACGCCATTGGCTGGTTTATTCCATGAGAGCAGGTAATACTAGACCTGGACAGGTAAGTAGAATCATTGGGGGGGATTTTATTTGGCTTTGATAGACTACGTTGATGAGCAGGGGAGGTGTTTTTTAAAATAAAATAAAATAAAATGGTTAATGAGGGTTGCGCGGAGGGTTTTATTTCAATCAAATATATTTTTTAAAATGTCGATGTTGTTTTATTAAAATTACTGTAAGGGGAGCTTATTATATATAGACCCTATAGTGACCGACCTGTACAGAGTACACCGAGACCATGTACCTACCTATAGTAACTACAGAGTACACCGAGACCATGTACCTACCTATAGTAACTACAGAGTACACCCAGACCATGAACCTACCTATAGTAACTTCATAATATACCAAGACCATGAACCTACCTATAGTAACTACAGAATACACAGAGACCATGAACCTACCTATAGTAACTACAGAATACACCCAGACCATGAACCTACCTATAGTAACTACAGAGTACACCCAGACCATGAACCTACCTATAGTAACTACAGAGTACACCCAGACCATGAATCTACCTATAGTAACTACAGAGTACACCCAGACCATGTACCTACCTATAGTAACTACAGAGTACACCGAGACCATGAACCTACCAATAGTAACTACAGAATACACCGAGACCATGAACCTACCTATAGTAACTACAGAATACACCCAGACCATGAACCTACCTATAGTAACTACAGAATACACCGAGACCATGAACCTACCTATAGTAACTACAGAATACACCCAGACCATGAACCTACCTATAGTAACTACAGAGTACACCCAGACCATGAACCTACCTATAGTAACTACAGAATACACCGAGGCCATGAACCTACCTATAGTAACTACAGAATACACCCAGACCATGAACCTACCTATAGTAACTACAGAATACACCGAGACCATGAACCTACCTATAGTAACTACAGAATACACCCAGACCATGAACCTACCTATAGTAACTACAGAATACACCGAGACCATGAACCTACCTATAGTAACTACAGAATACACCCAGACCATGAACCTACCTATAGTAACTACAGAATACACCCAGACCATGAACCTACCTATAGTAACTACAGAATACACCGAGACCATGAACCTACCTATAGTAACTACAGAGTACACCCAGACCATGAACCTACCTATAGTAACTACAGAATACACCCAGACCATGAACCTACCTATAGTAACTACAGAGTACACCCAGACCATGAACCTACCTATAGTAACTACAGAATACACCCAGACCATGAACCTACCTATAGTAACTACAGAGTACACCCAGACCATGAACCTACCTATAGTAACTACAGAATACACCCAGACCATGAGCCTACCTATAGTAACTACAGAATACACCCAGACCATGAACCTACCTATAGTAACTACAGAGTACACCCAGACCATGAACCTACCTATAGTAACTACAGAATACACCGAGACCATGAACCTACCTATACTAACTATATACTCATAAATCAGGCACACAGTGATACGTCAGAATTTAGATCTGTCAGTTATGAATTGCCATAGATTTCCATTATCACTTACAAGAAAGTGGCGCGAGATATAATAAACACGTCAGGCCGAGGCGTCACCGCCCTGCTCACACCTTATCCGCACAATGTCTCAGAACTGGTCTGCTGAGAGTTATATATACATATGGCGCTCATAAAATATATATTTTTTTTATTTCTGAGAGCCATATATGTGTTTTTCCTCCATTCCTATTGATAATCACATATATATATATAATGTCCCTCTTGGCCAGTTATGGATCCTCCCTATAGAGACTCCTCTCCGGCTTCTCCTGTAGTGAGGGGAATAGATTGGAGTTTCTGGCGGCCGCTCCTGTAATATCTCCATTCTAGTCACCTCAGTAATGAACTGTCTACATTGGAGTTGTTTCTAGCAGGTTCTCCCTCCAGCAACTCCATTCTAGTCGCAACCGTATGAGAAGGGCTGAGAGCGAGCACTTACCTCCTCGTGTACAGCTACCATGTGCTCACAGGACCTGTAATGATGTCATAGGTGCGGGAGGAGTCAAGGAGTCACATGATCAGTTCCTGCTCTTATAGCTTCATCTGTGCAGAAGATACTAGTGAGCTAAAGGACCTGTGATGATGTCACATGTGGGAGGAGTCACAGAATCACATCACTAAATATTAGAGGTCTCTGCAGAGCTGTCTGTGTGACGTGTATGTAGCGGGGCTGTCTGTGTGTGACGTGTATGTAGCGGAGCTGTCTGTGTGTGACGTGTATGTAGCGGAGCCGTCTGTGTGTGACGTGTATGTAGCAGAGCTGTCTGTGTGTGACGTGTATGTAGCAGAGCCTTCTGTGTGTGACGTGTATAATGTATCTGGCTTCTTTGCCCCTGCAGTTTGGCTTCAGAGACCCCAGGCATTTAGTGCAAGTTTTGTTTTGTAAATACAGTGAGTCAGACACATGTGAGGCAGAGCTGCTGGGGGGAGAGATGTGAGCAGAGCTGCTGGGACAGACATGTTATGTCTGGGGGAGTCTAAGAGCCACTTGTTCCTCTTTACTTCACAGTATATAGTTAGGTATGTGTTACCCCCTATATACTCACAGGACTTAGCTAGTAACCGTAGTTAGGGATCCATATATATATATAGTTCAGGGCAGTGATAGGTTAGGCTTCCGAAGGCCAACTAGCTAGTTAGAGGCCCGGTTGCACTAGTAGTTTAGCTGGCAGGTTAAGGACTCAGTGTTAGGGTAGTCAGGCCTGCATCTACTGCCGTCACCGTCGCCCTGTTTGCTGCCTGTGAAGAATCTCATCATCATCATCATCTCCTGATCGGCTGTCTGTCATCTCCTGGAAGAATCCGAGGATCCACAGTCATCCACAGGGGCCCCTGCATCTCTTCTGTTGCCTGGAGGTATTGTGCACTGGACTCTTGCTATATATCTATATATATACCCGGGTATATAACCTAAGACGGTTGAGGACTTGCTGGTTGTTGTAGTACTGCTGTGTTCTGAGTATATTGTATGTATGTATTATTACCCTGTTGATTCTTATAAAGCTACTGTTATAACCTTATGTGGTATCTGTATGTATTCTTCAGACTGTGAGATTAGTACAGTGATCCTTGTTAAGGCTACTAACTGTACCTCATGGGTAAGTCCCAGGAAGAGATTCTCCCTGTAATACAGAGGCTCTATCCTGGGTGGAGGCACTGATATATTTCATATATGTTCCCACTCTTCCCTTCAGCGAAGGCTTCAGGTCCCATTATACACACAGGTCAGCGCCAGAGTCTGTTGCGGGAGGGATAATACTCATACCCCCCCCCCAAATAGGGCTACACGTGTATGTAGCGGGGCTGTCTGTGTGTGACGTGTATGTAGCGGAGCCGTCTGTGTGTGACGTGTATGTAGCGGAGCCGTCTGTGTGTGACGTGTATGTAGCAGAGCCGTCTGTGTGTGACGTGTATGTAGCAGAGCTGTCTGTGTGTGACGTGCATGTAGCGGAGCTGTCTGTGTATGATGTGTATGTAGCAGAGCTGTCTGTGTGTGACGTGTATGTAGCGGAGCCGTCTGTGTGTGATGTGTATGTAGCGGAGCTGTCGGTGTGTGACGTGTATGTAGCAGAGCTGTCTGTGTATGATGTGTATGTAGCGGAGCTGTCTGTGTGTGATGTGTATGTAGCAGAGCCGTCTGTGTATGATGTGTATGTAGCGGAGCCGTCTGTGTGTGATGTGTATGTAGCGGAGCTGTCTGTGTGTGATGTGTATGTAGCGGAGCTGTCTGTGTATGATGTGTATGTAGCGGAGCTGTGTGTGTGACGTGTATGTAGCGGAGCCGTCTGTGTGTGACGTGTATGTAGTAGAGCTGTCTGTGTGTGACGTGTATGTAGCGGAGCTGTCTGTGTATGATGTGTATGTAGCGGAGCTGTGTGTGTGACGTGTATGTAGTGGAGCCGTCTGTGTGTGACGTGTATGTAGCAGAGCTGTCTGTGTATGACGTCAGGGGCGTAACTATCGGGGTAGCAGTGGTAGCGACTGCCACAGGGCCCGGAACATTACAGGGCCCGGAGCCCTGTGGCAGTCGCTACCGCGAACCCCACAATCACTGCTTTTGAGACCCCGGAGTATAACGATCGAGGGCCCAGGGGAGGTGAGCGAACATAAAAAACACAGTAACTCACCTCTCCGCCGCTCCGCAGGCTTCAGGCCTGTTTGGTGACGTCCCAGACGTCAGCCGACGTCATTATGCGTTGCGACGCCGGCCTGGATCGCGCGAGATCCGGTCCAACATTGAAGATGGCCGGAGTAGCGCACGCCAGTGCACCGGAGCGAGGAAGAGGTAAGTTGCAGTGTTTTTTATGTTTCTATCCTCCCCTGGGTCTCCGATCATTATACTCTGGGGTCTGAAATGACCCCAGAGTATAATAATCGTTCATGGGTGGTCCACTATGGGGCATAATACTGTGTGCAGGGGCCACTATGGGAGATGATACTGTGTGCAGGGGCCACTATGGGACATGATACTGTGTGCAGGGGCTACTATGGGGCATAATACTGTGTGCAGGGGCCACTATGGGGCAAACTACTGTGTGCAGGGGCCATTATGGGGCAAACTACTGTGTGCAGGGGCCATTATGGGGCAAACTACTGTGTGCAGGGGCCACTATGGGGCAAACTACTGTGTGCAGGGGCCACTATGGGGCAAACTACTGTGTGCAGGGGCCATTATGGGGCAAACTACTGTGTGCAGGGGCCACTATGGGGCAAACTACTGTGTGCAGGGGCCACTATGGGGCAAACTACTGTGTGCTGGGGCCACTATGGGGCAAACTACTGTGTGCAGGGGCCACTATGGGGCAAACTACTGTGTGCAGGGGCCACTATGGGGCAAACTACTGTGTGCAGGGGCCACTATGGGGCAAACTACTGTGTGCAGGGGCCACTATGGGGCAAACTACTGTGTGCAGGGGCCACTATGGGGCAAACTACTGTGTGCAGGGGCCACTATGGGGCAAACTACTGTGTGCTGGGGCCACTATGGGGCAAACTACTGTGTGCAGGGGCCACTATGGGGCAAACTACTGTGTGCAGGGGCCACTATGGGGCAAACTACTGTGTGCAGGGGCCACTATGGGGCAAACTACTGTGTGCAGGGGCCACTATGGGGCAAACTACTGTGTGCAGGGGCCACTATGGGGTATAATACCGTGTGCAGGGACCACTATGGGACATGATACTGTGTGCAGGTTCCACTATGGGGCATAATACCATGTGCAGGGGCCACTATGGGGCATAATAGAGTGCGCAGGAATGCGGTTTGTGGGGGGGGGGTTGGGGCGGCGGCTTGGGGGGGGGCCATGTCAAATGTTCGCCTTGGGGCTCAGCCATTCCTAGTTACGCCACTGTATGACATGTATGTAGCAGAGCTGTCTGTGTGTGTGACGTGTATGTAGCGGAGCTGTCTGTATGTGACGTGTATTAGCGGGACCCCAAATACTAATATTTCATCATATTGAGACAATTCTGAAGGCAGTTTTGCACTTCTAGGTTTGGGACTTACAAGCTCAGGGGAACAAAAAAAGATTTGTTAAAAAAATAAATAAATGATAGTTCTGATATAATACGGCTATACCGGGGAGAATTATTACCAATATAGAATAAACTACTGAACAAAACATATATATTATTTATAGGGGGAGGGGCTATTTAGAAGGAAGAACTATTGATAATAAAGCCAGGGGAACTATTATTTATAAAGGGGGGTATAATAGTCCCTCCTTATAAATATCCCCACTTTCTGGTATTTAACCGGCAAACAATGGAGGTGACTTGGTCATCATGAACAAAACAGATTACTTAGATGAAATATACGGCCGACCACAGGACACCGCAGTATATAAGGTCTTACCACATAACCCTTATTCTCCATAGCTAGGAAAATACAACAGACTCTTGTCTTACCATTAGGACCGAGGGACCATTCATACCCACAAAATATCACCAGTATTCTATACTCTTCTGTAAAGACTCCATAAACCACCAGGTCGACCCTTAGTGGCATCAACTGGTTCTATTTCATCTCCATCTTTAATGAAAAAATTCTAACTCCTCTGGTTAAGAGCACAAAATCGCTCCTTCTGAACACCTCCATGTTCTTATATCACAAACAGGCCCCATAACCATTTCTGGTTACCTTAGACATGGTGAGCTTATACACGTCTATACAACACTCCAAGGGCATAACTGGGAATATCACATACTGATCCCAACAATATATCACTGTGTATTGATTTATTGAAATTGGTCCTAGAAGAGAACTATTATTTATTTCCAGATACATTTTATATTCAGAGACGGGGCTCTGGGGTCCAGTGTGGCACCTCCATACTATAACAGCTACAGGAACTACTTTGAAGAGCAATTTATCTACCCCAACAGTCATTTTCCCACTAACGCCCTCATCTGGAGGAGATACATCGACAATGTTTTCTGTATTTGGACAGGATGACTAGACTCCTTACTAGAAGTTACAGGTTAACAACACGAGGCCTGAATTGCCATTTACACTACATTACAGCCTCACCCAGATTCATTTCCTCGATACTCTCATTATCAAAAACAAAGAGGGCCCTGTACATTCAGATCTCTATATCAAGGAAGCAGCCTATTGCATTTCACCCTCCAGCCACTAAACATTCACTTCCAAAATCACAATTTATGTGCGGCTCCCTCATCTATAGTGAATGTGACAGAGCCCATCACCCACAGTCTGGACAAGTAATGAAGATCAATGGATACTACACGTGCAATACCAATGACGTAGTATACCTCATGAATGTCCCTGCGGTCTGGCATATGTTGGGGAGACTACCCAACGTGTGCGAGACCACATTATACAAGATAAGTCCAACATTTGCTGCCGTAACTTATTGCTCTCAATTCTGGCCCACTTATGGGATCTATAAGTTGGAACCATTGGGACTCAATTGAGAGTATGAAATTTCGCCATTTACTGTATATGACATGTACTTCTGTGTACTAACTGGTTTATATCTTTCTAATTACTGTTCTCTTTATTGTTTACAGACATGATAACACGTGGACCATATTTATACTCCACGATTTGGTCTTTTACTCAAAATTTAGAATTCTTAGTGTGGATGACTCAGCTTATGTATCCTCCATTTTGGATTCCAGGGCCATGTGGGCCATGCCTGTAGCCTTTTTACATTCCTCTTTTGTTTAGAGAGCTCATCCCCCACCAGATGGCTTAAGGGGATGTGGACCCTCTTTTGTCTCTTATCCAATAGCCATGTGCCAGAACTATTTTACAACTTTGCCACCAATCATGTTATGTTAATTAAAGTAACCCGACCTGTTCTTTGTCTACACTGTACTTAAATACTACATTTTTCCCTCCATTAAAGCAGAACCCACTATATACACAATAGATGTGTATGTGTGAGTCTCTCTATGCTATAGCTTATACATCAACTCTATGAATTTGGACTTCAATACGGTGATACTTAGAGCTGATTGCGCTCGCAGAAATTGGCGTCCCCGGGTGGGCCAGAAGTAAATTACTACACATCCGGACAAAACAGACGGAAAGGACAATGGGACAAGGAGACGTTGGAAGAATTATTTGAAGAATAATTAATGTAAAAATTTTCTGCTGTTTTTGGTATACATCCCATTTAGTTTGTTTATGTGTTGGACCCTGTGGAAAGTTATTAAGGAAAGATTAGCCAGGAAAGAATAGCCCATCGCCCATCTCCTCAGTTAAGGTAGAGGAGAGAGTAGTAGCCTGGGGCTACTGTATGAGATCCTTTTACATAGTTAACACTTTTTTGGTACCGAGAGATATCCTTTGAGGTTTTAAGGCAAGATGTTGCCTTAATTAAGTGCTGGGCGCCCGAGAGATATCCTTTTTGGAGGTTTGCGTATAAGAAGTGTGTCATTAAGCGCAGGGTGCCCGAGAGGTACCAGTAAAGTATTTTGTAACCTTTGAGGTTCATCACAGAAGATTAGGCAAATCATGGAGAATTTGCCTGGGCGGTATGACGCTGATCCTAAGAATAGAGGAATTCCAGCTATAGAGCCTGTGAGAGCAAAAGAGGAGGCTGATGTAGTGAAGGGGTGCTCTATTAGGCAAGTGACAGCGCCAAAACAGCTTGATAGGTGATAATGATAGGATGTGAAAAGATGGCTTTCTGAATGTTGAAAAGTGTAATGAGATGGAGAAAAGTGGAGTGACTCTCAAGAAACAAAGTGTTTCAGCAAGTTAGTAACTGAAGGTTTTAGAGGAAGTTGAGCTTGGTGCAATAAAGTGTGTTTGGATGTTGTTTAAAGATTCCTCAGACTGGTGAGGTAGCAACTGTTGATTTTGTAGTCCATCCCCCTTAAACAAAAGAAGGCCTAATCTAGAGTCTTGTGTACATGTTTGTAGAAGAAAATCCATTGTTTCAGTGAGTTAGAAGTAACTCGCATATCTGTTTTGTAATGTCTTTTTGTTTATAATGCACATTTGAAGGAATTTATGAGAGTGACGGAATGAATGCTATGATTTGCAAGAAAGTGTATAATAGAGTCATGCATATGGTCTAGAATTCCTGTATCTGCTTAGGATTTGAGTAGATGTCTGACTAGTTATACAGATGTTGCATGGTAGATGGATTGGGAGAACAAAGTGGCCACAATATAAATTGACTTTGAAGTCATATCATAAGCTCTCCCATTTCTTCTGCCTGCTTCACTGATTGAGGATATTTTGTATATTTACTAAAGTCATTGAATTGTTTGTAACTGTGGAGTGTGTAGGAGCTCAAGACTAGTTTTACTTGTACTGGATAGTCTGAATGAGCTGACAATTTAAAAGATGGAAGGAAAGATAAAATCCAACTGTGTGTATGCTAATGAGGTGGGGGTTGAACTTATTAGACACAGGAAGGAATGTCATTGTCTTTGAAGATGTCTGAATGTTTATTGCCTATATCATGTGCTTAAATGTTGGAATGTGTTGAATCCAGACATTTTGCCTGGAACTGCAAAGTTCCAACATGGAAGACCCAAAGACAGACAGGAGGATTCTGACAATAACCATCAATAGGAAATAGGTACTCCAGTAAGCGTGCATTTAATATCAGTACCTGATAAACTGAGGCCAGCCCCTATGATCTCCCTACAATTGCTGAGGGGAGAACTTGTGAATTTTTAGTGGATACTGGAGCTAACAAATCTGTTTTGCACGCTGACAATGTTTTTCCCTGAGATAACTTATGATTACCACTAGATTCCTTGTCAGTGAGTCTGCCTCAGTTAACTTGCTGGGATCAGACGTTTTACAAGCCCTAATGGCTCACATTGTGTGTGGGCCAGATGGGACGGTCTCACTGTCACCAGTAATGTTAGAAGACACCTTATGTTCCCTTCACTCCCTGGTTTTCCTGATAAAGCAAAACAATGCAGAGATAGTTAGTGTAGAGGAACATCTAGGTTGTGTGCCCGATTACCTCTGGCAAAAGGAAAAACAGATATAGGCCAATTGCCAGTACCCCCCAGTAATGGCCACATTGCATTTACCTTGAAGGGTAAACAATATGCCTGGACAGTGCTACCACAAGGGGTGCAGCATTCTCCACCCTGTATACTGCAGGGCGTGGTACTGCTCCAGTATGTGGATGACCTGCTCTTATGTTGCCCCTCCCAGGAGATATGTACAAGCATCAGTATCTCGGTTGTGGTTTTTAGCAGAAACTGGATGTAAAGCATCTAAGTACAAATTGCAGTTCTGCCTTACTAAAGTTGTTTTTCTAGGTCATTGCATTTTACAAGGACATCTGACCCCTGATAGACTTCAGGTCATACAGGAACCCAAACCCCCGAATGGTGTGGCACAACTTAGGACATTCTTAGGCCTTGTGTCCTACTGCAAACAGTGGATCCGTAATGTATCCCTGTTAATGCAACTTCTCTATGACAGCATTACTAAACCAGAACAGGCAGTGGAAAACTTCCACTCCATCAAGTTGGCACTTATTTACACTTGTTTTAGAACTTCCTAATTATGACGAGACTTTTTCTCTTTACTGTACAGAAATGTTGGGACATGCAACAGCAGTGCTTACTCAGACTCATGGACACCAACATAGAGCAGTAGCTTACTATTCTGCTAGATTAGTCCCAGTGTCCAGAGGAGCACCTTCTTGTGTTAGGGCAGTAGCTGCGGTCCAATTGTCCCTGGAGAAAGGTGCAGACATCGTACTGGACTTCCCTGTCACAGTAAATGGCATATTGCCCCAGGTCCAGCCTAAGCACATGTCAATGGCTAGACAACACAGATTATAGTGTGCCTTACTTATGCCTCCTAATGTCACCATTGCACGCTGCACGACACTCCATCCCTCTACCCTGTTACCAATAGATTCAGGGGGGGAAAAGGAAGAACAGTAAAACAACCTGTACACACATGTATTTTCTGATGAACTGTATATAACTGATGCAGCAAGAAAATGTAGGAATTGGTCATGTAAATGATGAATCTATTGCTAATTTTTATGTAAATGATGAATCTATTGCTAACTCTGATTTTGAGTTCTTTTGTAGATGGCTCTCGATTTGGGAAGGATGGCAAATTCTATATCAGATATACCATGATCTCTGAACACAAGGTAAAACAAGCAGAACCATTACCCCCACAGGTCTCAGCTCAAGAAGCTGAACTGAAAGCACTCACTGAAATGGTGTAAAATAGCTGAGGGTAAGCCCGCTATGCCTTTGATATAGAATAAGACTATGGTCCGATCTGTAGAGTAAGAGCTTACCTTAGTTCTAATAGTATGCTTATAAAGGATTTCCAGGCTATTCAGGATCTGATGGAGATCATCCTGCTACCAAGGCTGATACAAAAGAGAGTAGAGATAATGTAAGGGCAGATGCTGCCACCAAACTAGCTGCAGAAAAGTCTAGGGAACATGCCTCAGCACAGGGGGTCACCATACCAGAGCAAGCTTCTCAGCTCTCTTTTCAGGTTCTAAAAACATTGCAGGACCAAGATGGTCCAGAAAAAAAGAAGACTTGGGAGAAGCAAGGTGCAAAAGAAGATGAACAAGGCCTAATGTTCAGTGGTAAGAGAGTATGTTTACCAAGAGCATTGTTCCCAATGAAGGCACAAGCAGCTCATAGTCAAGTGCACCACTCAAAAACAGCCATGTGTGACCTGGTGAGCAACGATGGGTAACTCCAGGTTTTAGCACAACTGCAGCCAGATACATGCAAGCCTGCATGACATGTGCTAAGCATAATGTGGGCCAAAAAGTAAAGATTCCTCAGAAACACACCTCAAAGCCCTTGTACCCATTTCAGAGATTGCAGGTTGACTACATACAGTCACCAAAGGTGGGAAGGTATGAGTACGTGCTTGTGTGTGTTGATCTCTTTTCAGGATGGCCTGAGGCATTTCCGGTACAGAAAGCCATCACAGAAGCAACTGCAGATAAACTACTGAAAGAAGAAGTAGTGTGCAGATATGGGATCCTCGACACCATCAAAAGTGATAATGGCACTCACTTCACTGGACAGTTCTCTTCTAGATCCAAACCATGTACTGGGAACACATTCCCTAAAGCCAGGAGACTGGGTGGTGGTAAAGAGACACGTGAGAGTCTTGATCCACGGTTTGATGGTCCTTTCCAAGTGCTTCTGACAACATCCTCTTCAGTCAAGTTAGAAGGAAAGTCGACGTGGATCCACGCTAGTCACTGTAAAAAGGCGACCTGCCTGGAAGAGGACTGAAAGGATCTGGTACCTACTGGTGATCCTAGCCCTGGTGACAAAACCAGTGAGCTTGTTCTAAAAGAAGAATGGGACAATAAATTGATTAAACTGTAACGTCTCTGCCGTTTCGGGTCTCGGCGCCGCCCTCCACTCGCACGCTGTGGCAAAGGAGGTGTGTTCAGTTTGGTACTTTGTGTAAGTTTCTTGCTGCTCAGTCTGAACATGGTCCTAGTCAGTATAATAGATTTCCGGCCCCACCTGTATTCTGAACATTTTTCTCTGGACGGTATAGAGTTAATCTCTTCCTGGCCTGAGTGATTGACAGCCTGTGTACCTATCAGGTCTGGGGGCTGGTCCCAGACTTTCTATAAACAGGTTATCAGCCCTCACATGGTGGCCGGTTATTGCTCTGTCTTTGCCTGCTCTCCTTGTGATATACCTTACTACTTTGTTACCTGATTTTCTGACCACTGGCTTTGACTTTGACTATTCTCTTGGATTTCGATTTTGTACTGCTTTGCTCGTTTGTTACTGACCCCTTGGCTTGCTCACTCTGCTTCTGTTGTTTTTGTCTTGTCCTGTTCTGTGTGTCACTTACCCAGTATAGGGCTTGTCTTCTGGTTGTCCTTTTACCGTTTAGGGTAACTGAGGCAATAGGAAGGGACAGTGGCTGGGGTGAGATTAGGGCTCACTTGTCTCTGTCCTTCCTCCCAGACCACTGCACTAGTGTCAGGGTTGCTACGGTTGGCAAGACCCTTACATAAACACCATCAGATGTTAACTGTTAACTAGGATGTAGGAAGAACCCAGGGATTGTTGGATCTGTACTCACAGCCCTGGTTCTGCAAAGACTATGTTTTATCTCGCACTCCCTCTTGACCTAGATGAGTTTTTATAATGACTCCTGTTTTCATAGTGTTTCTTGGAG
Source organism: Leptodactylus fallax (assembly GCA_947044405.1). Lineage (NCBI taxonomy): Eukaryota > Metazoa > Chordata > Amphibia > Anura > Leptodactylidae > Leptodactylus > Leptodactylus fallax. Next base: position 300,425 of record CAMRHE010000423.1, read on the forward strand.
TCCAGTGACTTATAAGGGAATGAACATCAGTAATAATCACTTTGTTCCAATTCCCATAGCAGGTTGGGTGACCCTCCCATGGTTACAGCTAAACCTGACAGGGAGACCAATCAAGTGGTATGATTGGAAAAAGGAAAATTTGAACATAAATCCAAAGTCCCATATCATGCCGGTATCATTTCCACAGAAGAGCTTAATATTAGCTTTAGTCTGCCAAGCACCTCTATTGTAAGGTCAGGTAAAGTGGATTTCCTTTTAAGAAAAAGATTCATGCCCCCTTACAAGATAGTGACAGATGGTTCACAGAGGGAATAAATGGTTGTCCAGAGCACAACTCCTCAATAGAACGGGGACTAGTTAGGGATAGTCAGGAGTGTCTGATACAGAGCACTGGACCCCAAAGAGACATAGAGACGGGGGATAAGTGGTGTGCAAAACCCCCCATGCAGCGACTCTTTAGCTACCTCTATTGCCTAGTTCAGCTTCGGAGAGCATGCATAATGCCCAAGGATGTATATCTAGTATGTGGTCATCAGGCATACAACTGGCTACCCCCAGGGGGAGAGGGGACTTGTACTCTAGCTACACTGACACCAGCCACCTTCATAATTGTACATGAACATGTGAAACCTGAGATGATACCCCGTCATACTTTGTACAAGCATGCAGCAGACAATCACCGTAGGAAAGATGGGTAACCACAAGTGGTTTCAATGGGTACAAGTAACAGAATCATCAGCACGATACTCTTGTATCCCATGGTTATGCAAACTTGGGACAAGTTAGTAGAATCTACCGATTATCTAGATGAGCAGATATACACTATTTTAGGCCTATTGAATGACACTAATACAATACTAGGACAACTCATAATAGTCACCAACACCAAAGTCCTCAACTCCCTCACAGCAGCACAGGGGTAATGTGTCAGATATCGGACCTTTCTGTTGCCACTATATCAACTCTGAAGGGAATCTTCAAGTGCGAGCAGGAATTGATAAGGTCAGAGAATTTAGCGAAAAATGGATCAAAGAACATCAGAAGACACAGGACAGTTGGTGGTCAGATACCTTTTCGTTCTTAAATCCTGCCAATTGGTTTCAGGGATAAGGTGGATGGTTTATGGGAATATTGCAGGGAATATTTCAAATATTATTGCTGTGTTTTTGCATCTATTTGACTATAAAGATTATATTCTGGCTTGTAAAGAAACTTGCTAGAAAGAGGTGCAAACCCAAGATAGTGGGTTTGCAGGTTGTAAGGCTGGTTGGACACACTGACAGACATGACGGTGAAGGCATCCCTCTGAGTGTATTAGACCGATAGGTATGTAAATGGTATAACATATCCATGGGGAATGAGGTGAAGTCTCCATAAAAGTCCTCAGGATCTGATTAGCAGATCCTAATGTACCCTGGGTATGGGTTATATCATATACAAAAGTAAATGTGGAAGATGACCCAGCTTATGTATCCTCCATTTTATATAAAGTTAGTCTGATACGGCATCATATCCTGTGAGGTAATGCGGGAGCGTGAACAGAGGAGGGGACGTTTTAGGTATTCTAACTACGGAAGAGTTTACATTAGGACATGTGATAGGCCTGTCTGAAAAGATGGGTCTTTAGTTTGCACTTGAAGCTGTAGAAATTGGGGGTTAATCTGATTGTCCAGGATAGAGCATTCCAGAGAAGTGGTGCAACTCGGGAGAAGTCTTGTATACGAGCGTGGGAGGTTCTGATAATAGAGGATGTTAGTCTTAGGTCATTGAGTGAACGGAGAGTACGGGTTGGGCAATAGACAGAGATGAGGGAGGAAATGTAGGGAGGTGCAGCATTATGGAGAGCCTTGTGGATGAGGGGGATAAGTTAAATATGCATTCTGTATTGAATAGGCAGCCAATGTAGTGACCGGCGCAGACCGGAGGCCTCGCTGTAGCGTCTAGACCAGGGGTAGGCAACCTTTTTTGTTCGGCGTGCCGATTTTGATTAAAAAAATCAAAGTTGAGGTACTCGGAGTGCCGGTCAATAATTGTAAGTCTGACGACCCCTGCACACGGTATTATGTCCCATAGCGGCCCCTGCACATGGTATTATGGTGATAATACTAGTGATAATTGCTATTACTATTATTTTAGCGTGTAACAGATATCACTAGAGAGGCGGGCGGCGTATTTTATAAAGATAAGGTATGGACAGGACAAGGACAGTGAAAAAATGTAAACTTTATTGGTGACTTTGTGCATGTGTTGTGTAAGTGTTTGGTGCGACACTTCTGGCGCTGTGACCTTGACCATGGTAAATGTCTGGGTCACAGCGCAAATAACTTCCTGGTTATGTGATTAGGCTCAGAGGGGTGTTACATTATCCCCTATGTGACTATCAGAGAGCAAAAGTACAGTATGCTCTCTGATTGATAGGAGAGGTGATAAGGATGGAAGTCTCTGCTACCCCCGTCATCTGCAGCTTATGCACAGACAATGATGAGTTAACATTGTCTCTACAGTCTGCAGCTCCCCCTCCTTCCTTAGCTCTAAGATGCTGCCTGACACAGGAGGGGGGGACACTTTTAGAGCCCTATTTCTAAGGATCTATTAGGGCCACAAAGATGCAACTGGATTCGTTTTAAAGATGAGCATCTCATCTTTAAAACGATACCAAGATTTCCATGATTGACCTTACACATTCAGAGCAATTCACTGTTAAAACGATGTCGGGAATTGAGATCTGCATTGGGATTTCAATGCCGAACATCGTTTTCACTAGCCAATCGCTCAGGATGTTTAAGGACGATCATGGTGATCTTGGTATCGTTTTAAAGAGGAGATTCTCATCTTTAAAATGAATCCAAGTGTTTCTTTATAGCTTTAACCAATCCTGAGCAATTTGATCAGGTACAGTAGTGAAGCCGGCAATTACCGGCTTCACTACTGTACATAGACTGTGCAGACGCCGGGTGATGCCGCATCCATCTTCACCCGGCGCTAATGAAATTTTAAGGAAGCCGGATGGAAAAACGTTGCAGGTAACGTTTTTCCATCCGGCTGAGGCACAAATATGGCGCCAGGACTGAGCCCTGAGGAACCCCAACGGCAAGGGGAAGAGGGGAAGAAACAGAGCCTGCAAATGATACACAGAAAGTGCGGTCAGAGAGATAAGAGGAGAACCAGGAGAGCGCGGTGTCCGTGAGGCCGACAGAGAGGAGCATAGTGAGGAGGAGTTGATGGTCAACAGTGTTAAATGCTGCTGAGAGATCTAGAAGAATGAGAAGAGAGTAGTCACCTTTGGATTTAGCTGTCAGGAGATCATTGGAAACTTTTTTTGATTGCCGTTTCAGCAGAGTGCAGAAGCCAGATTGTAAGGGGTCAAGAAGAGAGTTAGCAAAAAGATAGCGGATTAAACGAGAATAGACTAAGCGTTCCAAGATTTTGGAGATGAAAGGGAGGTTAGAGACAGGTCGATAGTTAGCAGCACAGGATGGGTCATGGGAGGGTTTCTTCAGTAGCGGGGTTCTACAGGTATTGCCTTACCCTGGAGAAATGGCCAGACTTCAGTTGTGCTCCCTGAACATCAGAGGCTTCAACAAGCTGCAGAAGAGGACCCAGGTACTCTACAACTTGCACAAGCTAAGGGCTGACATCCTACTACTACAGGAAACCTACTTTAAGATGGGCCACATGCACACGATAATAAACAGATATTTCCCTCGCTGGCTCCACAGCTCCAACCCTGACGGTAAATCAAAAGTGGTTAGTGTTGGCTTACATAAACACCTCCAAGCCACGGTCATTTCCCAGTGCTCTGATGCACAGGGTAGATACTTGTTTCTAAAATTACAGTGGCTTGCAAAAGTATTCACACCCCTTGAGCTTTGTCACAACCACAAACTTAAATGTATTTTCTTGAGATTTTCAGTGACAAAGAACACAAAGTATCAGATAATTGTGAAGTGGAAGGAAAATGATACAAGGTTATCAAAATTTGAATCCAATAAAAATCTGAAAAGTGTGACGTGCAAAATTCTTCAGCCCCCTATAGCAATACTTTGTAGAGCCGCCTTTGGCTGCAATTCCTGCTCCAAGTCTTTTGGGCTCTGTCTCTACCAGCTTTGCACATCTAGAGATGAGATTTCTGCCCCTTCTTCTTCTTTGCAGCCACATTGGATGGAGCGTCTGTGATCAGTAATTTTCATGTCTTGCCACAGATGCTCAATGGGATTTAGGTCTGGACTGTGACTGGGCCATTCTAACCCCGGAATATTCTGTCATCTAAACCATCCCCTGGAGCTCGGGCTGGAGGTTTAGGGTCATTGCAGGAAGGTGAATCTCCTTCCCAGTCTCAAGTCTTTTGCAGCCTCCTACAGGTTTTCTTCCAGGATTGCCCTGTATTTAGCTCCATCCATCTTCCCATCACCTCTGAGCACTTTACAATTTGTAGGGTTCAAATACAGACAAAAAGAGACATTACAGATTGATAGTCAACTCACACAATGGGACTGAGGGCCCTGATCTCAAGAGCTTACAATCTATGAGGTAGAGGGGGTGACACAAGAGGTAGCAGGGGCGGCATCTGAGGTAGAAGAGGTGACAAGATTTAGCAGGGGTGACATAGGAGGTAGCAGAGGGTGACATCGGAGGTAAAATTGTTTATACAATTGTGCAGACATTTTTGTGATAGAGGTTACTTTCATTACACATATATAAAGCTGTATGAGCCGTCACCAGTTGTGTCCTTCAATGTGCATATGGTGCCCTGACATATAAAGTTACAGTCGATTACGGCATCATATCCTGTGGGGTAATGCGGGAGCAGAGGAGGGTTAGTTTGTGGGTTCTAACTGTGGAAAGGTTAACATTAGGAATTGTGATCGGCCTGTCTGATAAGATGTGTCTTTAGTTTGCGCTTGAAGCTGTAGAAATTGGAAGTTAATGTGATTGTCCGGGGTAGAACATTCCAGAGAAGTGGTGCAACTTAGGAGTAGTCTTGGATACGAGCGTGGGAGGTTCTGATAATGGAGGATGTTAGTCTCAGGTCAATGACTGAACAGAGAGCACACAATCCCGGTTCATTCCATGGGGTTGTAGAGTATGAAGGCCATAAATCCAAAACGGTTCAGGCTGTTTGAGTTTCCGCACCGAATCACCACCGCGCCGAAGTGGTGAGACATGCTCCAATTTATATATTTTGCAGTGCATTACCCCTAAGGGGTCTAATAAATGCAAGAGAAAAAAAAAAAGGAAAAAAAAAAAATCCAAAAAATCGTAAAAATTAAAATCACCGCCTTTCCCACATATATAAGTACTTTAGTACTGTGAAACACATACACATTAGGTATCCCTGTGTCCAAAAACGCCCGGCCTACAAATCTATAAAAATATTTTTTCCATACAGTGAATGCCATAGCGGGAAATAAAATCAAAAGTGCCAAACCGCCGTTTTTTTCGCTGTTTTGCCTCTGATAAAAAATTGAAAAAAAAAGTGATCCAAGCAATACAGTCATGGCCAAAAGTTTTGAGAATGACACAAATATTATATTTTCACATGATCTGCTGCCCTCTGGTTTTTATGTGTGTTTGTCAGATGTTTTTATCACATACAGAAATATAATTGCATTCATATTATGAGTAACAGAAGCTTATATTGACAGTTAGAATGAGTTAATGCAGCAAGTCAATATTTGCAGTGTTGACCCTTCTTCTTCAGGACCTCTGCAATTCTCCCTGGCATGCTCTCAATCAACTTCTGGACCAAATCCTGACTGATAGCAGTCCATTCTTGCAGAATCAATGCTTTAATTTTGTCTGAATTTGTTGGTTTTTGTTTGTCCACCCGTCTCTTGATGATTGACCACAAGTTCTCAATGGGATTAAGATCTGGGGAGTTTCCAGGCCATGGACCCAAAATCTCTATGTTTTGTTCCCTGAGCCATTTAGTTATCACCTTTGCTTTATGGCAAGGTGCTCCATCATGCTGGAAAAGGCATTGTTGAGCGCCAAACTGCTCTTGGACGGTTGGGAGAAGTTGCTCTTGGAGGACATTCTGGTACCATTCTTTATTCATGGCTGTGTTTTTAGGCAAGACTGTGAGAGAGCCGATTCCCTTGGCTGAGAAGCAACCCCACACATGAATGGTTTCAGGATGCTTTACAGTTGGCATGAGACAAGACTGGTGGTAGCGCTCACCTCTTCTTCTCCGAATAAGCTGTTTTCCAGATGTTCCAAACAATCGAAAAGGGGATTCATCAGAGAAAATGACTTTCCCCCAGTCCTCAGCAGTCCACTCCCTGTACCTTTTGCAGAATATCAGTCTGTCCCTGATGTTTTTTCTGGAGAGAAGTGGCTTCTTTGCTGCCCTCCTTGAGACCAGGCCTTGCTCCAAGAGTCTCCGCCTCACAGTGCGTGCAGATGCACTAACACCTGCCTACTGCCATTCCTCAGCAAGCTCTGCACTGCTGGTAGCCCGATCCCGCAGCTGAAACACTTTTAAGAGACGGTCCTGCCGCTTGCTGGTCTTTCTTGGGCGCCCTGGAGCCTTTTTGGCACCAATGGAACCTCTCTCCTTGAAGTTCTTGATGATGCGATAGATTGTTGACTGAGGTGCAATCTTTCTAGCTGCAATACTCTTCCCAGTTAGGCCATTTTTGTGCAGTGCAATGATGACTGCACGTGTTTCTTTAGAGATAACCATGGTTAACAGAAGAGAAACAATGATGGCAAGCACCAGCCTCCTTTTAAAGTGTCCAGTGGTGTCATTCTTACTTAATCATGACAGATTGATCTCCAGCCCTGTCCTCATCAACACCCACACCTGTGTTAATGGAGCAATCACTGAAACGATGTTAGGTGGTCCTTTTAAGGCAGGGCTGCAATGATGTTGAAATGTGTTTTGGGGGATAAAGTTCATTTTCTAGGCAAATATTGACTTTGCAAGTAATTGCTGTTAAGCTGATCACTCTTTATAACATTCTGGAGTATATGCAAATTGCCATTAGAAAAACTGAAGCAGTAGACTTTGTAAAAATTAATATTTGTATCATTCTCAAAACTTTTGGCTATGACTGTACTTGGCTTTTGGAGGGCAGATTTTGTTGGAATAGTTTTCTGGTGCCATGACGCATTTGCAGAGCCCCTAAAGTCCCAATACAATGGAAACCCCCAAAAGGGACCCTGTCTTGGAAACTACACCCCTCATAGAACATATTAAGGGATATAATGAGCAGTTTGACCCTACAGCTGTTTCACTGATTTTATTAACATTGGGGCGTGAAAATGAAAAATTACTTTTTTTCTAATAGACTGTAAATTTAGTCCCAAATTTTTTATTTTCACAAAAGGATAAAAGGAGAAAAATCTCCCCAATGTTTGTTACACAATTTCTCGTGAACAGGGCAATGCCCCATATGTGGTTGTAATCTGCTGTATGGGCACATGGTGGGGCTCAGAATAGAAAGAGCGCTATTTGGCTTCTGGAGGGCAGATTTTGCTGGAATAGTTTTTAGGTGTCGCATTTGCAGAGCCCCTAAAGTACCAATACAAAGAAAACACAGCCGGGCACAGAAGGGCAGGAGCGCTATTTTGGTTTTTGGACGTCATGCCACTTTGCAGAGCCCCTGAATTGGCAGTAACGTAGAACCCGCAGACACTTTGGAAACTGCACCGGATTTATCAAGTTGTGTAGGGAGCATTTTTAACCCTTGAATGTTGCATTAATTTAATTTACAGAAATGAATGCGCAGCTGATAATGAAAAGTGAAAATTGCAATTTTTCTATAGATTTGCCATTTCAGTGCCTGATATGTTGTGCCCAGCTTATGTCTGCACAGACACACACTCCAAAAACTGTTAAGTGGGTATCCCGGGTGTGAAAGATCCTCCGTGCGCCAAACTGCTTTGGCCACACCCTGAGTCTTCTTTCATATAAAAACCACACTCACCTCCAGTGAGTGCCGGGTTCACCAGATAAATACAAGACAAGCCTTCTAAATTTTATATATTTATTAACCCCTAAATGGGTCGGTATTAAAATCTAACACATACAGATCAGAACAGATATGCAGACATATGCAAGCATTAACAGTTACTAGTTGCAAGATACAGTACAAATAAAATAAAAGGGATTAAAGGTGAAATAATTACTTTACCACACATGTCCTTGATGTGGTTCTATAGTCCAACACTCACACATGGCATGTGTGAGTCACCAGTGGAGGCTTTTCAGCATGTGGCATTAAAACGATAATCCCGCCTGCATGCTCTCATAACAGTCTCTCAGCATTAGTCCAATAGTCAATCACAAAAATCTCCTCATGGTCTGTCTGTAACAACTCTGTAGCATGATCCCAGCACAGTCTTCATAGCATGATCTCTTAGTGATAGTCTCCTCATAATCTCTTGTAGGCTCATCAGCAGCAGCAGCAGCATTCCAACCTGCCTGCTCATAGTAGCATCTCAGTCAAAGTCTGTCATATCCTGTAGTCTGTGATGGTCTCCTGCATAATCTCCTCCCACAGACCTCTTACCTCATCTTTTATACACTTTATGCCACCTCCCAGAATGAGGTCACCGGCGACAGTACGTCTGATGAGTTAATTCAATGGCTGCTACTGCCAATATGCACCTAGGCTTGTAGCTGCGCACAGTATGCAAGCAAGCAAGAAGGGATATCCTATACCCAGAGACCAAAATACAGCTGAGTTATGGCCATATTTAGGCAGAATCATCACACCTCCCCCTTTAGATGGGGCTTGCAGGAAGTAGGGGCCTACGCCCCTCTTCTGAAAGCACCTCCGCCTCCAGCTCCTCAGGCTCTGGCCCCAAGGCTTTCTCACCTCCCCCCGGGGTCCCAGCAGACTTGGGCCTTGTCAGACTCCGAGGGTGGTTGAGCGCCATGCGCCTTCAATATGTCCAGACTAGGGTCAGCTTGGACAGCATCTCTCAACTCTTGGCTGGAGGGAGACAAAAGAGATGTGCATGTTACATAGCTGCCGGACCCTTCTGGCTCTCTAGTCCGACTAGGGACACTTCTAAGGCCCAGGCTCTGAGCCACGTACACTTGGCTACCTCCTGCCTGTTCTGGGTCCGCCTTCTGAGTGCGGGCATCCTGTGGAGCCACACTCATGACCTCAGGCCCTTGTGGTACCATTCCAGAGATCCCATCCTGGCAATCTCTGCTCTCCTGGCTACCCTTGGCCTGCTCTCTCAGGGTCTTCCCCACACTAGCCGCTAGTTGGGAGAGTTCTAGGGGGTTCTGCACCTCCCCCTTTGCTTCCACACCTAGGGGCACCTCTGGTTCTGGTACAGGTATGTTTGGACCCTGTCCTCCCTGTACTTGGGTGGGTGATGGTGATACCTTGGGCAAATGACTGAGATCATGCTTCCCCAAAACATCCCCCCACAATACATTGACAGGTAATACATTGGACATACCCTCTTCTTGGATCACATCTCCAGTACCCCATGCCATCTGCACTTGGGCCATGGGCACTCCTGGAATAGAACTGGACAGAAGGGATGTGTATGTCTCATACAGGCCGGACTCCTCCGGCTTCAAGGGAGTGAGGCTAGTCATGGCGGTCTCAGCACCGACTCCAGGTGGTGTAGGCAACGGTTCAAGGGTCGGAACGCCTTCCACCCTTGTAGCACTCTGGCTGCGGGCTAACACCGCACTACCAGCAGTCCGTCCCTCACCTGGATCGGCCATGAGATCCCCATAGCCTACCTGACCACCTGGCACATGGTCAGTAGTTGGGTGCTTATCGGATACACTGGGCGAAATAGTAGAAGTCGCTTCCAGTGACTCAGAAGAGCTACCCTGTACATTTTCACAACAAGCATTGGCAATTACATTGACGGTACCTTCATTAGCAATTGTTAATTCACCCCGGGCCTCAATGAGATTTGTGGTAGACAGATTAACAAGCTGGGAGGGCGACGCCCCCGCAGATGTGGGTGTGTCTACAGACTTAGTCTCATTGGTTCCTAGCACCGGAGGAAACAAAGCATCACTAACATTTTTGCTGAGCTGCGTTGCAGGAAGTTCAGTTGCATCTTCCCTGCTCTTAGCTGAAGGCAACTCATTAGCAGGTACACTTACTGCCATGGGAAGTATCTCAGAGGGGGGGTTACGGGCCCTCTCTGCAGATATGACAGACACATTATCAGCATTAATCATAGACAGTCCATCACAGTAAATTGGGTTGCTCCCCACCCCATATTGGGACATCACAGGTCCCAAATCAGTTCCCAACAGTACAGTCATGGCCAAAAGTTTTGAGAATGACACAAATATTATATTTTCACATGATCTGCTGCCCTCTGGTTTTTATGTGTGTTTGTCAGATGTTTTTATCACATACAGAAATATAATTGCATTCATATTATGAGTAACAGAAGCTTATATTGACAGTTAGAATGAGTTAATGCAGCAAGTCAATATTTGCAGTGTTGACCCTTCTTCTTCAGGACCTCTGCAATTCTCCCTGGCATGCTCTCAATCAACTTCTGGACCAAATCCTGACTGATAGCAGTCCATTCTTGCAGAATCAATGCTTTAATTTTGTCTGAATTTGTTGGTTTTTGTTTGTCCACCCGTCTCTTGATGATTGACCACAAGTTCTCAATGGGATTAAGATCTGGGGAGTTTCCAGGCCATGGACCCAAAATCTCTATGTTTTGTTCCCTGAGCCATTTAGTTATCACCTTTGCTTTATGGCAAGGTGCTCCATCATGCTGGAAAAGGCATTGTTGAGCGCCAAACTGCTCTTGGACGGTTGGGAGAAGTTGCTCTTGGAGGACATTCTGGTACCATTCTTTATTCATGGCTGTGTTTTTAGGCAAGACTGTGAGAGAGCCGATTCCCTTGGCTGAGAAGCAACCCCACACATGAATGGTTTCAGGATGCTTTACAGTTGGCATGAGACAAGACTGGTGGTAGCGCTCACCTCTTCTTCTCCGAATAAGCTGTTTTCCAGATGTCCCAAACAATCGAAAAGGGGATTCATCAGAGAAAATGACTTTACCCCAGTCCTCAGCAGTCCACTCCCTGTACCTTTTGCAGAATATCAGTCTGTCCCTGATGTTTTTTCTGGAGAGAAGTGGCTTCTTTGCTGCCCTCCTTGAGACCAGGCCTTGCTCCAAGAGTCTCCGCCTCACAGTGCGTGCAGATGCACTCACACCTGCCTGCTGCCATTCCTCAGCAAGCGCTGCACTGCTGGTAGCCCGATCCCGCAGCTGAAACACTTTTAAGAGACGGTCCTGCCGCTTTCTGGTCTTTCTTGGGCGCCCTGGAGCCCTTTTGGCACCAATGGAACCTCTCTCCTTGAAGTTCTTGATGATGCGATAGATTGTTGACTGAGGTGCAATCTTTCTAGCTGCAATACTCTTCCCAGTTAGGCCATTTTTGTGCAGTGCAATGATGACAGCACGTGTTTCTTTAGAGATAACCATGGTTAACAGAAGAGAAACAATGATGGCAAGCACCAGCCTCCTTTTAAAGTGTCCAGTGGTGTCATTCTTACTTAATCATGACAGATTGATCTCCAGCCCTGTCCTCATCAACACCCACACCTGTGTTAATGGAGCAATCACTGAATCTATGTTAGGTGGTCCTTTTAAGGCAGGGCTGCAATGATGTTGAAATGTGTTTTGGTGGATAAAGTTCATTTTCTAGGCAAATATTGACTTTGCAAGTAATTGCTGTTAAGCTGATCACTCTTTATAACATTCTGGAGTATATGCAAATTGCCATTAGAAAAACTGAAGCAGTAGACTTTGTAAAAATTAATATTTGTATCATTCTCAAAACTTTTGGCCATGACTGTACATTATTAGGCAAATCAGTCACTAGTCCCACAGTCCGCATTCCTTTTCCTGCACCCACATCCAGATACACAGATGGGCCACCTGCTGTGGCTTGGGAAGCAGGGGAAGTTCTCAGGGCGGTTGGGGCACTCCTTCTTGAAATGTCCTGTCGGGTTACAGGCATGGCCCCAACGCACCCCCCCCTTGGGGTTTGGGGAAGGTCACTAGGGCGCCCAGAGTTCTTGGGACAGGGGAGGGACCACCCGGGGCATAGTGTGTCTCACCCGACCTGACGACAGACGGCTGTGGTGAACTCCGGCCTGGCCTCTCGTTCCAACTTGAGGGTCTGTGCAGGGTTGTTGGAGTTTGCGCTTGCTGGGAGAGCTCCATCCTTTTGAGCTCAAGCTGAAACTCCCTCTCGGCCTGTTGCTCAGCAGCCTGTCGTTCAGCAGCCTCCCTCTCTCTCTCTGCCTGTCGCTCAGCAGCCTCACGATCAGCCTGCCTTTCTCGTTCTACAGCTTCCTGAAACCAGTGCAACGCCTGCTGGTATATGTTAGGGTCCCTGGTGCTTAAGTGCTGCAGGGCCGTTTGCCAGTATGAAGCCATTCCCCCAGCAAGGCTGGGGCTACTGGTCCCTCCTGGTGAAGTAATCCTTGGGACCGGGCTGCTTGCCGCACTTCCTGGCCTAGCCCCAAAATCAGGACTCTGCTCGATTCTCTGCATGGCTGTGGCTGCCTCCATTTCAGCCATACGCTCAGGATCTCCAAAAGCCTGGTTCAGCAGTTCTGGAGATCTGCTTCTGAGCCCACTAGCCATCCACTGGTATTTGCCAAATAAAAGATAGGATAGAATAAAAAGAATAAGGGAGGGGAACAGCACTGTATCAAACTTTCACTGTATCTTAATGCTTGCTTTAATACCGAGCTTGTCTCATAGGATTACCATAATCCCCAGCATGTGTGTGATATAGGTCACCAACACACACCGTTTATCCTAAGATCCCACCACGCTGCCACCAATGTGAAAGATCCTCCGTGCGCCAAACCGCTTTGGCCACACCCTGAGTCTTCTTTCATATAAAAACCACACTCACCTCCAGTGAGTGCCGGGTTCACCAGATAAATACAAGACAAGCCTTCTAAATTTTATATATTAATTAACCCCTAAATGGGTCGGTATTAAAATCTAACATATACAGATCAGAACAGATATGCAGACATATGCAAGCATTAACAGTTACTAGTTGCAAGATACAGTACAAATAAAATAAAAGGGATTAAAGGTGAAATAATTACTTTACCACACATGTCCTTGATGTGGTTCTATAGTCCAACACTCACACATGGCATGTGTGAGTCACCAGTGGAGGCTTTTCAGCATGTGGCATTAAAACGATAATCCCGCCTGCATGCTCTCATAACAGTCTCTCAGCATTAGTCCAATAGTCAATCACAAAAATCTCCTCATGGTCTGTCTGTAACAACTCTGTAGCATGATCCCAGCACAGTCTTCATAGCATGATCTCTTAGTGATAGTCTCCTCATAATCTCTTGTAGGCTCATCAGCAGCAGCAGCAGCATTCCAACCTGCCTGCTCATAGTAGCATCTCAGTCAAAGTCTGTCATATCCTGTAGTCTGTGATGGTCTCCTGCATAATCTCCTCCCACAGACCTCTTACCTCATCTTTTATACACTTTATGCCACCTCCCAGAATGAGGTCACTGGCGACAGTACGTCTGATGAGTTAATTCAATCAACTCCAGATCTTTTGTATAGAGCTGAGACAAAGTGAATTGATACACTGTTATCAGTCATATCTGATCAACAGCCCAGGCTTGAACAATGCACTATTGTTTGATCAGCCAGGGCTGTATAGGAATACAATGGAGCCCTATTGTTCCAGCCTGGCTGCTACTGCCAATATGCGCCTAGGCTTGTAGCTGCGCACAGTATGCAAGCAAGCAAGAAGGGATATCCTATACCCAGAGACCAAAATACAGCTGAGTTATGGCCATATTTAGGCAGAATCATCACACAACAGCTTTTGGAGCGTTCATCTCTGATACAAGCCGGGCACAACATATTACACAGTGAAATGTCGTATTCCTGGAAAAATTGTTATTTTCTCCTTTCACCGTCAGCTGCGTATTCATTTCTGGAGAATAAATTATAGCAACACTTGGGGGTTAAAAATACTCACTGTACCCCTGGATAAATTCCTTCAGGGGTGTAGTTTCCAAAATGGGGTCACATGTCAGGAGATTCCACTTTACTGGCATTTGCTCTGCAAAATGTAATTGCGTCCAAAAACCCAAATAGCGCTCCTTCCCTTCTGTGCCCAAACAGCCATTTATACCCACATATGACATTAAGTGCGTTATCCTGGGTACACCAGTGTCATACATGTGGGTATAATCTGCAGTTTGGGCACAGCCGGGCACAGAAGGGAAAGAGCGCTATGTGGCGTTTGGAGCGCACATTTAGATGTTTGGTATCTGGACGCCATGTCATGTTTGCAGAGCCTGTAAAGCACCAGTAAAGTGGAATCCCCTAAGGAGTGATCCCATTGTGAAAACTGCACCCCTGAAAGAATTTATCAGGGGGTGTAGTGAGCTTTAGTATCCCAGACGTGACTGCACAGCGCATGGTGAAGAGTGAATATGTAAGCTGTGCAGAGTACATTGGGTACACTAAATTCCCTACTATATCCCCAGTAGCTCCTATGATTGGGGGGTCACTCTGGGGGTCACTTCTGATCTTTTCCCTCATAACCTCTAAATCTGGTTTGTCCCCTAATATACGCTCGCACAGCTTATACATTCCCTTCCTGCCGCAGCCAGTTGTGTTCTAATGATTTGGCGATTTTTGGGGTTTTTGTCTTCACATTGTACGAGCTATATTTTTTATTTTCCTGGTGATGTCACCATATGAGGCTTGTTGTTTGTGGGATGAGAGGCATTTTGGAACGACCTTATTTTTGGGTGCCTATAACTTATAGAATACATTTTATTAACTTTCTTGGTGGATTAAAAAAAAACCCCTTTAATTCTGGTATTGCTTTTTACGTTTTTAATTTATTTTCCACACAGTGTACAGCATAAGTCACATGTTACCTTTATTCTGCAGGTCGGTATGATTACGGCGATACCTCATTTATATTGTTTTTTATGCGTTACTAGTTTTGCAGAACAAAAACCCATTTGGGGAAAGAAATCAATTATTTTTGCATCACCATCTTCTGAGATGTGCAGAAATTATTTTTTGGTTGACAGAGTTGGTTGAGGTCTAATTTCTTGCGGGACGATCTGTGCTTTTCATTGGTACCGTTTTGGGGTACACGTGACTTTTTGATTACTTTTAATAGCTTTTTTTTTTTAAGGAGAGATTGCGAAAAATCATTATTTCCTTACTTATTAATTTATTTTTTTCAAATTTTTTTTCTTTTTTAACTTTTTTGTTTTTCTTTTTTCTATGTCCCACTAGGAGACCTGAATCAGCGATGCACTGATCGCTGGATCAGTACTATAGACTGCAATACACACATAGGCTGACTTCCTCAGTTCTGGATAAGATCAACCAGGTACTGGGGGCTACTAGCAACCCGGGGGCACTGGCCGGACCCTGGGCTGCAGAAGATGCATATTGGCAACCCCCAATCACGCCGTGGAGGGTGCCGAGGGGGACATCTGTCATGGCGGAACTCCTTGGATGCCGCGGTCATGTTTGATGGGTGTTACCTGTCAGTTATAGCTAACACAGTCTCCCGATGGCACTCACAGCATCTAGTGTCACTAAAAAACACTTAAGATGTTGTGGTCGCTATTGATCGCGACATCTTAAGAGTTAAACAGGGAGGATCGGTGTTATCACCGTCCTCACTGTTGCAACGGGAGCCTGGCTTTCAGATCCAGCTGGGCTCCAACGGTGATCGCACAGGCTCTGCTTCAGAGCCAGCTTGATCATCATCATGCACGTGTACTTGGGGATGCTGTAACTACCCACATTCTCCCATGTACATGTATTTGAGAATGTGTGAAGGGGTTAAAGTAAAATAAATAATTTCACCTAAAAAAAAAAAAACAGTGAATGTAAGTTCCATCTTAATACCTAGACGGGTCAGTGACTTCCGGTAGAAAGCCCACTTACAATCCGCTTCTTCCCTTTGTGACTTCTCTGGTGTCTAACAAGACATGATTTATTGGTAAAACACTTCCCACTTTCTGGACATGAATATGGCTTCTCTCCTGTGTGAATTCTCTGATGCCTAACAACATGTGATTTCCGAGTAAAACATTTCTCACATTCTGGGCATGAATAAGGCTTCTCTCCTGTGTGAATTCTCTGATGACTAACAAGATGTGATTTCGAAATAAAACATTTCTCACATTCTGGGCATGAATATGGCTTCTCTCCTGAGTGAATTCTCTGATGACTAACAAGATGTGATTTTCGAATAAAACATTTCTCACATTCTGGGCATGAATATGGCTTCTCTCCTGAGTGAATTCTCTGATGACTAACAAGATGTGATTTTCGAATAAAACATTTCTCACATTCTGGGCATGAATATGGCTTCTCTCCTGTGGGAATCCTCTGATGTATAACACTGCTTCTGCATCTTTTATTTTGCTTAACAGACTGTGATGAATTAGAAGAAAGATCTTTCTCCTGAAGAGCTGAGGGTATATCTGGGGTAATGACATGTTCTTCATATGGATCTTGTGTGATACCATGATCCTCTGCTTTATCATCGGTAGATATCAGATGTCCCTCTGAGCTCCTGGTACAGTCATCTGACAAGAAGAAAACTGATGTTACTATTATTGAATAATATGACCTTATAAGTATATTCCCCACTGAGCTGCCGCTGCCTGAGACGCTTCAGACCGTGTGAAGAAGTGAAGTCAGTGGCACAGGCAGCAAACGATGGCAGCGCGGCCTACTTCATTAGTACTCACTGTGCTGAGACGGAGGTCTGTGATAGTGAATAGTAATGAAGCGGGGCAGGAGACGCCACCACTGCTCTAGGTCACTGTAGAGGTGAACACAATCCATGGCTGATTAAATATGGCCACTTATGTAGAATAATACTGTAGGATGCCATAAATATTACTGTATTAAACCACATTAGTTGGATTTCCCAGCCCGAACTCACCGCAGGTCTGTGGAGTCACAAGGAAGCAGCGACTCCTGGCTTCATAGATCACTAAGATACGGGGAGTCCTGGTGTGTGGACAGAGTTCTGGCTGGGAAATTTAACTGATGTACAGACCAGATTTTCTGGTCCGGATTCCATAGTGTGATTGGGGTCTAAGGTGACTATTACTATTTACACAGTGAAATTTGTAGAAGTTGCTTCAGGAATTCAGAAGAAGAATTTTTCTGCTTTACCAAATCAGCCACCGAATCTCCATCACATTCCTTACTGGCCAGGCGGTATTTTCCACCTCCCATTTATTTCCATAGAGCTCTGAGGTGGAATCTGCCTGAAGATCGAGCAGGGGGATTATTTTTTCCGCTAGCTGAAATAATCTGCTGTATAATTCTGGTAAATTCTTTCCCTTCACGAGGACTGACAGCCGGTGAGGAAAAAATTTGCCTCGTTCACATAGATGTCAGGTCCATATTCCTGCTGTACGTTATATTCTATACTACATTTATTACCCCCTATAGCGGTATCACATTTATATTCATGTATTATTAGTATTTTAGCTGAATCGGGGAACAACAAATAGTCTAATAAATGACTGAATAGAATGAGTGACCCTTCTGTGCTTTATATAGTGGTGACTCCTCACCTGGGCGGTTACCTGTAGGAATGTCCTCCTCACACTCCTCATCACCACTCACATAGGGCTCTTCCTTTATTGTCATATATATAGCATTAATGTCGTCCACATCTTTATCCTGATGGAAAATCTGTGAAAAAAAATTATGTAAAAGTCACCGGACAAATGGGGAAGTCACAGAGAATGTTCTAGATCATTAATCCACATGAAGATCTAAGATGTCCTGACAGTAGCTGCAGGTCTCTGAGAAGCTGGAGAAACATATTAGATGGCGGCTCAATGACACCGCCCATGTATATAACCATATAATACTGCTGGATACAACAAGACTGACCACAAGGACTTCACAGCCCGTCTACACATCATAGGGAATATCTCCATCTACCTGATCACCCTTGTGTCCTTCTAAATACTCCCACTCCTCCATGGAGAAATAGACAGCGACATCCTGACACCTTATAGGAACCTGACAACACAATGATACAGTCATCACCCAGACCCCTCCAGTTACTGTATAATGTCCCAGCATTCCCAGCACTGTCACCTCTCCAGTCAGCAGCTCCAGCATCTTGTTGGTGAGTTCTAGGATCTTCTGTCCATTGATCTCCTCCTGTATCAGGGGATGAGGTGAAGGCCCCAGGATTGGGTTCAGAGTTGCTCCATATCTTTCATACACAGGAGCCTGACAGCGCCCACTAGAGGTCTTCTTCACTACTGTGTAATCCTGGTTATGGGGAGACACATTAATAAATATCACTACATACATGTCCGGAGTCCATCACCTCTCCAGTCATATCATCTGTTATTACTATAGATAAGAATGATGTAATGTGACATCATCAGTATCTCTCACCTCTCCAGTAAAGTGGTAGATGATCTCTAGGGTGAGATTTAATATACTTTCCGCCATCTTGCTCCTGTCTCTTTCCATCCTTGATGGATCAATCAGGAATATTCTCTTATATAGAAGATACTGAGAGGATTCTATATTGTAGGAACCTGAATGGAGAGAAGATGAGACAACGTAATCACTACACGGAATCCCATGTAATAAATAGAACAGATGAGTCACATTATTATGACCACCTCCTACTTCTGACGTCGGCAGCGTGTAGCTCAGGAAGGAAGTGACTTGTTGTGGGCTGGCTTGGTGGGTATATAAGGTGTGTGATAGGCTGAACAGAATCTCATTGTTGTCATGGATAAAGGAGGCGATTTATCAGAGTTACAAAAGGGATGATTATTGGCTGTCGGGCCAAGGGTGACAGTATTTCTCCAACAGCGCAGGTTGTGAACGGTTCGTGTGCTGCTTTGGTGAAAGTGTATTGTGAGTGGAGAAATGGCACCATTGGCTATAACCAACATGGAAACTGTGGAGAGCCACGTGCCAGTGATGTGAAAGTTGAACGTCAGCGATCTCACCGCAACGCTTCACCATAAACAACTTCCATACTGCTGGCTATTTCCCTTTGGGATTTCAGTTTCTGTAAATGGAAGACGCTCTACAGCGAGATGTCATCAGATATGTAACGGCTATGTGAGGATCTTCACATCACATTGGATACTTACCTGACTTTAGCGCTGGCGACTGATTCTCTCGGCTTACAACCTCCACCGACACCCGCACCGTGGTAAACTATACATACACCTAAAGCTCAAAGAGCGACACTCCGGCTTCATAAAGCTCCACCAGAAGATACCGGAACTTCTTATATTCTACATAATGTCTCCTATTCTGGGGTTTTCTACCTCCTGTCCCTCTTGTTATTTCTCAGCCTATGTCATACAAGGTGTCTGGTGACAGAGGTGGATTCACGCCATGAAGTGATCCTGCAGAGCTGCGCTCCATCTTACAGATGTAAGGACTCCTCACGTAGCTTTGCTTGGTCAGACATCTTACTGCGGATCCCAGGCAGATCTTATTTCATGACCATCACTATGTAATTCTAGTAATCTCTTAGGATCAGCCACTTCCTTTACTTACACTAATAGTTGCTTCTGGTTTGGCACTTCTGCTGATGTACCCGAATGCCTTTTCATGTTGTTCCCCCAATTGTTATTGTACACCCCCATATCGCCTCCGCACATGTACTGACCTCATTTATGGTAAGTACATCTATGACCCAGACGACCCCATTCCCATCTATCACACCAACCTCATCCCCTACCAGCTTTACCCAACACTTAGATGTCACAGCTGCCGCTAAGACGAGACGTCCCCCTCCCCCTCAGACAGTGCCCCCGATTTACAGGGAGAGTCACTTTCTATTACTCGGCTCCACTGGGAAGTTTGGGTGTCCATTAGTGTCCATGTAGTGCAGATACATATGGAGCTACAGAGGAGGGGGGAGCGGAGCTGAGGCCGTGCTGGGGAGAGGGAGGAGAACATGTGGCCAGTACTAGGGGGCGACACCGAGCCAAAAGTCTGACCATAGAAGAGGCTGCAGACTGGAAATGAGGGGGACTGAATGTATGAGAAGGGCTGAGAGCGAGCACTTACCTCCTCGTGTACAGCTACCATGTGCTCACAGGACCTGTGATGATGTCATAGGTGTGGGAGGAGTCACATGATCAGGTCCTGCTGTTATAGCTTCATCTGTGCAGAAGATCCTAGTGAGCTAAAGGACCTGTGATGATGTCACATGTGTGGGAGGAGTCACAGAATCACATGACCAGTTATTAGAGGTCTCTGCAGAGCCGTCTGTATGTGACGTGTATTAGCGGGACCCCAAATACTAATATTTCATCATATTGAGACAATTCTGAAGGCAGTTTTGCACTTCTAGGTTTGGGACTTACAAGCTCAGGGGAACAAAAAAGATTTGTTAAAAAAATAAATAAATGATAGTTTTGCTATAATACGGCTATACCGGGGAGAATTATTACCAATATAGAATAAACTACTGAACAAAACATATATATTATTTATAGGGGGAGGGGCTATTTAGAAGGAAGAACTATTGATAATAAAGCCAGGGGAACTATTATTTATAAAGGGGGGTATAATAGTCTCTCCTTATAAATATCCCCACTTTCTGGTATTTAACCGGCAGACAATGGAGGTGACTTGGTCATCATGAACAAAACAGATTACTTAGATGAAATATACGGCCGACCACAGGACACCACAGTATGTGAGGTCTTACCACATAACCCTTATTCTCCATAGCTAGGAAAATACAACAGACTCTTGTCTTACCATTAGGACCGAGGGACCATTCATACCCACAAAATATCACCAGTATTCTATACTCTTCCATAAAGACTCCATAAACCACCAGGTCGACCCTTAGTGGCATCAACTGGTTCTATTTCATCTCCATCTTTATTGAAAAAAATTCTAACTTCTCTGGACACCTCCATGTTCTTATCCATCATACGACAAACAGGCCCCATAACCAAGGGGGTATTTCTGGTTACCTTAGACATGGTGAGCTTATACACGTCTATACAACACTCCAAGGGCATAACTGGGAATATCACATACTGATCCCAACAATATATCACTGTGTATTGAATTATTGAAATTGGTCCTAGAAGAGAACTATTATTTATTTCCACATACATTTTATATTCAGAGACGGGGCTCTGGGGTCCAGTGTGGCACCTCCATACTATAACAGCTACAGGAACTACTTTGCAGAGCAATTTATCTACCCCAACAGTCATTTTTTCTGTATTTGGACAGGATGACTAGACTCCTTACTAGAAGTTACAGGTTAACAACACGTGGCCTGAATTGCCATTTACACTACATTACAGCCTCACCCAGATTCATTTCCTCGATACTCTCATTATCAAAAACTAAGAGGGCCCTGTATATTCAGATCTCTATATCAAGGAAACCACCGACAATAACAGCCTATTGCATTTCACCCTCCAGCCACTAAACATTCACTTCCAAAATCACAATTCATGCGCGGCTCCCTCATCTATAGTGAAAGGTGACAGAGCCCATCACCCACAGTCTGGACAAGTAATGAAGATCAATGGATACTACACGTGCAATACCAATGACGTAGTATACCTCATTAATGTCCCTGCGGTCTGGCATATGTTGGGGAGACTACCAAACGTGTGCGAGACCGCATTAAACAAGGTAAGTCCAACATTTGCTGCTGTAACTTACTGCTCTCAATTCTGGCCCACTTATTGGATCTATAAGTTGGAACCATTGGGACTCAATTGAGAGTATGAAATTTCGCCATTTATATGACTTGTACTTCTGTGTACCAACTGGTTTATATCTTTCTAATGACTGTTCTCTTTATTGTTTACAGACATGATAACACGTGGACCATATTTGTACTCCACGATTTGGTCTTTTACTCAAAATTTAGTATTTTTAGTGTGGAGGACGACTCAGCTTATGTATCCTCCATTTTGGATTCCAGGGCCATGTGGGCCATGCCTGTAGCCATTTTACATTCCTCTTTTGTTTAGAGAGCTCATCCCCCCACCAGATGGCTTAAGGGGATGCAGCCTCTCTTTTGTCTCTTATCCAATAGCCATGTGCCAGAACTATTTTACAACTTTGCCACCAATCATGTTATGCTAATTATAGTAACCCAACCTGTTCTCTGTCCACACTGTACTTAAATACTACATTTTTCCCTCCATTAAAGCAGAACCCACTATATACACAATAGCTGTGTGATTCTCTATTCTATAGCTTATACATCAACTCTATGAATTTGGACTTCAATATGATGATACTTAGAGCTGATTGCGCTCACAGAAATTGGCATCCTCGGGTGGACCAGAGGTAAATTACTACACATCCGGACAAAACAGACGGAAAGGACAACGGGACAAGAAGACGTTGGAAACTGGTTCAAAAGCAGCTGCAGGGTAAGAAGCCTTATTCTTACTGTCTCAACTTTCCACTCCTCCTTGTCTTATGTGGCCTCTCTGGATACGGGGTGAGTTGTAAGAAAAGTAAATCCTCTGGTCTTTTTAAGAACCCTGTTTATGAAGTATCCGTATTTGAAGAATAACTAATGTAGAAATTTTCTGCTGTTTTTGGTATACATCCCATTTAGTTTGTTTATGTGTTGGACCCTGTGGAAAGTTATTAAGGAAAGATTAGCCAGGAAAGATTAGCACATCGCCCATCTCCTCAGTTAAGGTAGAGGAGAAAGTAGTAGCCTGGGGCTACTGTATGAGTTCCTTTTACATAGTTAACACTTTTTTGGTGCGGAGAGATATCCTTTGAGTTTTTAAGGCAAGACTTTACCTTAATTAAGTTCTGGGCGCCCGAGAGATATCCTTTTTGGAGGTTTGCGTATAAGAAGTGTGTCATTAAGCGCAGGGTGCCCGAGAGGTACCAGTAAAGTATTTTGTAACCTTTGAGGTTCATCACAGAAGATTAGGCAAATCATGGAGAATTTTCCTGGGCGGTATGATGCTGATCCTAAGAATAGAGGAATTCCAGCTATAGAGCTTGTGAGAGCAAAAGAGGAGGCTGATGTAGTGAAGGGGTGCTCTATTAGGCAAGTGACAGCGCCAAAACAGCTTGATAGGTGATAATGATAGGATGTGAAAAGATGGCTTTCTGAATGTTGAAAAGTGTAATGAGATGGAGAAAAGTGGAGTGACTCTCAAGAAACAAAGTGTTTCAGCAAGTTAGTAACTGAAGGTTTTAGAGGAAGTTGAGCTTGGTGCAATAAAGTGTGTTTGGATGTTGTTTAAAGATTCCTCAGACTGGTGAGGTAGCAACTGTTGATTTTGTAGTCCATCCCCCTTAAACAAAAGAAGGCCTAATCTAGAGTCTTGTGTACATGTTTGTAGAAGAAAATCCATTGTTTCAGTGAGTTAGAAGTAACTCGCATATCTGTTTTGTAATGTCTTTTTGTTTATAATGCACATTTGAAGGAATTTATGAGTGTGACGGAATGAATGATATGATTTGCAAGAAAGTGTAAGATAGAGTCATGTACTGTATATGGTCTAGAAATCCTTTGGGAGAACAAAGTGGCCACAATATAAATTGACTTTGAAGTCATATTATAAGCTCTCCCATTTCTTCTGCCTGCTTCACTGATTGAGGATATTTTGTATATTTACTAAAGTCATTGAATTGTTTCTAATTGTGGAGTGTGTAGGAGCTCGAGAAGACTAGTTTTACTTGTACTGGATAGTCTGAATGAGCTGACAATTTAAAAGATGGAAGGAAAGATAAAATCCAACTGTGTGTATGCTAATGAGGTGGGGGTTGAACTTATTAGACACAGGAAGGAATGTCATTGTCTTTGAAGATGTCTGAATGTTTATTGCCTATATCATGTGCTTTAATGTTGGAATGTGTTGAATCCAGACATTTTGCCTGGAACTGCAAAGTTCCAAGATGGGAGACCCAAAGACAGAAAGGAGGACTCTGACAATAACCATCAATAGGAGATAGGTACTCCAGTAAGCGTGCATTTAATATCAGTACCTGATAAACTGAGGCCAGCCCCTATGATCTCCCTACAATTGCCTGAGGGGAGAACTTGTGAATTTTTAGTGGATACTGGAGCTAACAAATCTGTTTTGCACGCTGACAATGTTTTTCCCTGAGATAACTTATGATTACCACTAGATTCCTTGTCAGTGAGTCTGCCTCAGTTAACTTGCTGGGATCAGACGTTTTACAAGCCCTAATGGCTCACATTGTGTATGAGCCAGATGGAACGGTCTCACTGTCACCAGTAATGTCAGAAGACACCTTATGTTCCCTACACTCCCTGGTTTTCCTGATAAAGCAAAACAATGCAGAGATAGTTAGTGTAGAGGAACATCTAGGTTGTGTGTCCCATTTCCTCTGGCAAAAGGAAAAGCAGATATAGGCAAATTGCCAGTACCCCCAGTAATGGTCACATTGCATTTACCTTGAAGGGTAAACAATATGCCTGGACAGTGCTACCACAAGGGGCGCAGCATTCTCCCACCCTGTATACTGCAGGGCGTGGTACTGCTCCAGTATGTGGATGACCTGCTTTTATGTTGCCCCTCCTAGGAGATATGTACAAGCATCAGTATCTTGGTTGTGCTTTTTAGCAGAAACTGGATGTAAAGCATCTAAGTCCAAATTGCAGTTCTGCCTTACTAAAGTTGTTTTTTTAGGTCATTGCATTTTACAAGGACATCTGACCCCTGATAGACTTCAGGTCATACAGGAGCCTAAACCCCCGAATGGTGTGGCACAACTTAGGACATTCTTAGGCCTTGTGTCCTACTGCAGACAGTGGATCTGTAATGTATCCCTGTTAATGCAACCTCTCTATGACTGCATCACTAAACCAGAACAGGCAGTGGAAAACTTCCACTCCATCAAGTTGGCACTTATTTACACAAGTTTTAGGACTTCCTAATTATGACGAGACTTTTTCTCTTTACTGTACAGAAATGTTGGGACATGCAACAGCAGTGCTTACTCAGACTCATGGACACCAACAAAGAACAGTAGCTTACTATTCTGCTAGATTAGACCCAGTGTCCAGAGGAGCACCTTCTTATGTTAGGGCAGTAGCTGCGGTCCAATTGTCCCTGGGCTTCCCTGTCACAGTAAATGGCATATTGCCCCAGGTCCAGCCTAAGCACATGTCAATGGCTAGACAACACAGATTATAGTGTGCCTTACTTACGCCTCCTAATGTCACCATTGCACGCTGCACGACACTCCATCCCTCTACCCTGTTACCAATAGATTCAGGGGGGGGAAAAGGAAGAACAGTAAAACAACCTGTACACACATGTATTTTCTGATGAACTGTATATAACTGATGCAGCAAAAAAATGTAGGAATTGGTCATGTAAATGCTGAATCTATTGCTAACTCTGATTTTGAGTTCTTTTGTAGATGGCTCTCGATTTGGGAAGGATGGCAAATTCTATACCAGATATGCCAGTGAACATTAGGTAAACAAGCAGAACCATTACCCCACAGGTCTCAGCTCAAGAAGCTGAACTGAAAGCACTCACTGAAACGGTGTAAAATAGCTGAGGGTAAGCCCGCTATGCCTTTGATATAGAATAAGACTATGGTCCGATCTGGAGAGTAAGAGCTTACCTTAGTTCTAATGATATGCTTATAAAGTCTATTCAGGAGCTGATGGAGATCATGCTGATGGAGATCATGCTGCCACCAAGGCTGATACAAAAGAGAGTAGAGATAATGCGAGGGCAGATGCTGCAGAAAAGCCTAGGGAACATGCCTCAGCACAGGTGGTCACCATACCAGAGCAAGCTTCTCAGCTCTCTTTTCAGGTTCTAAAAACATTGCAAGACCAAGCCAGTCCAGAAGAAAAGAAGACTTGGGAGCAGCAAGGTGCAAAAGAAGATGAACAAGGCCTAATGTTCAGTGGTAAGAGAGTATGTTTACCAAGAGCATTGTTCCCAATGAAGGCACAAGCATCTAATTCTCAAGTGCACCACTCAAAAACATCCATGTGTGACCTGGTGAGCAACGTTGGGTAACTCCAGGTTTTAGCACAACTGCAGCCAGATACGTGCAAGCCTGCATGACATGTGCTAAGCATAATGTGAGCCAAAAAGTAATGTGGGCCAAAAAGTAAACACACCCCAAAGCCCTTCTACCCGTTTCAGAGATTGCAGGTTGACTATATACAGTTACCAATGGTGGGAAGGTATGAGTACGTGCTTATGTGTGTTGATCTCTTTTCAGGATGGCCTGAGGCATTTCCGGTACAGAAAGCCACCGCAGAAGCAACTGCAGATAAACTACTTAAAGAAGTAGTGTGCAAATATGGGATCCCCGAGACCATCGAAAGTGATAATGGCACTCACTTCCCTGGACAGTTCTCTTCTAGATCCAAACCATGTACTGGGAACACATTTCCTAAAGCCAAGAGACTGGGTGGTGGTAAAGAGACATGTGAGAGCCTTGATCCACGGATGGATGGTCCTTTCCAAGTGCTTCTGACAACATCCTCTTCAGTCAAGTTAGAAGGAAAGTCGACGTGGATCCACGCTAGTCACTGTAAAAAGGTGACCTGCCCGGAAGAGGACTGAAAGGATCTGGTATCTACTGGTGATCCTAGCCCTGGTGACACAACCAGTAAGCTTGTTCTAAAAGAAGAATGGGACAATAAATTCATTAAACACCATCAGGTGTTAACTGCTAACTAGGATGAGTAGGAAGAACCCAGGGACTGTTGGATCTGTACTCACAGCTCTGGTTCTGCAAAGACTATGTTTTATCTAGCACTCCCTCTTGACTTAGATGAGTTTTTTTTTT
The DNA here is from genome assembly GCA_947044405.1 of Leptodactylus fallax. Classification (NCBI taxonomy): domain Eukaryota; kingdom Metazoa; phylum Chordata; class Amphibia; order Anura; family Leptodactylidae; genus Leptodactylus; species Leptodactylus fallax. Next base: position 327,248 of record CAMRHE010000423.1, read on the forward strand.
TTTTAATGACTCCTGTTTTCATAGTGTTTCTTGGAGTCCAGTGACTTATAAGGAAATGAACATCAGTAATAATCACTTTGTTCCATTTCCCACAGCAGGTTGGGTGACCCTCCCATGGTTACAGCTAAACCTGACAGGGAGACCAAGCAAGTGGTATGATTGGAAAAAGGAAAATTTGAACATAAATCCAAAGTCCCATTTCATGCTGGTATCATTCCCACAGAAGAGCTTAACATTAGCCTTAGTCTGCCAAGCACCTCTAGTGTAAGGGTCAGGTAAAGTGGAGTTCATTTTTAAGAAAAAGATTCATTCCCCCTTACAAGATGGTGACAGATGGTTCACAGAGGGAATAAAGGATTGTTCAGAGCACAATTCCTCAATAGAACGGGGACTAGTTAGGGATAGTCAGGGGTATCTGATACAGAGCACCGGACCCCAAAGAGACATAGAGACGGGGGATAAGTGGTGTGCAAAACCCCCCATGCAGTGACTCTTTAGCTATCTCTATTGCCTAGTACAGCTTCGGAGAGCATGCATAATGCCCAAGGATGTTGCGAAAGTATTCGGCCCCCTTGAACTTTTCAACCTTTTGCCAAATTTCAGGCTTCAAACATAAGGATATAAAATTTTAATTTTTTAGTGAAGAATCAACAACAAGTGGGACACAATCGTGAAGTGGAACGAAATTTATTGGATATTTTAAACTTTTGTAAAAAATAAAAAACTGAAAGTGGGGCGTGCAATATTATTTGGCCCCCTTAAGTTAATACTTTGTAGCGCCACCTTTTGCTGCGATTACAGCTGCAAGTCGCTTGAGGTATGTCTCTATCGTTTTTGCACATCGAGAGACTGAAATTCTTGCCCATTCTTCCTTGGAAAACAGCTGGAGCTCAGTGAGGTTGGATGGAGAGCGTTTGTGAACTGCAGTTTTCAGCTCTTTCCACAGATTCTCGATTGGATTCAGGTCTTTGACTTGGCCATTCTAACACCTGGATACGTTTATTTGTGACCAATTCCATTGTAGATTTTGCTTTATGTTTGGGATCATTGTCTTGTTGGAAGATAAATCTCCGTCCCAGTCTCAGGTCTTTTGCAGACTCCAACAGGTTTTCTTCCAGAATGGTCCTGTATTTGGCTCCATCCATCTTCCCATCAATTTTAACCATCTTCCCTGTCCCTGCTGAAGAAAAGTAGGCCCAAACCATGATGCTGCCACCTCCATGTGTGACAGTGGGGATGGTGTGTTCAGGGTGATGAGCTGTGTTGCTTTTATACCAAACATATCGTTTTGCATTGTGGCCAAAAAGTTCGATTTTGGTTTCATCTGACCAGAGCACCTTCTTCCACGTTTGATGTGTCTCCCAGGTGGCTTGTGGCAAACTTAAAATGAGACTTTTTATGGATATCTTTGAGAAATGGCTTTCTTCTTGCCACTCTTCCATAAAGGCCAGATTTGTGCAGTGTACGACTGATTGTTGTCCTATGGACAGACTCTCCCACCTCAGCTGTAGATCTCTGCAGTTCATCCAGAGTGATCATGGGCCTTTTGGCTTCCATTTCAATATGATCGCTTGCACAGTGCTCCTTGGGATGTTTAAAGTTTGGGAAATCTTTTTGTATCCAAATCCGGCTTTAAACTTCTCCACAACAGTATCATGGACCTGCCTGGTGTGTTCCTTGGTCTTCATGATGCTCTCTGCGCTTTAAACAGAGCCTGAGACTATCACAGAGCAGGTGCATTTATACGGAGACTTGATTACACACAGGTGGATTATATTTATCATCATCAGTCATTTAGGACAACATTGGATCATTCAGAGATCCTCACTGAACTTCTGGAGTGAGTTTGCTGCACTGAAAGTAAAGGGGCCGAATAATATTGCACGTCCCAATTTTCAGTTTTTTCTTTTTTACTAAAGTTTAAAATAACCAATACATTTCGTTCCACTTCACAATCGTGTCCCACTTGTTGTTGATTCTTCACCAAAAAATTAAAATTTTATATCCTTATGTTTGAAGCCTGAAATGTGGCAAAAGGTTGAAAAGTTCAAGGGGGCCGAATACTTTCGCAAGGCACTGTATATCTAGTATGTGGTCATCAGACATACAAGTGGCTACCCCCACGGGGAGAGGGGACTTGTACTCTAGGTAGACTGACACCAGCCACCTTCATAATTACCCATGAACATGTGAAACCTTAGAAAATACCCTGTCATACTTTGTACAAGCTTGCAGAAGACAATCACCCTAGGAAAGATGGGTGACCTCATGTGGTTTCAATGGGTACAAGTAACAGAATCATCAGCACGATACTCTTGTACCCATGGTTATGCAAACTTGGGACAAGTTAGTAGAATCTACCGATTATCTAGATGAGCAGATATACACTATTTTAGGCCTGTTGAATTACACTAATACGATACAAGGACAACTCATAATAGTCACCAACCCGAAAGTCCTCGACTACCTCATAGCGGCACAGGGGAAAATGTGTCAGATTATCGGACCTTCCTGTTGCCACTATATCAACTCTGAAGGGAATCTTCAAGTGCGGGCAGGAATTGTTAAGGTCAGAGAACTTGGAGAAAAATGGATCAAAGAACATCAGAAGACACAGGACAGTTGGTGGTCAGATACCTTTTCGTTCTTAAATCCTACCAATTGGTTTAAGGGATTAGGTTGATGGTTTATGGGAATATTTCAAATATTATTGCTGTGTTTTTGCATCTATTTGACTATAAAGTTTATATTCTGGCTTGTAAAGAAACTTGCTAGAAAGAGGTGCAAACCCAAGATAGTGGGTTTGCAGGTTGTAAGGCTGGTTGGACACACTGACAGACATGGCGGTGAAGGCATCCCTCTGAGTGTATTGGACCGATAGGTATGTAAATGGTATAACATATCCATGGGGAATGAGGTGAAGTCTCCATAAAAGTCCTCAGGATCTGATTAGCAGATCCTAATGTACCCTGGGTATGGGTTATATCATTTACAAAAGGAGGGAAATGTGGAAGATGATTCAGCTTATGTATTCTCCATTTTGGATTCCAGGGCTATGTGGGCCATGCCTGTAGCCATTTTACATTCCTCTTTTGTTTAGATAGCTCATCCCCCACCAGATGGCTTAAGGGGTTGCGGCCCCTCTTTTGTCTCTTATCCAATAGCCATGTGCCAGAACTATTTTACAACTTTGTCACCAATCATGTTATGTTAATTACAGTAACCCGACCTGTTCTTTGTCTACACTGTACTTAAATACTACATTTTTCCCTCCATTAAAGCAGAACCCACTATATACACAATAGCTGTGTATGTGCGAGTCTCTCTATGCTATAGCTTATACATCAACTCTATGAATTTGGACTTCAATACGGTGATACTCAGAGCAGATTGCGCTCACATTAGGATCATGCTCTATTTTTCCATACTATGACTTTCTTCCTATCCCTTTATCTATATTTCCTCTTTCCATATGCTTCCTTTACTTAGCCATTAACTTTCATATTCTTATTTTTTTTTCTTTTTATTCTTGACTTTTTATTATTTACAAACTCCTTCTCTCTGGTTTTCATCTTGCCCTTCTGGGGCACATATTTTCTTAATTCTTAGCAATCCACTGCTATTCCTTATTTCACTCCTTCTCTACATGCTTCTGTACTTAATTAGTATATCCCTTATACTGTGCACACTGTATATTGTACTCTAATGCTGTAGTATGCCTTTAGACTTCACTGCCCCACTTCCATCGGGGCGTCCCTCCTTCTTCTTCAAATGGTGGCCACAATATAAACATTATTCTACCATGCGCATGCAAGTGGCAAACTCGCATTACGTTGCCGATATCTAATACACATGTACTAGCTATGCACCTTACTCTTTTCTTACATAATTACGGTGTGGCTACGATCTAGTAACGCCTTCCACTGCAGTGCGGTTCACGCTTTTCCTTTTGGGACAAAACCACCTTTCAGCTCTCTCCTTTATTTTATGATTCATGATTAGAGATGAGCGAATCAAAGCTGCAGAAGTGGAATTTGATCGTAATTTAAGGAAATCTTCAATTCCCTCACGCTTCCATACATCAAATCACTTTTTTTTTTATAAAATGGCCGCTGCCCATGTTAGGACAAAGGATAGGACTCTGGGAACGTAGGATCACCCACAATGCCAAGCGTGCAGCTGATCAGCAGCCAGCCGGCCCTGTGATGCCACAGCCCTATAAAAACTCTCAGCCATTTTAGGTAGTCGTTTCACATTGCTCTTACTGTAGGGACAGACATCGGCAGGATCTAGGGAAAGACTTAGAAAACAGAAGTTCAGGGAAAGAGGCTGTGCCTTAGAACTGTAGGGAAAGGATAGGGAGGAATTGAGAGAAGAATTTGGGTGGTTGCAGCGTCATTTACAGCAAGAATTTTAATACACATTGCAGCACTCACTGCCATTATACTGCTGCTCATCACTCATATCTGTGTCTTCAAGGTGGAACACAACAAGCCTTTTGCAGTGCAGTACAGCAAAAAACAGTGAAATATCATCCACTAATATCTGCACGTATCTGTAAAAAACGCCTTTTTAAAGGCGTTTATTATAAGGGGCTTATTCACTGTTCTTCCAAAGCATAACATTACATTTGTCAGTACTACTGTGCCAAAGAAAACTGAATTATCATCCACTAATATCTGCAGTTATTTGTTCTAATGCCTTTAACGTAGGGAAAGACATAACGACCATGTTCGCAATTTTGTTCCCAGTATAAAGTTGCTGGCCATTTATCAATACAGTATTGTCAATAATTCTTAGCTGTTATCACTTATTTAAAGGTGATTATTAGTGTGTTAACCCATAAGGAGGTCCATATTCGCCATTTTGTTACCAGTATAAAGTTGCTGGCCATTTATTAATACAATATTGTCAAAAATCAATAATTCTTAGCCACAAATCTCTGCCTTTATCACACTTTTTTTTATAGGTGTTCATTAGTGGGGAAAGAAATAAGGGGCATATTTGCAGTTCTCTTCAAAGAGGAAAACTACAGGCTTTTTTGCCCTGTATTTATTTCCTTTGCAATTACGTTTTTTCATCGACCAGTATGTCAGACAGAGAAGCGAGAGGCCATGCACAGGGGAGGGCCACAGGCCTAAATGTTTCTGGTGCAGGCATATGTTGCAGCAGAGTAAGATGGCGTGCCAGCAGGGGTCACTTACATAGGCCTGAGCTCCCAGTGTCAAGTAGCGGTCGTGTCTTGACCAGCAACCCAACGGTTGTAGACTGGTTGACTCGGTCATCCACTTCATCCCAAGTCACATCAGACCCCCCCCCCAGCCAAGAGTCGGTGGGTTCGTCAGACACAACCCTTAGTTGGCATGGCCCAGCAGCAAGCCCTGTGCCCTCACCTGTCCACATCCTGCCTCTGTCCTTTTCTGGTCTCTCAGCTAGAGAACTACTCTATGCTGTGGGCTCAGCTCCACTATACAGTGAGGAGGAAGTACTAGAGGACAGTCAGCAGCTACTGCTCAGCCAAGATCTGGAGGAGACATCCGCTGTTTCCTCCGGTAGGCGGGCAAGTAGTGATGAGGAGAGTGATGTGGGAGCTGGTGTTGAGGAGGACATCACTGACCTGCAGATAGTAGTGGATGACGATGGAGCCAATCGTAATTGGTAGCTGGGTAACGAAGGGGCTTCACCGTCATCAGAAGAAGAGGGTTGCAGCTTGCGCAGGAGGCAGTGGCGGAGTCAGCAGTGGGAGGTCGGGAGCTAAACGTGCCCGGGGTAGACCACCCACTTCGCAGCAGCCTACCTGCCCAGAAAGCAGTGATGCAGGGGTTCACGGAGGCAGTAGCGGTAGCAGTCAGCGCGGAGTGTTGGGGGTAAAATGACCTATTCGGCGGTGTGGAAGTTTTTTGTTAAGCAGCTGGGGGAGGTGAAAATGGCCATATGTTCAATCTGTGGGCAGAAGGTGAAGCGTGGCCAGGGTGCCAATGCTGTCACTACAGCCCTCTGTCACTGTATGGCCTGCTCACGCTGCTGCCACCTCCTCACTCTGCCACTGGGTCACTGTATGGCCTTCTAAGGCTGTTGCACTCTCCACATTATATCTCCTTGCCACTCTGTGGCCTACCCACTCTGCTGTCACCTCCTCACTCTGCCACTGGTTCACTGTATGTACTCCTCATGCTGCTTCCACTGGGTCACTCTTATACTGGGTCACTGTATGGACTCCTAAGGCTGCTTCCACTGGGTCACTCTGATACTGGGTCACTGTATGGCCTCCTAAGGCTGCTGATGCATCCACCTCTGCCACTGGGTCACTGTATGGCCTCCTCATGCTCATCAACTTGGCCAGGTGACGCAGCTTCTGCCTCCACGTTTTCACGCCATTGGTCCTGGAACAATGTCCACCTCATCCTCCACTGTTTCCTCAGCCTCCACTGCAGGGACAATTCACAGTGTTCCTCCAGCATACCACATGTGCAGGGCACAGTGGTGTCATGCTGTTCTACACATCGTTTGCTTGGGTGAACAAAGTCACACAGGGGAGGAACTGCTCCATGTTCTTAATCAAGAAATCGCTTTCTCCAAGAGAACTTAAAATTGGAACAATGGTGACCGCCAATGGGAAGAACATGTGTAGGTGCTGCCTCAAGGAGGGCTGAGCCATGCACCCTGCATGGCATACGTGTTCAATCTGGTTGTCAAGCGTTTCTTTAAGTGTTCCACCCATCTGCAAGACATCCTAAAAATGTCAAGGAAACTTTGCATGCACTTCAGACACTCATACATCGCCAAGCACACCCTCCTTGAGCTAAGATGCGATATTTCCACTCGTTGGAATTCAACGCTCCAGATGTTGGATCGACTATATGAACAGATAAAAGCCATAAACGATTTCTTGATGATCCAAGCAGACAGAGGTACTCCCCTGTGTAACTTTAACGTTAGCCAGTGGCATCTCATGCGTGACACCTGCCATTTGCGCGTTCCCTTTGAGAAGGCCACTTTGTTAGTCGCCAGGACTACGGGATGAACAACGTCATTCCACTGATTCACATCCTGGAAAAGATGCTTTTCTACCTGGATGGTCAGGGGACTGGAGATGTGGCGTCTACATCTCACGGCCACATGAGCCCTGTGGGGGCTGAATTGGAGGAAAAGGAGGATGAGGAGGACATTGGAGCACAAACAATGTGTAGCCAAATGGGTGGAGTGGAGGAGCAGGAGCAACCAGAACAGCCAGAGGGAGATGAGGAGGATGAGGCAGATGACCCCGACACACTGTGGCAGTATGCAGTGGAGATGAATGCAGGGAGTCCCTCGGAGTCACTTGCACAAATGGCCCGATGCATGCTCACTTCCTTGCGCAGTGACAGCCAAATTGTCACCTTTCGGTAGAGGGAGGGATGACTACGGCCTTTTCACCATGTTAGACTCTCGCTATAGTTGAAAGATGGGGGCCTTTTTTACACGCGCTGAGAGGGAGGACAAACTAAAGTACTATAGAGACATGCTAGATAGCAAGTTGGCCGCTGCCTATCTGTGCCATCATCCATCCTCTCGCATGTCTGACCGGGGGGGCCCTGAAAGCTCAACTTGCACTGGCATGGCAGCTGTGGGAGGGTGTGGGTGGCAGGAGGTGGGGGTCACAGAGCAGAACTTGAACCAGCAGGTGGTGGCATACTTAGAGTGCACTCTAAATATTATCAAAAACCCACTAACAAAGGTCAATTATTACTCTCCAATTATTACCATAAGAAATGGTAAAATAATATAAAACTCAACTTTTATTAAATATATTAAAATACTCCTGATATATATATCCAAAAATAAATAAATCACAAACGGCTTGATGTAAATAAGACAATATTTTAAGGCATATTATTCGCACTATGTCTTTTTTATTTCTCCATCAAGCTCTTTAAATCAATTGCCCTCCAAACAATGATTTCTAATAAGCGCTGAGGCATATCAAAAAAATGAAAAAAATAATGATGGTTAGAAATGTGGTGGCTAGTAGCTCAATCATGTGACCCTTATAAACAATCAGACGCCTTTTCAATTGCCAAGGCAAACCACTCTGAAATCTCCAGAGCCTATTCAGCAAATAACGCTAATGCATGTTTCAGGCATCTATAACTATTTGCAGAGATTCTCTTAGTTCCCTCTATTTTCAAAAATTCTCTTAATTCCCTACGCGTTTCCCCTGGAAAATAAATGCCAGGTTCATCAGGGGACAATTGAAAAGATTTTTTCTAACCTATAAAGATTGATAATGCAGTGAGAACTGCAGTTCTCAGTGCCCTGATGGTGGACGCTGATACTTCAAATGGTAAGCCATGAACGTAGCTTGGACCCTGACATTCATGACTTTGTGTCCCCTTATCCATCTATCACCTATAGGAGAGGCAGAGATTTAAGAGATAGATTGACTCATAGTCACCTTAATCCTAGAAACAGTAGTGAAACATGGCTGAATAGAAATATTCCACATGGAACATTTAGATGTGGAAATTGCAGGGCTTGTTCCTACATTAATAGGAGTTCATCTTTTTTAGGAGTATCTACTGGTCGGTCCTATAACAATCGTGAATTTAATTGTAGATCTGTAGGAGTAGTTTATCTAGCCACTTGTTCCTGTCCAAAAAGCTATGTAGGAAAAACCATAGTTCCTATGATTGTGGGTGGGGGTCACTTCTGGTCTTTTACCTCATAACCTCTAAATCTGGGGTGTCCCCTGATATACGCTCGCACAGCTTATACATTCCCTTCCTGCCGCAGCCAGTTATGTTCTAATGATTTGGAGATATTTGGGGTTTTGTCTTCACATTGTACGAGCTATATTTTTTATTTTCCTGGTGATGTAGCCATATGAGGGCTTGTTGTTTACAGGATGAGATGAATTTTGGAATGGCCTTATTTTTGGGTGCCTATAACTTATAGAATACATTTTATTAACGTTCTTGGTGGATTAAAAAAAAAACCCCATCAATTCTGGTATTGCTTTTTACGTTTTTAATTTATTTTCCACACAGAGTACAGCATAAGTCACATGTTACCTTTATTCTGCGGGTCGGTACGATTTCGGCGATACCTCATTTATATTGTTTTTTTTATGCGTTACTAGTTTTGCAGAACGAAAACCCATTTGGGGAAAGAAATCAATTATTTTTGCATCACCATCTTCTGAGATGTGCAGCAATTATTATTTTTTGGTTACCAGAGTTGGTTGAGGTCTTATTTCTTGCGGGACGATCTGTGCTTTTTATTGGTACTGTTTTGGGGTACACGTGACTTTTTGATCACTTTTTATAGCTTTTTTTTTTTTTAAGGAGAGATTGCAAAAAATCATTATTTGCTTACTTTATTAATTTATTTTTTTCATATATATATATATATATATATATATATATATTTTTTTTTTTTTTACTTTTTTTGTTTTTCTTTTTTCTATGTCCCACGAGGAGACCTGAATCAGTGATGCACTGATCGCTGGTTCAGTACTATAGACTGCAATACACACATAGGCTGACTTCCTCAGTTCTGGACTGGGGCCTACTAGCAGCCCGGGGTCACTGGCCAGACCCTGGGCTGCAGAAGATGCATATTGGCAACCCCCGATCTCACCGTGGGGGGTGCCGAGGGAGGACATCTGTCATGGCGCGATCTCGCGGTCATGTTTGCTGGGTGTTAGCTGTCAGTTACAGCTAACAGTGTCTCCCGATGGCGCCCACAGCATTCAGTGTCACTAACAAACACTTAAGATGTTGCGGTTGCTATTGACTGCGACATCTTAAGAGTTAAATAGCGAAGATCGGTGTTATCACCGTCCTCGCTGTTGTAACGGGAGCCTGGTTTTCAGATACAGCTGGACTCCCACGGTGATCGCACAGGCTCGGCTTCTGAGCCCGCTTGATCACCATCATGCACGTGTATGTGGGGATGCTGTAACTACCCACATTCTCCCATGAACATATATGTGAGAATGTGTGAAGGGGTTAAAGTAAAATAAATAATTTCACCTAAAAAAAAACAGTGAATGTAAGTTCCTTCTTAATACCTAGACGGGTCAATGACTTCAGGTTGAAAACCCACTTACAATCCGCTTATACCCTTTGTGAATTCTCTGGTGTCTAACAAGATGTGATTTCTTAGTAAAACATTTCCCACATTCTGGACATGAATAAGGCTTCTCTCTTGTGTGAATTGTCTGATGCCTAACAAGATGTGATTTCTGAGTAAAACATTTCTCACATTCTGGGCATACATGTGGCTTCTCTCCTGTGTGAATTTTCTGATGCCTAACAAGATGTGATTTCCGAGTAAAACATTTCCCACATTCTGGGCATGAATATGGCTTCTCCCCTGTGTGAATTCTCTGATGTATAACACCCTTTCTGCAACTTTTATTTTGCTTAACAGACTGTGATGAATTAGAAGAAAGATCTTTCTCCTGAAGGGCTGAGGGTATATCTGGGGTAATGACAAGTTCTTCATTTGGATCTTGTGTGATACCATGATCCTCTGCTTTATAATCTGTAGATATCAGATGTCCCACTGAGCCCCTGGTACAGTCATCTGACAAGAAGAAAACTGATGTTACTATTACTGAATAACATGGCTGTTTAAATATGGCCACTTATGTGGAATAATACTGTAGGATGCCATAAATCTTACTGTATTACACCCCATACACACAATAGAATCCAAACCACATCAGCTGGATTTCCCAGCCCGAACTCACCGCGGATCTGCTGTCCCATACAGTATGTAGTATGGGTCTGTGGAGTCACAAGGAAGCAGGGACTCCTAGCTTCATACATCACTAAGATACGGGGAGTCCTGGTGTGTGGACAGAGCTCGGGCTGGGAAATATGACTGATGTACAGACCAGATTTTCTAGTCCGGATTCCATAGTGTGATTGGGGTCTAAGGTGAGGTTTACACAGTGATATCTGTAGAAGCTGCTTCAGGAATTCAGAAGAATTTTTCCACTTTATCAAATCAGCCTCCGAATCTCCATCACATTCCTTACTGGCCAGGCGGTATTTTCCACCTCCCATTTATTTCCATAGAGCTCTGAGGTGGAATCAGCCTGAAGATCGAGCAGGAGGATTATTTTTTACAGTAGCTGAAATAATCTGCTATATAATTCTGGTAAATTCTTTCCCTTCACGAGTACTGACAGCCGGTGAGGAAGAAATTGCCTCAATCCATATTCCTGCTGTACGTTATATTCTACACTACATTTATTATCCCCTATAGCGGTATCACATTTATATTCATGTATTATTAGTATTTTAGCTGAATCAGGGAACAACAAATAATCTAAAAAATGACTGAATAGAATGAGTGACCCTTCTGTGCTTTATATAGTGGTGACTCCTCACCTGGGCGGTTACCTGTAGGAATGTCCTCCTCACACTCCTCATCACCACTCACATAGGGATCTTCCTCTATTGTCATAGATAGAGCATTAATGTCGTCCAGATCTTTATCCTGATGGAAAATCTGTGAAAAAAAATTATGTAAAAGTCACCGGACAAATGGGGAAGTCACAGAGAATGTTCTAGATCATTAATCCGCATGAAGATCAAAGATGTCCTGACAGTAGCTGCAGGTCTCTGAGAAGCTGGAGAAACATATTAGATGGCGGCTCAATGACACTGCCCATGTATATAACCATTGCGACAACTTGGGGGGGAATTAGTCTCAAAATGGCGGCAGACTCCTGGTCCGGACAGCAGTGGTTCGTGGTACTGGGTGCCGGAGAGATAGCGTTCAGACGGTCCAAGTGTAAAATAAACGGGCTTTATTCAGCTTACGTGCAACATAACAAAACAACAAAAAAAACCTAGGCCACAGTTAGGGCACTAACTGACTCCTTGAGCCCCTAACTAGCCTGACTACTGCTCAGCTCCAGCAAAAGTCCCCTGTGGACCCCAGCCCTTCTGGGACAGACCTCCTCTCTCTGTCCTTGGCTGGACCCACAGTTCCTGCTCCATGCAGGTTTCTCCAGCCTTCTGGAGATACGCCCCCCCCTTTGGAGTTACGCCCCCCACCCAAAGGCGTGGCTGAGAGCCTTTTCTGGCCTGGGCCTGGGTCGCTCAATAGCGCCCTCTGGTTCACATACTCACATACCCTACCCCTCAGCTCACTAACTATGGGGTGAGCTACAATGGGACGAGACATCCTATGTCGAAGTCCCTCTTCAACCTGTCCAGTGTCTATCCAGGAGTCCCAATCTGGCGGTCTTTTCTTCCAAATTCCGCTCCTTCGAGTTTTCCGTCTTCTCATCACTTTAAATGCTACGCCAAAATCCTGGCCATTCTGTGCAAAGGCAAGTTTTACTTCATCACCTTCACAATTCGCCATACAGGGGATCACATCGTTTTCATCACATTTCTCGCCATAGTCTTCAGCCATCCCATTGCATGACTTTGATCCCTTAGTAAATAGCCGTAAGAATCTTCATCTTCACCTATCACGAATCCACAGGAGCTCAGAGACCAAATAACACATACTTCATGCACATCAATGTCTTTAGAGTATAAATGTTTCACGGGTACCTTTTCTGTAACCTTCATCTCAAAGCAAACTTTGCCATCACCATCAAGGCTTAGAAGTTTAGGAGACATAGGCTGCTTGCTCATCTCTTTGTTTGAGATACACAAGCTCTGTACCGCAATATCTTCTCCTTCTGCACAAGGGCCATACAGTACACCCTCACAAAATTGCTCACGCTGAACTACATTTTCTGTTATGTCTTTAACAACTGCCACATCATATATTGGAATGGTTTCTTTATAAGACGTCCACATCTGTACGGCAGCAGGAGAACCACTTCCATACTCTAATCTTACCTCCTCTTTCTCATACGCATAACTTCCTGGAGGCATGTTGCGGTACTGTGATAGATTGCAAGAATTTTCGTGCCAACTCCTTTCTGACAGTACAGGAGCTGGTGATATCGTCATCTCAATATTCTCCAAGTTATTTTCATTCTTTGTGCTAACACCGGAGGACTGGGATACCAAGTTTTCAACATCACAGTTTTTACTGTCAGTACCCAGATGCTTTTTGGTTACAGGTTCTGGCTGCCTTAATGGCTCTGCTTTTCTCTGCCTCTCCAATTCTAACGCCTTCTGTAGCGCACAAATCTCTGATTCCAGGTTTTTCTCAACTTCGTCCTTGGAGCTAACCAAATCCTCCATTTCAGTGCGCAGTTGCTTGTTGAGCCTCTCTAACTCGGCCTTCAATTTAAGGGCCTCTTCTAGGGAGCGAGCCAAGGCAAGAGCTTTGGTCTCTTTTCCACGAGCTTCTGCTTCAGCATGGTCATGTTCTTCTGCATTTCTAGCAGAAAGAGTCTTCTCTTCACCAAGCAGCTGATCAAACCTTTTCTGCTTCTTTTCCAAATTTGACACCATCCGACGTTGATGATCAATATCTAATCCTATATCTTCTATTTCCTGCTGAAGTCTAATTTTCGTCTTCTCAAGTTTGTCATAAGCAGCAGCCTACTCTTCAAACCGTTGATTTGTAGTTTCTAGCTCCTTTTGCAACTTTTCCTTTAGTTCTTCAACAGAGTCCAAGGACCCAATACTATCCTCCATTTTTTCCTTCATATCAGTCGCCTGAGCCTGTAGTGTTGAAATCTGCTTTGTCAAATTTCTTTTTGCTATCTCCTCTTCCTCTAGTTGCTCAAGGAAACCATTTTTCTCATCTTCCATTTGTTTTAGTTTTGTACTAAGATCAAGCTTCTGACGAGTTTCTTCTTGCAAAAGTTCCTGAGTGTCCTGAAGCTGAGATTCTAGTGTAGAAAAATCTTTGGAAAGTTTGATAAACTTGCTGTCTGTTTGAGAAAGAAGCCCTGTGACATTATTCAATTCCGCCTACAGTCTGTTTGCCTTGTCTAGCAGTTCTGCTTGAAACCTGTCCCCTTCTGTGACTTGTAGTTGCAGCTCTTGAAGTTGAGTCTCTACTTTTTTGTGACTCTCCTGTAAGGTTTGCACTTTCTGAGCATGGACAGATGACATCTCCATCAATTCTTTGTCTTTAATTTGCACCAAAACAGACAATTTCTCATTATCTTCACAAGATCCTGACAGTGCCCTCTCCAGACTACATATTCTAGCTTTGAGTTCCATTTCTCTTTGTTCCAGAACTCCAGCTCTGCTCCGCCATATGTTGACTTCACTATTTAGGCGAACCTGCTTTAGTTCATGCAAGTTTTGCTCTGACTGCAATGTCTGCACTACAGATACTAAATCACTCTCTTGGTCAGACACCTCCTTCCTCAGCTCTGCAATTTCATTTTCTTTGTCAGTTAATGCAGCAGAAAGTTTTTCACACATCCTGACTTGGACATCCAGACATTTTGACTGACACTGCAAAAATTCACTTCTCTCATGTTCAGCAGTTTCAAGGTCATCTCTTAATTTTTCAATGACACTCTCTTTGGCAATGGAGTCTTGGACATGCTGCTCCTTTAAATCCTGCAATTGCTTTTGCTCTACACTCTGTATAACTTTATTAGATAGACCACATTTCATTTCAGCAAACTCCTTCTTAGTGACACAGTCCATTCCAGGCAAACCCAGTACCACATTTTCACAATGACTAGGATATGAACTCCTCATAGATTCAAGTTCTTTCTTTAACTTCAGGTTAAACTTAAGGTTCTCTTTTTCTGATACCTCAAATTGCCATTTCCAATCAGACATTTCATCCTCATCAATGAACCTGATGGTTTTAATCTCATCTTGAAGCTGCTGCACCCTAATATTTTCATCTTTGGCGCTTTCATGCACTCCAGTATGAGACATACAGTCAGCAGGGACATATTCAGTCAAAGAACAGAGCTGCTTTAGAAAAACTGAGCCACTCTCATGCAACCCTTTATCTTTACTTGCATTCCACATGATCTGTTCCGGGTTTTGTGTCTCTCTGCATTCAGACTGCTGCACTAATAAACCTGTGCATAACTTCTCTGCTTTTTTACAAGCTGAAATTCTCTTTTTCTTGCCCATGGTTTACTAACAAGATTACACAATATTCCACAGCAACCTTGGGTTCAACCGGCAGCAACTTTTTTTGCTATCTTCTGCAGTCACATGTATTCAAACAGTTAACTTACGTGGCACTACAACAACCAGCATTTTCTTCTGTCTTCCACAGAAAACAAAAACATAGCACCATAGCCTTTCACATAGACTGTTTGCAATATCCAGCTTCTACACACATTGCTTACTTTCTTGCCACCAGCAAGCACTTTACAGACTTCTGTGCCACAGTATACACAAAGTCCATTCCCTGGATTCCTCTTCCAGAGTTTTACTTCCACCAGTTTTGCACACATTTTGCTATGTTGCAATTCACTCACCTCTTCCTGGGTTTCTCAGTTGAAATCACAGATTTCCTCCACCTGTAGGCCACAATGCACACTTAGCAGTACTGCAGTCACCAACCACTTGTCTTCCAGGACTTGCGTGGATCTCTTTATGCCCGAATCCGTAGCACCATATGCGACAGCTTGGGGGGGGGATTAGTCTCAAAATGGCGGCAGACTCCTGGTCCGGACAGCGGTGGTTCGTGGTACTGGGCGCCGGAGAGACAGCGGTCAGACGGTCCAAGTGTAAAATAAACGGGCTATATTCAGCTTACGTGCAACATAACAAAACAACAAAAAAAGCCTAGGCCACAGTTAGGGCACTAACTGACTTCTTGAACCCCTAACTAGCCTGACTACTGCTCAGCTCCAGCAAAAGTCCCCTGTGGACCCCAGCCCTTCTGGGACAGACCGCCTCTCTCAGTCCTTGGCTGGACCCACAGTTCCTGCTCCATGCAGGTTTCTCCAGCCTTCTGGAGTTATGCGCCCCACCCAAAGGCGTGGCTGAGAGCCTTTTCTGGCCTGGGCCAGGGTCGCTCAATAGCACCCTCTGGTTCACATACTCACACCATATAATACTGTTGGATACAACAAGACTGACCACAAGGACTTCACAGCCCGTCTACACATCATAGGAAATATCTCCATCTACCTGATCACCCTTGTGTCCTTCTAAATACTCCCACTCCTCCATGGAGAAATAGACAGCAACATCCTGACACCTTATAGGAAACTGACAACACAATGATACAGTCATCACCCAGACCCCTCCAGTTACTGTATAATGTCCCAGCATTCCCAGCACTGTCACCTCTCCAGTCAGCAGCTCCAGCATCTTGTTGGTGAGTTCTAGGATCTTCTGTTCATTGATCTCCTCCTGTATCGGGAGGTGAGGTGGAGGCCCCAGGATTGGGTTCAGAGTTGCTCCATATCCTTCATACACAGGAGCCTGACAGCGCCCACTAGAGGTCTTCTTCACTACTGTGTAATCCTGGTTATGGGGAGACACATTAATAAATATCACTACATACATGTCCAGAGTCCATCACCTCTCCAGTCATATCATCTGTTATTACTATAGATAAGAATGATGTAATGTGACATCATCAGAATCTCTCACCTCTCCAGTAAAGTGGTAGATGATCTCTAGGGTGAGATTTAATATACTTTCCGCCATCTTGTTCCTGTCTCTTTCCATCCTTGATGGATCAATCAGGAATATTCTGTTATATAGAAGATACTAATAGGATTCTATATTGTAGGAACCTGAATGGAGAGAAGATGAGACAATGTAATCACTACACGGAATCTCATGTAATAAATAGAACAGTTGAGTCACATTATTATGACCACCTCCTACTTCTGACGTCGGCAACGTGTAGCTCAGGAAGGAAGTGACTTGGCTTGGTGGGTATATAAGGTGTGTGATAGGCTGAACAGAATCTCATTGTTGTCATGGATAAAGAGGACAATTTATCAGAGTTTCAAAAGGAAATGATTATTGGCTGTCGGGCCAAGGGTGACAGTATTTCTAAAACAGCGCAGGTTGTGAACTGTTCGTGTCCTGCTTTGGTGAAAGTGTATTGTGAGTGGAGAAATGGCACCATTGGGAATAACCAATGTGGAAACTGTGGAGAATCACGTGCCAGTGATGTGAAAGTTGAACGTCAGCTATGAAGGTGTGTGAGGGCCGATCGACACACTACAATGGAGCAGCTCAGCATGATCATGAACCGGGGCTACCAAATGTGTCTAAAACAACAGTTCAGTGAACACTAATGTGTATGGAGCTTCCATGCAGAAAGATGGTCATTGCACCTACGCTAGGAATAAAAAAAGGCTTCAATTTACGTGACCATATTGGAATTGGACCACCATTGATTGGCTAAGGGTTGCCTTCTCAGAGGAGTCCCGTTTTCTGCTTCATGGAATGGATGGACATCGGAATGTCAGGCAAGAAACAGAGCAGAGAACAAACACTCTGCAACCAGTGCTGGAAGAAGACAAGCTGGTGGCGGCAGCATTATAGTCTGGGGAACTTTTTCACGCCATTCTCTGGGCCCGCTCATCTATGTGGAAGGCAATCTGAACAGATTTGGGTATGAATCCATCCTTGCAGATCACATACACCCATACATGCTGTTTGTCTTCTCAGGGGCAAATCAAATCTTCCTGCAAAATAACGTCTAGAAATGTCCGACGGTGGTTGGAAGAGCAAGACCAAGACTTCCAAGTACTTCCCTGGCTCCCTTATTTCCTAGACTTGAACCCAATTGAGCATCTGTGGGGCCACCTTGTTCGTTGTGTTCGTTCTATGTATCCTCCCCCATGCACCCTCCAGCAAATGTGGGATGCACTGCAGTCAGTATGGCTCCAGATACCTGAGACAACCTACCAGTCACTCCCAGTCCATCTAACTGCTGTCCGAGCTGCACACGGCAGTTACTCTAGCTGTCTACAATTGTCGTCGTAATCCTCCTCCCAGCAAGCACCATCCCCTGCACCAATCAGTATATTTCAAGACCTAGCTGCAACAACCTTGGCAAAGAGATGTCTCTTGAAACCTCTCACCGCAACGCTTCATCATAAACAACTTCCATACTGCTGGCTATTTCCCTTTGGTATTTCAGTTTCTGTAAATGGAAGACGCTCTACAGCGAGATGTCATCAGATATGTAACGGCTATGTGAGGATCTTCACATCACATTGGATATTTACCCGACTTTAGCGCTGGCGACTGATTCTCTCGGCTTACAACCTCCACTGACACCGGCACCGTGGTAAACTATACATACACCTAAAGCTCAAAGAGCGACACTCCGGCTTCATAAAGCTCCACCAGAAGATACCGGAACTTCTTATATTCTACATAATGTCACCTATTCTGGGGTTTTCTACCTCCTGTCCCTCTTGTTTTTTCTCAGCCTCTGTCATACAAGGTGTGATGATTCTGCCTAAATATGGCCATAACTCAGCTGTATTTTGGTCTCTGGGTAGCGTATTTCTCTCTAGTTCCATTTATCCATACTGTGCGCAGCTATGAGCCTAGGTGTATATTGGCAGTAGTGGCCGTGCTGGAACAATAGGGCTCCATTGAATTCATACACAGTCCTGGCTGATCAAACAAACATGCATTGTCCAGCTGCACTGGTTAATCAGATATGACTGATAACAGGGTATCAATTCACTTTGTCTCAGCTCTATACAAAAGATCTGGATTTGATTGAATTAACTCATCAGACGTACTGTCACCGGTAACCTCATTCTGGGAGGTGGCATAAAGGGTATAAAAGATGAGGTAAGAGCTCAGTGGAGAGAGATTTATGCTATAGAGTTGATGCTATGGAGATCATGCTATGGAGACTTTGACTGAGATGCTACTATGAGCAGGCAGGTTGGAATGCTGCTGCTGACGATGATGAGCCTACAAGAGACTGAGAGAGACTATTGGACTAATGCTGAGAGACTGTTATGAGAGCATGCAGGCTGGATTATTGTACTGTGATGCCACATGCTAGGAGTTAATGCCACATGCTAACAAGCCTCCACTGGTTACTCACACCTGCATGTGTGAGTGTTGGACTACAGAACCACATCAAGGACATGTGTGGTAAAGTAATTATTTCACCTTTAATCCCTTTTATTTTATTTGTATTGTATCTTGTAACTAGTAACTGTTAATGCTTGCATATGTCTGCATATCTGTTCTGATCTGTATATGTTAGATTTTAATACCGACCCATTTAGGGGTTAATAAATACATAAAATTTAGAAGGCTTGTCTTGTATTTATCTTGTGAACCCGGCACTCACTGGCGGTGAGTGTGGTTTTTTATATGAAAGAGGACTCAGGGTGTGGCCACAGCGGTGTTGGCGCACGGAGGATCTTTCACACAAGCTGTCTGGTGACAGAGGTAGATTCACGTCATGAAGTGATCCTGCAGAGCTGCGCTCCATCTTACAGATGTAAGGACTCCTCACGTAGCTTTACTTGGTCATACATCTTACTGCGGATCCCAGGCACATCTTATTTCATGACCATCACTATGTAATTCTAGTAATCTCTTAGGATCAGCCACTTCCTTTACTTACACTAATAGTTGCTTCTGGTTTGGCACTTCTGCTGATGTACCCGAATGCCTTTTCATGTTGTTCCCCCAATTGTTATTGTACACCCCCATATCGCCTCCGCACATGTACTGACTTCATTTATGGTAAGTACATCTACCCAACACTTAGATGTCACAGCTGCCGCTAAGACGAGACGTCCCCCTCCCCCCTCAGACAGTGCCCCCGATTTACAGGGAGAGTCACTTTCTATTACTCGGCTCCACTGGGAAGTTTGGGTGTCCATATAGTGCAGATACATATGGAGCTACAAAGAAGGGGGGAGCGGAACTGAGGCCGTGCTGGGGAGAGGGAGGAGAACATGTGGCCAGTACTAGGGGGCGACACCGAGCCAAAAGTCTGACCATAGAAGAGGCTGCAGACTGGAAATGAGGGGGACTGAATGTATGACAAGGGTCGTGACTAGAGTGGAGTTGCTCCTGGTAGGTATGATGTCACAAGAAGGGGCGAAGCCTCTCCGATGAGGGCGTGGTCTCTGCTATCACAACTGTATGCTGTATAGAGGAAGCAGGAGCGGAGCTCGTGTAGATGGAAAACAGAAAGCTGTGAGGACTGTTTTGTGGGACTGCAGGATGGAAGGGGAGTGATAGGATTGTTTTGCATGGGACTGCATGTTGGTGGAGGCTGAGAGGCGGGAGTGATGTATTTACATGGGACTGTAAGTTGAGGGGCTGAAAAGAGACTGATGTTTTACATGGGACGGTATCCTGGGATTGGATTGATGTTTAGGGTGGTATAGGAGTTCCTGGGGTGCCATTGCCATCGAGGGAGACAGGGTCTTTTGGGTGCTGCTCTCATCTGAAGGAGAGTAGGGGTCCTTGTTGTGCTGCTGGCAAGGGGGGATGCTGCTGGCATGGATGGGGGCAGGAGTCCCTGGTGTGCTGCTGGCAACTAAAGGGGGTGGAGACATGGGTCATGGTGCCATTGGCATCTCAATATGGGAGCATGCGTCCTTGGTGTACTTCTGGCATCTAAAGGTAGGGAGGGGCAGGGGTCCTTTGGGGTGCTGCTGGCATTTAAAGGTGGGCAGGGGTACTTGGGGTGCTGCTTGCATGTAATGGGGGCAGGGTCTTGTGGGCTTCAGGTCCCTGGGGGGTTGCTGCATGTGTCTGTGTGGGATTCTTGGGGTATTGCTTGTGTGTAAGAGGGGGGTTCTGGAGGTGGTCTCAGGGTGCTGTCACCTGTGTGCATGTTTGGGGGTCTCTGGAGAACTAACTGTGTGTGTGAGGGGGTGCTGGTGGAGGGTCCGAGGGGTGCTGTTGTGTGGTGTGCAGGTCTCATCTTCATGTAAGTGGGGGGTTCCTGCGGTGCTGCCTCTGTGTGTGTGTGTGGGGGGGGGGGAGAGATTGCTGATGGTGGTCCCTGGGGTGCTTCCACCTGTGTACGTGTGGGGGGTGCCACCTGTGTGTTGGAGGGGTCTGGTCCCTGGGGGGCTGCCGCCTGAGTGCTGGGAGACGTCTGGTCCCTGGGGGGCTGCCGCCTGTGTCCTGGGAGATGTCTGGTCCCTGGGGGGCTGCCGCCTGTGTGCTGGAAGACATCTGGTCCCTGGGGGGGCTGCCGCCTGTGTGCTGGGAGACGTCTGGTCCCTGGGATTTGCCGCCTGTATGCTGAGGGGGTCTGGGTGCCTGTGTGCTAGGGTCTCCAGTACCTGGGGGGCTGCCGTCTGTGTGCTGTTGTGTTCTGGACCCTGGGGGGCTGCTGCTTGTATGCTGAGGGGGTCTGGGACCTGTGTGCTAGGGTCTCCAGTACATGGGGGGCTGCCCCCTGTGGGCTGAGGGGGTCCGGTCCCCAGGGGGCTGCCGCCTGTGGGCTGAGGGGGTCCGTTCGCCGGGGGGGCTGCTGCCTGTGGGCTGAGGGGGTCCGGTCCCTGGGGGGCTGCCGCCTGTGGGCTGAGGGGGGCGCGCTCTGGTCCTTTGGGGGCTGCCACCTGTATGCTGGGGCTCCAGGACCTGGGGTCTGCACCTGTGTGCTAGGGTCTCCAGTACCTGGGGAGCTGCTGCCTGTTTGCTGTTGTGATCCAGACCCTGGGAGGCTGCCGCCTGTGTGCTGGGGGGTCCAGTCCTGGTGGCTTGTCGTCTGTGTGTGTGTTGTTCTGGTCCCTGAGAGGCTGCTGCCTGTGTGGGGTGCTGTCTTCATGTAAGTGGGGGGGGGGTCTCTGGGGGTGCTGCCTGTGTGTGAGGGTAGGCTGTGGGGGTCCCTGGGCGGGCTTCTGTCTGAGTGCATGTGGGGGATCCATGAGGGACTGCCATCTGTGCAGTGGCATAACTAGGAATGGCTGGGCACCAATGCGAACATTTGACATGGGGGTCCCCCCCCGAACTGCCGCCCCCCCCCACACAAACCGCATTCCTGCGCACACTATTATGCCCCATAGCGGCCCCAGCACACAGTATAATGCCCCATAGCGGCCCCTGCACCCAGTATAATGCCCCATTGTGAACCACCCATGAACAATTATTATACTCTGGGGTTTTTTCAGATCCCAGAGTATAATGATCGGAGACCAGGGGAGGATACAAACAAACAAAAAAAAAAAAACAATGTCACTTACCTCTTTCTGGCTCCGGCGCACTCCCCACTACTTCGGCCATTTTCAATGTTGGACCAGATCTCACGTGAGTCGGGCCGACATCGCGACGCACAATGATGCAGGCCCGGCCCACGTAACGTCACCAAACAGGCCCGAAGCCTTCGGAGCGCAGGAGAGGTAAGTAATGTTGTTTTTATGTTCCCTCGCCTCCCCTGGCCATCCGATCATTATATTCTGGGGTCATTTCAGACCCCAGAGTATAATGATAGCAGTGTTTGTGGGTTTTGGCCCCCGGCCTCACTTACCGATCCTGCTCACAGTCACCTCCACTTCCGCAGAAGCAGGAGCGGGGATTGGTAAGTAAATAGGGCCCGTTACCTGCTGAGGTTACTTCAGAAGGTAACAGCTTATTAAAAGAAAAAAAAAAAATACCCTCCAGGTCCCCAAATGTGCTGGGCCCTGTGGCAGCTGCTACCGCTGGTACCCCGGTAGTTACAACCCTGCATCTGTGTGTTGTCGGGGGAGGGGGTCAGGTTCTTGGGGGGGGTTGCCATCTGTGTGTTGGTGTCCCTGCATGTGTGGAGTCTCTGCATGTGTGGAGGAGGTGGTTGTGGGTGTCCTGGGGGAGGGGGGCTGCTTGTGTGTAGGCAGGGTTGTGGGGCTGTGTAAATCACGTGGTTCTGGTTACATAGCGCAGAGACGCTGGCGTTATAACATACAGTAGTGCCCTGCTGTGCCCCTATGTTAAATGTATTCCCACTCCTCCTGCATTATAAATAGAATGGCCCCCACAGCCTAATGCACCACCCTTTCATATCCAGGGTGTGAGCTGTGTGCATAAACACTTTCCAACCCTGCAATGATTGCTGGCACCAAACTGACACTCATTGCTGTATAAAGAGGTTACCCACAATGTAGGGACTCCTTCAGAGCAGGAGGAGTCCCTGCATTAGAAGGGGCGAATCCAAGACATAACTTGTCTGTGTTTCTTGACCAAGTGTAAACCCTTGACCGTCACTAACCCTGCACTTAGGTTTAGTTGTGGTCAAGTTATGACTGCAATTAACCCTTTCTAGTGTATGAGTTAGCAACTCTAACAAATGTTAACGTCACTATAATCTTTCTGTATAGCAGGTGCAGCCCTAAGGTACATTAGGGCAGCTATACTTTATTTGCATAGCAGGCTGTCTGTGTTCTGCCTGCATATTCATTAATATAACTTGACCCCCAATGTATTCACCAAGGACCCCACAGACCTCCTGAAATCAGTGATTCCATCTAAGTGATTGAATTGCTGATTACTCAAGAAGGGGTTAATCATAAGCTTGACATGACTGTGGTTCAGGCTAAGGGCCTACGTAGCGTCCCGCAGCAAAAAAGTTCTGCGAGAAAAGCTGCAGATTTCCTCTGCGGACTTTCTGCTTCAATTATACACATACAGAAGCTTCCGGCGTTTCTGCAGGTAGAATTGACATGCTGCGATTTCCAAAACCACGACGGTGTGTCCGCTGTGTGTATTTTACTGCAAAGTGGGAACGGGATTCGCATTTTTTTTGCCACGTTTATGCTGCTGGCAAACCGCGGCGTATAGGCCACATGGGGCGCCTCCCCTTAAGGATTTATCCGCTTTCTCAGGATAGGCCAGGCCAAACACCTGATACCCCTCCAGATCTCTGGTACAGAGACTTTAATGGGGCAGCGCTGCGGTACCTACACTCACCACTACAGCTTGAACCGCAGCGGAGATCAGCAGGGGACCCCGGCATTACCTATCCTGAGTTACTGTCCTCTCAGTAGGAGGCCTCACATTCTGGTGCTCAAATAACCAAAATAGGGGGGTTACTAGACTTCATTTGAGGCTAAGTTCACATTGGCCGCAGAAATCAGCAGAGGGGAATTTTATTTGGCTATGATAGACTACGGTGATAACCAGGGGAGGTGGGATTATAAATAATAAATAAATAAAAATATTACTGTATGGGGAGCTTAGTGTTAGATATAGGCCCTATACTGACCAACCTGTACAGAATACACCCAGACCATGAACCTACCTACAGTAACTACAGAGTACACCGAGACCATGAACCTACCTATAGTAACTACAGAGTACACCCAGACCATGAACCTACCTATAGTAACTACAGAATACACCGAGACCATGAACCTACCTATAGTAACTACAGAGTACACCGAGACCATGAACCTACCTATAGTAACTACAGAGTACACCGAGACCATGAACCTACCTATAGTAACTACAGAGTACACCGAGACCATGAACCTACCTATAGTAACTACAGAGTACACCCAGACCATGAACCTACCTATAGTAACTACAGAATACACCCAGACCATGAACCTACTTATAGTAACTACAGAATACACCCAGACCATGAACCTACCTATAGTAACTATATACTCATAAATCAGGCACACAGCGATACGTTAGAATCTAAGATCTTTGTCATTTATGAATTGCCATAGATTTCCATTATCACTTACAACAAAAAAGTGGCGCGAGATATAAAAAACGCGTCACCGCCATGTTCAGACCATATTTGCACGATGTCTCAGAACTGGTCTGGTGCAAGTTATATATACATATGTCACACATAAATTATATATATATATATATTTTTTTTTTTACTTATAAATATATTATACACATACATACATATGATTTATGAGTGCTATATGTATATATGTCCGGGAATGTGTTTCCTCCATTCCTATTGATAATCACATATATATATATATATAATGTCCCTCTTGGCCAGTTATGGATCCTCCCTATAGAGACTCCTCTCCGGCTTCTCCTGTAGTGAGGGGAATAGATTGGAGTTTCTGGCGGCCGCTCCTGTAATATCTCCATTCTAGTCACCTCAGTAATGAACTGTCTACATTGGAGTTGTTTCTAGCAGGTTCTCCCTCCAGCAACTCCATTCTAGTCGCAACCCTATGAGAAGGGCTGAGAACAAGCACTTACCTCCTCGTGTACAGCTACCATGTGCTCACAGGACCTGTGATGATGTCATAGGTGTGGGAGGTGTCAAGGAGTCACATGATCAGGTCCTGCTGTTATAGCTTCATCTGTGCAGAATATACAAAATCCTAGTGAGCTAAAGGACCTGTGATGATGTCACGTGTGGGAGGAGTCACAGAATCACATGACCAGATATTAGAGGTCTCTGCAGAGCCGTCTGCGTGTGACGTGTATGTAGCGGAGCCGTCTGCGTGTGGCGTGTATGTAGCGGAGCCGTCTGCGTGTGGCGTGTATGTAGCGGAGCCGTCTGCGTGTGGCGTGTATGTAGCGGAGCCGTCTGCGTGTGGCGTGTATGTAGCGGAGCCGTCTGCGTGTGGCGTGTATGTAGCGGAGCCGTCTGCGTGTGACGTGTATGTAGCGGAGCCGTCTGCGTGTGACGTGTATGTAGCGGAGCCGTCTGCGTGTGATGTGTATGTAGCGGAGCTGTCTGTGTGTGACGTGTATTAGCGGGACCCCAAATGCTAATATTTCATCATAGTGAGACAATTCTGAAGGCAGTTTTGCACTTCCAGGTTTGGGAATTACAAGCTCAGGGGAACAAAAAAAGATTTGTTAAAAAAAACAAATAAATGGGGGGCGGAGCCTAGCTGTGGACCGAGATGGCCGCATAGTTCCAGAGCTCCCGGTCTGAGTCTTTCGCAGCGACACTCCTAGCGACGAGCCTGTGGCTTACGTGCACCAGATTAGGAAACTAAAAGCATCCTACCTTCAGGGATGCCAAGAAAGAGAAAATCGGCGGTTAAACCGCAGAGGATATCCGACTTCTATTTCCCTCACGGGGGAGGGAAGGACCAAGATGGCGACGATGTCTCTGGGGCCTCGACTCCCTCCCGGGATCCTCCGGAGGAGGCGCTTACACTCTCTGCACAAAGGAGAACACTCTCGGCCCCATCGCTACCGCAGCTATTGGAATGCGCGGGTCCGGGGTCGCCTGGGCCTTCCTCCCAGTGAGCCGGGGCCTGCACAGATCAGAGGCCTTCACAAAATGGCATGTCAGGGCTCATAGCCACATCCAGCCTGGAGATGCCTCAGTCACCTACCGCTAGTCCGGTTAAGCAAAGACCCAGGCTCTGGAGTACCGAGTCTCAAGATGGAGAGGTGAGCAACAATGCCATCATACACCTCCCTCCACTAATTTTTTTGCAGACATACCGGCGACAGAGAATTTACTAACTGAGGCCTCCATGAAAACTATGCTCATGGCCTTCTGTAAATCATTAAAAACAGACATGTCTCTTATGGTTAAACCACTAGATAGAGATCTTCAAGAACTGAAAAGCCGCACTGTACATGTTGAATCTAAAATGGCGGAATTTGCCGCATCACATAACGTTCTTATAGATGCTCACTATGAGATGGAGAGAGATGTGTCTTTTCTGAAAGCTAAGATAGCTGACTTAGAGGACCGTTCGAGAAGAAATAATCTGAAATTCAGAGGGATTCCAGAGTCAGTATCTGCAAGTAATTTAACTGTTTTCCTCCAGGATCTGATACGCACACTACTACCGAATCTCACAGCTATGGATTTAACTATTGATAGAGCCCATAGAGTTCCCAGGCCCTCACATTTGGATGAAGCTATACCTAGAGATGTTCTGGCAAAGATTCATTTCTATCGCACTAAAGATCTGGTTCTGCTGACCTCCAGGAAAACAGACCGCTTACCTGAACCATATCACAAGATATCCATTTATTCGGATCTATCAGCCACGACATTACAAATAAGGCGACAATTCATCCCTATTACTACAGCTCTACGCCAGCATAACATCTTGTATAAATGGGGATTCCCGGTCCGCGTGATCATTTCCCGAGAAAATCTTGTTCATGTCTTTAAAACTCTGGAGGAAGGAAAAAGGTTGCTGCATAAATGGAACATTCCGGTTGTTGATCCACCAATCAAACAACCACCCGGTCCCTTGTCTGATGGTTGGCGCCAAGTGAAATCCCAAAGACGTCCACATAAAGGGCTACAAAGCTAGAGCCTCACCATACCTTGGATTTCATATGTCCACTGCTGTTGACCTTATCCCCCCAGAATTACGACAGCCGCTGGCCCGCTGTACCACGTTCCTTTTTTCGGTACTGTTAAGATGGCCTATCCATTGGTTCTGCAGTTTGTATAGTTTATTTTTTTCTAGGTTTTGACACATTGGGCGAACTGAATACAAAAGGTGGAGACGGTTCTATCTCATATTATAATTGGCAATGTTTGGTATAGGTAGTTGTGGAAGGATTCTTAAAGCATTTCTAAACGTATATTATGGTACTTAAAATTATGTCTATGAATGTCAGAGGTTTGAATTCCCCTTAGAGCCAACTTATGGCGGGAGGCCCGAGCTCAAGGCTGTGACATTCTTGCAGTACAGGAGACACACCTTTTACAAGCAGACGACATACGCGTCCAACATCCATCATTCCCACATGTATTTCATGCCCACTACTCCTCAAAGCGTAGAGGAACATTGATTGGGATAAAAAATTCAGTAGCATTTCAGTTATTGTCCCAATATGCAGACCCTGCGGGGCGATTCGTAATACTAGTATGTATTCTTAACAACGTCTCCTATACGCTGGTATCAGTTTATGCTCCTAACAGGAGACAGGTGGCATTTTTGGGGAGACTTATGAGAGCGGTGGAGAGGAGGAAACAGGGATGTCTATTAGTAATGGGAGATTTTAATATGGCTCCAGACCCGCTAATGGACACCACCTCTGGCATTTCGACACATCACCCTTCCTTTTCGCAAGCCATATGGCGCCATGAATTATTTGATGTCTGGCGTATCCTTCATAATACGGAAAAAGATTATACTTACTATTCTACTGTACACAATAGTTATTCACGAATAGATTTATTCCTAATTGAGCAATCTAGTATTCCCCTTGCCAGGCAGTCTGATATTTCACAAATAACATGGTCAGATAATGCAGCGATAACCCTGACCATAGCGGAAAGGTATGAATGCCCAAGAGCATATGTGTGGAGATGCAATGAATTTTTGATGTCACACCCAAAATTTAAGGCAACTTTGGAGAATGATTTGAAAGAATTCTTTCTGATTAATGCTCCCTCTGCTTCTGGCCCTGACATATTGTGGAATTCTCATAAGGCCTTTATTAGAGGAACGTTTATTTGCCTGGGACATATAGAAAAGAAAAATAGACTAGCAGAAATTGATCGATTACTTTCCCAGATAAAATCTATTGACACCAGCAACAAACAATCTCATTCTCCCTCGAATGCAGCTAAATTGATGGCATTACGCCATCAACTGACTGCTTGTTTATTACACAAATATGAGAAAAACTTGAAACGGGTGAAAGCTACATACTATTCCCAGTCCAATAAAGCAGGCAAACTTCTAGCATCCAAGCTTAAACAAAAGCATGCGAAGTCTAGAATCCCGTTTCTCCAAAGTAATGACGGTACATACAAAATCTATGACCCAAGTAGCATCGCTAACGCCTTTAGAACCTTCTATGAGAGCCTCTACAATATAGCAGAGGACTCCTCTGTGGTTCCCCCGACATGATATGACATTGATCGATTTCTTGCAGCTGCTCAATTACCTACACTCACTGAAGCTCAGCTGGACTCTCTAAATGCGCCCATTACCCCAGCAGAGTTGTTGTCCATAATTAAGTCGCTGCCATCTCATAAGTCTCCGGGCCCCGATGGCCTTACTAATGAATACTACAAACATTTCTTCCCAGTTCTACTAAACCCGCTGTTGTCCTTTTTGACAGCTGTGGTAGACTCTGGAACCATCCCAAAAGAAAATCAAGAAGCTTTGGTGGTTACGCTGCCTAAGCCCGGCAAATCTACCACCAACCCCCAAAACTTTCAACCTATATCGTTATTGAACTCTGATTTGAAAATTTATGCTAAAATAATAGCAGTCAGATTAGCGGCTTGTCTCCCAAGTTTGATAAACCATGACCAAGTGGGGTTTGTCAAGGGGAGGCAATCATACGATAACACTAGGCGTATTTTGAATCTAATACATCACATTGACTCCAGGAAAATGGAGGCGGTGATTCTCGCATTGGATGCCGAGAAGGCGTTCGATCGCATTTGCTCGTCGTGTGCCTTCTCGGTGCTCAGAGTTATGGGGTTCTCCGGGGCTATCTTAAGAGCAATTGAGGCGCTATATTCTGCGCTTTCTGTGAGAGTGTTCACCAATGGTGTAGTATCGGATCCTTTTTTAATAACGAATGGGACTAGGCAGGGATGCCCCTTATCGCCCCTGATATTTGTTCTCTCTATGGAACCATTAGCCCAAACACACAGACTGGATTTAGAGGTGGGAGGTATTGATATACAAGACAAAACTCACCTTATATCACTCTATGCTGATGATATTATTTTTACCCTGTCCAACCCACAAATATCTATCCCTCGTCTTATGGATATTATTAACGACTTTGGGCAATTATCGTTTTATAAATTAAATATGGCCAAATCGCAAGCCCTCCCTTTGAATGTCCCCCCCTTTTTGCTTCAGCCTCTGCAGTCAACTTATAATTTTGACTGGAGGTAAGACAGCGTTCAATATCTAGGAATACAAGTGACACCCTCTCCAGGGTCCCTCTATAGACATAACTATGCACCAATGTTAAAAATATTACAAGACGAGACTGAGAGAATGTCAAAAACGGATGTCTCCTGGATAGGACGTGTAGCTGCTTTTAAGATGTTACTATTACCTAGACTCCTATACCTGTTTCACACGCTCCCAATATCCATCCCTGTTTCCTTCTTTGAAACAATGCAGAGGGTGATTTCGAAATATATATGGAATGGAAGGAGACCTAGAATTAACAAAAGCTTCCTATTTAAACAAAAGGAGGCAGGAGGGCTGGGAGTGCCAGTGGTGCGGAACTATTATGTAGCTTCTCTGGTCACTCAATGCGCCAGGTGGAGATCAATGGATACTTCGGTTCCATGGCTCCACATAGAGCAGTCGTTTATATCTCCCTTAAAATTGGAGGATGCGCTATGGTTGCCCTTTTGGAATATTCCTGCTCCTGAGGTCCTTCTCCCCTGTTATGCATGCTTTACTGACTGCATGGAAGCTACTCCATGGGAAAGCAAACCCTATGAAGCATTTTCACATTTCAGAAATGCCTCTATCATTTTTGACCTGGGTGATTGAGGACTTAGGGATCTCAGATTGGGAATCGAAGGGGATCATGCAGATCTCCCAACTATACTCCGACACCAAACAACCTATATCGTTTACAGACTTAAGACAGAAATACGGAATTCATATAGGTGACTTTCTTAAATATTTTCAAATATGTCTAGACATCCTGTAACGACAATACCTCACAATAACATGATGTTCACTTGGCTGTCGACTAAAATAAGAGGATTACGATTTTTATACGATAAAATGGATGAAATTTCGTCCTTCACTAAGTCTACCCCGTTCCGTTGCTGGGAGAGAGACTTGGGAATGGCCTTTACCCCAGACGAATGGCAACAAACAATTAAATTGATCCATATATCCTTAAAATGTAGTACCCATATAGAGACAGCTATAAAAATTATATTACGGTGGTACCAGACCCCGTCTACTTTACAGTTAGTCTACCCCTCCTTCTCTGGGAACTGTTGGAGAGGATGTGGAGGCAGAGGAACCCTTCTTCATATTTTGGGACATTGCCCCATAATTCATGAGTACTGGGACAGGGTCTTTGACATGCTCTCAGAATTGTTTAATTTCAAACTCCCCTATACCTCACATCTTGCTGTTCTGTTACTTGGAATCCCTGGAGAGCTGAACCCGCACAAAAAGCTTCTTTGTAAAATTTTGACTATAGCCAAATTAATGTTAGTACAAAGGTGGAAATCAGTGGCCTCCGCCCATCTCGGCACTGTTGCTAGCCATCAACAATACTTACACCTATGAAAGGGTAATTGCATTGGGAAATGGCTCCTTTCATAGCTTTGTGAATATTTGGGACAAGTGGATTCATTCTCGATTTGTTACGTAGTACGAACCGACATCGCTGTAGAGAGTCCAATTACAGTAACCGCAGTAGATATGGAAGATGGAAATAAAGGTTACCAGCTAGGTTGGAATGGGGATGGGGAGGAGTATATATATATTGATGCAATTAAATGTCATACACTAGGTATACGAGTATAAGTCCCCTAAACAATGGAAGGTCGAAAACATGGAAACCACATCTGGAGTATTTCATGATAGCCCTATAGATGTGCCTAATTGTTATTGTTTATTGTATTCTGTAATCTATATCTTCTGTTTCATTGATATACGGTTCAAAAAATGTATCTCGAAAGGATCTAAATCTTATTGTATATCACAATGTATATCAATATTGTTCTTTTCTTTTTATTCTCTGAAATCTTGAATAAAAAATTATTGAAACTAAAAAAAACAAATAAATGATAGTTTTGCTATAATACGGCTATACCGGGGAGAATTATTACCACTATAGAATAAACTACTGAACAAAACATATATATTATTTATAGGGGGAGGGGCTATTTACATGGAAGAACTATTGATAATAAAGCCAGGGGAACTATTATTTATAAAGTGGGGTATAATAGTCCCTCCTTATAAATATCCCCACTTTCTGGTATTTAACCGGCAGACAATGGAGGTGACTTGGTCATCATGAACAAAACAGATTACTTAGATGAAATATACGGCCGACCACAGGACACCGCAGTATATAAGGTCTTACCACATAACCCTTATTCTCCATAGCTAGGAAAATACAACAGACTCTTGTCTTACCATTAGGACTGAGGGACCATTCATACCCACAAAATATCACCAGTATTCTATACTCTTCCATAAAGACTCCATAAACCACCAGGTCGACCCTTAGTGGCATCAACTGGTTCTATTTTGTCTGCATCTTTAATGAAAAAATTCTAACTCCTCTGGTTAAGAGCACAAAATCGCTCCTACTGGACACCTCCATGTTCTTACCCATCATACGACAAACAGGCCCCATACCCAAGGGGGCATTTCTGGTTACTTTAAACATGGTGAGCTTATACACGTCTATACAACACTCCAAGGACATAGCTGGGAATATCACATACTGATCCCAACAATATATATATATATATATATATATATATATCATCGTGTATTGAATTATTGAAATTATTTATTTCCAGATACTTTTTATATTCAGAGACGGGGCTCTGGGGTCCAGTGTGGCACCTCCATACGATAACAGCTACAGGAACTACTTTGAAGAGCAATTTATCTACCCCAACAGTCATTTTCCCACTAACACCCTCATCTGGAGGAGATACATTGACGAAGTTTTCTGTATTTGGACAGGATTACAGCGTCCATATTAGGACATCCTCAGATATCAGAGTCAAACATCAGATTAATAGCAGTTTACAACAGTGATACCTGACTTTGATACCTTACTCTGATACCTGACTTTGATTCTGATACCTGACTTTGATTCTGACACTTGACTTTGATACCTGACTTTGATTCTGACACTTGACTTTGATACCTGACTTTGGCTCTGACACCTGACTTTGATACCTGACTTTGATTCTGACACCTGACTTTGATTCTGACACCTGACTTTGATACCTGACTTTGACTCTGACACCTGACTTTGATACCTGACTTTGATTTTGACACCTGACTTTGATTCTGACACCTGACTTTGAGTCTGACACCTGACTCTATGCAGTTTCTGGGCTGGTTGTAAAACTTAGACGACTTAAATGCGTGTATTTTTCTGCAATGCGTGGATTGTAGGGGTTGTAAAACAAACCAATTGCAGCCACGTTGTGCAGTTCAAATTGCCAGTACCAGTTTAACCCCTACAATCCACGCATTGCAGAAAAATACACACAGTGTAAATGCTGCAATTTCCAAAACAGTTGCGGTTTTGGAGATCATAGCAAGTCAATCAATAAAAAATACTCCATTACGGAGTGGTAGAGGTGCACATAGAACTGCAGTTTGGGGTTGGGGACCCAACGACAAGATCCTGTAACCGGAGAGAGGTGGATCTTGGGCGGTAACTGTGAGTCTAACACTCGGTGAGCAGCTGCACTGGTGTTGTATCTCTGATTAGTGATTATGTTACGGTTGTTCAAGCGCAGACATACTTTGCCCCCCCGGGGCACAGACGGCGGTAGAATTGGTTAAGGCGAGAGAAGTAAAGAAGTATGTGAAAGAAGTGAGCCGCTTGTATAAATTAGCGGGACTGCCATCAGACGGCAGATTACAGCCCAGCATGTGGAAAGATATATTGACCACGGGAAGAGGTATGCTGGAAGATAAGGGCTTCTTAGAAGCCGCACAAGCTCACTTCAGGGTCGCAAGGGCACCGCTGGGACGCTGTGCGCGAGGGTTCGGACGCCCAAGGAGTGGCAGTCATAGCCTTGGCAAGGACAGGTTGTATTCAACTCATTTCTGGTCTGGTCTGTTTGCAGTTTGTCTTTCCACCCTATGGGGATTATACATTATATATTTCAATCTGTAATTGTAATATTCCATAGGGGTTCAACTTTTGGTTGGAATCCAGTGAAGAAAATTTTAATGTTTGGCAGTTTGCCCTTAAGGTAACCTGAAGTACAGCTCAGGAGTTCTGAACACCTGTGGTAATTACAAAAGGTGGGGTTTTGCCATGAAAAATATCTGAAAATTGCACAAAAATATTAATATGTAATTTTGGTGTCAGTATTAACTGCTATCTGCTTGAATTCTATTCCTGTACTCTGTAGTGCTCTGCAGAGAATAACCGAAATATTGTTGATTGCCAAGCAGCCTTCAAGGACGTTGTATGTGATGTTCAGGACACGCAGGAAATCGCAATTATTATGGAGTGAAACTTGGCTCTGGGCCACCAGAGTACGCAGCTTATATATGACATCTATTTGTGCCCAAAAGAAAATGTTTCGATAAAAGGGTTAACCTATGGTTAAATAAAGAAATAAGGTATAATGACAATGTGTATGGGAAGATATTCAAACATATGTTATAAGTTATGTCTTGTATTATGTTATGTGAATTTACTGTTTTGCCTGTTATCACCTGAAATAAGGTATCCACTAAAAGATCAAAAAGGTGGCAGTAAAAGATTCTGGATCTCCACTACGTGGGGGTAATGGCCACCTAGGGGGAGCAGGCCACTTGCCCTTGGTCGCCAAAAACAAACCACGCCAGGGTTTGAGATCTTTATTCTAAGGTGCCTAATCCCTAGTGCAAGAATTCAAGGCACAAAGGGATTATGGGAATATTACAGGGAATATTCTGAATATTATTGCTGTGTTTATGTATCTATGTGTTTATGTATTATCTACATAATTTTGGTTTACAAAGGCATTTGCTAGAAAGAGACACAAACCTGGGACAGTGGGACTATGGTGGTTGGTTACACTGCCAAACGTGACGGTGAAGAGATGTCTCTAAGGGTGTTAGACCGATAGGTATGTAAATGGTATAAACATATCCATGGGGAATGAGGTGAAGTTTCTGGAAAAGTCCTCAGGATCTGACTAGCGGCTCCTAATGTACCCTGAGTATGGGTTATATCATTTACAGAGGTGGGAGATGTGAGTGATGCCGCTTGTCTGTCGCCATCTTACATTCCATTCTCGGGCACTGCCCAGAGCTCATCCCCCTCCTTTACTGAACACTGTTATCTATAATGGGATGAAACTTCTTCTTCGTGTTTTATCCAATAGTTATGTATTAAAACTTATGTTATAACTTTATACCCAATCATGTTATGTTAATGATACTAATGGCCCCTTCTCTTTGTCTCAGCAATGTATAACCGCACCAATAAGAGATTTTGTGGGTTTCTGGCATGTATCCCATTTGGTTTATTAATGTGCTGGATCATGTGAAAAGTTTGGAGGATAGGTCGCCCCAATTGTCCCCCATTGTAGATAGATTGTCATGAAGGCTTAGAAAATGAATAACGTGTCCCATATTTGCAGATTTGTGAACATGTATGTGTACTTGTTTAGTCAAAAGACTGTTATGTGACAATGTTTTATTTAATGAAAAAAAAGGGACAAATTTTTGTGTTTCAGCGCTAAGTGAATATCTGCTATGCTGTAATGTCTTTTGTGTATAATTTTTGTTATGTGAACAGGGGATCGACTATTCAAGGCTTCTGCCCTCTCTGCTGATATATTCTGAGAATTTACTAACCTTATTGAATTGTTTGTAATTCTGGAGTGTGTAGAAGTAGTAGAGAGGAAAAAAGAAAAAGAAAAAAACTCCACACACACAAGTCCCTGGCCCTTTAAAAACTATGTATTGCAGGTTCGGCTGAATTTTGTAGTTCTACGGTGGGAGAAGTCGATAGTCGCAGAGCGCGCAGCTATGTGTGGGCTGCGTGCATGATAAAAAAAAAAAAAAAGAGAGAACACATTGTTGGATTGTTTGCTTTGTCCTTGGGAGTAATCTCAGAACGCAAAGTAATACATGAATATGATTGTGTATAGCAAGATTTAGAAAGTATAGAAGACCAAGAACCATTGTTAATGCAGATTTTGAGTTTTGGTAATATTGGATTATAATATGAATTCATTCTTGTGAGTGTCTCAGACTACAGTGTGCCTTACTTATGCCTCCTCATGTCACTTTTGCACGCTGCACGTCACTAAAAATCCCTTTTCACTTGTTACCAATAGGTTCAGGGGGGAGAAAGTATTTGTCAATATGTTTTTATGCCACAAGAAACTGTTTGATGAACCTATTGCTAACCCTGATTTTGCGAACCTTGATTTTGAGTTCTTTTATAGATGGCTCTCGATTTGGGAAGGATGGTAAATTCTACACCATTATTCTATGCCATGGTCCCTGAACACGAGGTGAAACAAGCAGAATCCCCCTAAAAGCACTCACTGAAACAGTGTAAAATGGCTGAGGGTAAGCCTGATGGGCTTTTGGTTTAGCACAGGACTATCGTCCGATCTGTGCGTTTAATGTTAAGCCTTAAAGGATTTCCAGGCTATTCAGCAGGTGATGTAGGACTTGCTGCTACCTGAACAGGTGAATATAATCAAAGTCAAGGCGCACACCAAGGCTGATACAAAGAAAGTAGAGGTAACGTGTGGGCAGATGCTGCCACCAAACCAGTTGCAGAAAAGCCTAGAGAACCTGCCTCAGCACAGGGGGTCACCATACTGGACCAAAACTCTCAGCTCTCTTTTCAGGTTCTAAAAACACTGCAGGACCAAAACAGCCCAGAAGAAAAAGAAGGTTTGGAAACTGCAAGAAGGAAGAAAAAAGGATGAACAAGTCCTGATGGCCAGTGGTAAGCGAGTATGTTACCGAGAGCATTGTTGAAAAGGATGGCGTAAGCAGGTGAAGTGCACCACTCAGAAGTAGCCATGTGTGACCTGGTGAGCAGATGATGGGGAGCTGCAGGATATAGCATCACTGCAGTCAGATACGTGTAAGCTGCATAACATGTGTCACACACAATGTAGGTCAGAAGGTGAGAAGGTGTGAGTACGTGCTTGTGTGTATTGATCTCTTTTCAGGATGACCTGAGGCATTTCTGGTGCAGAAATCCACCACAAAAGGAACTGCAGATAAACTACTGGAAGAAGTAGTGTGCAGGTATGGGATCCCCGAGACCATCGAAGTGATAATGGAGCTCACTATACAGGACAGGTAACGAGAGAAATAATGGAGGTTGTGGGAATACAGCAAGTGTTCCTTACCCGTACCGTCCCCAGAGAAGTGGAGAATATTGTCACTTGTATTTGTCTTTCTGTAAGGTACACTCCTGACTCCTGACAGAAGGATTGGCCTCAGCCCCTAGAGTATTTGGATTGTATTTTTCACAATTGTTCCAGATGTAGTATGGTGTAGTATGGTGTGACTATGCGATAGATTGTCAAAAACATTTGACTAATGTACACTTTTGAGTTTTCTCCTTCCTTCCAGATCCTAAGTCAGTGGAAGGAACCTATCAGCTGCAACCCAAAAATTGGGTGGTGATAAAGAAACACGTGAGAAGGGCCTCAACTCGACAGTGCCTTCCAGCCCCTGTTGACAACCAGGACAGCTGTGAAACTACAAGGAAAACCTTGTTGTTATGGTGGTGTCCCCACTGGATGACGTTCATAAAGACAAATGGGACAATAAACTGTTAAAGGAGAAACCCAAAAGACTGTTGGACCAATCTGCACCTATAGTTCTGTTATACTTCTATGCAATGTGCAAATTGATTGTGTACTGTAGAGAAATGTTGACCCAAATAGGGATTGCTATAGGATGTGTTCTTCTGGTACTGATGATACTCTCAATTTGTGTTATCCCTTGTATTAGGAAGATGGCGATTAAAACTATAGAAGCAGGAACAAAGGGAGTATTTGTAAACCACACAGAAATGGACCCACTGATGACACGACCTGAAATTGATATGGAGACAATAAAGGTGTATGATGACATAGCAGCTCTCCCCCCCCCCCCCGGGAATATGCTGAGTTAATTTAGGGATAGTAAGGATCTGACTTTCCCATGTGAAAGGCCTTTAAGTGGGAACCTATCCACAAGGGATAGGTTGTCACCCAGGAGGTGAAAAGGAGCGAAGCACATTGGAACAGATCATTAGGTTCATAAGTATTAGGGAAAAATTAGTATTTAGGGGGGATTGTCAGGTCTCATATACTTTTATACTTTTATATTTTTATACTTTTATATAAAGCTTCAAATCCTAATTTTTCCCTGCTACTAAACTATCAGCTATGAAACAAGTTATGTTATCTAAAGATGGCGCCCACATCCTGTGTACTGCACCCAGATGCACTTGATTCAGAGGATTCAGTACAACGCCCAAGACAATGCCTGAGACACGTCTGGATAATGCAGAAAACTTGAGCCAATGAAGAACTGTCAATATTGTGATGTCTGATCTACTGCAATGCTAATCACGCCTTAACCATGCCCCTTTCCTTTCCTGTAAAAAACACTCGAGCTTTGAATAAACACCAGCAGTGCTGATCGGAGAAGGGCAAGAGCATGAGCTGAGTTTGAAACAGAACTCTGTGTCTGTGTCATTCTTTGCGTTGTGCACACATGCTAACCATTTGGGAGTGACTGACTGACCCGGGTATTGTCGCTTACGACCCTGACAATACAAAAAGGCGTTATGCATGGCGTCAAAAAAACACAGCATTCCAAGAAAAACACTTGCTACCCACTGTAAAATTTGGTGGAGGTTCCATCATGCTTTGGGGCTGTGTGGCCAATGCCGGCACCGGGAATCTTGTTAAAGTTGAGGGTCGCATGGATTCAACTCAGTATCAGCAGATTCTTGAGAATAATGTACAAGAATCAGTGACGAATTTGAAGTTACGTCGGGGATGGATATTTCAGCAAGACAATGATCCAAATCTACTCAGGCATTCATGCAGAGGAACAATTACAATGTTCTGGAATGGCCATCCCAGTCCCCAGACCTGAATATCATTGAACATCTGTGGGATAAATTGAAGCGGGCTGTCCATGCTTGGCGACCATCAAACTTAACTGAACTGGAATTGTTTTGTAAAGAGGAATGGTCAAAAATACCTTCATCCAGGATCCAGGAACTGATTAAAAGCTACAGGAAGCGACTAGAGGCAAAAGGAGGATCT
This sequence comes from Leptodactylus fallax, assembly GCA_947044405.1. Lineage (NCBI taxonomy): Eukaryota > Metazoa > Chordata > Amphibia > Anura > Leptodactylidae > Leptodactylus > Leptodactylus fallax. Next base: position 365,960 of record CAMRHE010000423.1, read on the forward strand.
ACTAAATATTAATGTCACTTTTCTGTTGAGGTGCCCATACTTTTGCAGCGGTCAAATTTTGGTTTAATGCATATTGCACATTTTCTGTTAGTACAATAAACCTCATTTCAATCCTGAAATATTACTGTGTCCATCAGTTATTAGATATATCAAATTGAAATGGCTGTTGCAAACACCCAAATATTTAGAACTAAAAATGATTAAGATTAATAGTGGTGCCCAAACTTTTTCATATGACTGTAAATAGTGCAACAAACACTCAAGTCCAATGTAAAGACATATAAATCAGGTAAGAATAGTAAGCCAATACTGATGCATAATCCATGTGAATACAAATAAAGTGACCAGTGCACATACATAAAGTAATTGAGCATGGCTAAAAATACAGTTGTGCTAAAAAGTTTACATACCCCGGCAGATTTTTTGTTTTTTTGGCCTTTTCTCAGAGAATATGAATGATAACACAAAAACTTTTTCTCCACTCATGGTTAGTGGTTGGCTGAAGCCATTTATTGTCAAACTTCTGTTTTTTTTCTCTTTTTAAATCATAATGACAACCAAAAACATCAAAATGACCCTGTTCAAAAGTTCACATCCCCCAGTTTTTAATACCGTGTATTTCCCCCTCTAACATCAATGACAGCTTGAAGTCTTTTGTGGTAGTTGTGGATGAGGCTCTTTATTTTCTCAGAGGATAAAACTGTCCATTCTTCTTGGCAAAAAGTCTCCAGTTCCTGTAAATTCCTGGGCTGTCTTGCATGTCCTGCGCGCTTGAGATCTCCCCAGAGGGGCTCAATGATATTGAGGTCAGGAGACTGAGATGGCCACTCCAGAACCTTCACTTTCTTCTGCTGTAGCCAATGACAGGTCGACTTGGCCTTGTGTTTTGAATCGTTGTCATGTTGGAACGTCCAAGTACGTCCCATGCGCAGCTTCCTGGCTGATGAGGGCAGATTTGCCTCCAGTATTTGCTGATAACGCGCTGCATTCATCTTTTCCTCAACTTTGACCAAGTTTCCTGTGCCTTTGAAGCTCACACATCCCCACATCATCAGTGATCCACCTCCGGGCTTTACAGTAGGAATGGTGTTCCTTTAATCATAGGCCTTGTTGACACCTCTCCAAATGTAACGTTTATGGTTGTGGCCAAAAAGTTCGATTTTTGTCTCATCACTCCAAATGACCTTGTTCCAGAAGTTTTGAGGCTTGTCTCTGTGCTGTTTGGCGTATTGAAGGCGAGATTCTTTGTGGCATTTGCTCAGTAATGGCTTTCTTCTGGCAACTTGACCATGCAGCCCATTTTATTTCATGTGCCTCCTTATTGTGCATCTTGAAACAGCCGCACCGATAGTTTTCAGAGAGTCCTGTATTTCAGCTGATGTTATGTGTGGGGGTTTTTCTTTGCATCCCGAACAATTTTCCAGGCAGTTGTGGCCAAAATTTTGGTTGGTTACCTGACCGTGGTTTGGTTTTTACAGAGCCCCTGAGTTTCCATTTGTTAATCACAGTTTGAACACTGCTGACTGGCATTATCAATTCCTTGGATATCTTTTTGTATCCCTTTCCTGTTTTATACAGTTCAACTACCTTTTCCCGTAGATCCATGGACAATTCTTTTGCTTTCCCCATGACTCACAATCCAGAAACGTCAGTGGCTGAGGAAAGATGCGACAGTCTGTCCGGATCCCAGAAACTCACTCAGCTTTTATGCACACACTGATTACAAGCAAACAGGTCACAGGTGAGGAGGTTACCTTTAGTAGCCATTCAAACCCCTTTGTGTCAATTTCTGGGCATGTTATCAGGCCACAATCACCAGGGGATGGGAACTTTTGAACAGGGTAATTTTGATGTTTTTGGTTGTCATTATGATTTAAAAAGAGAAAACACAGAAGTTTGACAGTAATTGGCTTCAACCAACCACTAACCATGAGTGGAGAAAAAGTTTTTGTGTTATCATTCATATTCTCTGAAAAAAAGCCAAAAAATCTGCTGGGGTATGTAAACTTTTTAGCACAACTGTATACCTGAATGGAAACAATGCATATGACCCTGAGTGAAGATCATGCCTCAATGCAAGTTTCTCCTGCTCGCTTCTTCCGGGGGAACAACAAAATAACACATATACTGTTGCTTATTTATAAGCAAGGATGAAAACAATGGCCAAAGGGGGTGTGTGATGTTAAGAATACAGGGACAAATGTAGTTCCTCCCTTAGTCTCAGAGGACCATCAACACCAGTATATGGAACAAAATCAGTATAAACATTTAGGGAATGAAGTTAGCCACATCGCTGCATCATCCCCAAGGACAAAAGAGGTAGGAGTACAGGAGTGTAATGAATAGAAAGAGGAGAACCATATTGAGGAGTCTTATAAGGCGTGTGGGCCTGGAGACGTTCAGACCACCTTAGTAACGGAGGGTGTTAGCCGTGTGCTTGTGCTACAGCGGCATTTTTTCCACACCCTAGGACACTTCAGGTCTGATGAAGGGCGTTCTCAGCTCAAAACACTAGTTATCGATAATGTACTCAAGCTCTATGGTTTTGTGAAGTTACAATGCGGCTTCGTAACAAAATACACAAGATCTAAGAAATCACTTGGAGTGCTGTCCATCCTTTTCCTAAGAACCTGACAGATATGAATGACACAACCTGAGACCAACCCTCTGGCTGATCACATGGCAAAGTCATGCGTCCTGTCTGCCCGGTAAATACAATATGGAAAAGTTTATAATAGATAAGAAATAAAAAAAAAACTACAAATGCTGGCAAACAAACTGAACAAAACAAGACAAAACTAAAGGAACAGCCTGTCATACAAATGCTGATATTTTGCACTGCATTAGTGATAAGACCCCCTGTGATTCAAGACCCCAAGGGGTCTAATAAATCTAATGAGAAAAAAAGATAAACATATAAAAGATAAAAAAAAAAAAATACTGTGAAACATATTCGATATCCCTGTGTCCAAACAAGCTTGGTTTACAAACTTATAAAAATATTTTTCCCATACAGTGAACGCCGTAGGGAGAAAAAAAATTACAGTTTTTTTTGCTGTTTCGTCTCTGTTAAAAATTGGAATAAAAGTGATCAAAGCAATAGACATTCTCCAAAATGGTATAACTAAAAAGTACACCTGGCCCCGCAAAAAAAGACACCATATGCATCTCCATACACAGAAATATAAAAAAGTTACGGTGTCAGAATATGTGTGGTGTTAGTAAGGTAAAAAAAAGTTTCTTATGGCTTATGCTAAGCCACACCTCCCTGCCAGGGTGCCCCCCTCCTCTTACTCACTGAGGTGGGAAATCAAGGACTTTTCTTCATCTGGGATAATGTATCTTAATAAGTGGTCTGAATAAGTAATAACACATACACAATAATACATAGCTTTTTTCATCACAGGGATGGATGTGTTATTCATCACTGCATAATACAGAGCACTGCAAAGATTAGATGGAATAAGGAGTAGGAGAAATAGAACAAAGTTTAATCAGATTTAGCCAATTACAGGCAGATTAGTGATAGAAATCATAGATAGGAGTGAGGGAGAATATATGTGCTGTGTGAGCTAGGCTGCTGCAGTAATACAGGCAGGCAAAGGACAGGTAACACTTTCATTGCCAATATAATTTCATCTGTCTGTTGTGCAGACACCATATGCATCTCCATACACGGAAATATAAAAAAGTTATGGGAGTCAGAATATGGCGCCAAAAAAAAGTTTTTTTTGCAAAGTTTTGGATTTTTGTTAAGGGGTTAAAATGTTAATAAAACTATATAAATTTGGTATCCCTGGAATCGTACCAAAACATAGAATACAGGTGACTTGTCTTTTTGGATGCACAGTGAACGCCATAAAAACAAAACCCTTAAGAAAGTTGCACAAATGCACTTTCTCCAATTCCACCCAATTGTGAATTTTTTTCCAGCTTGCCAGTACATTGTACAGAATAATAAATTGTACCTCGTCACAAGCCAGGTTAGTACCGAATATTCCAAATTTAAATTTTTTTTAAAAAAAAGCAAATAAATAGGGATTCAGCCACCACCACATGTATTGCACAGGAAAAATACAGAAGAGACACGTATCTTGTGAGTCACTGTGACGTTCTGTCGCCATCTGACAGCCTCTGAGCCAATAGTCAGTGGCAGTTGGAGACCGTACAGTGCTGATGTCCTACACACTATATAATGTGCTGTGGGCTTGAACATGAGGCATTGCATTGATGGTGGAAAGTAAGGATTGTCACATACGGGCTGTCCTGGCACATGACACAGGTGTGGCTGTCTGGGGTCAACTCACTCCACTCAATCCTGCACTCACCCTTCATTCATGCTGCAAATTGGGCATAAATTGCATCACATTACAGTACATATACCCCAAATATATGCTGCCACCACAAATATCTTGACAGGCTCAGCGGAAACCGCACTAACATATAAAGGTGTCTCTCCAACAGTCAGACACAAACACACTTATGTAATGGGTTCATAGAACAACACAAAGTAACCTTTAATTTAACAATTTAATACCCAAAGGTTTCAGTGCTATATATACAAGAAAAGATGATAAATGACACAAAATGCAAATAGCCTTAAAATAATGGGAGAAAACAGAATGATACTTAAGAGTCTTTTGTTCCTGGAAGCTTGGAGAATCTTCTGATGGAATTGGACACACCCAGCTCTCTTAGCTGACTCCATAGATGTGTGTTGTTGGTAAGGTAAAAAAAAAATTCTTATGGTTTATGCTAAGCCACACCTCCCTTCCAGGGTGCCCCCTCCTCTTAATCCCTGAGGTGGGAAATCAAGGACTTTTCTTCATCTGGGAAAGAGGAATGGTTGGTGTTTCCTGGGCTCTGTAGGTTAGCCTAGGGTCACAACACCCCCCATCTTTTGTCTGTCCAAGATGTCATAAAACAATAAAACTGGAAATTTGATGCATTTGCACAGCCAGGAAAAGCAATTTCACCTCTGATCCCCTCCCCTTTGTATACACACATACACAAACATAAACAAAACATAACGAACACAATAGTACAATTCTTATTTCTTCACACCTCCCATTTTTAGGTTGCATGTTTTTTATATGGCAGTATTTTTCAATGTTTGCAAACTCATAACCATTATCAAGTAACAAATCCGTAGGAACCTGTATTTTGTGATAACAGAAACATAAACAAAACATTCACTAAAGGTATACATATATATGACTAGTATGAATAAGTAATAACACATACACAATAATACATAGCTTTCTTCATCACAGGGATGGATGTGTTATTCATCACTGCATAATACAGAGCACTGCAAAGCTTGCAATGGAATAAGGAGTAGGAGAAATAGAACAAAGTTTAATCAAATTTAGCCAATTACAAGCATATTAGTGATAGAAATCATAGATAGGAGTGAGGGAGAATATCTGTGCTGTGTGAGCTAGGCTGCTGCAGTAATACAGGCAGACACAGGACAGTTAACACTTTCATTGCCAATATAATTGTGTCTGTCTGTTGTGCAATACAGCATTTACATCTGTCTACATAATGGTTAAACAGTTAGTACTGACAGTCAGTGCTGCTAGTGAAATTTTTTATCTCTAAGGTTGAGCATTTTTTTTATTAAATACATGCAAACTGCTGTTCTAACGGCAAAATGCTGATTCTGCCTGAATAAATCTCTGTTATGTAAAGAGGATCTGTCACCTAGTACAAAATATTAAATCCCATACTTCATTTGATTCTCGCTGCGCCCCTGATCAATTTGGTGTTTTTCACTTTAAAATCCGTCCAGCCATTCAAAAGATTTAGACCATGGAAGATTCTAACACTGCAGAAGAAAGTAAGGGGGGCGCTCACCAAACTTCTTAAAAGAGTGTTGCTTTATTCCAAACAGTCCATAAAAAAGTGTTACAGCAAGCAAATGGGAGAGAGGTATTCTATGTAGCATTCAAAGTGATGGCCAGTGGTGTAAGTACCGCAGTAGCAGCGGTAGCGGCTGCCACAGGCCTCGCAGCAAGAGTACTTGTTGGGCGAACCCCAACAAATACTGCTATCATTATACATTAGGGTCACTTCAGACCCCAGAGTATAATGATCGGAGGCCCAGGGGAGGTGAGCGAATATAAAAACCAGTGTTACTCACCTCTCCTGCGCAACTCCATGCAGTCTTTGGCCTCAGTAGTGAGGTCACAGACGTCATGTGGGTCAGGCTCGCATCGCGTCACATAATGACGCCTGTGTAACCCATGTCTGTGACATCATTTAAGAGGACCGTGGAGGAGCCCAGGAAAATTGAGTACCACTGGTTTTTATGTTTGTCACCTCCCCTGGGCCTCTGATATATATACTAATAGTTTTTGGGTGGTGTACCCCAAAAGTTTCGGGTTTTGCTGAACCCAAAATTTTTGCAGTATTTGCACGAATACTGTTGGGGCCACAATGGGACATAATACTGTATGGAAGCAGCTATGGAACATTATTCTGTGAGGAGGGGCCGCTATGGGATATAATACTGTGAGGACGGGCCACTTTGGGACATTATACTGTGTGTATATGGGGCATTATACTGTATGGGGGCCAGGAAGGGGGTACTATGCAGTGGGGGGCCTCTCAAGTGAAAAATTTGCTGTGGGGCCTAGTCTTTGCTAGTTACATCCCTGGCAACGGCCGTTTTAAGCTAACAAGCACTTCTTCTGGCCCCTATCCACATAAATGACATAAAAGATTATATGTAAATTATCTCTGATTCTCCATTTGGGCAGTAACCTTATGTTTTTCTAGGAGAAAATAAAAGGTTCCCGCCCACATGGAGAATCAGAGCTAGTTTACACATGATCTTCCAGGTGTTATAGTCATTGAATGGGTAGACAGACTGTACATATGATATATGGCATTTAGGATTTTCTGTGGGGTGACAGCTCCTCTGTAAGGCACCCAATAAACAGTATGAGGCACTCTGCTAATCAGAAAAAATATCCGATCCTTAAGCACTTTATTGTTTCTCACCCAATGAACAATCTCACAGTCTGCACTGAAAAAAAAAATCTGTTATTTAACCCCTTAATGCTCTACACCGTAATTTTACGTTGAAAGGCTGGGTTATGACTTCCTGAAGGCCCATGCATAGCTCCCACAGGAACCAATGAGCGATGTTCTTCAATACTATGTATTCCAGGACATTGCACAGGGGATCTGAGCTTCAAGTCCTCCATGTGGGACATGTAAAAAGTAAAAAAAAACAAAAAAACAGCGCACATTGTTTACAATACACACTAATAAACAACCAATAGAAAGTAAAAAAAAAATCTTTATATTTAAAAAATATATACTGTAAACAAAAATGAACAGACAGACATGTTAGGGTATGTTCATATGGAGTTTTTTTGCAGGCAGAAAAAAATCAACTTCAGGAATTAGGAAATGGTTTTTAACGCGTTTTTTGACCTGATGTGGTTTTTGATGCGGTTTTTCGACACAGTTTTTGAGCCTCCACATCACTGGGCATGGCCAAAAAGACCATCCCTTTTTTTGTAGGTGCCATTTTAGCCCACTGATTTATGTTATATCTTCACTTCTGACACTTTACAAATAACTCCATGTGAACATACCCAAAATGGACCAAAATGACCAGCCTGCCTCCTCAACAGCCCCAGCGGGCAATGAGGACAGCAGAATCAAGGTGAAGAGACGAGCAATGCGCCTCCTGATGTCCGTGATCGTCAGCATGGTTCGCCAACGTAGATTGCAGCGGGAGGTAAGTATTGAAATACATCTCTCAAATATTTTAAACAACTTCAATTTCAAATTACACTAGGTTCATAGATTATGGGGTTCTCCTGCATAAAGGACTTTTTTTCTCCGCATTTTTCAAGCGGATTCAGGGATAGAAACCCAGAACAGAAACCAAGCGTAGCTGTGACTCCATATTCTTTTGTTTTCACAGGAGCAAGAAAGATGACATCGACAATATTGGGTACACCCCATAAACTCCCTACGGTCAGAGAGGGGCCATATTGGTCAACTATATGGCGAACTTAGACAGTAAGGTTTTTTTTGTTTTTTTTTACTTCACTAAAATGATGCACATGTATGTCATCTTATAAAGAGAAATAGATTGCTATACATGTACACCTTTTTTTCACAAGGGCACACCTATGTAGTCTAACTGTATGGCCACTATGGTACATTATTCTGTATGAAGGGCCACTGTGGGACAATATACTGTGTAGAGGCCTCCATGGTACGTTATACTGTGTGACGGGGCCACTGTGGGAAATTATACTGTGTAGAGGCCTCCATGGTACGTTATACTGTGTGACTGGGCCACTGTGGGACATTACACTGTGTGGAGGGGCCTTTATGGGACATTATATTGTGTGGAGTGACGTATCTCAGTATACATATCAGTGACGTATCTCAGTCAAGTGGCTTCAGTGGCGCACATGCCTATGTTGATTCCAATTTCAAGGGCATGGCTTCAGCAATTATATGCTCCCAAGCTGATGTCTTATTGCATTATATCATTTCAATAATGGAGTGAACTGCAGATTTCACTGTCATAATTTAATTTTTTTTTTTTTTTACAGATTTCCAGACAAGTTCATTGCATTTTGCTGAATGCCCATTCAGGCATTTGATAATTTAATTTCTATTATTGGTGACCATCTACGCCATGAGGAGACAAACATGAGGAAGACTATCAGTCCAACGGAAAGGCTGCTCATCACGTTGCAATAAGTTAGAAACTTTGTACATTTATTTTAAGTCTTTTTAATAGCCTTCTTGACCATCTTTACTAATTTTTTTTTAATAATTGGTGGTTATGGTCAATATAGGTATGAAAATATGTCACTATAGTGTACTAATTTTAGTTCTTTTTCTTTTTGTTAGAGTAATTTAAATAGTTAACCTGATTTTTATGCCATTTACCTATCACTGACTTATGTGATTTGATTGATTGTTACTTTTGTTTGTTACCTCCTATAAAATAAAGCATGGGGCTTCATCATCTCTGTGTCTGTCTGTTATTCACTGGTTATTATAATCTACCTTGGGAGTAGTATTAATACTAATACTCATTAATACTCCGACATTTTTGGAGGCCCCAGCGAGATCAAGCGAGATATTCATCAACGCCTTGTTTGGACTGATCTGAGGTGCCTTTTGGTTGAAGGAACACAAATCCTAGGTAAGTGGATCGTTGTCTCACTCTGCTTTCCGTAAGCTAAATCGAACTTCTTGTCAGTCCATTGGAGGAGTTGGATATCTAAGGTAGATTGATATATTTTATTTTTCCTGTATTTTTTATGTTATAGCCTTCATTGTATTTAATTTGTAGGGAGAGTTAACAGATTGACTGACATTCATGAGTGCGCATTTGGACGGATTCCCAGTGCGACTGCTCTCCAAATCAGGTGGTGCGATTGTGTAAAATAGATTATTGAGATTGTATCTCTTTATGCTTAAGTGTTTTTGCTTCCTGTATTGCTTAAAAATTGTTTGTATAACTAACTTTTGATGTGAGTGAAAGAGGGAAAGCCGCTACTGCTATTGCTCTTACATGTGCTAAATGTGCTAAAATTGTCCTTAGGCCATTGTGTGAAGTGAATCAGTGGGTGGCTGAGATAAGCTGAATCTGAGAGATAGGTCGGTTTCCTAAATCTTTTGAGACACAGATCATTCTGGATCATGCAGTCTGGCATGACCGGTCCATGTATTCAGAGTGGCAAGTTGGCTGGATAAGGGGTTAATCGATCCCTCCTGGAAGAGGCTGAAAGAAGTGACAGTGAACTTGATTAGGGTTCTTTGTGCTTGAATTCTGTGTAACACATATGAGACTCCTTGAGTGGTGAGATTGGATGGAATTGAATGTAATGAGGGAGTCCACTAGGTGTGGTCCAAAGTCACCAAATTTGACTGACAACAATTATCAGGATAGAAACAAAGTGTCAAAACATCTAGGCACATTACTTTCCTATCTCTTCTGTGTTTGTACACTCGCATACTGAATTGTTACAGCTTCCAAGTTCATGTTCTGTCCATGTTCTGTGCTGTCTCTTGATTTTTAAGTTACTCAATTAAGGTGTCAAATGAATAACATAGTGACATGTACTACTAATTTTAAGTGGATAGATGTTTTTTATTCAGGTTTTGCTTTGACTATTGTTGAATTAATGCTATTTAGTATAGTTTGGGCTGTTTAGACAACCAAGAATATCAGACGTAAGTTAACATCCATTTGGCTGACATACAGTCATATGAAAAAGTTTGGGCACCCCTATTAATCTTAATCATTTTTAGTTCTAAATATTTGGGTGTTTGCAACAGCCATTTCAATTTGATATATCTAATAACTGATGGACACAGTAATATTTCAGGATTGAAATGAGGTTTATTGTACTAACAGAAAATGTGCAATATGCATTAAACCAAAATTTGACCGGTGCAAAAGTATGGGCACCTCAACAGAAAAGTGACATTAATATTTAGTAGATCCTCCTTTTGCAAAAATAACAGCCTCTAGTCGCTTCCTGTAGCTTTTAATCAGTTCCTGGATCCTGGATGAAGGTATTTTTGACCATTCCTCTTTACAAAACAATTCCAGTTCAGTTAAGTTTGATGGTCGCCGAGCATGGACAGCCCGCTTCAAATTATCCCACAGATGTTCAATGATATTCAGGTCTGGGGACTGGGATGGCCATTCCAGAACATTGTAATTGTTCCTCTGCATGAATGCCTGAGTAGATTTGGATCATTGTCTTGCTGAAATCTCCATCCCCGGCGTAACTTCAAATTCGTCACTGATTCTTGTACATTATTCTCAAGAATCTGCTGATACTGAGTTGAATCCATGCGACCCTCAACTTTAACAAGATTCCCGGTGCCGGCATTGGCCACACAGCCCCAAAGCATGATGGAACCTCCACCAAATTTTACAGTGGGTAGCAAGTGTTTTTCTTGGAATGCTGTGTTTTTTTGACGCCATGCATAACGCCTTTTTGTATGACCAAACAACTCAATCTTTGTTTCATCAGTCCACAGGACCTTCTTCCAAAATTAAGCTGGCTTGTCCAAATGTGCTTTTGCATACCTCAGGCGACTCTGTTTGTGGCGTGCTTTCAGAAACGGCTTCTTTCGCATCACTCTCCCATACAGCTTCTCCTTGTGCAAAGTGTGCTGTATTGTTGACCGATGCACAGTGACACCATCTGCAGCAAGATGATGCTGCAGCTCTTTGGAGGCGGTCTGTGGATTGTCCTTGACTGTTCTCACCATTCTTCTTCTCTGCCTTTCTGATATTTTTCTTGGCCTGCCACTTCTGGGCTTAACAAGAACTGTCCCTGTGGTCTTCCATTTCCTTACTATGTTCCTCACAGTGGAAACTGACAGGTTAAATCTCTGAGACAACTTTTTGTATCCTTCCCCTGAGCAACTATGTTGAACAATCTTTGTTTTCAGATCATTTGAGAGTTGTTTTGAGGAGCCCATGATGCCACTCTTCAGAGGAGATTCAAATAGGAGAACAACTTGCAATTGGCCACCTTAAATACCTTTTCTCATGATTGGATACACCTGTCTATGAAGTTCAAAGCTCAGTGAGGTTACAAAACCAATTTTGTGCTTCAGTAAGTCAGTACAAAGTAGTTAGGAGTATTCAAATCAATAAAATGATAAGGGTACCCAAATTTTTGCACCGGTTAAATTTTGGTTTAATGCATATTGCACATTTTCTGTTAGTACAATAAACCTCATTTCAATCCTGAAATATTACTGTGTCCATCAGTTATTAGATATATCAAATTGAAATGGCTGTTGCAAACACCCAAATATTTAGAACTAAAAATGATTAAGATTAATAGGGGTGCCCAAACTTTTTCATATGACTGTAAATGTCCTGTCCACATTGTAAACTAGGATTGGTGCGATTGATACTGGCAATTTCCCCAATTGGATGGAGAGTTGTTATGGTGGTGCAAGGTGGTTAAATATTTACTGTGACTTAACATTAGATACCCAATTGGTTTGCTGTTGTGAATGATGGTATATACAGTGGGTACGGAAAGTATTCAGACCCCTTTAAATTTTTCACTCTTTGTTTCATTGCAGCCATTTGCTAAAAGCAAAAAAGTTCACTTTATTTCTCATTAATGTACACTCAGCTCCCCATCTTGACAGAAAAAAAAACAGAAATGTAGATATTTTTGCAAAATTATTAAAAAAGAAAAACTGAAATATCACATGGTCATAAGTATTCAGACCCTTTGCTGTGACACTCATATATAACTCACTGCTGTCCATTTCCTTCTGATCCTCCTTGAGATGGTTCTACTTCTTCATTGGAGTCCAGCTGTGTTTAATTAAACTGATTGGACTTAGGAAAGGCGCACACCTGTCTATATAAGACCTCACAGCTCACAGTGCATGTCACAGCAAATCAGAATCATGAGGTCAAAGGAACTGCCCAAGGAGCTCAGAGACAGAATTGTGGCAAGGCACAGATCTGGCCAAGGTTACAAAAGAATTTATGAAGCACGCAAGGTTCCTAAGAGCACAGCGGCCTCCATAATCCTTAAATGGAAGAAGTTTGGGACGACCAGAACTCCTCCTAGACCTGGCCGTCCAGCCAAACTGAGCAATGGTGGGAGAAGAGCCTTGGTGAGAGAGGTAAAGAAGAAGCCAAAGATGACTGTGGCTGAGCTCCAGAGATGCAGTAGGGAGATGGGAGAAAGTTCCACAAAGTCACCTATCACTGTAGCCCTCCACCAGTCGGGGCTTTAGGGCAGAGGGGCCCGAAGGAAGCCTCTCCTCAGTGCAAGACATATGAAAGCCCACATAGAGTTTGCCAAAAATCACATGAAGGACTCCCAGACTATGAGAAATAAGATTCTCTGGTCTGATGAGATGAAGATTGAACTTTTTGGAGTTAATTCTAAGCAGTATGTGTGGAGAAAACCAGACACTGCTCATCACCTGCCCAATACAATCCCAACAGTGAAACATGGTGGTGGCAGCATCATGCTATGGGGGACAGGACGACTGGTTGCAATTGAAGGAAAGATGAATGCGGCCAAGTACAGAGAGATCCTGGAAGAAAACCTCTTCCAGAGTGCTCTGGACCTCAGACTGGGCCGAAGGTTCACCTTCCAACAAGACAATGACCCTCAGCACACAGCTAAAATAACAAAGGAGCGGCTTCAGAACAACTCTGTGACCATTCCTGACTGGCCCAGCCAGAGCCCGGACCTCAACCCAATTGAGCATCTCTGGAGAGACCTGAAAATGTCTCCACCAACGTTCACCATCCACCCTGACAGAACTGGAGAGGATCTGAAAGGAAGAATGGCCGAGGATCCTCAAATCCAGATGTGAAAAACTTGTTGCATCATTCCCAAGAAGACTCCTGGCTGTACTAGCTCAGAAGGAAGCGGCTTCTACTCAATACTGAGCAAAGGCTCTGAATACTTATGACCATGTGATATTTCAGTTTTTCTTTTTTAATAAATTTGCAAAAATATCTACATTTCTGTTTTTTTTTTTCTGTCAAGTTGGGGAGCTGAGTGTACATTAATGAGAAATAAAATGAACTTTTTTGCTTTTAGAAAATGGCTGCAATGAAACAAAGAGTGAAAAATTTAAAGGGGTCTGAATACTTTCCGTACCCACTGTACCTATTTTTGGTGTAGAATTTGTTATTAGGCAACAGAATCCATTTCTCCAAGCATCCAGATCACTGCTTAAAATACAGTTGCAGATATCTAGTATTGAAGTAAGTGAGATCTCTGCAACAAGATTATACATAGCAGATGAATCAGAGACAGGCATCGCAACCCTAGACTGATTGCTATGGGAACTGCTCGCACTAAGCCAGAACGGGAAGACAAATTTGTATCTAGATTTGTTCCCAAGATTACAATGGAGGATTTAGTAAGGGCATAAAATGGCAGAGAAGCGGTAAAAAAATGCTGTTAAAATCCTTAACCCTTTCCCGCCATCTGCCATAATAGTACGGCGGATGCCGGGTGCTTAAATATGGCGGCTGCTCGGGACCCGAGCAGCCGCCATAGCTGCCAGGTTTCTGCTGTATTATACAGCAGACACTTGGCGCTAATGCCCGCGATCAGTGCCCGCAATGATCGCGGGCATTAACCCCTCTGGCACCTCGGTCAAAGCTGACTGAGGCGCCATGTTATCGGCAGCGTGCCAGCAAGCTCCAGGGCCGGCGTCCCGTTACTATGACAGCCCAGGCCTGTCTTTCATTAGTTTCTATTGCAGGCAACTCTATGTAGCCTGCAAAAGAAGCGCTGTTGTTTGCAATGCATTGCAATTCATAGGAGGTCTAATAAATGCAAAAAAATAAAAAGTAAAAAAAAAAAATATATATAAATAAAAATATTAAAAGTTCAAATCATCCCTTTTCCCTAGAACACATATAAAAGTAGTTAAATACTGTGAAACACATACACATTAGGTATCCCTGTGTCTGAAAATGCCCGGTCTACAACTCTATAAAAATATTTTTCCTGTAAGGTAAACGCCGTAGCGGGAAAAAAAAATCAAAAGTGTCAAACCACCGTTTTTTCACTGTTTTGCCTCTGATAAAAATTTGAATGAAAAGTGATCAAAGCAATAATAATTCCCCAAAATGGTATAACTAAAAAGTACACCTGATCCGGCAAAAAAAAAGACACCCTATGGATCCCCATACGCAGAAGTATAAAAAAGTTACGGGTGTCAGATTATGGCTACTTTTTAAAAAAATATATTTTTGCACAGTTTTGGATTTTTGTTAAGGGGTTAAAATGTAAATAAAACCATATAAATTTAGTATCCCCGGAATCATACCAAAACATAGAATACAGGTGACATGTCATTTTGGCTGCAGAGCGAACGCCGTAAAAACGAAGCCCGTAAGAAAGTCGCACAGATGCAGTTTTTCTTCAAATCCACCGCATTCTGAATTTTTTTCCAGCTTCCCAGTACATTGTACAGAATAATAAATGGTAGCATCATGAAAAAAAAAAATTGTCATGCAAATATTAAGACCTCATATGGCTCTGAGAACGGAAAAATAAAAAAAGTTATTGGGTTTGGAAGGGGGGAGTCAAAAACGAAAATCGAAAAATGTCAGCGGCGTAAGGGGTTAAAAAGGCAGGAATGCCTGAGGTGGGATGGGATGTTTGGATGCTGAAAAATGGAAGAAATTCCAGAGGGAGGAGAAAACTTGGATAGAAAAACATGAGAACTTGAGAACTTCAACCAATCATGATCCCCTTAATAATCACCATGATGATTCTGAGAAGGAGTATCTTAGATTTCCTACAGCACCCAGAAGATTACTTTCGTAGAAACGATGGCAGTAGTCCAGAAAGTCCACAAAGTCTACAACAGCAATCCATGATTGTCAGTCTATATCCTAATTTATCATTGGAGTTATCTTCCTCTGTTTCTCCAGCCAGTACAAGTACTGAGTACAGAGACATGGCGAGATTGGAGGAACAAGTATATACTCCTAACCCACCTTCTTATGTAAGCACATTCTCCAAACAATGGAGACCAAGCACTGCTATCCCACTACACCTTCCAGTAACTCTTGGGTGGAGGGATGGCAGTGCCAGTATTGCCATGCATGTAATCCAGCAAAGTCTGTCACTCTCAAAGAAGTGAGTTTGCTCAACCCTGTAGAATGACTCTATCCAGTTCAGGAATCTCTCCTATGAATTTGCAGTTATCACCAGATACAACATCAACCCCACTGACTAAGAAGCTGGTGAGAAAGGGAGAGATATGGCGAATTGCCAATCCAGAAAGCCCAATCAGTCCAGAAGTGATGCCATCTAAGGTTTCTCTTAGATCACAGGCTTGGGTCTGTGACTGTGGTACTACGCATAGGCATAATGAGAGTCCAATCTGTCCTACATGTAACAAAACCACACCTAAGAATCCCCCCAGAATGGGAATGTACCCAGTAGTGACACATGGTGTCTAGCGCCCCAGGTGGTGCAGGTGACGTAGGAAGGGTAGAAACACAGACTGTCAGCTGGTACAAACCTTGGAGTCCAGGTGAACAACTTACTATGGCTAGTGCACTACCCGATCTTTATAAAAATCCCTCAGGGTTTCAGAAAGCTTTGGGGAGAATACAGGTGATGTATGATGCAACCTGGCTTTATAGTGTATAGCATCTCTGTGCACTGTAGCAGTAGGTGCTCATTTTGCAGACAGAGTTAGGAAAGTTTCAGTTGATGCAGCTAATGGGATAGAACAAGTCCATGAAGGGGAAGATCTTAAGATAAAGAAAAGTGGAGAAAAGTTCATGAAGAGATTACAGACAGTAGCTAAGGAACTAAATAATCAGTTAGCATCTGGATTACCAGATGCTTTCCAGGCAACAGAAGAGACAGTAGACAAATACTATGGTCGATTGGTCGGCATATTTACTGATCAAGACTTTGATGTTACTACCCCCAACAGTAGGGATGCTAGAATACTCCACACCTGTTTAATTAATGGGTTAAAAGAAGACTTGAAGACAGAATTGATTAAAATTGGTCCTGAGTGTATGCATACTCCCCTTGAACAGTCATTTGTTGTTCTTAGGAGTCTTGAGGATCAGAATAACAAAAGGAAAAACAAGAAACAACCAGTAGCGCCAATACTGTTTGCATCAGATAGTAGCCAACCAATGAGAGGGGTGGCCAAAATAGAAACAAGCTTTCTCTCCTAAAAAGGTCAATGTAGAAGAATACTCAAAGAAAGGATTATGCTTTGGATGTGGGGGTAGGGGACACATGAAAAGGGATTGTCCTTCTCACAAGACAATGGAGATTTACAAGATCATGATTGTTTTGAATTAATGAAGGTTGAAACTAAAGAACTGGGAAATGTTACTGAAGCGCCAATACCTAATGCTGATTGTGAATATTTTGTAGATGGATCCAGATACTACGTAGATGGGAAACCATACACAGGATATGCAGTCACCACCCTTGAGGAAGTGGTAAAGCAAGGATCTCTCCCACCTGGATGTTCTGCCCAGGAGGCAGAGTTGAAAGCACTCGCTGAGGCATGCACAATGGCTGAGGGTCAAACGGTAAATATCTACACAGATTCCCGGTATGCATTTGGCATAGCACATGACTATGGTCCCATTTGGCGCAGTAGAGATTTTATTGGGTCTTCAGGTAAACCCATTAAGAATACAGAATCGTTACCTCAGTTGTTCAGAGCACTCACGCTGCCCAAGCAGGTAGCAATTGTAAAGGTTCAAGTTCATACAAAAGAGCAGACAAAGGAAGCAGAAGGAAATCGAAGGGCAGACGTAGCGGCAAAAGCCGCTGCTCGACTTCCTCTCCCCATGGCAGTATATACTGTGGAAGTAAAGACTCCATATGGTGGGGAAATGGATTTAATCCTTCTTCCGAAGCTTCAAGAACAAACTACATATCAAGAAAAAGAAGTTTGAAAAAATAAGATGGCCTTGCCTGTCCGGGCTTTGGCGCCGTCCTCCGGGCGCACGCTGCGGCGCAGGAGGCGTGCCCGGTTGTAATTCTTTCCTTGGGTTTTTCTTGTATTGTCTGAACACTGTCCTATTCCCTCACCTCCTTAATTGATTTTCCACCACGCCCCTTCTCCTTCACCTTGCTTTCCCCCTGCTCCACTAAGAGTTAACTTTAGTCCTGCCTTTGTGATTGACAGCCTGTCCTCCTATCAAGTTTGGGGCGGGTTCTTTCTCCCTATTTATTGTTTGCTCACTTTCCCATTGGCGCCTGCTATTGCATTTCGCTTACTGGCTATACTCCTTGTTCCTTGTTACCTGCTCTTCTGATTTTCTGACCATTGGCTTTGACTTTGACTATTCTCTTGGATTTTGATTCTGTACTGCATTGCTTGATTGTTACTGACCCCTTGGCTAGCTGACCTCCCTTTGTTGTTTGTGTGTCCTGTCTGCGTTCTGTGTTGTCACTTATTCAGAGTAGGGACCGGCTCCAAGTTGTTCCTGTCATTAGGACAGTGAGACAAGTAGGTAGGGACAGGGTCTGGGTCAACTTTAGGTCTCACTGTCTCTGTATTCCCTTCCCCTCAGGTTTTTGCAGCAGCACTGGAGAATTGCTCAACTGGCAATTCCCTTACAGAATAGCAGGCCATAAAAAAAAAAATAAAAAACTTTAACCCTTCTACTGGCATGGCTTCTATTCAGGACCTTGTGACTCCAATGGAGGGTTTGGCAGGTTTGGTGTCTGAGCTGGCCAATCAGGTACACACTCTCACCCAGAATCAAGCTGAGGCCGCTGCTACACCACCTGCTGTCATTTCCCTTCCCAGGGTTAAAATGTTACTCCCGGATAGGTTTTCAGGGGACCAAGGTAAATTTGAGACGTTTAGGGAATCATGTCTGTTGTATTTTCGTGTCAACCCTCATGCGTTGCAGTCTCAGATGGTGGGGGTGGTCATTTCCCTCTTACAGGGGGGATCCACAGACTTGGGCCCTTAAACTCCCCCCTGAGGCAGAAGAGTGGACAGATCTGGAAAAAATTTTTAAGTCTTTGGGGGCCATTTATGCTGAGCCTGATCAAATTGGACTTGCCGAGTCCCAACTTCTTACCCTCCGGCAAGGTAAACTATCCGCTGAAACTTACTGCTCTGAGTTTCGGAAGTTGAGTATAACAGCAGGTTGGTGCGACTCCACTTTGAAAGCTCTTTTTAAACAGGGCCTGAATGATTCAGTGAAGGATGTCTGGGTAGGTCACCCTGATCCCCCTACCTTAGAAAAGGCCATGACCTTAGCCGTCCGCATTGACAGGAGACTCCAGGACAGACGTAAAGAGAGGGTGGGGATTGGTCCCACTAAGTCTTCTGTCTATCCCTCTCTTTCTGTTAAAAAATCTGTTTCTCCTTTTATCACCCCTGGAGATGAGCCTATGCAGTTGGGAGCACTGGATACCAAGGCTAGACGAGAATATCGTCTCCGGAATCATCTCTGCCTATATTGCGGCAAACCGGGTCACCTCATCCAAGACTGTTCCATCAAACCACGTACACCAGCGGAAAACTTCAGGGCCTGAGTGGTATTCAGAAGAACCACTCAGGCAGTCAGGTATCTTCTGAAAAATCTCACAAATTGATGTTACCTGTGTCTCTGTCCTTTGGGGGCAGATCTGTTTCTGGGCAGGCCCTAGTAAATTCTGGGGCTGCCACTAACTTTGTTAAATTTTCGTTTGTTTCTGCTTTACGTATTGAACTTGTATCATTAGATACTCCTCTGTTGGTTACTGGGGCGGATTTTACTCCACTGGCCAGGGGTAAAATCCGTTTTAAAACCCCCTTACTCTCTTTGCAAGTGGGCTCAATACATACGGAGCTCATGAGTTTTTTTGTTATGGAGGATCTCTCGTCTGATATTATTTTAGGGCTTCCTTGGCTAGACCTCCATAACCCTACCTTTGATTGGCCCAAAAAAGAGTTAGTGAAATGGGGAAATTAGTGCTCCTCCCATTGTATTGCTTTGCATGCCTCCGATTGTCTCAGTGAGGAGACACTTCTTCCTGAATTTCTGTCTGATTTTCATGATGTTTTTGATCCTAAAGCTGCTGAAGTTTTAACGCCGCATAGACCTTACGATTGTGCGATTGAACTCCTTCCCGACTCCAAATACCCTAAGGGAAGGATCTTCAATCTTTCTGCTCCAGAACGTGAGGCTATGCGGGATTCCACTCAGGATAGTCTTCTTAAAGGTCACATCCGTCCGTCTCAGTCTCCCATGGGAGCTGGGTTCTTTTTTGTTAAAAAGAAAGATGGCGGACTGCGACCATGCATTGACTACCGAGAATTAAATAAAATTACGGTTAAAAATCAGTACCCTCTTCCCCTGATCTTTTCAATCAGATTATGGGTGCCCGCTGGTTTTCTAAAATTGACCTCCGTGGGGCATACAATCTGATCCGGATTAGAGAAGGAGATGAATGGAAAACTGCGTTCAACACCCCGGAAGGTCACTTTGAATATTTGGTAATGCCTTTCGAGTTATGTAATGCACCCGCAGTATTTCAACACTTTGATAACGATATCTTTAGAGACTTGCTCAGTTGTTATGTGGTTGTCTACCTGGATGATATTCTACTGTTCTCTCCTGATTGGGCCACACATATTGAGCATGTTAGGAGTGTTTTGCTACTGTTGCGTCAAAACTCTCTCTTTGCCAAACTGTCCAAATGCCTGTTCGGAGTCTAAAGTGTCACCTTCCTCGGTTACGTTATTACTCCCGATTCTTTTTGTATGGATCCACTAAAAGTCATGGCTATTAAAAACTGGGAACGCCTCTCCAACCTTAAAGCCCTGCAACGTTTCTTGGGGTTCTCCAACTATTATCGAAAATTTATTAAGAATTTCTCTTCTATAGTGAAGCCATTGACGGATCTCACAAAGAAAGGTGCCGATGTGACCAAATGGACTCCGGAAGCGGAAGAGGCTTTTGTACATCTCAAGAAATGTTTTGTTGAGGCTCCTGTATTAGTACCACCAGACTATGATCGCCCATTTATTATTGAGGTTGATGCCTCTGAAGTGGGGGTTGGTGCCGTGTTGTCTCAGGGCTCTGAAAATTTTACGTGTTTGCACCCTGTAGCCTTCTTCTCGAGGAAATTCTCTCCTACGCAGCGCAACTATGAAGTTGGGAATCGAGAACTCCTAGCCATTAAATGGGCATTCGAGGAGTGGAGACATTTCCTCGAGGGGGCCAAACACCAGATCACAGTATTCACCGATCATAAGAACTTGCTATATCTGGATAGCGCTAAGCGACTGTCTCCTAGGCAGGCCCGCTGGGCGCTATTCTTCACATGTTTTAATTTTGTGGTGACTTATCGTCCAGGCTCTAAAAATGTACGGGCTGATGCCCTATCTCGCAGTTTTGGTCCCAGCGGTGCCCCTAAGGATGTCCCAGATAAAATCTTGTCTCCCGGAGTGGTTCTCTCCATTATTACTCCTGATCTTGCTACTTTAGTGGTTAATTCACAAGATCTTGCTCCCAGTAATACTCCCACTGGAAAACTATTTGTACCTCCAAATCTTCGTCTTCGTGTTTTGGAGGAAATTCATTGTTCTACCTTAACGGGACATCCCGGCTTCGCTGGGACTAAATACCTTCTCTCCCGCTCTTACTGGTGGCCGTCCTGGTCTCAAGACGTATGTGAATTTGTTGCTGCCTGTGAGACATGTGCTAAGATGAAGACTCCTAGGAGATTACCCGAGGGCCTTCTTCATCCCCTTCCTATACCTAAGAGACCATGGTCCCATTTGTCAATGGACTTCATTACTGGTTTGCCTTGTTCCCAAGGGAAGACTGTGATTTGGGTTGTTGTGGATAGATTCTCCAAAATGTGTCATTTTGTACCCCTAAAGAAAATTCCTAGTGCTCCACGTCTAGCCTCGTTCTTTATTAATCACATACTCTGCTTGCATGGTGTACCGGAAAATATTGTATCTGATCGGGGTGTACAATTTGTCTCTAGATTCTGGAAGGAATTTTGTGGTCGTCTGGGGGTCTCTCTGTCTTTCTCTTCAGCGTTCCACCCTGAGACCAATGGCCAGACAGAGAGATTCAACCAAACTTTGGAACAGTACTTAAGGTGTTTTGTGTCTGATGTTCAAGAAAAATGGAGAACCTTTCTTCCTCTAGCAGAGTTTGCAATAAACAACAGGGTTAACGTCACCACTAAAATGTCTCCGTTTTATTGCAACTATGGTTTTAACCCCAGGTACTCCTCTCTCCGTAGCACCGAGTCTGTTAATCCCACTGCCGAACAGACTTATCAGCGACTGTGCACAGTCTGGGCCCAGGCTCGTCTGAGCCTGGTTAAAGCCCAAGAATATCAAAAACGGCAGGCAAATAAAAGACGCTTACCTGGCCCTGAATACAGAGTGGGAGATCGAGTCTGGCTGTCCACTAGGAATCTGCGTCTTAGAGTTCCTTCGGGGAAATTTGCACCACGTTACATTGGGCCCTATGTCATTTCTGAACTCATAAACCCAGTATCTTTTAAATTACAACTTCCAAGTTCTTTTCGTATCCACAACGTCTTCCACAAGTCGCTTTTGAAGAAGTATATCTCCCCTGTCCTTACTTCTTCCAGTCCACCTGCACCGGTGGTGGTCCAAGGGGAACTAGAATATGAAGTAGAAAAAATTCTGGATTCCCGTCGGGTGCAGAATGCTGTTCAGTACCTCGTGCACTGGAAGTGTTATGACCCGGAAGAGCGAACGTGGGTTTCTGGTAGGGACCTACATGCGCCACGTTTAATTAATCTCTTTCATCGCCAGAACCCTTCGAAACCTGGTCCATCTGGCGAGGGTCCAGAGGCCCCTCGTAAAAGGGGGGGGGGTACTGTAACGTCCTTGCCTGTCCGGGCTTTGGTGCCATCCTCCGGGCGCACGCTGCGGCGCAAGAGGCGTGCCCGGTTGTAATTCTTTCCTTGGGTTTTTCTTGTATTGTCTGAACACTGTCCTATTCCCTCACCTCCTTAATTGATTTTCCACCACGCCCTTCTCCTTCACCTTGCTCTCCCCCTGCTCCACTAAGAGTTAACTTTAGTCCTGCCTTTGTGATTGACAGCCTGTCCTCCTATCAAGTCTGGGGCGGGTTCTTCCTCCCTATTTATTGTTTGCTCACTTTCCCATTGGTGCCTGCTATTGCATTTCGCTTACTGGCTATACTCCTTGTTCCTTGTTACCTGCTCTTCTGATTTTCTGACCACTGGCTTGACTTTGACTATTCTCTTGGATTTTGATTCTGTACTGCATTGCTCAATTGTTACCGACCCCTGGCTAGCTGACCTCCCTTTGTTGTTTGTGCGTCCTGTCTGCGTTCTGTGTTGTCACTTATTCAGAGTAGGGGCCGGCTCCAAGTTGTTCCTGTCATTAGGACAGTGAGACAAGTAGGTAGGGACAGGGTCTGGGTCAACTTTAGGGCTCACTGTCTCTGTATTCCCTTCCTCTCAGGTTTTTGCTGCAGCACTGGAGAATTGCTCAACTGGAAATTCCCTTACAGATGGCCAAGAAGTATGAGGAAGGTTTGTATGCTGTAAATGCAAAATTATGCATTCCCAGGGTGCTATATCCCATGAGGTGTGCCCTATCACATGGCCCTACGCATCAATCCACAGAAGCTATAGTAAGTTTGGTGGATCAGGCCTGGGTTGCTCCTGGATTCAATCACACTGCTGCCAAATTTGTTCAAGGATGCATTGTCTGTGCTTGCCATAACGCCGGAAGAACAGTCGAAGTGCCCGCAAGGTGCACTCCAAAGCCATTATACCCGTTCCAGAGAATACAAATTGATTTTATACAGTTACCGAGGATAGGTACATATGAATATGTCCTTGTATGTGTTGTCCTCTTTTCAGGATGGCCAGAAGCTTGGCCTACAGCAAAAGCAAATGCTAAAACAGTGGCAAAGAAACTACTAGCAGAAGTAGTTTGCAGATTCGGAGTCCCAGAAGTCATAGAGAGTGACAGAGGAACTCACTTCACTTCAGAAGTCTTACAGGAGATTCTTCAAGCCTAAGGCCTAGAACAAGCCTTCCATAGCCCCAACCATCCACAAAGTAGTGGGAAGGTGGAGAGACTAAATGGAACGCTTAAACTAAAGTCTGTATGACACCTCATAGAAAAACAAAGCTGAGCCCTTATGAGATACTTTACCAAGGACTGGCTTATATTTCCCACAACAGCTTCAAATCAGATATTCTGATATGACGGAGTATGTAGGAAATCTGCAAAGAAATCTACAACAGATTCATAACCGTGTTTTCAGTTCCATTCCAGATACTGATTCATTGGAAGGGACTCATTCTCTACAACCTGGAGATTGGGTTACTGTAAAGCGACACGTGAGGAAAGCTTTAGATCCACGATATGATGGTCCATTCCAGATCCAGTTAACTACACCAAGCTCAGTCAAACTGGAAGGAAAGGCTACCTGAATTCACGCTTCTCATTGCAAATGGTTCATTAGTAGGGTGAGTAACCTTACCAGTGTGGCAGGTAAACCTTACCGCAGTAACTGGACGCACACAAGTTCTTATGTACAAGGGAACAGGCTGGGTGCCCAGGAATGTTACTGGGACTTTAAGCATGGGGAAGATACCAAGGGATAAGATTCAGATTAGTTTTGATAAAGCTCATGCAGCCAAGGAACCAGTACTCAATGTCACAATAATGTCTGCACTTTGTTCTATTAAGATGTCATTTATTCTATTTTATATCAGAATCTTATGATTTATTGTGAAACGAAAAGCCCAGGCAAAGAATGAAAACAAGATGTATACAATGAAATAAAATGCTAGCTTGCCGTGGTGAGATGGGGGGGTGCCGTTTTCTATTTTCTGCAGCCCAGCGTCTGGCTAGTGACCCCAGGCTGCCTGGAGTCTCTGCTAACTGGTTGACGCTACGGGGACCTCAGGAGGTCAGCCTATGCATCTACGTAGGCTGACTTCCTCTATAGACTGCAATACAGATGTATTGCAGTCTATAGCACTAAACCAGCGATCAGAGCATCGCTGGTTCAGTTGTCCTTATAGAACAAGTAAAAAATGTAAAATAAAGTTTAAAAAAAAATAAAAAATTAAGTGTGTGAAAAAAAATTGATAAAGTTATAAAGTCCCAAATATTCCCTTTTTCTATATAAAATGAATTATATAAAAAACTTAAATATTAATAAAAACAACACATATTTGGTATCGTCGCATCTGTAACAACCTGTACAATAAAACTGAAACAATATTTAACCTGCACGGTGAACGTAGGAAAAAAAAAAACGGAAAAAAAAATGCTGGAAGTAATGATTTTTCACCATTTCACCTTATAAAATATGCTATTAAAAGTGATCAAAAAGTCATATCTATCCCAAAATAGTACCAATAACAAGTACAGGTTGTCCTGCAAAAATTAAGCTCTCAAACAACTCTGTCAACCGAAAAATAAAAATATTACACATCTCAGAAGATGGTGATGCAAAAATAACTGATTTATGACCCCAAATGGGTTTTTGTTTTGCAAAACTAGTAACGCATAAAAAACAATATAAATGAGGTATTGCCATAATCGTACTGACCCGCAGAATAAAGGTTACATGTTACTCATGCTGTACGCTGCATGGCGAAAAATTTAAAAGATAAAACGCAATGCCAGAATTGTTTTTTTTTAAAAATCCACCAAGAAAGCGCGAATAAAATTTATTCAAAAGCTTATAGGCACCCAAAAATGGTGTCATTACAAAATACATCTCATCCCGCAAACAACAAGCCCTCATATGGCGACATCACCAGAAAAATAAAGAAAATATAGCTTGTACAATGTGAAGACAAAAACCCCAAAAATCGCCAAATCATTAGAACATAACTGGCTGTGGCAGGAAGGGAATGTATAAGCTGTGCGAGCGGATATCAGGGGACACCCCAGATTTAGAGCTTACGAGGGAAAAGACACCAGAAGTGACCCCCAGAGTGACCCCCCCAATAATAGGAGCTACTGGGGAAATAGTAGGGAATTTAGTGTACCCAATGTACTACGCACAGCTTACAGTCATGGCCAAAAGTTTTGAGAATGACACAAATATTATATTTTCACATGATCTGCTGCCCTCTGGTTTTTATGTGTGTTTGTCAGATGTTTTTATCACATACAGAAATAGAATTGCATTCATATTATGAGTAACAGAAGCTTATATTGACAGTTAGAATGAGTTAATGCAGCAAGTCAATATTTGCAGTGTTGACCCTTCTTCTTCAGGACCTCTGCAATTCTCCCTGGCATGCTCTCAATCAACTTCTGGACCAAATCCTGACTGATAGCAGTCCATTCTTGCAGAATCAATGCTTTCATTTTGTCTGAATTTGTTGGTTTTTGTTTGTCCACCCGTCTCTTGATGATTGACCACAAGTTCTCAATGGGATTAAGATCTGGGGAGTTTCCAGGCCATGGACCCAAAATCTCTATGTTTTGTTCCCTGAGCCATTTAGTTATCACCTTTGCTTTATGGCAAGGTGCTCCATCATGCTGGAAAAGGCATTGTTGAGCGCCAAACTGCTCTTGGACGGTTGGGAGAAGTTGCTCTTGGAGGACATTCTGGTACCATTCTTTATTCATGGCAAGACTGTGAGAGAGCCGATTCCCTTGGCTGAGAAGCAACCCCACACATGAATGGTTTCAGGATGCTTTACAGTTGGCATGAGACAAGACTGGTGGTAGCGCTCACCTCTTCTTCTCCGAATAAGCTGTTTTCCAGATGTTCCAAACAATCGAAAAGGGGATTCATCAGAGAAAATGACTTTACCCCAGTCCTCAGCAGTCCACTCCCTGTACCTTTTGCAGAATATCAGTCTGTCCCTGATGTTTTTTCTGGAGAGAAGTGGCTTCTTTGCTGCCCTCCTTGAGACCAGGCCTTGCTCCAAGAGTCTCCGCCTCACAGTGCGTGCAGATGCACTCACACCTGCCTGCTGCCATTCCTCAGCAAGCTCTGCACTGCTGGTAGCCCGATCCCGCAGCTGAAACACTTTTAAGAGACGGTCCTGCCGCTTGCTGGTCTTTCTTGGGCGCCTTGGAGCCTTTTTGGCACCAATGGAACCTCTCTCCTTGAAGTTCTTGATGATGCGATAGATTGTTGACTGAGGTGCAATCTTTCTAGCTGCAATACTCTTCCCAGTTAGGCCATTTTTGTGCAGTGCAATGATGACTGCACGTGTTTCTTTAGAGATAACCATGGTTAACAGAAGAGAAACAATGATGGCAAGCACCAGCCTCCTTTTAAAGTGTCCAGTGGTGTCATTCTTACTTAATCATGACAGATTGATCTCCAGCCCTGTCCTCATCAACACCCACACCTGTGTTAATGGAGCAATCACTGAAACGATGTTAGGTGGTCCTTTTAAGGCAGGGCTGCAATGATGTTGAAATGTGTTTTGGGGGATAAAGTTCATTTTCTAGGCAAATATTGACTTTGCAAGTAATTGCTGTTAAGCTGATCACTCTTTATAACATTCTGGAGTATATGCAAATTGCCATTAGAAAAACTGAAGCAGTAGACTTTGTAAAAATTAATATTTGTATCATTCTCAAAACTTTTGGCCATGACTGTACATATTCACTCTTCACCATCCGCTGTGCAGTCACGTCTGGGATACTAATGCTCACTACACCCCCTGATAAATTATTTGAGGGGTGCAGTTTTCACAATGGGGTCACTCCTTAGGGGATTCCACTTTACTGGTACTTTAGAGGCTCTGCAAGCATGACATGGCACCCAGATCCCAAACATCTAAATGTGCGCTCCAAAAGCCACATAGCGCTCCTTCCCTTCTGTGCCCAAGCAGCAGTTTATACCCACATATGACATTAAGTACGTTATCCTGGGTACACCAGTGTCATACATGGGGGCATAAACTGCCATTTGGGCACACAGCAGGGGGCAGATGTGAAGGAGCGCTATGTGGCTTTGGAGCACATATTTAGATTGTTGGGTTTTGGACGCCATGTCACATTTGCAGAGACACTAAAATTAACCCTACAAAATGGGGGTCACTTCTTGGGGAATTCCAGTTTACTGGCACCTCCAGAGCTCTGCAAATACAACATGGCGTCCAGAAAGTCCCTCTAAATCTGTACTCCAAAAGCTAAAAAAACGCAGTGCTCCTTCCCTTCTGAGCCCTGCTGTGTGCCCTGAAATTGGAGATTTCTTTAAAATTTTCTTTGTACATTAATTTTTGGGAAGCATTTTTAGGCTCAAAATGATAATACCCCTTGATACATTCCTTGAGGGGTGTAGTTTCTAAAATGGGGTCTATTTGAGAGGTTTCCATTGTATTGGTACTTTAGGGGCTCTGCAAATGCGACACCTGAAAACTATTCCAGCCACATCTGCCCTCCAAAAGCCAAACAGCGCTCTTTCCATTCTGAGCCCCCCCCATGTACCCAAACAGCAGATTACAACCACATATGGGGCATTGCCGTGTTTACGAAAATTGTGTAACTACCTGTGGGGAGATTTTTCTCCTTTAACCCCTTGTGAAAATGAAAACTAAAACTAAATTGACATTTTAGTAATTTTTTATTTACACATCCCATTATTAATAAAATCTGTGAAACAACTGTGGGGTCAGAATGCTCAGTATACCCCATGATAAATTCCTTAAGGGGTATAGTTTACAAAATGGAGTCACTTTTGGGGGTTCCTATTGTATTGGTACTTTAAGGGCTCAACAAATGCGACACCTGAAAACTATTCCAGTAAAATCTGCTTTTCCTACCCCCAGTCTCGCTCCTTCCCTTCTGTGCGCTGCCATGGGCCCAAACATCAGTTTTGAAAATGGGGTAATTTATGGGGGTTTCTAATATATAGGCCTTTATAATCCCCTTCAGAACTGAAGTGGTTCCTAAGAAATTAGTTTGGGAAATTTTCTTGTAAATCTGGGAAATCGCTGTTAAACTTGTAAGCTTTATAAATTCCAAAATAAATTACAGGACGATTAAAAGATGATCCAATATAAATCCGAGATATGGCAGATAATATTTATTCATGTATCTGGGTGGTCTGACTGTCTGTCTGATAAGCAGAGCATCTCACATCTTGAAAACTGCAAATTATTCCACATTTTCATCAAATTTCCTATTTTTTTTACAAATAGATGCAAGAAATATTGATCAGTATTTACCACTAACATGAAGTACAATGTGTCATGAAAAAACAGTCTCAAAATCCCTTGTGTAAGTTATAGCGTCTCAAAGTTATTGCCACATAAAGGGACACGTCAATTTTGAAAAATGATGCCTGGTCAGTAAGGTACTTTTCGGCTGTGTCCTAAAGGGGTTAAAACCTGCCCATTATTACAAAACTGGCCCGAGCAGTGTAAAATTCCAAAATGTTGCAACATTGTAAGCAAAAAAAAGTCCATTTTTTTACCAATAAAGTGTCAAAAATCACTGAATCTGGCCCTATAGAAAAATGTTTAATAATCCTCAATAAAGAAAAATTTTAAATCCTCTTACATAAAACTTTACAATATCTTACAAAAACAGAACAAACCACTAAAATATAATTGTTACCTCCACATCAGGAATGAGCTAAAAATGATCCTGATATTTATCATACAAGGTAAATGTCTCAAAAAGAACTGAAAATCACCAAAAAAACGGGAATAAAAGGACATCAAACACTTGTGTGTACCCGAAAAGGCAACCAATGAAAACTACAAGTCATCCCACACACACCGAGCCCTCACACCGCTCCGGAGAAAGAGAAAGATGAAAGTTCGGGCTCTCAGAATATGGCGAGACAAGAAGAAATGATTTAGTAAGTTCTTTCTAGCGTAGAAGTAATAAAACCTAAACCCTGTATAAATGTGGTATCAGTGTAACCATAGCGACCTGTAGAATAAAGCCATCATGTGATTTATACCGTAGGGTGAAGGCCCCGACTACTATTTACCTCTATAAATGTGGTATCAGTGTAACCGCACCACGCAACCAGAATTACTGAATGACTACACCAAATATACAATAATGAAGGGACATTTTCTGAAGATTTTTTCCACAACTGTGATTAAAGGCTATGGAAACCATTATCAACATTTTTTATGCCCATTGTATGTATATTAGTATTATACTGTGTGGGGGCCACAAGGAGGACATTATAGTGTGGGGGCCACAAGGAGGACATTATAGTGTGGGGGCCACAAGGGGGACATTATACCATGTGGGGGCCACAAGGGGGACATTATACCATGTTGGGGCCACAAGGAGGACATTATACCATGTGGGGGCCACTAACCGGTCTTTATACTGTGTGTGATTCTGGAATATGTTCTCTGTGTAGATTCGGAGGATTTACAGGGAGATTCACTTTCTATTACTCGGCTCCACTGGGAAGTTTGGGTGTCCATTAGTGTCCATGTAGTGCAGATACATATGGAGCTACAGAGGAGGGGGGAGCGGAGCTGAGGCCGTGCTGGGGAGAGAGAGGAGAACATGTGGCCAGTACTAGGGGGCGACACCGAGCCAAAAGCCTGACCATAGAAGAGGCTGCAGACTGGAAATGAGGGGGACTGAATGTATGAGAAGGGCTGAGAGCGAGCACTTACCTCCTCCGGTACAGCAGACGTGTGCTCACAGTAGATTCTATTTCCTAGGGGGTTAAAGGACCTCTGATGACGTCATGACTATGTGATCAGACTGTTGTGTGGGCGGAGTAGTTCTGCATTGTACAGGGAAGTGCGGTGTTTTAGAGAAAGAGAAAGAAACTGAGAAGGAGAGGAGAAAACGCGTGAGAAAGAGGGGACATGGGGGAATATTTTATGAGACCTAATAAGGGGACATTGGGGTGCATTATATGAGCACTAAGAGGGGTACATGGGGGTGTATTATATAAAGCCTAACAGGGGGACCTGGCAGAGCATTTTATGAGCCCTAAGATGGGGACATGGGGGTGCATTATATCAGCCATTAAGAAGGGGACATGAGGGTACACTATACATCTTTATACTTTATATATTTACATATATACGTATATATATATATTTATATACACACATATAGGTAACGGGCCCTACTTACTTTCCAATCCCCATTCCTGCTTACTGCCACCTCCGCTTCCCCTTCTGCCCTCCAGGGGGCCTTGTGCATCCCATATCACATTGCTGGGGCCCCGGCAGCCATGAACAGGAGCAGGGATCGGTAAGAGTATATTTTGAGCGAATCCCAACAGATACTTCTATTATTACACTTGGTGGTCTCTTCAGATGTCACATGGGTCAGGCCGTCGATGCAACGTATAATGAAGCCGGTGTAACCCATGTCTGTGATATCACTGAAGACAACTGAAAACAGCAGGGAGTCTCACTGGAGTGCAGGAGAGGTGAGTACCAATGGTTTTTATGCTTGTCACCTCCTCTGGGCCTCCTATCATTATACTCTGGGGTCTGAAAAGACCCCAGAGTATAATAATAGTTCATGGGTGGTGTACCCAAATTTTTTTTTTTGCAATATTCACAACGAACACTGTTGGGACCACGATGGGACATAATACTGCATGCAGGGGCCATTATGGGACTTAATAGTGTGTGCAGGGGCTGCTATATGACATTATACTGTGTGGAGGGGCCACTATATCACATTATACTGTATGGAGGGGCACTATGGGACATTATACTGTGTGGAGGGGCCACTATGAGACATTATACTGTATGGAGGGGCACTATGGGACATTATACTGTGTGGAGGGGCCACTATGGGACATTATACTGTGTGGAGGGGCCACTATGGGACATTATAATGTGTGGAGGGGCCACTATGGGACATTATACTGTGTGGAGGGGCCACTATGGGACATTATACTGTGTGGAGGGGCCACTATGGGACATTATACTGTGTGTAAATGGGGTGTTATACTGTGTTGGGGTCAGGAAAACGGGCACTATATCAACGGAGGGGCCAAGTTAACATCATTATATGTTTTATTCAGTAGTTTATTCTATAGTGGTAATAATTCTCCACGGTATATCCGCTACATACACATCACACACAGACGGCTCCGCTACATACGCGTCACACACAGACGGCTCCGCTACATACACGTCACACACAGACGGCTCCGCTACATACACGTCACACACAGACAGCTCCGCTACATACACGTCACACACAGACGGCTCCGCTACATACACGTCACACACAGACGGCTCCGCTACATACATATCACCCAGACAGCTCCGCTACATACACATCACACACAGACAGCTCCGCTACATACACGTCACACACAGACAGCTCTGCTATATACACGTCACACACAGATGGCTCCGCTACATACACGTCACACGCAGACGGCTCCGCTACATACATATCACCCAGACAGCTCCGCTACATACACGTCACACACAGACGGCTCCGCTACATACACGTCACACACAGACGGCTCCGCTACATACACATCACACACAGACAGCTCTGCTATATACACGTCACACACAGACGGCTCCGCTACATACACGTCACACACAGACGGCTCCGCTACATACACGTCACACACAGACAGCTCCGCTACATACACATCACACACAGACGGCTCCGCTACATACACATCACACACAGACGGCTCCGCTACATACACGTCACACACAGACAGCTCCGCTACATACACGTCACACACAGACAGCTCCGCTACATACACGTCACACACAGACGGCTCCGCTACATACACGTCACACACAGACGGCTCTGCTACATACACGTCACACAGAGACAGCTCCGCTACACACACGTCACACACAGACGGCTCCGCTACATACACGTCACACACAGACGGCTCCGCTACATACACGTCACACAGAGACAGCTCCGCTACATACACGTCACACACAGACGGCTCCGCTACATACACGTCACACACAGACGGCTCCGCTACATACACGTCACACACAGACAGCTCTGCTGAGAGACCTCTACTATCTGGTCATGTGATTCTTTGACTCCTCCCACAGACATGACATCATCACAGGTCCTTTAGCTCACTAGAATTTAGTATTTTCTGCACAGATGAAGCTATAACAGCAGAACCTGATCATGTGACTCCTTGACTCCTCCCACACCTATGACATCATCACAGGTCCCGCGAGCTCACAGCTGCTGTACCCAAGGAGGTAAGTGCTCGCTCTCAGCCCTTCTCATACATTCAGTCCCCCTCATTTCCAGTCTGCAGCCTCTTCTATGGTCAGACTTTTGGCTCGGTGTCGCCCCCTAGTACTGGCCACATGTTCTCCTCCCTCTCCCCAGCACGGCCTCAGCTCCGCTCCCCCCTCCTCTGTAGCTCCATATGTATCTGCACTACATGGACACTAATGGACACCCAAACTTCCCAGTGGAGCCGAGTAATAGAAAGTGACTCTCCCTGTAAATCCTCCGAATCTACACAGAGAACATATTCCAGAATCACACACAGTATAAAGACCGGTTAGTGGCCCCCACATGGTATAATGTCCTCAATGTGGCCCCCACACGGTGTAACGTCCTCCTTGTGGCCCCAACACGGTATAATGTCCTCCTCGTGGCCCCCACACGGTATAACGTCCTCCTCGTGGCCCCCACACGGTGTAACGTCCTCCTCGTGGCCCCCACACGGTGTAACGTCCTCCTCGTGGCCCCCACACGGTGTAACGTCCTCCTCGTGGCCCCCACACGGTGTAACGTCCTCCTCGTGGCCCCCACACGGTGTAACGTCCTCCTCGTGGCCCCCACACGGTGTAACGTCCTCCTCGTGGCCCCCACACGGTATAACGTCCTCCTTGTGGCCCCCACACGGTGTAACGTCCTCCTTGTGGCCCCCACACGGTGTAACGTCCTCCTTGTGGCCCCCACACGGTGTAACGTCCTCCTTGTGGCCCCCACACGGTGTAACGTCCTCCTTGTGGCCCCCACACGGTGTAACGTCCTCCTTGTGGCCCCCACACGGTGTAACGTCCTCCTTGTGGCCCCCACACGGTGTAACGTCCTCCTTGTGGCCCCCACACGGTGTAACGTCCTCCTTGTGGCCCCCACACGGTGTAACGTCCTCCTTGTGGCCCCCACACGGTGTAACGTCCTCCTTGTGGCCCCCACACGGTATAATGTCCTCCTTTTGCCCTGTTGGAGGGCTGGGATATAGTGTATTTGGCCTCTCTGCCCCTGCTGCTTGGCCTCAGAAACCCCAGGGATTCAATACAAGGTTTGTTTTGTAAATAAGTGTGAGTCAGAGCCTTGAGGGATGAGCTGCAGTGAGGAAGCTTTTCCTAAGCAGGCACAGTCTAAGGCAAGTGGCAGGTGCAATCTGACCACATTCCAGTTGCCCCAATAGTCTTGATCCTAGGCACCAATCCTCACTGTGCAGTAATAGAGACCGATATTAATACCATAAAACCATATCTTTTTTGATATTTGTGTATAGAAATGGTCGGATGAATGCGCTGTCCCCCAGGTGGATGATTTTGGAGACGGTGCTTTCATCCGACGGGACGCAATGTATGATGTGCACATGCGCAGCCTTTTCCTAGAGACGTGATTTACGTCATTACGTTTGTCTCGGAGAGTAAAAGGAAGATGGCTGAGTCATGTGTTATACGACTGAGGGCCGGAGGAAGCGCGGCAGCGCGAAACGGTCGTTGCCCAAACAGTTTGTGTCTATGGCATACTGCTGTATATTGTTTATCCTGTGATGAGCTACGAATACAGCAAGAGAAGGTTTTACAGAATCGTGAGTGCCGCTTCACTTATTTCTATTTTTTGTACGATATAACTTAAGACTGTTGCAGAATTGCTGGTTGTTGTAGTACTTCTCTCACTACTCTGTTCTCAGTATACGGCATGTATGTACTATTATCATTTTGATTCTTATAAAGCTACTGTTATAACCTTATGTGGTATCTGTATGTATTCTTCAGACTGTGAGATTAGTACAGTGATCCTTGTTAAGGCTACTAACTGTACTTCATGGGTAAGTCCCAGGAAGAGATCCTCCCTGTAATACAGAGGCTCTATCCTGGGTGGAGGCACTGATATATTTCATATATGTTCCCACTCTTCCCTTCAGCGAAGGCTTCAGGTCCCATTATACACACAGGTCAGCGCCAGAGTCTGTTGCGGGAGGGATAATACTCATACCCCCCCCCCAAATAGGGCTACACTGGGAAGGAGATTCACCTTCCTGCAATGACCCTAAACCTCCAGCCCGAGCTCCAGGGGATGGTTTAGATGACAGAATATTCCGGGGTTAGAATGGCCCAGTCACAGTCCAGACCTAAATCCCATTGAGCATCTGTGGCAAGACATGAAAATTACTGATCACAGACGCTCCATCCAATCTGGCTGCAAAGAAGAAGAAGAAGGGGCAGAAATCTCATCTCTAGATGTGCAAAGCTGGTAGAGACAGAGCCCAAAAGACTTGGAGCAGGAATTGCAGCGAAAGGCGGCTCTACAAAGTATTGCTATAGGGGGTGTGAGCACAATCCGCTCTAAGTATCACCGTATTGAAGTCCAAATTCATAAAGTTGATGTATGAGCTAACTCACAGAGAGAGACATATGCACAGCTATTGTGTATATAGTGGGTTCTGCTTTAATGGAGGGAAAAAGGTATATATAAATACAGTGTAGACAGAGAACAGGTTGGGTTACTATAATTAGCATAACATGATTGGTGGCAAAGTTGTAAAATAGTTCTGGCACATGGCTATTGGATAAGAGACAAAAGAGAGGCCGCATCCCATTAAGCCATCTGGTGGGGGATGAGCTCTCTGGACGAAGATGAATGTAAAATGGCTACAGGCATGGCCCTGGAATCCAAAATAGAGGATAAATAAGCATGTCACACTTTTCTGATTTTTATTGGCTTACAATGTTGATAACCTTGTATCATTTTCCTTCCACTTCACAATTATCTGATACTTTGTGTTGTTATCACTGAAAATCTCAAGAAAATACATTTAAGTTTGTGGTTGTGACAAAATGTGAGAAAGGTCAAGGGGTGTGAAGACTTTTACAAGCCCCTGTATCGGTGTTAGATCTCTGGATGGAACATTCTTCGGGGCACTCATTACTCTCATGTCACTACAGCGGGGCCCATTCTCTACGTCCTCTATACCATCATGTAAGATTCTGGTCATTTCAGTAAGTCACAAACCTCCAGATTCCCGTGGAGCGCTGACTGAGTGACCCGGACTTCATACAGTTATATCTTGGCCATTATAAAACATAGACATTTGCTTCTTGTGTCATATGAAAGAGCGGCTGCCTATAAATATCCTAATCCCGACTGTGTTATCAACCAGTGATATCTCTGGAAATAATACAGATAGCCCTGCAGCCTTAGTATCGTATGAAAGAAGAGAATTTCCTCTTTCATATTACACCAAATTTCTATGTTTTATAATCCCCGAGATATAACTGATAGATCTGACCTGCCCCGCATTTTCTCTTCATTTTACACAGCCCCGTCCTCCATACACAGTCAGAGACAGGGACAGATTTCAATAGAGAAGCAAAGAAAGAAGAAAGCGATGCAGGATTTCATAGAAAGAGACAAGATTTGTTAATAAAGTATATAACAAAAATTCTCAATGATACAGATACTGCCAGAAAATCAAAAGTTGTCTGAAAGTTTAGTTACTCTTTAACAGACGGAGATAGTTCAGACTAGAACAGGCTGTGTCAGTGTTATGTCTTTAGAATTGCCCTTTGTATGGATTTAACAAAAAAATATTTCCCAAAAAACCTTTAACAAAATTATTTTTCAATAACACAACTGATTTCATGAGTAAAATCAATATAAGACACTCTGTGGATATTCATAGATCAATCTGACAATGTATTACCAATAAAACTGCTCTATCAGAAAAAAAGACTGAACAAAATTAAGTTATTGGCAATAAAAGGGTAAACTGTCCCATCCTCCTCTGCTAAAATCTTATGTTATGTCTGTGACATCAGCACTGTAAGGTCTCCGCCTACCATTCATTATTGGTTGAGAGGCTGTCAGGTGATGCCAGAACCCCAGCCCACGTCACAGACACGTCTCCTCTGTATGTTCACTGCACAATGTAGGTCACAAAGGCCATTTTAGTTCCACAAATCGCAAAGTATTCCGTTTTGTTAAAAAATTAACAATTTGAAATACTCAGGTTGACTCATCTTTACTTTGAACCTGTTGTCACATCAGTGGCACGTGGTTCTCCACAGTTTCCATGTTGGTTATTCCCAATGGTGCCATTTCTCCACTCACAATACACTTTCACCAAAGCAGCACACGAACAGTTCACAACCTGCGCTGTTGGAGAAATACTGTCACCCTTGGCCCGACAGCCAATAATCATCCCTTTTGCATCTCTGATAACTCGTCCCCTTCACACACCTTATATACCCACCAAGCCAGCCCACAACAAGTCACTTCCTTCCTGAGCTACACGCTGCCGACGTCAGAAGTAGGAGGTGGTCATAATAATGTGACTCAACTGTTCTATTTATTACATGGGATTCCGTGTAGTGATTACATTGTCTCATCTTCTCTCCATTCAGGTTCCTACAATATAGAATCCTCTCAGTATCTTCTATATAAGAGAATATTCCTGATTGATCCATCAAGGATGGAAAGAGACAGGAACAAGATGGCGGAAAGTCTATTAAATCTCACCCTAGAGATCATCTACCAGCTTACTGGAGAGGTGAGAGATTCTGATGATGTCACATTACATCATTCTTATCTATAGTAATAACAGATGATATGACTGGAGAGGTGATGGACTCTGCACATGTATGTAGTGATATTTATTAATGTGTCTCCTCATAACCAGGATTACACAGTAGAGAAGAAGACCTCTAGTGGGCGCTGTCAGGCTCCTGTGTATGAAGGATATGGAGGAACCCTGAGCCCAATCCCGGGGCCTCCACCTCACCCCCTGATACAGGAGGAGATCAATGGACAGAAGATCCTAGAACTCACCAACAAGATGCTGGAGCTGCTGACTGGAGAGGTGACACTGCTGGGAATGCTGGGACATTATACAGTAACTGGAGGGGTCTGGGTGATGACTGTATCATTGTGTTGTCAGGTTCCTATAAGGTGTCAGGATGTCGCTGTCTATTTCTCCATGGAGGAGTGGGAGTATTTAGAAGGACACAAGGATCTGTACAAGGAGGTGATGATGGAGGACCACCAGCCCCTCACATCAGCAGGTAATAGACATGACTATATACACATGGACTTCCATTATTTGTATGTACAGAATGAATTCAGTCCCTGTCTGTGTTTCCTACAGGTAGATCCAGTAAGAGGACAACACCGGAGAGATGTCCCAGTCCTCTTCTTCCACAGGATGATCAGGTAGATGGAGATATTTCCTATGATGTGTAGACGGGCTGTGAAGTCCTTGTGGTCAGTCTTGTATCCAGCAGTATTATATGGTTATATACATGGGCGGTGTCATTGAGCCGCCATCTAATATGTTTCTCCAGCTTCTCAGAGACCTGCAGCTACTGTCAGGACATCTTTGATCTTCATGCGGATTAATGATCTAGAACATTCTCTGTGACTTCCCCATTTGTCCGGTGACTTTTACATTATTTGTTTCACAGATTTTCCATCAGGATAAAGATCTGAACGACATTAATTCTCTATTTATAATAATAAAGGAAGAGCCCAATGTGAGTGGTGATGAGGAGTGTGAGGAGGACATTCCTACAGGTAACCGCCCAGGTGAGGAGTCACCACTATATAAAGCACAGAAGGGTCACTCATTCTCCTCATTCAACGACTGCTACAATTTTTTGGGGAATTTTTTAGACTCTGTTCTGTCACATTTTCCAACTATATATTCCCCGATTCATCTAATATACAAGTAATACATGAATAATAGTGCGATACTGTTATAGGTGAGAACTATTGTAGTATAGAATATATTTCATCAATGTTTAATGAAAGTTTTATAACAAACAAGGTATAAAACAAAAAGATAATACAACAGAGGTAGAAGAAACAGAAACCCTATGAGCCAAGAACACAAGAATAATAAAACTAGATGACCCCCCGGGGACTGTAGGTTGTAATTTGGCCTAAAGGCTATAAAATAAAGCCTAAGATTTCTCTGTAGAAGTCGCTGAGTTGAAGTCTCTAAAAGTGGTCCCCAGCGAGGCAGAAGGGGTGTAGGACTGCCACGGGCTAAGCTCATGGTATTGGGAGACCAATGGGGAAAGGCAACAGAAGGAAGGATAAACCAACAACAGAGGGGGGAGGGGGAAAGGGAGGAAAGAAGAGGAGGAGAGGGGAGCCATGGGACCCATCAGGGTAAGAAAGAACAGGTAGAGGAGTTTAGGAAATCAAGTTAGACTCCTGAAACAGAATCCATGGCTGCCAAATTTCCCCATCTTTAGAGGAGGCAGGGGAATCCTCTGTCCCTAAGATCTCCATTCTCCGGATTTGGTCGAGTTCCTGAATCCAATCAACTACAGTAAGGGTGTGAGGGCTGCGCCAATATCTAGGAATAACTGATTTAGCAGCCATAAGGAAATGTCTCATGAGGCTCCTCTTTGCAGCAGAGACGGAACTGAGAATAACAGAGAGTAGGGGGATGGCGACACTGAACCTTCACTAACCAGGAGTAGATGTCAAACACCAGTTCCCAAAAGGGCCGTGTCACAGCCCATTCTCACCAAATATTAAAGACGGACCTGTTAGGAGTAGAGCTGGAACCTCAGTGATTGCTGCTATCAGTGCACCAACTTCCCTCTAATGTCTTTTTTATTTGGTGTGTGTTCCCCTTTAAGGCTTTATCACCTGTTGGTTTCTGGGCCTTCTTGTTAGAACTTGGTTATTTAGTTTTTGTCCTGTTAGTTTGGCTTTTGTCTGTACAATTAGCTCTTGTGTTCCTGACCCCCGGCTTCGTTGTGTGACTTCACTCCTGGTTACTGACTGGGCTCACGTGTCTGTTGGGTTCTGACCATTGCGCTTCTCCTGGCCCTGCCTTTGTCTTATGCTCTGTACCTCGCTGCCATCTTGCTGCCTTACCGGATAGACGACCGCTCCACCGCTACTCCTGTTGGTATGTTACCGCCATGTCTGCTGCCGACTGGATAGACGACCACTCTGTTTCCTTACAGCTCTAACAGCTGCTCCGCAGCCACGGAGGTCACTTTGTCCTCACCCATACTCTGGACGTCTGAATAGACGAACCCTCCTATCATCGGTCAGGTCCTACGTTCCTATGGTGAGCAGTCTGAGATTCTGGGTCTGCTGCTACCTGTGGTGCGCCAACTTGTGGTACACTGTTCAGTTGTTACTAATGCCAGCCAAAGGAACCTGCAAAGTCCATCTCCACCACTAGGGGCTCTGGTGAAGACGTCCGGAGGTTGGTTTTGGTATCAATTTAGGTGTGCGGTACCTTTGGTAGCAGTTTGTACCATAGTAGTCGGCAGTCCTGGTTTTGTGACTATTTTCAGAGTGAAAACTGCATTTGATCGTAACAGAATAACCAGCCCAAAAAAGTACTGGAGTGTCCCATGTGATATGGAACCCACACAGGCCGTAGCGGAACAGATGAAGGGTCTGGCTCAGTTAGTACAAGACTTGGCAGAAAGAGTTCAGCATCAGGAGCAAACTCATTCTCAAACTCCTAGTCCCAGCTCTGGTCCTATGGAACCTAAAGTGAATTTACCTGATAGGTTTTCTGGTGATAGGAAGACTTTTGTTAATTTTCGGGAGAGCTGTAAATTGTATTTTCGTCTC
The DNA here is from genome assembly GCA_947044405.1 of Leptodactylus fallax. Lineage (NCBI taxonomy): Eukaryota > Metazoa > Chordata > Amphibia > Anura > Leptodactylidae > Leptodactylus > Leptodactylus fallax. Next base: position 406,247 of record CAMRHE010000423.1, read on the forward strand.
CGGCCTTATTCATCTGGAACTCAGCAGAAAGAGGTAGCCATAGTAATCTCTCTCCTGCAAGGTGATCCGCAATCCTGGCCCTTTTTCTTTAAGTCCACAAGCCCCAGAGTTATCCTCAGTGGATAAGTTTTTACAGCCCTGGGTCTGTTCTATGATGAACCGGACCATCAAGGAGTCGCTGAAGCTAATTTGCTTTCATTATGTCAGGGTCGGCGACCCGCTGAAGATTATTGTTCTGAATTTAGAAGATGGTCACCCTGAGCTAATGTAACTTGGATCTACCATGTCTTTAAATGATCAGAAAAATTTTAGGAGATGACGAGGCTTGTGCTTCTATTATGGAGAAGCTGCTCATATGTTGAGCAAGTGCCTGAAAACACCTGTGGTGGAAAACTTCAGCGCCTAAATGGTTCCCGGGAAGATCATCTAGACAAACAGGTATTTCCGTCCATATCCCATCAGAAGGTAGTCTTACCTTGTAGGAGTCAATTTTCTAATCAGAGTTTCCACGGTAATGCTTTAGTGGATTGTGGTTCGGTGGCTAATTTTCCTGATGCGCGTGTAGCTCAGTCTGTGCTTGCCTTTGATTCCCCTAGAAAGTCCAGTCTCAGTGACCACAATTGATTCTCTTCCATTGTCTCAAAGATCAGCTAAATTCATTACTCCTCCCCTTACTATTGTGGTAGGTACAGTACATTCCGAATTACTTTCTTTGTGTTGAAAAATTTACCTTCTGAAGTAGTCTTGGGTCTACCCTGGTTACAGGTACATAACCCAGTTGATGATTGGAGACTAGGGGATATTATTAAGTGGAACTCTGCTTGCTTTACATCTTGTATCACGCTCAATCTCGCTTCTGTCTCTACATCTCTTCCTGATTATAGTCAAGACTTTGATGATGTCTTTGCTGAATTTGGTCAGATTTGTTTCCGCCCCATAGATCATATGACTGTGCAATAGATCTGATACTTGATTCTAAATTACCTAAGAGCGGTTATATAATTTATCTGAGCCAGAAAGACAAGCCATGAAAGATTACGTTAAGGATTCTCTCCATAAGGGTCATATTCGCCCCTCTGTTTCTCCAGCAGGGGCAGGATTCTTTTTTGTTAAGAAATAAGATGGTGGTCTGAGACCATGTATAGATTACCGGGGTCTAAGCAAGGTTACTATCAAAAACCAGTATCCTCTTCCATTCATCCCGGATTTATTACATCAGATCTCTGGAGCTAAATGGTTTTCAAAAATTGATTTACGTGGGGCTTATAATCTGATCTGGGTCCGGGAGGGGGATGAGTGGAAGACGGCCTTTAATACACCAGAGGGGCATTACGAGTATCTGTTGATGCCTTTTGCTGTTTTTCAGAATTTTGTTAATGATCTGTCGTAATTTTTATTGGACAATTTGTTATCCATTATTTGGATGATATTTAGATTTTCTCTTCTGATTTGGGACACACATGTTAAGCATGTCAGATCTGTGTTACATGTTCTTAGAGAGAATCATTTATATGCAGAGTTGGAGAAATGTCTTTTTGGAGTTCAGCAATTGACTTTCTTAGGTTATGTTCTGTCTTCCTCTGCAGTTAGCATGGTTCCAGCTAAGGTTCAGGCTATATTAGATTGGGCACAGCCTACCTCCTTAAAGGCATTGCAGAGATTTTTAGGGTTTGCCAATTACTATTGAAAGTTTATTTGTAATTTTTCCACTGTGGCTAAACCCCAAACTGATCTTACTAAGAAATGTGCTGACTTGTCAGCTTGGAGTCAAGGGGCAGTAGACTCTTTTGAGTTTTTAAAACAGGCTTTCACTAAGGCCCCAGTTCTTGTTCAGCCTGATCTTAATGGTCCTTTTATTATTGAGGTTGATGCTTCTGAATTTTCTGCTGTATTATCTCAGGGCTCCTCCTCTTTCATCAAGTTTCGGCCTTGTGCCTTCTTTTCTCGAAAGTTCTCTTCAGAAAGGAGCTATGATATTGGAAATCGGGAGTTGTTGACCATCAAGTGGGCCTTTGAGGAGTGGCGGCATTTTCTAGAGGGAGCGAGACATAAGGTGACGGTGTTAACTGATCATAAAAATCTTACTTTTCTGGAGTCAGCTAAGAGGTTAAACCCTAGACAAGCAAGATGGGCATTGTTTTTTACTAGGTTTAATTTTGTTGTGACATTTAGACCTGGATCCAAGAATGTGAAGACGGACACCTTGTCTAGAAGCTTTTGTCCTTCCCAGACTTCCAATCCTCAGCCTGAGCCTATTCTTCCTGAAGGAATTGTGATTTCTGCTGTTTCTTCAGATTTAGCGAGATCAGGAAGAATCAGTTGTTAGTTCCTCAGGATATGCCAGAGGGGAAATTGTTTGTGCCACCTCAATTTAGGCTCAGATTATTAACAGTTGCAGGATTCTGTTTTGTGTGGTCATCCAGGAATATCTGGTGCTAAGAGACTAGTGCCCTGGTATTATTGGTGTCCCTCTAAGTCTCTGATATAGTGGCTTATGTCTCTGCATGTGAAACCTGTGCTCAAACTAAAGTTCCTAGGGTCCGACCTATGGATGAATTAGTTCCTCTGCCTATACCCAAGAGACCTTGGACTCATATTTCCATGGATTTTATTACAGATTTACCTGTATCTGGAGGAAAGTGCGTGATTTGGACGGTTGTGGATAGATTTAGTAAAATGTGTAATTTTATTCCTTTATCCCAATTGCCCAATGCAAAGACCCTTTCTAAGTTGTTTCTAGATCATGTAGCGGAAGAGTGAAGAAATCAGGAGATACCTTTTAGAGGCTGAGTATATTTGATAGTAAGCTTTCAGAAGTACTAGCTCCCTTCATCAGACATGTTGTTATACAAGAAACTGAAAATTCACAGATTTTTTTTATACCCTAAAGACATGGACCTTCAAAGGATCTTAGAATCCTTAAAAAAAACAAAATGCAATCTAAGTAGAGAAGTTATTTACAACAGGTCAAAAAATAAACAATCTGGAAAGTCGTGGTACGTGATGGAGGGATCACTAATTCTTGCTGTCACGTGGTGATTTGTGACCCTCACAGTTCAGACATAGTGTTGCATGAAACTGGCATGAATATTAAGTCCAAATTGCAGAGTTTGAAATTTTTGCATTAACTTATATTCCCATTCTTTCCTCTCCCTCTCTTAAAATGTCCCATTAAAACCACAACCCGCAAATGTGCGGCCACTGGGAGATCTGTTCTGCTGTTATTAATGGTGTATCTGTGTGAGTTTATGCGCTGACTGAGTCTCTGCCCTGTTTCCCCCACATAGAGGCCTGTGGTGGGACATTGCACATACATTATGAGATACACCACATTGGAAGACCTGCAGGAAAATGTCCCCCTAATTCTGTGCACCTGTTGTGACTGTGGGATAGGTACACTGTCAGCGGTGTGGATGTGCTTGCAGGTCATGCACCTTTTATGTAGGCAAGGTGAGGTGCCATTTTCAGTTGGGGCCTTCAGGGCACTCCGGACATTAATACGCCTCAGGTTTGGTGGTTGCCGAAAGGAAAGGATAGGGGGGACTAGAAATATGTCCTTGAGTCTGTTGTCCCTATGTAGCACAGGTTGGAGCTCCTTGGCAATCCTTCGTCGGATCTCCAGCTGTGGGTTGTAGGTGACTACTAGGGGCACTCGGGCATCTTTCTGGGTCTCTATATGTGAGCAGACTGTCTCTGGTAATGGCTGCCGCTTTGTTTAATTGGTTGTCCGTTACTTTTGGTTTGTATCCCAATCGGAGAAATTTCATCCTCAGATCCAGGAGGTGCTTGTCCAGGTCTGCTTTGTCGGAGCTAATACGATTGTATGGTATAGCCTGGCTGTAGATAATAGATTGTCTTGTGTGCTTGGGGTGGAAGCTGTCGTTTCTCAGGTAGGCCATTCTGTCTGTGGGTTTGTGGTATATTGATGTGAGTAGCCGGTGGTCTTTAATGTATATTGTGGTATCCAGAAAGTGGATTTCACTCTCTGAATAGCTAAGTTTAAGGTTGATGGTAGGGTGAAAGTCATAGAAGTCATTATGGAATTGAAATAGGGCCTCCTCACCTGCAGTCCAGACAAGGATATCATCGATATAACGAAGGTAAATCATAGGTTTGGTGGTGAATGTTGATAAGTTTGTTCCTTCCAGTTCTACCATAAAGAGATTTGCATACTGGGTTGCACATCTGGTCCCCATTGAAGTTCCCATTCGCTGTAGATATAGATCCTCTCCAAAGGTAAAATGGTTGTGGCTAAGGATGAATTGTATGAGCTGCGTTACTGGTTCTGTTGGGAGGTTTTGGTTTTCCAGGTCTACCCAATATACTGCAACTTCATCTTTGTGGGGAATGTTGGTATAAAGGGATTCCACATCCATGGTGGCCAAAATGGTACCCTCTAGATCATGTAGTCAGAATTCCTGATGATATTGTTTCTGATAGAGGGGTTCAGTTTGTCGCTAAATTTTGGAAGGCATTTTGTGCTCATTTAGGAATATAATTGTCCTTTTCTTCCTTTTTTCATCCCGAAACGAATGGACAGACTGAACGCTTCAATCAGACTCTGGAGCAGTATTTGAGGTGTTCTGTCTCTGATAACCGGTCAGAATGGGTGAATTATTTGTCTTCGGCTGAGTTTCCTATAAATAATCACCATCATGCTTCTTTCAGTTCTTCACCTTATTTTGTAATTTTGGCTTTCATCCTCGTTTCTCTTCTTTTTCCTCTGTTACTGATATTCCTGAAGTGAATTGTGAAGCTGAGAGATTGTGCTCGGTTTGGACTCAAATTCAGTCAAATTTGAAGAAGTCTCAGATCATTTCTAAAGGAAATGCAGACCGAACTCGTTCTGTTGGTCCTGTATTTTCTCTGAGGGAAAAGGTTTGGCTTTCTTCTAGAAATTTGAGATTGAGAGTCCCTTCACATAAATTTGGTCCTAGGTTCATTGGACCATATGAGATTGTTGAGGTTATTAATCCGGTGTCTTTTCACTTGGCTCTTCCACAGTCTTCTAGAATCCATAAAGTGTTTCATAAATCATGTCTTAAAAAATATGTTCCATCGATGCTTCCATCAGACAGACCACCCCGGCCAAGATTATGGATTCACGTAGAGTCAGAGGGGTGTTACAATATTCATCGGAAGGGTTATGGTCCAGAGGATCGTTCCTGGGAACCGGCCATCTCAGGTCATGCTCAGGTATTGGTCATAAATTTTCATAGGAGATTTCCTTTTAAGCCCGATCCAGTTTTTAGAGGCCCGGTGGGCCTTCATAGAAGGGGATTACTGTTAGGAGTGGAGCTGGAACCTCAGTGATTGCTGCTGTGGGTGTACCAACTTCCTTCTAGTGTCTTTTTCTATTTGGTGTGTGTTCCTCTTTAATACTTGATCACCTGTTGGTTTCTGGGTCTTTAAAAGGTCACTCTTGTATGGACTTGGTTGCTTTTAGTTTGTGCTCTGTTGTTTGGGCTTTTGTCTTTGCATTTTGCTCCTGTGTTCCTGACCCCTGGCTTTGTGTGACTTCACTCCTGGTTACTGACTGGGCTCACGTGTCTGTTGGGTTCTGACCATAGCGCTTCTCCTGGACCTGCCTTGGCTTTATGCTCTGTACCTCGCTGCCATCTTGCTGCCAACTGGATAGACGACCACTCCACTGCTGCTCCTGTTTGTATGTTACTGCCATCTCTACTACCAACCGGATAAATGACTGCTCTGTTTCTTTGTCGCTGAGTCTTGCCGCTCTCACGGCTGCTCTGCAGCCACAGAGTTTTCTTCGTTTTCATCTGCTAGGAAGGTTTTGGTCGCTCGTGTAGATGAACCTTCTTGTCAGCAGTCAGGTCCTACGTGTCTATGTTGAGTAGTCTGAGATTCTAGGTCTGCTGCTACCTGTGGTGCGCCAACTTGCGGTACACTGTTAGTTGTTACTAACGCCGGCTGGAGGAACCTGCAAAGTCCAACTTCACCACTAGGGGCTCGGGTGAAAACATCTGGAGGCTGTTTTTGTTGTCAATTTAGGTGTGCGGTATCTTGGTAGCAGTTTTTACCATAGAAGTTGGCAGTTCTGGTTTTGTGACTATTTTTTTATGCTGAGTGAAAACTGCATCATAACAAATGGACTCTAGAAATGGATAATAGTTGAAATGTTACCAAAAGGGGAGATATCGGAGGAACTTGTACCCTAAGGTATCTAATTGAGGTAGTTTGCCAATTGAAGGAGGATTGGTAGGGCAGAGAATCGCCCTCTGCAGCAGACAGTGTGACATTCAAGGCCTTAGTTATATTCACTAGAGATGAGCGAATTGAAGCGGCAGAAGTGGAATTCGATCCGAATTTCAGGAAATCTTCAATTCACATGAAATCCGGACTTCCTGATGCTTCGTGGTAACAAATATTTAGTAAGGAATTTGTGACATCAGATGGTCACAAGATATTCTCTAGTGATGTGATTGGGTAGGCAGATCCATCTACATGAATAAAAGTTGTCTATGCTGGAGAGAGAGAGAAAGAGAAACATGACCGTGGCATCCAAGGGCTTCCGCCATTTTGCCACCCACCCCAGCTCTCTGCAGACAGGAAATAGCTGTTTATTCGCCACAAATTAATTTGGATCGAAGAGAATCCTATCTGAGAATTCGGCGAAGTTGCCGAATCGAATTTTTGAAAATTTCGCTCATCTCTAATATTCACTTTAAAGTTACTCAGGTTACCGAACCGATGGAATTCTTCAAGATTGAGGAGAACAATATACGGGGCTGGGAACATATAACAGGAGGTCGTCTGTATAAAGAGCTGACTTCACCTGCCGAGTACCCATTTGATGACCATGTACAATGGGGCATCACCGGAGGGCAGCCGCCAGGTGCTCAATAATGAGTACATGTAAGAGTGGGGCATAATAGAGGGCATCCCTGTCTATTACCATTATGGACCAGGAAGTGCGCGGACATCACTCCGACCTGAGCCACAAGGTCAGCATAGAGGGATAAGATTTTGCTCTTAAAGATGACCACAATGACTACTTGAGCGAGCGTGGCCATTAAGTGCACATGGTCAAAGGCCTTCTAAGTGTCATCCTACAGCAGACACAGAAAATGACCACACTCCTTTGCTCTAGACAATACCAACAAAGTTTTGTTAACATTGTCACCTGGTCTGTGTGGATCAATGTGTGAATTACAGAAGATAGACGGCTAGAGAACAGTTTACATCTACATTAATGAGGGAGATTGGGCGATCGCTCGCGCAGCAGACGGGATCTTTACCAGGCTTTGGGATGACTGATATAAGGGCTAACAGGGATTGGTGGGGTCTGATCATCTGTCCCGTTGAATATTTTAGTAATGATGGGGACAAGTAGCTCAGTAAAGCATTTGTCGAGCTGTGGCATAAAGCCATCAGGGCCTGGGGACTTGCCTGGAGAGGTTGATCTGATAGCTGAAGCGATAAAGGCTCATCTAGGGAGGACTTAGTGTCAGCAGGAATCGTGGGGAGAGCGGTCTCCTCAACATACTCCTGTATTAGCCTGCAATGCCTCAGGAGACAGATCTGCAGATTGGCCGTGGATATTGTAGAAATTGTTATAATAGGTCCAAAAAGCGTCAGCGATATCAACAGGGTTCTGTATATCCTGGCCACCATCTCATCCATAAAGGAAGGCAGCTTCTCCTGGTAGTCAAGAATTAGTTTCATGTAGGCTGGTGAGAAAGGAGAATTGATGGGGTTAATAATATCTAAACGTTCCATTAATAACTCGTGTTATTCGTTCTTTGTAAAACTCTTTTCCCTTCTATTAACACTTCTTTCTGTTCCCTTACACAGTATGACAGCGCACACAGAGAGTCACAACACTCAGTGTAGGAGAATAAAATCTGTGTCTGACCTAACACTAATACACTAAACTCTGTACGGAATAGAAACTTCTATGCAGAAAACAGATACAAAATCACAATACAATATGGAAAATACAAAAGCCCAAATACCCCAACAATAATCCCTGCACACATACACATAGCACAGTCCCTCCCCACTCAGCAAGGGTCATAGGGTATAGGATAGATAAGGGGTAGGTATGGGAGTAGCAGTGTAGGGGAAAGAAGGCTTATGGGATGAGAGAGCAGGGAGAGAGAGAGCAGGGAGAGCGAGAGAGAGAGAGCAGGGAGAGCGAGAGAGAGAGCAGGGAGAGCGAGAGAGAGAGAGCAGGGAGAGCGAGAGAGAGAGAGCAGGGAGAGCGAGAGAGAGAGAGCAGGGAGAGCGAGAGAGAGAGAGCAGGGAGAGCGAGAGAGAGAGAGAGCAGGGAGAGCGAGAGAGGGAGCAGGGAGAGCGAGAGAGAGAGAGCAGGGAGAGCGAGAGAGAGAGCAGGGAGAGCGAGAGAGAGAGCAGGGAGAGCGGAGAGAGAGAGAGCAGGGAGAGCGGAGAGAGAGAGCAGGGAGAGCGAGCAGGGAGAGCGAGAGAGGGAGCAGGGAGAGCGAGAGAGGGAGCAGGGAGAGCGAGAGAGGGAGCAGGGAGAGCGGAGAGAGGGAGCAGGGAGAGCGAGAGAGAGAGCAGGGAGAGCGAGAGAGCAGGGAGAGCGAGAGAGAGAGCAGGGAGAGCGAGAGAGCAGGGAGAGCGAGAGAGAGAGCAGGGAGAGCGAGAGAGAGAGCAGGGAGAGCGAGAGACATGTCCGGCTGTTTAGGAGTAGCAGGCATCATCTGCAGTACAGTAAATGGACCATTATACAGGAGATAGTGGCAGCTTATTCAGTGGCATCAGCCGGAGGTGTGTGACAATCTTCATTGGTCCGTGTCTGATTCATTTTGATGAAAGTAATTTTTTCCATGCTATCGGTGAACAGTTTGGTCCTTCTAGACGTTACAACACCACGGGCAGCACCGAACACCCTCTCAGCCAGTACGCTTGAGGCTGGATAAAAACTCCCATGGCACACTGGGCCAGCTCCTTCCACTGCTCTAACCTATTGGCCCAAATTTCCATGGGGTCAGAGACGCGGACAAGGCCCACCGGGGTTATCTGCTGGAACATAGGCCATCTAGTTATGTCTGACCTGCTGGAACATAGGAACCATCTAGTTATGTCTGTACCTGCTGGAACATAGGAACCATCTAGTTATGACTGTACCTGCTGGAACATAGGAACCATCTAGTTATGACTGTACTGGGAACAGGAAACATCAAGTACACCATGTGTTTTTGATGTGTTATCCCGCTTCATATGATATTTTCTTTGACTTATGTTGGGATAAGATAAACTACTTTAGGTGCAGAAATTGTAATTAGATTGTGTTGAATGTCCTTTATGTAATGTGAGCAAGGTGATCTACCAAGGACAGGCAGGGCCACCATCTGAACAGTACTGGTGCTGTCAGAGGCCCGGTCACTGGTCTAATGGAAAAGGAAGCCGGTAGCTTGCACCAGAAATTTATTTTATTTATTTATTAAGCTTACTTATATAGCGCCATCATATTCCGCAGGGCTTTACAGACATTGACAGTCACTGTCCCATATAGGGCTCACAATCTACATTTCCTATCAGTATGTCTTTGGAGTGTGGGAGGAAACCGGAGTACCCGGAGGAAACCCACGCAAACGGGGAGAACATACAAACTCCTTGCAGATGTTGTCCTTAGCAGGATTCGAACCCAGGACTCCAGCGCTGCAAGAAATGAAGCTTATGTGATGTATCTCTAAGTGCCACCACCCCTTTCCTTAGTGCTGTGACTGGGAGGGCCCGCTTCTTTCACCCACTACCAGAACCTCTATAGTGAACTAGAGCAGTGGTGGCGTCTCCTGCCCCGCTTCATTACTATTCACTATCACTGACCTCCGTCTCAGCACAGTGAGTACTAATGAAGTAGGCCGCGCTGCCGTCGTTTGCTGCCTGTGCCACTGACTTCACTTCTTCACACAGTCTGAAGTGTCTCAGGCAGCGGCAGCTCAGTGTGGAAATATACTTATAAGGTTATGTTATTTAACAATAGTAAAATCAGTTTTCTTCTTGTCAGATGACTGTACCAGGAGCTCAGAGGGACATCTGATATCTACAGATTATAAAGCAGAGGATCATGGTATCACACAAGATCCATATGAAGAATATGCCATTACCCCAGATATACCCTCAGCCCTTCAGGAGAAAGATCTTTCTTCTAATTCATCACAGTCTGTTAAGCAAAATAAAAGATGCAAAAAAGGTGTTATACATCAGAGAATTCACACAGGGGAGAAGCCATATTCATGCCCAGACTGTGGGAAATGTTTTAGTCGGAAATCACAACTTCTTAGACATCAAAGAACTCACACAGGGGAGAAGCCATTTTCATGCCCAGAATGTGGGAAATGTTTTAGTCTGAAATCAAATCTTGTTGGACATCAAAAAACTCACACAGGAGAGAAACTATTTTCATGCCCAGAATGTGGGAAATGTTTTAGTCGGAAATCACATCTTTTTGGACATCAAAGAACGCACACGGGGGAGAAGCCATATTCATGCCCAGAATGTGGGAAATGTTTTATTCAGAAATCACATCTTGTTGGACATCAAAGAACTCACACAGGGGAGAAGCCATATTCATGTCTAGAATGTGGGAAATGTTTTATTCAGAAATCACATCTTGTTGAACATCAAAGATCTCACACAGGAGAGAAGCCATTTTCATGCCCAGAATGTGGTAAATGTTTTATTCAGAAATCACATCTTCTTGGACATCAAAGAACTCACACAGGGGAGAAGCCATTTTCATGCCCAGAATGTGGGAAAAGTTTTACTCGGAAATCAAATCTTGTTGAACATCAAAAATTTCACACAGGAGAGAAGCCATATTCATGCCGAGAATGAGAGAAATGTTGTAGGGCTAAATCATATATCAGACGTCACCGTGTGTCAGCTCACTGAACCCTTTCATTCTCTCTCAGGCTCATGTAGCGAGCCACAGCCAAAAACCATTGCAGAAAAGACCACGGCGGAAATGCATTCTATTTTTTCTGCAGCATTTTCCACAGAAAGTCTGCAGCTGCAATTTTACAATTTTTTTTTTTTTTTTTACTTAAGCCTGTCCCACTATGTGTGAAGGAAACAAAGTAAATGCGCCGGTCATAGGCGGCGTTCACAACTTCTAGACTCACTGGAAAGCGCTTCCATTATTATTAGCGGCGCGGTGAGCGGCCGTCTCACTGCATAACCACACTGTATTATTACATGGCTTCACTACTGTCACTGTATTTCTATCCTGGACGTGCAGAACGTATAAGCTCCCCAAGACAGACCTGACCTGAAGCTACGGGACTACTACTATTCTCTAGACTATATTCTAATGCCAATCATCACTTCAGCACATTGTTTCATTTGACTCCTTTCTTTTGCTGTATTTGCCTAATATTTAGTAAAGTCGCTGTTTTCACTAAATGACCATTATGTTCTATCCAAATCTCCTCCTAGTAATCAGGTATGTACATATTATTATTGTTTTACTGGACACATTCACACATGTAGAATTCTGCTAATTCTCCTATGACAGTGACGTTGATTCTAAGGGGATGTTCTGATGCCTGGTTGCCAGAAATTTGTCTTAAGACTCCCTGTTTTGGGATACATGCCAGACTTTTCTGCCCTATCACAAGTCTCCGAAGCTCCGTCTCTTTGCTCTATGTAATATCTCTATTTATAATATTCTTTTCGCTGTAACCTCACTTCTAAAGAAACTTCCATCTGCTTTATCCACTTGAGAGCAAAACCAAATTTATATAGTTTGTGTTAAGTTGTAACATCTTTAAAAAAATTCAAAACAATAAAAAATAAAAATATCCCATTCTATTTGTTTGGATTTTTCTGCTATTGTGTGGGGAGGGGACATTTCTGTAATATACTTTATTAATCTATCAAGCTTCCTGTAAATCAGAGAGAGAGGGGTTAAAAGTGTCAGGATAAGAATACGGGGTCGCCGTGGTACAATTAATTTATAGGCATTACATGTTATTGCTAATTACAGACAAAGCGGCAGATTTACTAAAACTACTTTGTTGTATCCTCATTGTATATATGTATATATTGCCCCTGTATCACTGACATATTTACACCTGGCCTAGTTACTATGTTCCTTTCCAGAATGTTCTCCTATGATGTAACTACTTAGAATATCTTACGCCCACCAATTCCTGCAGAAACCTTGGTTGAAGATTGTTTAGGAACTGCGAGGCCTAAAGATTAGATAGCACTGCCTTGAAGAGAGCGGCCTGATGCTTAGAGCACATATGGCTTCTTAGAAGTAACTATATGTCACATATACAATTCTGCTCATTCTCCTTACACAGTAATGTAGATTGTAAGGTGCTCGCGTCATAAGGGAGGAAAATCACATTCATCTTTTCTATGTTGTCCCAATTTTATTCAGAAAATATTTCCCAAGAAGCTTTATGTAATTTATTATTCCGCAGTGTTCTTTTATAAGGTAAGGGCATTGCCAATTGAGCAATTCCCCAGAGGCTGCTGCTGAAACCTGGGAGGAAGGGAATGACAGAGACAGTAAGTCCTAAACTGAACCCCCCCTCATCCCTGCCTACTTGCCTGAACTGCCCTAGGCGACAGACGACAAATGAGCGACAATTCCTTCTCTAGAGAAGTGAAAACACTAAACGCGGACAAGACAACACAACACAGAAGAGGAGTCAGCAAGCCAAGGGTCAAAGCCAGAGAAAGAAAGCAGTACCAAATCACAATCTAAAAGAGAAGTCACAAGAAAGCCAAAGGTCAGAAAGTACAATTCAAAAAGAGCGAGTAGAAAACTTAGCAAGGACAAAGTCACAATAGCCAGCAAACCTGTGTGGGCAGATGACCTGTTTATAGGAAGTCCAGAACCTGCCCCAGAACTGATTGGCAGAAAGGCTGTCAATCACACAGGTAAGGCTAAGATTAACTATGTGAGGAACAGAGGGAAACCAAGATGAAGGAGATGGGTGTGGTGGAAAATCAATTACAGAGGTGAGGGAATAGGACAGTGTTCAGACAATACAAGAAGAACCTAAAGCAAGAAATAACTGAACACGCCTCTTGTGCCGCAGCATGCTAGCAGAGGCCTGAACAGGCAGAGACGTTACAAGCAGAAGGAAACATTTTATAAGTGATATGTAAAGACAAAGAATTTGCACATCTACAGCTCATATATGATTATATGTAAGTTTATGTGATATACTTTATGTAATACACATTTGGAGGTATAATAAACTTACCTTACACCACCTTATTATTTGGTTTAGTTTCCAAGATAAAGGCAGGAAATGCTTGTCATATGAATGAATAAACATAACTGAGGACCTTTATGTGAGTTTGGACCATTTTTACCATTCCTGATATTTTTAGGCTCATGCAATGCTTCCTGGTTTCTAGTTCCTGGTTGTGGGAGTGTCAGTGCTTTTCCAGGCAGCCCCTCCCAGGATCCGTCCACTGCAACTCTGAGCAGTTTTTCATTCAGTTTTTCCAGTATAGTATATATTTTATTTATATATATATATATATATATATATATATATATGCAGATGTTTCTGTATATATATATTGACTGAGTATGTGGACATATCTGGTTCAATGATACAACATTTCCCAGTAAGATTGTGTTCACACAGTGCAGTGTTGTTTAACAAGAAAAAAGCAAATACGTTTTTAAAAAAATGCTTGTGGTTTTTGAAACCCGCACATGCCTTTTAAAGCTTGCAGTCTTCCCTGCATGATGCTATTGATAAAGCATTCACATCTTTTGCACATTGCTCATCTTCATTCTCCATATGCATGTACCATGCTGACAGCCCGTCACTGTCCATAAAACCTTCTGACCACTCACAGAAGAGCGCCTGTCCGGCAGAGACAGGGGAGAGGCTAGAATAGTTAAAAATAAATAAAAATAGAAAATGTGCTTGTCTACCTTACATGCTGCGGCTGCCTCTAATCACTGCTGTGAACCAGTTGCTGTCTTGTCTGGTGATCAGGACCAGCCCCCAACTCTTCCTGACTGCTCTGGCAGTCTATAAAGTTTAGACAAAAGCTGCTTTCATCAGTGATGACCTCACGTTCATGGTGGGTGTGACTAACACCTGAAGTCTTGTGCACAATGAACTGCACATGATCAGGAGTAGTAAGGAAGTGATTGTAACAGAGACTGTAGCAGGAAAAAGCAGATCAGCGTCAATCACATCCAGATAAAATACCTCTTTATTTGAATAAGTTTTTTTTTTTTTGTTGTTGTTGCTCAATAGATAGCCACGTTCAGTAATGTCCATTTTTCCTTTCTTCCCCTCCTTAACCCGAGTGATACATGATGAATTCCTTTCTTTTGATTGCTGCAGTACTTGAACGATAGTGCCCTTATGTTTTTATTATGCTTTTTAACTGAGTGTAGCAGCGATGGCCGGTATTCGGCACCTGTGCGCTCTCTCCAGGACCTATCTTGAAGGCTATTGGTGTTGACTGACACACCCATGGAGTAGACGTCACTATATGATGACGCTCCATGGGGCGTGTTTGCTGTCGAGCCTGTGGAAGTGCAGTAGCACGAAACGGTCCGTTGCTTGTCAGTCCACAGCTATAACCTGCCTGTAACTTATTCAAATAAAGAGGTTTTTTATCCGGATGTGACTCTCGCGTTTTTCCTGCTATATTTTGGACATGTTTCTACAGCGTGCTCCCGTGTATCCTCTGCTGCAGCAACGATTCAGCTAAGTAACAAAGTCATATCATTCAATTCATATGTTCTGGTAGTGCCTGCTGTGCTTTTGTTTTTTTGTATTTGCCATTGCATTGTTCTATTCAGTGTGAGCACACCTTGGGACATTTGTATGTGCCAGTTATTATCTATCTGGACACATTTATAAATATGGACATAGGTATTGAAGCTAATACTGAGACTGAAGCTATGGTGGATAAATTGGCGTTTAAATCAGGCAGAGAAAATGCTGGGACTTTTTTTGAACAATGCAATACCAAGGATTCCCTGCAGGTCTTGAGTACTAAGGCGCTAGAGTTTAAAGTAAGGCAACTATCAGATCGTGAAATACGACTGTTTTGGACTGTGAATTCATTGAAATCATATGAGATAAATAAGAGAGTACTTCGAGGTTTAAGGGCTTATAAGGAGCCATCACAATATCAAGATGATGTGAAATTTTTGGAAGAATGGAATGAGGTGCAATTACAATGCTCATTGCAACTGATGCGATTAATTTTAAAACGTAATGAACAACAATATGAGACTGTAACCGATGAATTATGCAAAGCAAAGGTGGAATTACAGACAAGGTGATCAGAAGCACAGTGTCAAAGTTTTTTCAAAAAATTGGATAAGAAGTCAGTAGTCACACAGGCTGAAGTGAAAGAAAGAAAAAGAGACAAATTCTTGAGAGATAAAGAGGATTTTGACTCCGGTCACATTTTTGATTGGAATAAGAAAACACAGACGAAATTTAGGATGAGACGCAAACGAGTATCAGATTTTCTTACTACAGAATCGGAATCTAGTGCGTCGGATGAGTCTATGAGCGCTCCTGAGGGACAAGTGCGTACGAGATCTCAAACAAGAGAGCCAGCCCTTTAGGAAATGCACTCGAAGGGGCCGACAGAGGTGGAAGAAATCGCAGCAGAGGCCGGAAGAGGAAGCAAGTCACATGGCGCTAATTGATAATCCGAACGACTCCTCGAACCCAGATGACTCTCTAGAGACTAAAATCATTAACCTTACTTCATATAAATTAGATGATAGATGTATTTCTCTCCTAAATAGGGGACTCCGTTTTGGGCTGACAAATGAATTCAATATGGTTGATTTTGAAGTAGACTTGTTTAAGGCCATAAGAAAATTAAATTTGAAAAAGTATTACAGTAATATCTCGCATACAGAAAAGATAGTGAAAGAAGGAGAGATACCTAGTGTTGTGGGTCCCTTGGGATTTTTTGTAGATTCCGAGTTTTCTAATTCTGATCTAGAGGTCATTAATATACTAACCAGTTTTTTGACAGAGGATGAGAATAAACCTGGGCACAGTAGTGACATCATTCTTGTGGAGGGATTTAAAGGTGGAATTAGTTCCACCTTTTGTCCCCCCTTGCCGGCTGGAAGCACCCTTGACATCTTCCAAAATCAGGTATTAAAAGAAGTTAGGGCTTTAATTTATGCCCCTATGAAACTTAACTTACCACCAAAAGAATTAGCTGCCCTTGATTGGCTCATTTCATTGGATGATGTCGTGGTGAAACCAGCCGACAAGGGGGGTAATGTGGTTTTGATGACCAAACAATATTATTTAGAAGAAGCTCATCGTCAATTGGATGGATAGGGATATCTATCAACGTCTTGATACTGACCCCACCAAGAAATTCTCTGCCACATTACAGACCCTTTTGAGGGTGGGAGTGGAGAAGGGAATATTATCTAAGAGAATGGCAGAACGACTCATCCCTCACTCCAAAGAAACCTTATTGGTATTTTTTGCCAAAAGTTCATAAGTCATTGACTAACCCTCCTGGTTGCCCCATAGTGGCAGGGATTGAGTCACTCACCGAACCCCTATCACAGTACCTCGATTGGCTATTATGTTCTCTTTTGCGTGAGATACCCACATACTTGAAAGATACCAATCATTTCTTATGTACCTTAAAAGAGATCGAATGGCAAGATTATAAATTGGCCTCAATTGATGTAGTTAACTTATATACAGGGCCAGCGTTAGGGGGGACGCAAACTGGGCAATTGCCCAGGGCCCTGTCCCCAAAGGGGCCCCTGGGATCCGGAACCTGATGACTCCGGATCCCGGAGTCAGGCCCCGCCCAAATCAATAAAAGAAAGGGATCGAAGGGCCCCTTTCCGAGGTGAGTAAAAATAACAAACATTTTTACTCACCTGTCCTGGCGTCCGACGTCATCTTCTGGCGTTCCGGACATCACCGCTGAGGCCTGGCCTCAGCCTTAGCCTTAGCGATCACGTGGGGCGTGCTGACAGCGTGCCTCACGTAATCGCTGAGGTCCAATCACAGGCCTCAGCGGTGACGTCCACAACGCGTGACGTCAGCCGCAGAGAAGAAGAAGCCAGCGCCGGCGGGGACAGCGGAGCAGCGCGAGGAGGCCCAGGAGAGGTAAGAGCAAGGTGGGTATAACTGTTTGTTATTTTCCCTCACCTCCCCCGGGCCTTCGATTATTATACTCTGGGGTCTGAAGAGGCCCCAGAATATAATATAATAGCACTGTAGGGCCCCTGTGGAGCATTATGCTGGTGGGCCCCTCTGGATAGCATATTATACTGTGTGGGGCCACTGTGGAGCATTATACTGGGGAAGGGGCCCTCTGGATAGCATGTTATATTCTGTGGGGCCTCTGTGGAAAATTATAATGTGGGGGGGGGGGCTCTGGAGATAATGTTATAATATGTGGGGCCACTTTGGAGCATTATGCTCTCCAGAGGTGCCCCCCAGTATAATGCTCCACAGTGGCCCCACACAGTTTAATATGCTCTCCAGAGGGGCCCCCAGTATAATTCTCCAAAGTGGCCCCACATAATATAACATGCTCTCCAGAGCCCCCCACTTTATAATACTCCATAGAGGCCCCACAAAATATAATATGTTCTCCAGAGGGCCCCCTCCCCAGTATAATGCTCCACAGTGGCCCCACACAGTATAGTATGCTCTCCAGAGCCCCCCCCCAGTATAATGCTCCACGGTTTCACCACACAGTATAATATGCTCTCCAGAGGGGCCCCCCAGTATGTTATACTGTGTGGGGCCACTGTGGAGCATTATACTGGGGGGGCTCTGGAGAGCATGTTATACTGTTTTGGGCCACTGTGGAGCATTATATTTCTGGGCAGTATATTATACTGTGTGGAGGCCATTTCTGGAGCATGTTATACTGAGTGAGATCACTGTGGAGCATTATTCTGGGGGGGCATCAGCAGAGCATATTATATTGTGTGGCACCACTGTGGGGCATTATTCGGGGGGACTAATGAACATTATACTAGGGGGCCCTCTGGGGAGCATATTATACTGAGTGGGGCCTACTGTGGAACATTATACTGGGGGGACGCTTTGGGGAGCATAATATATTGCGTGGGGCCACTGTGGAGCAAAATACTGGAGGGGCACTGTGGAGCATTATACTAGCAGGGGCCCTCTGGGGAGCATATTATACTATGGGCCACTGTGGAGCTTTATACTGGGGGAAAGGACAGTGTGGGGAGCCTGTTATACTGTGTGGGGCCACTGTGGAGTGTATTATATTGTGTGGGGCTTTTCGGGAGCATATGATACTCTGTGGCGCCATTTTAGAGCATTATACTGGGGGGGACTGTGAGGAACATATTATACTGTGGGGGACCTCTGTGGAGCATTATACTGGGGGAACCCCTCTGGGGAGTATATTATACTGTGTGGAGGCCATTGTGGAGCATGTTATACTGTGTTAGGCCACTGGACCATTATACTGGGGGGGCACTGTGGGGTGCATATTATACTGTATGGAGCATATTATATTGTGTGGGGCTGCTGGGGAGCATATTGCACTGTCTGGGGCCACTAAGGGGTAGTATACTGTGTGGGCCACTGTAGAGTATTATACTGTGTGGAGCCTTACATACCATGTGGGGCCACTATGGGGGGCTCAGGGGAGCATTTTATTCTGTGTGGGGTCACTGTGGAGCATTATATACCATGTGGGGAAACTGGAGGGCTCAGGAGAACATTTTATACTGTGGAGCATTATATACCATGTGGAGCATTATACTGTGGGGGGGGGGTTAAAATTCCTACAGGCAGCTCTGTGTGCTATGTCTGCATCACAGCTCCCTCACTACAATCTTGCACATACGTGTAGTGCTCCATGGCCATGTCATTCCCCATACAGTACAGTACTGTACATGAGCTCGCCATGGAGTTATTGGGCCCTGCACAGTACTATAGGGGCTGACTATACGGGGAACATACTCAGTAACACCAGATAGTCAGCACATATGTAAGACTTCAGTGAAGGAGCCGCGGTGTAGGCTATTAGCAGGAAGCTGTTGGGTGGGGCCCCAGAACAAGATCCTCTGGTGGGCCTAAGGCCCTTCAATCCGACACTGTATAACGGAGAACTATTATATATAAGGGTGGGTTACTATATATAATTGGGAAACAAGTATGAGGGGGCTATTATAAGGGGGAACTATTATTTATAAGACGGGCTATTATTTATAAGGGGGAACTATTATATATAAGGCATCCATTACAAGGGGGGAGCTATTATTTATAAGATGGGAACTTTTCATAAGGGGGTGTAATTGTTAAGTGGGCTTACTTATAAAGGGGGCAATTAGTGATAATGGGGACTGTTATTTATAAGGGTGACTATTATTTATGAGGGGGCTATTATTTATAAGGGAGCAGTATTATTTTTACGGGGTGACTGTTACTGATAAGGGGGATATTACTGATACAGGGCACTATATCATTTATAAGGGAGCTATTACTGATAAAGGTGTAATATTATTTATAAGCAGGGACTATTATTTATAAGGAGGCGCTATAATAACTGATGACTGGGTGCAAAAATCTATTAGGTGGTACAAAGGTGCTCATTTGAATTGTGTGTGGTAAAATGGGGCATGTTATTACTTTTTTGTTGGCAGAAAGGAGGCGTTATTATAGGGGCTGCCACTGGCAGACGATGGTGTTGTTTGCATATCAGCATTTGGGGCCCTGCTTTTAATTTTGCCCAGGGCCCCACTTTGTCTAAAACCGGCCCTGCTTATATACCCAAATTCCACACGAGTTAGGGGTTGAGGCGGTTCTGCATATTTTGGATTCTGCTGGGAAGAGTGACACCTATAAAATGTTTGTTCGAGATGCTTTATTGTTTATATTAAGACATAATGCATTTAAATTTGGGGATACTTGGTATCTTCAAAAGACAGGTACCGCCATGGGTACGCCGGTAGCATGTACCCTGGCAAATATTTTTCTTGTGGAGTTTGAAAAACTTTACATTTTTACTATATCTAACCCATTTTTGAAGTATATAGTAAGGTTACTTAGATATATCGATGACATGTTCATTGTTTGGGCAGGGTCATCGTTGGAATTCAATGATTTTGTTCAATATTTAAATAAAAGGAACAGAATGAACATGAAATTCACCTCTTTTTTTAGCGAGAACCACTTAGACTTCTTGGATGTCACAGTGCTGCTGGAGAGTGGCAATAATGTCACAAAAGGCTATAGAAAACCTACAGCCACCAATGCTTTATTGCATTTTGATAGTTTTCATCCAAAGCATACTAAAACAGCAGTGCCATATGGACAATTTTTGCGTCTTAAACGCATAAATAGTGACGAAGCCACTTTTCATCAGCAGGCGGACGATCTTGAGAGGAGACTGTTACAAAGGGGATACCCCAGGAAGATACTCAAGGAGTCTAGATACAGGGTGTCATCATTCACACAAAAAGAATTATTGTTTGAGAGAAGTACGAAAAGAGAAGAAAAGGATCAGAATTTGGCTGTTTTTTCTTTCCAATATAGCTCACAAGCAGATGTTATACGTACAGCCATTTTTAACAACTGGCATACTATTCATACGGACCCGGATCTAGCTAAGATTCTTCCAACACGCCCTATAGTTACTTTTAGAAAAAGTCGGACTTTGAAAAATAAATTGGTACGTGGTAGATTCTCAGAGAGCGACAGAAGTAAGAATTGGTTAGAGAGAGATTTACCCGAAGGAAATTTTGCATGTGGTGATTGCAATTACTGTAACCAGAATTTGAGGAGTAGAAACCTTTTTATGGGGAATACCCACTGGGTAGTTAACCAATTCTTAAACTGTAAAACTAAATTCTTAGTTTATGTCATTTTCTGCCCCTGCCAAAGGTTCTATATTGGTAAAACAATAAGAAACTTGCATATAAGATTCAGGGAGCATGTAAAGTCCATTAGCACAGGACATGGTTGTCCACGTTTGATCCAACATATTAAAGAAGCCCACGGAGGGGATGCAGGAGTCCTGCGTTTTGTGGGTATTGAAGAGGTTAAGATTAGCTATGTAGGAGGGGATCGACATCAAGAACTATTAAGATGAGAAAGTAGATGGATTCTGAGGACTCAGGCTTTATGTCCAATAGGACTAAACAATAGAATCAAAATGAGTGCGTTTTTATAACACAAGTTGTTGTTTTTTTTGTTGTTGTTGTTGCTCAATAGATAGCCACATTCAGTAATGTTCATTTTTTCCTTTCTTCCCCTCCTTAACCCAAGTGGTACATGATGAATTCCTTTCTTTTGATTGTTGCAGTACTCGAAAGTGCCATTATGTTTTTATTATGTTTTTTAATAAGCTGTTTTTTCAGCTAAGTAACAAAGTCATATCATTCAATTCATATGTTCTGGTAGTGCCTGCTGTGCATTTGTTTTTTTTGTATTCGTAACAGAGACTGTGCTGGTCACACATTTCTGCAAAAGGGTAGGAAATTTTTATTTGGTCTCAACTAGAAAAATTCAGTTCCCCACATTTCTTGTCCATCTGTAAAAAATTTAAAAAATATCTTGTAAAACCCCTTTAAGTTCTTCCCCCTGTACCACTCCCCAGTTTTATTTTGGTGCAAATTGTACCAGAATTGTGCTACATTATTAATGGTAAAATGACCTCAATATCTACAGAAGAGGAGTCATAGCTGGGAGAAGTGTTCATGGCAGCCTGGTTACAATGGACAAGAAGAAGACACAATGGACACAATGTTGTGTAATCTGGCTTTGTGCTGAATTCTCCTATGTGGTCTGTTGCACTGAAATGCAAAATGTAACATTCACCAGGGACAGGGGGAGCCGAGCAGCGCCCCAAATACACTCGCTGACAAACAAAAAAGGATAATACACCCAGATAGAAATGTCAGATTGCTGTAAAACTCAACCTGACAGACACAATAATAACACCGGACAGCGAAGATTTTGCTTCCTGAACACTTTTGAGTGTTTCTTATGTAATTTGAGCTGCCGATCATGAAAATCATCCCAAAATTTACCGTTTTTCAGAAATCTTCTATTTTAGCAATTTTTTTTCATATTTTCAGGGTGTTCAAGTATTATCCACAATATATGTGCTGTGCTGTTATGTAACTTATAGACAAGCTAAGGCATGAATTCCTTGCATTTCATTGACGTTGCAAAGCTTCAGTGGAATTGCTACAGACTAGGCACACCTAGACCTGTCTGGTCGCTGCCTGCAGAGGCTGTAATATCTGCTTGCAAAGATTCTTCAAGTTATTTCTAATCTAAGCAGCTATAAACTACTCCAGTACGATCTGATATAGCTAAACTGTCTCGTCAGAGTCAGAACAGTCACATTACCTTCTGTTACATTTGTGGTGAGTACACGCTGAAGCCTCAAAGATGCACAATGGCAACTCAGATGTTTCAGATAATTTCCTTGGCAACTATTGAGCACCAAACTACATCGAATTGGTTGACAACCTTCTTGAAGCTTGCAAAGCAATGAAATGCAACATGTCATTGAAAATTCATTTTCCGCATTCTCATTTGGATTTTTTTCCCTGCAAATCCTGGTGCAGTCAGTGACGAACATGGCGAACGGTTTCACCAGGATATTGCCATGATGGAAAGCGTTATCAAGGCTACTGGAATCCATCAATGCTAGCTGACTATTGCTGGACACTATTATGGGATGCAACAGACATTGAGTACAAAAGAAAATCAGCAGCAAAACCCTTTTCATTCAGTCGAACTAATAACTGGTAACATTTATAGCTTCATAATCGCTAACACTTATCTCATGTTTCTCAAAATTTCTACGTGATACAGATTATCCGAAATTATATTTCTGCTTAACTTGAATGGGTTTATCATAATCACCTGAAATTTTCAAGGAAGCAAAACTTTTGTAAAAATGTGTTGTCCAGTGTAATAGATCATTCATATCATTTTATTTATATAGCGCCAACATATTCCGCAGCGCTTTACAAATCAGAGGGAACATGAACAGACAATATTTCACATACAATGCGGCAAAGAATTAACATGTCAAATAATAGGAGTGACGACCCTACTCGCGGGAGCTTACAGTCTATGAGGAGATCGGGGACACACGAGGTCAGAGGGCTTGTATAGTACAATGGTCCGGCCATCTATTAATACATAAGGTCATATAACTGGAGCTGTCTGAGCCGTCACCAGCCGGTACTTATGACTATACAGATACTAAGTGCATGGAGTGCCGGGTAACTTCTAGATGGGGGTATCAAGATCTAAGGAATAGAGGAGTAAATATAACTTATTATAAGAAATGTTAGTGTAGAGAGCGGAGGTGTAGAAAAATGTCATCAGGTCATGTGATCGGCCGCCTAAACAGATGTGACTTTACGGCATGTTCGGAGCTGTGTGTAGTTGGGCATTAATCTGATTGTTTGTGGTAAAGCATTCCAGAGCACCAGTGTAGCTCGAGAAAAGTCTTGGAGATGGGAGTGGGATGTTAGGATAACAGGGTGCAAGTCTAAGGTCATTGGCAGAACGGTGAGGACGGTTAGGGTGGTAGACAGTGAAGAGGGAGGACAGCGAGATCTCACCACTGTGGGGTCCTCATCGTCTCCCCTGCACAATGGGGTAGAGCCCTTTGCATTAACCCTCTGTCAAAGCCTGTTTATTCTCTACTTAACAATGAGTACCCTGTATTTTTTCTACAACTGTATATTTTTGTGGGCTCTGTATTTTGCTTTTTAGAAAATTTTACATTAAAAGTTATTTTTCAGTATTTATTAAGTTAGGATTCTCATTGCTATATTGATGTAGTAAGAGGAAGACCAATTATAAGAGCATTGTAATAGTCAAGACGAGAGAATCAGAGCGACAATGAGGGGTATTTTGATGTTTCCAAAGTGAGAAAATGGTGAATTCTAGAGATGTTTTTGAGGTGCAGGTGACAAGAGCGTGCAAGTGTCTGAATATGTGGGGAGAAGGTGAGATCTGAGTGAAATACAACCCCAAGACAGCGGACATGGTGCCTCAGTGTAATAGTAAGGTCATAGACAGAAATGGAGGGTTAGGTCGGTTACTAGATGGAGGAGACACAAGAAGTTCAGTCTTGAAAGATTCAGTTTCAGATAAAGAGAAGACATGATGTTAGAGACAGCAGAGAGACAGTCACTGGTGTTCTGTAGCAGAGCAGGAGTGATGTCACGGGATGAGGTATATAGCTGGATGTCATCAGCATAAAGATGGTACCAAAAGCCAAATCTGCTGATGGTTTGCCCTTAGTGTAAATAGAGAGGAGGAGGGGACCTAGGACTGAGCCCTGAGGAACCCCAACAGCAAGGGGAAGAGGAGAAGAAATCGCACCAGCGAATGATACACTAAATGAAAGATAGGAATAAAACCAGGAGAAAGCGCAACGTCCCTGAGGCCAATAGAGCGGAGCATAGTGAGGAGGAGTTTGTGGTCTACAGTATTAAATACTACTGAGAGATCCAGAAGAATAAGTAGTGAATAGTTCCCTTTAGATTTAGCCATCAGGAGATCGTTGTAGACTTTTGTAAGGGCCGTTTCTGTAGAGTATAGTGCGCGAAAACCTGATTGTAAGGGGGCCAGAAAAGAGTTAGCAGAGAGATAGCGGATTAGGCAGGAAGAGACCAAGTGTTCCAAGAGTTTAGAGATGAAGGGGAGGTTAGAGACAGGTCAGTAGTTAGCAGCACAGGATGGGTCAGGGGAGGGTTTTTCAGTAGTGGGGTTATGGCAGCATGTTTGAAGGAGGAGGGAAAGATTCCAGAAGAAAGAGAGAGGTTATAAATTTTAGTAAGGTGAGTTGTAACTGCAGAGGAGAGAGACCAGAGGAGGTGTGATGGGATAGGGTCACTTGTGCAAGTAGTAGGGCGAGAAGAAGAAAGGAGCTGGGAGACTTCTTCTGTTACTGGGTCAAAGAATAAGAGTTCACAAGTAGGAACCAAGAAGTAAAGGAAGGGACAGATACAGTGGCTTGCAAAAGTATTTATATCCCTTGAACTTTACAACCACAAACTTAAATGTATTTTATTGAGATTTTAAGTGATAACCAACACAAAATAGCTCAAAATTGTGAAGTGGAACAAAAATTATACATAGTTTCCAAAATGTTAATCAAATAAAAATCTGAAAAGTGTGACGTGCAGAAATCTTCAGCCCCATGTACTCTGATACCCCTACATAAAATCCAGTGCGCACAATTGCCTTCAGAAGTCACTTAATGTATTAATAGAGTCCGGCTGTGTGTAATGTAGTCTCAGTATAAATACACCTGTTCTGTGCAGGCCTCAGTGGTTTGTTAGAGAACACTAGTGAACAAACAGCATCATGAAGACCAAGGAACTCACCAGACAGGTCATAGATAAAGTTGTGGAGAAGTTTAAAGCAGAGTTAGGTTATAAAAACATATCCCAAGCTTTGAGCATCCCAAGGAGCGCTGTTCAATTCATCATCCAAAAATGGAAAAAGTATTCTGCAACTGCAAACCTACCAAGACATGGCCGTCCACCTAAACTGACAGATGCAGCAAGGAGAGCACTGGTAAGAGAAGCAGCCAGGAGGACCATGGTCACTGTGGAGGAGCTGCAGAAATCCTCAGGTACAGGGAGAATCTGAAAACCATTGTTATAAGAAAGACATAAGAAGTGGCATCTACAGTTTGCCACAAGCCATGTAGGGGACACAGCAAACATGTGGAAGAAGGTGCTCTGCTCAGAGTAGACCTAAGGCGATCTTTTTGGTCTAAATGCAAAGTGCTATGTGTGGTGGAAAAGAAACTCTGCTCCTCTCATTTTCCTTCCACTTCACAATTATCTGATACTTAAAATCACTTAAAATCTTAATAAAATACATTTAAGTTTGTGGTTGTAAGGTGAGGGGTAGGAATACTTTTGCAAGCCACTGTACTGCTTGGAGATTGGGTTATTGTCTATGGATGTTGTCAATTTTGTCTTTAAATTATGTGGCCATGTCTTGAGCACTGAGGTCTATGACAGGTACCTGAACCCTCAGCATAAGGGAGTGAAAAGTAACCAAGAGTCGTTTAGGATATTAATTCCATTGTTGCGCTGTACATTATTATATTAATGCCAAGTTGCTCTGTACATTATTATATTAACTTCATGGTGCTGTACAGCTCCAACCCTGACGGTAAATCAAAGGGAGTTAGTGTTGGCTTACATAAACACCTCCAAGTCACGGTCATTTCCCAGTGCTCTGATGCACAGGGTAGATACTTGTTTCTAAATATACCTATCCATGAGAAATTATTCACGATCCCTAATTTCAATCTCCCCAACCAGAGCCAAGCTCAAGTCTGTCGCTCCTTTCTTTCTGCTTTAGCTAAGTTTGCTGAAGGGACGGTGGTCATAGCGAAAGAACTGAACTTAACCATGGATGCAATAATGGATTCCTCATCGGGCAGGTTCCCCATCCCTTTGTCACATTTACAGGCCCTGAAATCTAAGATCGCTGACATGAGGCTTGTCGACGTCTGGTGGATCCTTCATCCCCAGGTGAGAGACTACACCTATATTTCACAAGTCCACAACACTCACAGTAGATTAGACTTACTCCTGTGTGGGATGACTTGTAGTTTTCATTGGTTGCCTTTTCGGGTACACACAAGTGTTTGATGTCCTTTTATTCCCGTTTTGTTGGTGATTTTTAGTTCTTTTTGAGACATTTACCTTGTATGATAAATATCAGGATTATTTTTAGCTCATTCCAGATGTGGAGGTAACAATTATATTTTTGGGGTTTGTTCTGTTTTTGTAAGATATTGTAAAGTTTTATGTAAGAGAATTTTTAATTTTTTGGATTATTTAACATTTTTCTATAAGGCAGATAAAGTGATTTGTGACACTTTATTAGCAAGGAACATGCACTTTTTTTGCTTAAAATGTTGCAACATCTTAGAATTTTCCGCTGCTTTGGCCACATTTTAGTAATGGGTGGGGTTTAGTGGAGGAGGTGGTCACCTGTGGACTGCCAAATTCACTATAATGTACACCAGAAATTGGGATAAATCACAGCTGAAATCTATAGAAATCTCTGAAGGTTAGCCCAGAGTCACAACACCCCCCTCCTTCTTGTGTCTGTCCAAGATGTCATAAAACAATGAAACTGGACATTTGGTTTTGCACCAGCCATGTTATTGAAACCCAAACCGGGTTCAATATTCTGATTGTCAAGTGGTGCCAAATTATTTGTTATCTTATATATATATATATATATATATATATATATATATATATATACAGTACAGACCAAAAGTTTGGACACACCTTCTCATTCCAAGAGTTTTCTGTATTTTCATGACTATAAAAATTGTAGATTCACACTGAAGGCATCAAAACTATGAATTAACACATGTGGAATTATATACTTAACAAAAAGTGTGAAACAACTGAAAATATGTCTTATATTCTAGGTTCTTCAAGGTAGCCACCTTTTGCTTTGATTACTGCTTTTCACACTCTTGGCATTCTCTTGATGAGCTTCAAGAGGTAGTCACCTGAAATGGTTTTCACTTCACAGGTGTGCCCTGTCAGGTTTAATAAGTGGGATTTCTTGCCTTATAAATGGGGTTGGGACCATCAGTTGTGTTGTTCAGAAGTCAGGTGGATACAAGCTGATAGTCCTACTGAATGGAGTGTTAGAATTTGTATTATGGCAAGAAAAAAGCAGCTAAGTAAAGAAAAACGAGTGGCCATCATTACCATAAGAAATGAAGGTCAGTCAGTCCGAAAAATTGGGAAAACTTTGAAAGTGTCCCGAAGTGCAGTGGCCAAAACCATCAAGCGCTACAAAGAAACTGGCTCACCTGAGGACCGCCCCAGGAAAGGAAGACCAAGAGTCACCTCTGCTGCGGAGGATAAGTTCATCCGAGTCACCAGCCTCAGAAATCACAGGTTAACAGCAGCTCAGATTAGAGACCAGGCCAATGCCACACAGAGTTCTAGCAGCAGACACATCTCTACAACAACTGTTAAGAGGAGACTGTGTGCAGCAGGCCTTCATGGTAAAATAGCTGCTAGGAAACCACTGCTAAGGACAGGCAACAAGCACAAGAGACTTGTTTGGGCTAAAGAACACAAGGAATGGACATTAGACCTGTGGAAATCTGTGCTTTGGTCTGATGAGTCCAAATTTGAGATCTTTGGTTCCAACCACCGTGTCTTTGTGCGACGCAGAAAAGGTGAACGAATGGACTCTACATGCCTGGCTCCCACCGTGAAGCATGGAGGAGGAGGTGTGATGGTGTGGGGGGGCTTTGCTGGTGACACTGTTGGGGATTTATTCAAAATTGAAGGAATACTGAACCAGCATGCTTACCACAGCATCTTGCAGCGGCATGCTATTCCATCCGGTTTGCGTTTAGTTGGACCATCATTTATTTTTCAACAGGACAATGACCCCAAACACACCTCCAGACTGTGTAAGGGCTATTTGACCAAGAAGGAGAGTGATGGGGTGCTACGCCAGTTGACCTGGCCTCCACAGTCACCAGACCTGAACCCAATCCAGATGGTTTGGGGTGAGCTGGACCGCAGAGTGAAGGCAAAAGGGCCAACAAGTGCTAAGCATCTCTGGGAACTCCTTCAAGACTGTTGGAAGACAATTTCAGATGACTACCTCTTGAAGCTCATCAAGAGAATGCCAAGAGTGTGCAAAGCAGTAATCAAAGCAAAAGGTGGCTACTTTGAAGAACCTAGAATATAAGACATATTTTCAGTTGTTTCACACTTTTTTGTTAAGTATATAATTCCACATGTGTTAATTCATAGTTTTGATGCCTTCAGTGTGAATCTACAATTTTTATAGTCATGAAAATACAGAAAACTCTTGGAATGAGAAGGTGTGTCCAAACTTTTGGTCTGTACTGTGTATATATATATATACTGTATATACAGTATATATATAAAAATGAGTTTCTGTCTGTCTGTTTTTTATGGGCTACCAAACGACTGGACCGATACTCACCAAATTTGGCACACATGTACATCAGGTGGTCCGGGAATATTTTAGACTGGGTCTCAGCTCTAAAGGATGTACTGTTCCTGAGATGACCTCTATTAGCTAATATAAGCCTGCAAGTCTTTCACTCATATTCCAACTGCCATACACACGGTCACGTGTCCCTTATCAGCCAATAGAAGTTCGCAGGCGCTTACTCTCCTCAGGCACACAGGTTTCCATAGCAACCCAGCTATTTATGACCTGTATTAGTCAATAGCACTTCGCAGGTACTTAAATATTCAGTCATATCACGTGTATCAGCCAATATAAGTTCACATTTAATTTACCAGGTTTCCATAACAAGACAGCCATAAATAGACTGTAGCTATACTGGACTCAGTGGCGTAACTAGGAATGGCTGGGCCCCAAGGCGAACATTTGACATGGAACCCCCCCCCGGCAACCACCCCTCCCCCCGCACAAAGTGCATTGCTGCACACATTATTATGCCCCATAGTGGCCCTTGCACACAGTATTCTGCCCCATAGTGGCCCCTTCACACAGTATTATGCCCCATAGTGGCCCCTTCATATAGTATTATGCGCACTCCCCGCTACCTCTTCTATGTTGGACCAGATGTCATGTGAGCCAGGCATGCATCACAACGCATAATGACGTTGGACTGGCCCACCGACGTCTGGAACGTCATAAAGGAGGCCCGAAGCCTGCTGGAGCGCAGGAGAGGTTAGTAACAGTGTTTTTTATGTTCCCTCAACTCCTCGGGGCCTCTGATCAATATACTCTGGCGTCTGAAAAGACCCCAGAGTATAATGATAGCAGTGTTTGTGGGGTTCACGTCCCGCAGGCCTTACTGATCCCCGCTCCTGCTCACAGCCGCCTCCGCAGAAGGTGAAGCGCAGGCGGCCGTGAGCAGGAGCGGGGATCGGTAAGTAAATAGGGCCCGTTACCTGCTGGTGTTATTAAAAAAAAAAAACATCAGGGGCCCAACGGGCTCCCTAATGTCCCCGGCCCTGTGGCAGCCGCTACCACTGCTACCCCGGTATTTACGCTACTATCTGGACTGCCATACTGGATTTCAGCATTCTTATAAATTGAAACGTTTTTAAACTACTCATGCCCCCTGCAGCAAAACGCATGGCTGCTGCTCGAGCTAATGAAAACTCTCAGCAGACCCAAGCCTGTCTCTAATCTGACAAGGCATTGTCAGCCACATGCACACAGCTGCACTCCATGTTTCCATAAAAACCCAGCAATTTTTATTCACTGCTGTGGCTCAGCTTTAAAGGGGCAGGGCACTGTGGATGACACCGTTACAGAAGATCACATACACACAGCTTTACTCCAGGTTTTCCATAACAACCAATCGCAGGTCTTTCACTGATATCCAAATTGAGATTCACATGATCACATGACGCTTATGGACCAATGGAAAATCGCAGGTTCTTCAGCCTTGACATACACACAGCTTTACACCAGGTTTCCATAGCAACCAAGCTATTTATGACCTGTATGAGTCAATAGCAGTTCGCAGGTCCTTAAATATTCAGTCATATACGTGTATCAGTCAATATAAGTTCACATTTCATTTACCAGGTTTCCATAGCAACACAGCCATAAATATACTGTGCCTATACTAGACTGCCATACTGGATGTCAAGTGCAAAACTGGCCAATTCTTATGGGGCCATTACACAAACAAAAAATGAAATATGCCCGTGCGATGATTTTCTCCAGTATACTCTACTGGGAGGTGAACTGACTAATATGGATAACAACAGAGAGATTCAGGAGTCAGTAGGGTCACCTGAAATAATGGATAGAAGTGGAGAGGAGAGCGAGGACATGAAACATGTGGTTACATTGCTGACTCTTTGCGTAAAATGGCTCAGCCTCCAGGCAAGCCAGTGAGACAATATCAGATGTACAAATGGCCCCGACTGACATGATGCAGTTACTTAAGACCTTGCCAGACCCAGAAACTAGGCCCATGCCTTTTGTAAAAATACTGTCTCATATACAGACTCCGTATGGGGCCACATGGAATGACATGAAACAGTTGGGTGAAGCTAAAATGGGTGACATGGCTAGTACCATGTTATGTGATTTGGCCCCAGAATGTGATGCTATGTTAATGGAATATTATTTGACTAATAAAATTTCGGGACAAGACTATGTTGCTCAATTGCAAAAATGGGTGAAAAACAGACAAAGTGAATTATTAGTCAAGTTGACAGACCTGACACAGGACAGAGGGGAAAGTGTAGGAAAATTCTACAAGAGAGTGTGCACTGCGTGGGAAGATATGGGGTATGAAGCAGATAGAATACATGTGAGGTTGTTAGCCTCTGCCTACATGGAAGGGCTTGGAAGACAATTGAGAGATGCAATACAAATATCCAGGCCAGAATGGAGGACAGCGGACCCAGCCACCTTGTGTAACGTAGCTCAAGGGGTAGAATTGGATAGTAGACCCCGCAAACCTGCAGTGGCCGCATTAACCCCTGTTATGGGATGGGTAATCAGAAGGTGATCTACTGCCTCAATTGTGGGGAACCAGGACATGTGAGAAGGCAGCGCAGAGCTCCAAAAAGGATGTTCCACAGGGGTTCGACTTTTGGTTGGAATCCAGTGAAGAAAATTTTAAAGTCTGGCAGTTTGCCCTTAAGGTAACCTGAAGTACAGATCAGGGGGTGGGGTTTGTCATGGAAAATATCCGAAAATTGTATGAAAATATGAATATGTAATTTTGGTGTCACTATTAACTGCTATCTACTTGAATTCTATTCCTGTATTCTGTTTGTAGTGCTCTGCAGACGTTCTGCAGGGAATAACCAAAACATTGTTGTCTGCCAAGCAGCTTCAAGGACGGTGTTATGTCTTGTACTATATTATGTGAATTTATTGTCTTACAGTTTATGGTGAGTGGGTATCCAAGTCCTTATCGTCACCTGGAATAAAATATCCACTAAAAGAACAAAAAGGTGACAGTGAAAGATTCTGGATCTCCACAGCGTGGGTGTAGCAGGACACGGAGGAGAGAGAAGGGCCCACTCACCCTCCGTCACCAGAACAGCCCACAGCATCGGGGTTCGAGGATCTTTAATGTAAAGTGAAGCCCCCAGTGCAAGAATTCAAGGCACAAAGGGATTAGATAGATGTTTTATGGGAATATTACAGGGAATATTCTAAATATTATTGCTGTGTTTATGTATCGAGCTGATTATAATGTTTATAATCTGGTTTACAAGGAAACTTACTAGAAGGAGGAAACTGATGCAATGAAGAGGTGCCAGGAAATAGTCTGGTAAGCCTAAGACAGGACGTTTGGTGATGCCTAAGTATAGGATGTCAAAAATATGGAACGTTGAAGAAATGTGATAATATGCACATATAGGATGATTATCAGACAAAGGTTTGAGAGACAAAGCAATGTGTTGGTTGGAAGTGCCCAAGAAAGTGAACAAGGGTTGATTTAAGTCAATTGAGAACACAAAGGATTTGGTATCAGTGTTTCAGTTATGGTGTGCAGGAGGAAGGGCGTAGCCCTAGCGATCCGGCGCCATCTTTAGTCTAAATCCCCTCACTGTACGGGTGACCAGCAGGCTGGACCTGCCTTACATGGAGACAGTAAAATCTGTTACATTTTGTGTCTTTTGTTATGAGCCATCCCCAATAAATCAGGACTGTCCCCCATTGTAGAAAGACTGTCATGGAGACTTAGAAAATGAACAAGGTGTCCCAAATTTCCAAACTTGTGAACATGTATGTGGACGTTGTAGTGATCAAAAGAGACGTAGCACAGACTGTCATGTAACAATGTATTTAGGGAAGAAAAAAACTAATTCCTCACCTATCTGCTCAGTTATGTCTTTTGTGTATAATTTTGGTTATGGGGATCGGGGGATGCCTTAGATAAACGTCTTAGAAGATTATATGTAAATTAGCTCTGATTCTCCATTTGGGCAGTAACCTTATGTCTTTGTATGAGAAAATAAAAGGTTCCCGCCCACATGGAGAATCAGAGCGAGTTTACACATGATCTTCCAGGTGCTATAGTCATTGATTGGGTAGACAGACTGTAAATATGATATATGGCATTTAGGATTTTCTGTGGGGTGACAGCTCCTCTTTAAGGCACCCAATAAACAGTATGGGGCACTCCGCTAATCAGAAAAAATATCCGATCCTTAAGCACTTTATTGTTTCTCACCCAATAACCAGTCTCACAGCCTGCGCTAATCTGAAAAAAAATCTGTTATTTAACCCCTTAACGCTCTACGCCGTAATTTTACGTTGCGCTGAACGTGGAAGCCAGAAAGCTGGACCACGACTTCCTGACTGCCCATGCATAGTTCCCATAGGAAATAATGTGCAGGACATTGCACAGGGGATCTGAGCTTCAAGTCCCCCATGTGAGGCATGTAAAAAGTAAAAAAAAAAATCTTTATATTTAAAAAATCTAAATTAATAAGAATGTTAAATAACATAAAATTAAAATAAATAATTTAACCTAAAATAACAGTGAATGTAAATTCCTTCTTAATACCTAGACGGGTCAGTGACTTCAGGTTGAAAATCCACTTACAATCCGCTTATACCCTTTGTGAATTCTCTGATGTCTAACAAGTTCTGATTTCTGAGTAAAACATTTCTCACATTCTGGACATGAATATGGCTTCTCTCCTGTGTGAGTTCTTTGATGTATACCTAGATCAGATTTCTTACCAAAATGTTTCCCACATTCTGGGCATGAATATGGCTTCTCTCCTGTGAGTTCTCTGATGTCTAGCAAGATGTGATTTAGAGATAAAACGTTTCCCACATTCTGCACATGAAAATGGCTTCTCCCCTGTGTGAGTTCTTTGATGATTAACAAGGTCTGATTTAGAGATAAAACATTTCCCACATTCTGGGCAAGAATATGGCTTCTCTCCTGTGTGAATTCTCTGATGTATAACGCCCTTTCTGCAGCTTTCATTTTGCTTAACAGACTGTGATGAATTAGAAGAAAGATCTTTCTCCTGAAGGGCTGAGGGTATATCTGGTGTAATGACATGTTCTTCATATGGATCTTGTGTGATACCATGATCCTCTGCTTTATAATCTGTAGATATCAGATGTCCCTCTGAGCTCCTGGTACAGACATCTGACAAGAAGAAAACTGATGTTACTATTTTTGAATAACATAACCTTATAAGTATATTCCCCACTGAGCTGCCGCTGCCTGAGACGCTTCATACCATGTGAAGAAGTGAAGTCAGTGGCACAGGCAGCAAACGACGGCAGCGCGGCCTACTTCATTAGTACTCACTGTGCTGAGACGGAGGTCAGTGATAGTGAATAGTAATGAAGCGGGGCAGGAGACGCCACCACTGCTCTAGGTCACTGTAGAGGTGAACACAATCCATGGCTGCTTAAATATGGCCACGTATGTGGAATAATACTGTAGGATGCCATAAATCTTACTGTATTACACCCCATACACACAATAGAATCCAAACCACATCAGCTGGATTTCCCAGCCCGAACTCACCGCGGATCTGCTGTCCCATACAGTATGTAGTATGGGTCTGTGGAGTCACAAGGAAGCAGGGACTCCTAGCTTCATACATCACTAAGATACGGGGAGTCCTGGTGTGTGGACAGAGTTCGGGTTGGGGAATTTGACTGATGTACAGACCAGATTTTCTAGTCCGGATTCAATAGTCTGATGTCAAGTCCATATTCCTGCTGTACTTTCTATTCTATACTACATTTATTATCCCCTATAGCGGTATCACATTTATATTCATGTATTATTAGTATTTTAGCTGAATCGGGGAACAACAAATAGTCTAAAAAATGACTGAATAGAATGAGTGACCCTTCTGTGCTGTATATAGTGGTGACTCCTCACCTGGGCGGTTACCTGTAGGAATGTCCTCCTCACACTCCTCATCACCACTCACATAGGGATCTTCCTTTATTGTCATAGATAGAGCATTAATGTCCTTCAGATCTTTATCCTGATGGAAAATCTGTGAAACAAATAATGTAAAAGTCACCGGACAAATGGGGAAGTCACAGAGAATGTTCTAGATCATTAATCATAAACATAAAATAGCACCAAAATAAAATATAACTTTTATTGATATTTTGAAACCTACATCGGTGTAGACTAGAACATATAAGTGTATGTGCGCATAAATATAAGTGATAAAATGTAGGTAATTGAACACACAAACAAACTGTCATCCTATCATAAGTGAAATCTGATCCACTGATCCTTATACTGTATGTAACTAGGTTTGTTGTGGAGTTATCAACAATACACTTCTAGTAGATGTAGACAGAACAATGGTGCATCTATGATTTAAGGAGTTCTTCCCATAGATTGTTGTATTAGTAAATGGCGCAGAATATATTTGCGCCCCTAATGAATGGGTGCTGCTCCTATAACTCAAAGATCCAAAGATTAACCCCTTAATGACCGGGCCATTTTTTGTTTTTGCATTTTCGTTTTTCCCTCCCCACATTCCAAGAGCCATAACTTTTTCATTTTTCAGTTCACAGAGTCACATGATGGCTTATTGTTTGCGAAACAAATTGTACTTTGTAATGTCACTATTCAATATTCTGTGCAATGTACTGAGAAGCTGGAAAAAAATTCAGAATGAGGTGCAATTGGAGAAAAACTGCATTTGCGCCAAATTCATATGGGTTTAATTTTTACACCATTCACTGTGTGGTAAAAATGACATGTTAACTGTATTCTGTGGGTCAGTACGAACACGGCAATACCAAATTTATATAGTATTTGTAATGTTTTGATACCTTTTAAAAATTTTAAAACTTTGCTAAATAGAAAAAAAATTTTGCATCGCCATATTGTGTCACCTGTAGCTTTTTCATATTTACATGTATGGAGCTGGGTTAGGCGTCTTTTTATGCGGGACAACATGACGTTTTTATTGATACCACTTGGGGAAAGATCTGATGGTTTTATCACTTTTTATTCAATTTTTTATAGGAGACAAAGTGTTGAAAATAACGCTATTTGGCCATTTTGATTTTTTTCCCCACTACGCCGTTCACCGTATGGGATAAATATTTTAATATTTTAATAGTTCGGGCATTTTGGAGCGCGGGGATACCTAATGTGTTTATGTTTACTTTTGTTTATTTACTTTTATATCTGATCTAGGGAAAGGGGGATGATTTGAACTTTTGTGTTTTTTTTAATTTTTACATACTTTTAAAAACTTTTTTTTTTATACTTTTACTTGTATGATCAGACTCCCTAGGGAACTTGAAACCGAGGGGGTCTGATCGATCATACTATTCACTGCGATACTACTGTATCGCAGTGAATAGCAAAATGCCTTCACTGCTATTAGACGATGCCTCTGGCATCGTGTAATAGCTCTACTGAAACGACAGGCCTGGGAGCCTTCAATAGGCTCCCAGCTGTCATGGCAACCAAGCGCCGCCCTCCGATGACGTTCCGGAGGGCAGTGATGAGGTAAAAATGGCGGCGCCCTTGTCGGCTCCGCAATTTAGACGCCGCGGTCGCGTTTGACCACGGCATCTAAAGGGTTAACAGCCGCGATCGGTGCAGGCACCAATCGCTGCTGTTAGGTGCGGGTCCTGGCTGTATTATACAGCCGGCAACCGCGGTGTATGGAGAGCGCTCAGCTCCTGAGCGCTCTCCATACATCGTCATGCGACTCAGGACGTACTATTACGCCCTGCGTCGTTAAGGGGTTAAAGGAGTCTCATAAGTGCGAGTCCAATTGTCACTACAAAACAATGACATATCGGCTGTGATAAAGTCACCTGCTATATATAACAGGGACTTGAAGTCCTGTAAGATGTCTGTGAAAGATCCTCTGTGCGCCAACACCGCTTTGGCCCACACCTGAGACTTCTTTCATAAAAACCACACTCACCGCCAGTGAGGGCCGGGTCCACAAGATAAATACAAGACAAGCTTTCTAAATTTTGTATATTTATTAACCCCTAAATGGGTCGGTATTAACATCTAACACATGCAGTTCAGAACAGATATGCAGATATATGCAAGCATTAACGTTACTAGTTACAAGATACAGTACAATAAAATAAAAGGGAATAAAAGTGAAATAATTACTTTACCACACATATCCTGGATGTGGTTCTCTAGTCCAATACTCACACATGCTCTGGTATGTGTGAATAACCAGTGGAGGCTCCTAGCAGCAGCATTCCAGCCTGCATGCTCATCACAGTCTATCCCAGTAGTCTCTTCATAGTATTCTCCTTGTAGTCTCAGCCCAATCTCCTCCCACTGACCTCTTACCTCATCTTTTATACCCTTGATTACACCACCCAGAATGAGGTCACCGGCGACGGCAAGTCTGATTGATTAATGCACTCAAGTCAAGATTCTTTGTAAGGAGATGGGACCAAGTGAAATGATACAATGTTATCAACCATGTCTGATCTAACAGCCCAGGCTGAACAATGCATGTATATTTGATCACCCAGGGCTATGTAGGAATTCAATGGAGCCATTCCTGGATGAATACAAAGCCCTATTGTTACAATGTTGCCACTACTGATAACATACACCTGGGATTAGAGTTATGCATAGTTTAATTACATAGAATTAAGAGGGAGATACGATACCCAGAGATCAAAATACATCTTTGAGTTATAGCCATTTTAAGTGGAATCATCACAATGTCTATTATAGCAAAGGCGGAGGTGTCAATAATAAAACCGCCTCGCTGTCACATATACATATCTGGATAGCAGAATAGTGAGTGCTAATGCGTCACTGCCTGCTGCAGCTAGCTAGCACTCCCATAATTCACCTGCAGTATAACCTGGTAATTACAAGGTTATCCCAGGGTTTGATAATCCAGTAGGCAAGGCATTAGTAGCATTGGTGAATGTTCACACCACGCTATCAGTAGCATAGTTCTAACTATATCCCTCTACGCGTTTCCCCCTACATTGGTGGGACCATCAGGAGGATAGTCACAGACAGGGTGAGCCAGATAGAGGAATTGCAGTGAAAACTGCCGTTACCGGTGTCCTGAAGGTGGACACCAGTGAGATAACAGCCAACGCCGATCGCTGTGAACAGCAGGGTTTAAATACCACTGCCTCAGCACTTAAGACACCTCCCCTGACGTGATGTCATCGAACCCGTCCAATCATAACAAAGGAACCGCCATCCTAGTCAGGAGGCTCGTCCAAACCAGGAGTAATGTTGTTATGGAAACCGAGAAGCTTACTGATGTCATCTGAGTTGTTTAAACAGCGGAGGAGACATAATCAGATAGTGGCTTCATGTATACCAGATCCACTCTGATAGGTTCTTAAATTTAGCACTCATTCATCTCCACAGTAGTTATCAGGGACTGTACACTTGAGAATAGAAAGATTCTGATGCATATGATAGGAATAAAATTCTGATGTATATAGCCAACATGCGTGCAAATAAAATACACGTATACTTAGAATAGATAGCAAAAATGTAAATACTTCTGCAATTATAGCGTATAGTACAGATATGCTATAATCAGTATAGGATCTAAGGTATATAGAATGCCTAAATGTAAAGATTAATGGCAATAAAAGAGATCACCTAGTTATACATATGTCTCTAGAGAGATTAACACAATCTGAATAAAGGGACATTAAATAAAAGGGGTAAAGGATATGGAGTCGTTTAAACCCTTGGGTGTGACACATTGGATGTGAAATATCCACTTCGTCTCCTGTTGTAATATCAGACGATCCCAATTCCCACCCCTAACTGCTGGATGGACACGTTCAAGGCCCTGAAAGCTGAAACATGGTGATCCCCACCATGGTAATCCCACACGTGTGTAGAGAGAGTTTTTTACTCCCTGCCTGTAATATAACCAACGTGGTCTAAAATCCTACTTCGGAATTCCCGTTTTGTCTTACCGATGTAATTTAGGGGACAAGGGCAGGTAACGGAGTAGACCACCTCGTTTGTACGACAGTTAATAAACTGTTTAGTCTGATGTTCAATGCCTGTAGTTACACAAAAGACTTTGTCCCCCTTCTTAATGTAATCACATGCCTAGCATGATCCGCATTTGAAGGTTCCTTTTGGGACAGATCTCTCAAGCCAAGTTCTTCTTGGTCTCAAAGGTTTTAAATGGCTATGAGTAAGGATGTCTCCCAAATTTTTGCCTCTACGAAAGGTAATGGACACATGGTCACTCACCAGATTCTTAATATCTGGGTCCATGGAGAGGATATCCCAATATGATCTAAGTATTTCCATGACCCCTTTATTCCCACGATTGTAGTTGCCTATCAGACGGATCATCCCTTGTTTTTATACCCGTATTCTAGTGGTGAGAAGAGTTGTTCTATCGCTATTTTCGTCTACATATTTGGCCTCTCTGAGTAAATGGGTGGGATACCCACGTTTGCTGAATCTCCCTTCAAGCTCAAATGCCTTCTCTCGGAAATCCCTCAGGTTGGAACAGTTCCTGTGCACTCTAAAAAACTGTCCCCTGGGAAATCCACTTCTGAGGGGGGCTGGGTGAGGTACAGTGGTGTTTATTATCCAACATTAATATATCGTTATAACAACATGATTGTTTTTTTTTATCAGATAACATTAACCCTGCTGTACTGTTCACATTTACTATACACTTGTACTGTTTCGGGTCAATATGACCCGACCCAGTGGCGTAACTAGGAATGGCTGGGCCCCAAGGCGAACATTTGACATGGGCCCTCCCCCCCCGAACCGCTGCCCCCAACCCCCCCCCCCAAAAAAAACCGCATTCCTGCGCACACTATTATGTGCCATAGTGGCTCCTGCACACAGTATTATGCCCCATAGTGGCTCCTGCGCACAGTATTATGCCCCATAGTGGCCCCTGCACACAGTATTATGCCCCATAGTGGCCCCTGCACACAGTAGTTTGCCCCATAGTAGCCCCTGCACACAGTATCATGCCCCATAGTGGCTCCTGCACACAGTATCATGCCCCATAGTGGCCCCTGCACACAGTATCATGCCCCATAGCGGCCCCTGCACACAGTATCATGTCCCATAGTGGCCCCTGCACACAGTATCATGACCCATAGTGGCCCCTGCACACAGTATCATTTCCCATAGTGGCCCCTGCACACAGTATCATGTCCCATAGTGGCCCCTGCACACAGTATCATGTCCCATAGTGACCCCTGCACACAGTATCATGTCCCATTGTGGCCCCTGCACACAGTATCATGTCCCATTGTGGCCCCTGCACACAGTATAATGTCCTATAGTGGCCCCTGCACACAGTATCATGCCCCATAGTGGCCCCTGCACAAAGTATCATTCCCCATATTGGCCCCTGTACACAGTATTATATCCCATAGTGGCCCCTGCACACAGTATTCCAACCCATAGTGGCCCCTGCACACAGTGTTACAACCCATAGTGTCCCCTGCACACACTATTATTCCCCATAGTGGCCCCTGCACTGAGTATTTTGCCCCATAGTGGCCCCTGCACACAGTATTATGTCCCATAGTGGCCCCTGCACACAGTATTATGCCCCATAGTGGCCCTTGCACACAGTATTATATTTCATAGTGGCCCCTGCACACACTATTATTCCCCATAGTGGCCCCTGCACTGAGTATTTTGCCCCATAGTGGCCCCTGCACACACTATTATATGTCCCATTGTGGACCACCCATGAACAATTATTATACTCTGGTGTCTGACCCAGATGATCGGAGACCCAGGGGAGGATAGAAACATAAAAAACAACGTTGCTTACCTGTTCCTCGCTCCGGTCCACCCCCTGCTGCTTCAGCCGCCTTCAATGTTGGACCAGGTCGGCGTCACGTGATCCGGCCAGCGTCGCGACGCAAAATGACGTCGGGGACGTCACCAAACAGGCCCGAAGCCTGGAGAAGCACAGGAGAGGTAAGTACATTGTTTTTTATGTTCCCTCACCTCTCCTGGGCCATCTCTTCAGACCCCACAGTATAATAAGCGGAGCCCCCGGGGAGATGATCAAACATAAAAAACAATGTTACTCACTATTCCACGCTCCGCAGCTGCTGTGTACTCTTCAGGCGCTTCTGCCTGAAGTCAGCTGACAGGGCCTCAGGTGTCACGTTTGCGTCTGACGTCATTACGCATAATGACGCAACGTGACCCCTGAGACTCAATGAGCGGTCGCTGACTACAGGCAGAAGCGCCCGAAGATACAGAGCGGCTGCGGTGCGTGGAATGGTGAGTAACATTGTTTTTTATGTTTCATCACCTTTCTTTGCCCTCCGCTTATTATACTATGGGACAAATACTGTGTGCAGAGGCCGCTATGGGACAAATACTGTGTGCAGAGGCCGCTATGGGACATAATACTGTGTGCAGAGGCCACTATGGGACATAATACTGTGTGCAGAGGCCGCTATGGGACAAATACTTTGTGCAGAGGCAGCTATGGGACAAATACTTTGTTCAGAGGCAGCTATGGGACAAATACTGTGTGCAGGGGCCACTATGGGACATAATACTGTGTGCAGAGGCCGCTATGGGACAAATACTTTGTGCAGAGGCAGCTATGGGACAAATACTGTGTGCAGGGACCGCTATAGGACAAATACCGTGTGCAGAGGCCGCTATGGGACAAATACTGTGTGCAGAGGCCGCTATGGGACATAATACCGTGTGCAGGGACCGCTATGGGACATTATACCGTGTGCAGGGACCGCTATGGGACATAATACCGTGTGCAGAGGCCGCTATGGGACAAATACTGTGTGCAGAGGCAGCTATGGGACATTATACCGTGTGCAGGGACCGCTATGGGACATTATACCGTGTGCAGAGGCCGCTATGGGACATATACCGTGTGCAGGGACCGCTATGGGACATATACCGTGTGCAGGGACCACTATGGGACATTATTCTGTATAACGGTGTGTTTTCTATATTAAGGATGTGTTTTTGCACAAAAAACTCAGGCTTTGTTTTTTTTGTTTTTTTTTTTTTGTGCAAAAATGCACCAGTTTTACATTGAATGAAAAAGTTCCAAATATAGCTGCCTCCAGATACATAGTGTGTTTTCACCATAAGACTGCCGCCATACGGTGCTCCTGGACACATTTACCACTAATTGGGGGCTGCACATGGACTTTCATTGCTTCTAATCAGAAAGTACAGGAGTATCCCAGGAAATAGCAGTAACCGCATGTGTCCTAAAGCATCTGGTGGCAGCACTTCTGTGTTATGGTTTGTGGTATATGACTTTAGTTTAGGGGTCGTCAGACTTACAATTATTGACCGGCACTCCGAGTACCTCATCTTTGATTTTTTTATTAAAATCGACACGCTGAACAAAAAAGGTTGCCTACCCCTGCTCTACATCATCCTCAGTAGTCATCTTCTGTAGTGTAGTCTGTATATTTCTCCGGACATCACCCACAGAACTTGGAGCAGTTACAGGCACAACTCGCTGCACAGTCACCACTTCTCTAAGCGCTGCTATTTGCTCCGATAGTAAGCGATTCATCTCCTGCTGTTGCACATTGGCCTGCACCGACTGTTTAACCAGCTCGTCCATGGCCCAGGTGTCTTTCTTTATTGCTGTAGCAGCCTTCACCCAGGACATAGCAACGGTTTATGCCCGCATCCTCCACCACATGTAAACACGGGACCTTCAGAATGGGGTAGTTACCACATAAGTCAGACACATGGAGGTGTAGGTACCAGTTCACACTTGCAATTTTATTAGCAACCGTTCAGACAGTCCAACTCAAACCAGCTTACTTCAGCAAAACGACC
Organism: Leptodactylus fallax; assembly: GCA_947044405.1. Lineage (NCBI taxonomy): Eukaryota > Metazoa > Chordata > Amphibia > Anura > Leptodactylidae > Leptodactylus > Leptodactylus fallax. Next base: position 449,033 of record CAMRHE010000423.1, read on the forward strand.
AAAACAGGTAACATAAACCATCCTTAATGTCAGGGCACAAAACAGTTCACGAGAGCTCCTCACCCGTGCAGTTGGTTGAGTTTGAGTCCGTCCTCCACACAGTGCAGTGTGTATAGTAGCTGAACAGGCTCTGTAAGACAAGGCAGCTTAGTTGTGTTCCACCACCCACCTACTGCCTGGCAACTTCCAATATAAAGGCTGCACAAAGCTGCGCTAACAAGACCCGGACTGGGGTGGACCTGCAGCAAGTCCCAAATCCCAGACTCCAGCCCTTACCTCGCTGAGAGCAGCCATCTCAGTGGCAGATATCGGCCATCGACAAATATACCCTCTGCCGGTCTACAATATATAGACTGCTAATTCCTTTATTGCTGACATTTTTACATGTGGCCTTATGATCTAGTTCTGTGATGGCGAAGCTATGGCACGCAGAGCCCTCTCAGTTGGCACGCGCGCCGTCGCAATGATTACTCACTAACGGGGAATCTGGTGCAGGATTCCCCGTTAGTGAGCGATCGCTTCTTTCAGCTGTATGTGCATTTGTACATACAGCTGAGCTGTCAGTGTAGGACACGGTGAAGCATATACTACTGTGCGGGGTCCCACTGTGAAGCATAAACTACTGTTTGGGGGCCCACTGTTGTATTGCAAAATAGCAGCCTTTGACAAAATGGCTGCTTATGACAAAATGACTATGATAGACAGGCTATAAGTAACCTTAATTTTGAACCCAGTATAAAGTAATGTCTACATACTCTATTTTTTTTAGTTGACATGTTATGAGATTTTTATGTACATACTAATTAGAGGACAGGATGCTGGTTAAAGTGATATCTATATGTACATGCTAATTAGATTAACGACACTGTCTGAAGGGATATTTGCATACCCATACAACATAGACAAAAGACTCTGTTTAAGGGATATTTACATACCTATACAGATTATAGATCAAAGGAGCAACTCTGTTTTAAAGCATATATGTCACAAGAGATATTCAGGTGAGAACTGGCCCCTTTCACATGAATATGAAAGTCTTATATAGTTTGTGTTAAGTTTTAACAAATTATCAAAAATCCAAAACATAAAAAAAAAAAAAAAAATATTTGAGTCTTCATATACTGAAACCCATATATATTTTTTTTAATGTTTCCATTTTATTTTATTTTTTCTTGCTATTGTGTCCGGGGAGGGGATATTTTTATTATATACTTTATTAATCTATCAAACTTCCTCTATAACAGAGGAGATGTCCGAGGATGTCAGTGATAGCAAGAAAAGAAAGTTACAAGAGATGAAAAGATTGTGGGTGTAATCCAGGTTATTATATATGGAAGGAGCACCGGGGGAGGGGCAGGAGCAAGGAAGATAGATCTAAGGTACATACACATCACCCACACAGCTCTGCTACATACATGTCACACACAGACGGCTCCGCTACATACACATCACCGAGACAGCTCTGCTTCATACATGTCACCCAGACAGCTCTGCTACATACACGTCTCACACACAGACGGCTCCGCTACATACACATCACCCACACAGCTCTACTACATACACATCACACACAGCTCTGCTACATACACATCACCCACACAGCTCCGCTACATACACGTCACACACAGACAACTCAGCTACATACACGTCACACACAGACAGCTCCGCTACATATACGTCACACAGACAGCTCTGCTACATACACGTCACACACAGACAGCACCGCTACATACACGTCACACACAGACAGCTCCGCTACATACACGTCACACACACAGACAGCTCCGCTACATACACGTCACACAGACGGCTCCGCTACATACACGTCACACAGACGGCTCCGCTACATACACGTCACACACAGACGGCTCCGCTACATACACGTCACACACAGACAGCTCTGCTACATACACGTCACACAGACAGCTCCGCTACATACACGTCACACACAGACGGCTCCGCTACATACACGTCACACACAGACGGCTCCGCTACATACACGTCACACAGACGGCTCCGCTACATACACGTCACACAGACGGCTCCGCTACATACACGTCACACACAGACGGCTCCGCTACATACACGTCACACACAGACGGCTCCGCTACATACACGTCACACACACGGCTCCGCTACATACACGTCACACACACAGCTCCACTACATACACGTCACACACACTGCTCCGCTACATACACGTCACACAGACAGCTCTGCTACATACACGTCACACAGACAGCTCTGCTACATACACGTCACACACACAGACAGCTCCGCTACATACACATCACACACAGACGGCTCCGCTACATACACGTCACACACAGACGGCTCTGCTACATACACGTCACACACAGACGGCTCCGCTACATACACGTCACACACAGACGGCTCCGCTACATACACGTCACACACACAGCTCTGCTACATACACGTCACACATACAGCTCCGCTACATACACGTCACACAGACAGCTCCGCTACATACACGTCACACACAGACAGCTCTGCTACATACACATCACACACAGACGGCTCCGCTACACACCCGTCACACACACGGCTCCGCTACATACACGTCACACACACGGCTCCGCTACATACACGTCACACACACAGCTCTGCTACATACACGTCACACAGACAGCACCGCTACATACACGTCACACAGACAGCTCTGCTACATACACGTCACACACAGACAGCTCCGCTACATACACGTCACACAGACAGCTTCGCTACATACATGTCACACACAGACAGCTCTGCTACATACACGTCACACACACAGACAGCTCTGCTACATACACTACATACACGTGACACACAGACAGCTCCGCTACATACACGTCACACACAGACGGCTCTGCTGAGAGACCTCTAATATCTGGTCATGTGATTCTGTGACTCCTCCCACACATGTGACATCATCACAGGTCCTTTAGCTCACTAGGATTTAGTATCTTCTGTACAGATGAATCAATAACAGCAGGACCTGATCATGTGACTCCTTGACTCCTCCCACACATGTGACATCATCACAGGTCCTGTGAGCAGACGGCTGCTGTACAGAAGGAGGTAAGTGCTCGCTCTCAGCCCTTCTCATACATTCAGTCACCCTCTTTTTGACCCCACACAGTATAATGTCCTCCTTGTGGCCCCCACACACTATAATGTCCTTCTTGTGTCCCCCACACAGTATAATGTCCTCCTTGTGGCCCCCACACACTATAATGTCCTCCTTGTGGCCCCCACACACTATAATGTCCTCCTTGTGGCCCCCACACACTATAATGTCCTCCTTGTGGCCCCCTCACAGTATAATGTCCTCCTTGTGGCCCCCACACACTATAATGTCCTTCTTATGGCCCACACACAGTATAATGTCCTCCTCGTGGCCCCCACACAGTATAATGTCCTCCTCGTGGCCCCCACACAGTATAATGTCCTCCTCGTGGCCCCCACACAGTATAATGTCCTCCTCGTGGCCCCCACACAGTATAATGTCCTCCTCGTGGCCCCCACACAGTATAATGTCCTCCTCGTGGCCCCCACATAGTATAATGTCCTCCTCGTGGCCCCCACACAGTATAATGTCCTCCTCGTGGCCCACACACAGTATAATGTCCTCCTTGTGGCCCCCACACAGTATAATGTCCTCCTCGTGGCCCCCACACAGTATAATGTCCTCCTTGTGGCCCCCACACACTATAATGTCCTCCTTGTGGCCCCCACACAGTATAATGTCCTCCTTGTGGCCCCCACACAGTATAATGTCCTTCTTGTGACCCCCACACTATAATGTCCTCCTTGTGGCCCTGTTGGAGGCTGCAGAAGACGTGAGACTGGGGAGGAGATTCACCTTCCAGCAATGACCCTAAACCTCCAGCCCGAGCTCCAGGGGATGGTTTAGATGACAGAATATTCCGGGGTTAGAATGGCCCAGTCACAGTCCAGACCTAAATCCCATTGAGCATCTGTGGCAAGACATGAAAATTACTGATCACAGACGCTCCATCCAATCTGGCTGCAAAGAAGAAGAAGAAGGGGCAGAAATCTCATCTCTAGATGTGCAAAGCTGGTAGAGACCGAGCCCAAAAGACTTGGAGCTGGAATTGTAGCCAAAGGCGGCTCTACAAAGTATTGCTATAGGGGGTGTGAGCACAATCCGCTCTAAGTATCACCGTATTGAAGTCCAAATTCATAAAGTTGGTGTATAAGCTATAGAATAGAGAATCGCACAGCTATTGTGTATATAGTGGGTTCTGCTTTAATGGAGGGAAAATGTAGTTTTTAAGTACAGTGTGGACAGAGAACAGGTCGGGTTACTGTAATTAACATAACATGATTGGTGGCAAAGTTGTAAAATAGTTCTGGCACATGGCTATTGGATAAGAGAGAAAAGAGAGGCCACATCTCATTAAGCCATCTGGTGGGGGATGAGATCTCTGGACAAAGGAGGAATGTAAAATGGCTACAGGCATGGCCGTGAAATCTAAAATGGAGGATAAATAAGCTGAGTCATCCTCCACAGGGGGCTGAAGACTTTTGCACATCACACTTTTCAGATTTTTATTGGCTTACAGTGTTGATAACCTTGTATCATTTTCCTTCCACTTCACAATTATCTGATACTTTGTGTTGTTATCACTGAAAATCTCAAGAAAATACATTTAAGTTTGTGGCACGTGATTCTCCACAGTTTCCATGTTGGTTATTCCCAATGGTGCCATTTCTCCACTCACAATACACTTTCACCAAACAGCACACGAACTGTTCACAACCTGCGCTGTTGGAGAAATACTGTCACCCTTGGCCCGACAGCCAATAATCATCCCTTTTGCAACTCTGATAAATCGTTCCCTTTATCCATGACAACAATGAGATTCTGTTCAGCCTATCACACACCTTATATACCCACCAAGCCAGCCCACAACAAGTCACTTCCTTCCTGAGCTACACGCTGCCGACGTCAGAAGTAGGAGGTGGTCATAATAATGTGACTCATCTGTTCTATTTATTACATGGGATTCCGTGTAGTGATTACATTGTCTCATCTTCTCTCCATTCAGGTTCCTACAATATAGAATCCTATTAGTATCTTCTATATAAGAGAATATTCCTGATTGATCCATCAAGGATGGAAAGAGACAGGAACAAGATGGCGGAAAGTCTATTAAATCTCACCCTAGAGATCATCCACCAGCTTACTGGAGAGGTGAGAGATTCTGATAATGTCACATTACATCATTCTTATCTATAGTAATAACAGATGATATGACTGGAGAGGTGATGGACTCTGGACATGTATGTAGTGATATTTATTAATGTGTCTCCCCATAACCAGGATTACACAGTAGAGAAGAAGACCTCTAGTGGGCGCTGTCAGGCTCCTGTGTATGAAGGATATGGAGGAACCCTGAGCCCAATCCCGGGGCCTCCACCTCACCCCCTGATACAGGAGGAGATCAATGGACAGAAGATCCTAGAACTCACCAACAAGATGCTGGAGCTGCTGACTGGAGAGGTGACACTGCTGGGAATGCTGGGACATTATACAGTAACTGGAGGGGTCTGGGTGATGACTGTATCATTGTGTTGTCAGGTTCCTATAAGGTGTCAGGATGTCGCTGTCTATTTCTCCATGGAGGAGTGGGAGTATTTAGAAGGACACAAGGATCTGTACAAGGAGGTGATGATGGAGGACCACCAGCCCCTCACATCAGCAGGTAATAGACATGACTATATACACATGGACTTCCATTATTTGTATGTACAGAATGAATTCAGTCCCTGTCTGTGTTTCCTACAGGTAGATCCAGTAAGAGGACAACACCGGAGAGATGTCCCAGTCCTCTTCTTCCACAGGATGATCAGGTAGATGGAGATATTCCCTATGATGTGTAGACGGGCTGTGAAGTCCTTGTGGTCAGTCTTGTTGTATCCAGCAGTATTATATGGTTATATACATGGGCGGTGTCATTGAGCCGCCATCTAATATGTTTCTCCAGCTTCTCAGAGACTTGCAGCTACTGTCAGGACATCTTTGGCCTTCATGCGGATTAATGATCTAGAACATTCTCTGTGACTTCCCCATTTGTCCGGTGACTTTTACATTATTTGTTTCACAGATTTTCCATCAGGATAAAGATCTGAAGGACATTAATGCTCTATCTATGACAATAAAGGAAGATCCCTATGTGAGTGGTGATGAGGAGTGTGAGGAGGACATTCCTACAGGTAACCGCCCAGGTGAGGAGTCACCACTATATAAAGCACAGAAGGGTCACCATCAAGTCCACCATCAGAACAGTGCTGGTGCTGGAAAAAGGAAGCCGGTAGCTTGCTCCAAAAATTAATCTTATGTGATGCATCTCTATGTAAGTGCCACCGCCCCTTTTCCTTAGTGCTGTGACTGGGTGGGCCCATTTCTTTCACCCACTACCAGCACCAATACAATAAACAAAAGCAGTGGTGGCGTCTCCTGCCCCGCTTCATTACTATTCACTATCACTGACCTCCGTCTCAGCACAGTGAGTACTAATGAAGTAGGCCGCGCTGCCATCATTTGTTGCCTGTGCCACTGACTTCACTTCTTCACACGGTCTGAAGCGTCTCAGGCAGCGGCAGCTCAGTGGGGAATATACTTATAAGGTTATTTTGTTCAATAATAGTAAAATCAGTTTTCTTCTTGTCAGATGACTGTACCAGGAGCTCAGAGGGACATCTGATATCTACAGATTATAAAGCAGAGGATCATGGTATCACACAAGATCCATATGAAGAACATGCCATTACCCCAGATATACCCTCAGCCCTTCAGGAGCAAGATCTATCTTTTAATTCTGTTAAGCAAAATGAAAGAAGCAGAAGAGGTGTTATACATCAGAGAATTCACACAGGGGAGAAGCCATACTCATGCCCAGAATGTGAGAAATGTTTTGCCTTTAAATCACATCTAGATATACATCAGAGAATTCACACAGGAGAGAAGTCATATTCATGCCCAGAATGTGGGAAATGTTTTACTGAGAAATCAAGTCTCGTTAAACATCAGAGAATTCACACAGGGGAGAAGCCATATTCATGCCCAGAATGTGGGAAATGTTTTACTGAGAAATCGCATCTTGTTAGACATCAGAGAATTCACACAGGGGAGAAGCCATATTCATGCCCAGAATGTGGGAAATGTTTTACTCAGACATCAGGTCTCGTTAAACATCAAAAATTTCACACAGGGGAGAAGCCATTTTCATGCCCAGAATGTAGGAAATGTTTTACTCAGAAATCAAGTCTTGTTGAACATCAAAAAGTTCATACTGGAGAGAAGCCATTTTTATGCACAGAATGTGGGAAACATTTTACGCATAAATCAAATCTTGTTGAACATCTGAGAATTCACACAGGAGAGAAGCCATATTCATGCCCAGAATGTGGTAAATGTTTTGCTCAGAATTCAGATCTTGGTAAACATCAAAGAACTCACACAGGGGAAAAGCCATATTCATGCCCAGAATGTGGTAAATGTTTTGCTCTTAAATCAAATCTTGTTCGACATCAAAAAGTTCATACAGGAGAGAAGCCATATTCATGCCCAGAATGTGGGAAACATTTTACTCAGAAATCACATCTTGTTGAACATAAAATGAGTCACACGCTCCAACTATCTCCTTCCTGAATACCGATTTGGAAATATTCACGAAACTCCTGGCTAGCTGTATAAATGCTTGACTTCCTCTACTCATCCACATGGTTGATAACACCAGAAGGACAGTGGACCTGATTGGCAACCTCAATCATTACTCTACCCCTACCCTCCTCTTCAGTCTAGATGCTGAGAATCCCTTTGACTGTGTCGACTGATCCTTCATGTTGGCCGCGCTGAAGGCCTTCGCTTTTTCTGGAGCCTTCATCACGGTGATCTGGGCCCTTTACTCTCTCGTGACGGTGGTAGTGAAACATCCCCACTTGTTATCCGGTTCCCTCCCCATTCATTACGGGATGTGCCAAGGTTGTCCCTTCTCCCCCCTTTTCTTCGTTCTCTGTATTGAACTGCTGGTGGCCAGGATACAGCACTCCCCTGATATTAAGGTCTCCCATTTTACAGACGATGTCCTCCTCACCCTCACTGCCCCTCATACTACCCTACCTAACCTGCTGTGAGTCATAGATGATTATAACTACCTCTTCGGCTATAAGGTAAACTCCTCTAAAACCAAGGCGCTGCCTATTAATATTCCCCAGGTTCTCCTGATTGTCCTCCGAAGTAACTACAATTTCCAATGGGGATCGGCTTCTCTACACTATCTGGGAATCCAGATCACTCGCTCCTACAGCTCTTTTTATTCTGCTAACTACCCTAGTCTTTTCTGTGCGCTCCGGCTTTGTTAGACAAGTGGAGGCCTTGGCATATTTCCTTACTGGGATGCATTGCGGAGGTTAAGATGACGCTCCTCCCGAAGTTGCTTTATTATTTTGTGACCCTGCCGGTAGATGTTCCCCGCATGGAACTACACGACTTACAGTGAGCCATTTTCCAGTTCATATGGAACACCAAGTGCCACCGCACTCCCAGGTTGGTCATGTTGGCTGGGAGGGGGCAGAGAAGTTTGGCTCTCCCACACATCCTTCACTATTATTGGGCAACCCATCTGTGGAATATTCCTTTCTGGGTGGTGAATTGAAAAATTGTGGCTTGCACCTGTGCATCCCAACTCTCTTGTGGGTTGGCCTCGCCCTCTTCCCCCTCTCTTCCTGAGCCCTATTTGTTTCATGAAGGGACTGTGGGCCACCTGGAGGGGATGGAGTGTATCCTGGCCAGCAAAAGGACTCAATTATATGAACTTCAGGCCTGATGAAGGGCATCCTCGGCCCGAAACATTGCTTATCGGTTATGTACTCGAGCTCTATGATTTTGTGACGTTACAATGCGGCCTCTTATCATACATGGAGTCTGATATGTTGTAATAAAATACACAAGATCAAAGAAATCATTTGGAGTGCTGTCCATCCTTTTCCTAAGAACCTGACAGATATGAATGACACACCCTGAGACCAACCCTCTGGATGATCACATGGCAAAGTCATGTGTCCTGCCTGCCCGGTAAATACAATATGGAAAAGCTTATAATAGATACAAAATGAAAAAAACCCCACAAATATTGGCAAACAAACTGAACAAAACATCACAAAACTAAAGGAACAAAAAAAACACAAAAAAAGATTTTTTTTTTTTTAACATTAAGAATTTTATTTATATTTTGTTAAATCACAAAAAACAAGTCAAACAAGGTATCAGCCATAAAGGGTGCACAGGGGGGAGGCTGGAGAACGGAGGAGAGGGTGGAGAACAAGAGATGGCAGGTGGGTAACAGGGAGGAACATAGGGGAAGGAGGGAAACAAGAGCTCTGTCACAGCAGAGGCAAATAATTCAGGAACAAGAACAAAGGTAAACAAACATCATGTCATGTAGAAAAGAAAGGAAACAAAAGGAGGGGGGAAAGGGAAAATCAAGAGGACACAGAGGAGAAGGCAGACTGGAATTCAGCAGAATAGTAAAAGTGATTCCATAGAAGCCACGTCTGCTGGTGGGCTCTATAGTCTTGCTTCAATTCTGCAAGCAAATTTTACATGCTGCATATGCATAAAACCTCCTAAAGCCAAGACAGCACAGAGAGGGTTACTACGGATTTACACAATCTATGGATAACGGATCTCGCCGCCACTAATAGGGAGCCCAATAGCTTGCGGGTATACTTCTTAAACTTATGCAGGAAGATAGAGAGGAGCAATGCCAGTGACCGTCTGAATAATATGACGGACATCCGACCAAAAGGGGCGTAGGAGTGTACATCCCCACCAGATGTGCGCCATCGTGCCCCGAGCGGCGTTACATTTCCAGCACCTGTCCGAGGTGGAGGGGTATATCTCATGAAGGATAGAGGGGACTCTGTACCATCAGAAGAGGATCTTATAGTTCGTTTCCTGCACCTTGCAAGATATAGAGAACTTATGGCACGCCTAGAAAGCCAAAGACCATGCATCTGGCGAGAACGAGACCTCCAATTCCCTTTCCAAACTACTCGTGAAATCTGATAGACTGTTTATGGAATCCTCCATGAGCATGCCATAGATAAGCGAAACAGTATGAGTTGGAGCACTAGGTGAAAGGCACAGACGCTCAAACGGCAGCAATGCCCTATGAAGATTATGTGACATCCTAAGAGTGGTATAAAAGTGGGAAAGCTGGGTATACTGCCAGTGAGAGGCAATGGAGTCAGGGTCTGGGCTCATAGCGAGTAACTCAAAGCTGGGGAGGAGGCCGATATAACCCAATGGAATCTAATGGTAAGTTGACCTACAGTGTGAGAGAGGAAAGAGGAGTGAAGTGTGGCAGGGAAGTCCGGATTGCCCAAGATTGGGGTCATAGGGCCATCATTTCAGAAGAGCCTCCGCACAGCACCATGCTGGCAAGATCTGAATACCTGGTACATGAGTCTTACTGTCCAACCAAAAACAATTATGGAGCCACGGGAGAGCAGTGAGAGGGAGTGGGCTCAGAGATCCTAATGTTTAGAGCATGCTGAGTAGTGCCAGTCAAGAATGCGAGTTGTGACTGCGGCCAGGAAGTAGTTAGAGCAATCTGGGACCGCCAAGCACCCCCCCCCCCCCCCGCCATCTTTTTCAGCCTAACAAGAGTACTTTTTTGCGATTTGCCCAGATAAACTTAGTGAAGGTTTTCCGGACCGTGGCAAAGAAATGCTTAGGTAATATTATGGGGATGGTTTGAAAGAGGTAGAGAAGGTGGGGGAGTACATTCATTTTCAGTAGGTTGATGCAACCTAGCCAGGAAAGCCCTTGGTATCCCAGCGAGCAAGATCCGTCTGGAGAGTCCGCAGAATCGTGGGAGAAGTTCAAAGAGTATGTATCAGACAAGCTATTAGGAAGCTGCGCACCCAGGTATTTGATCGCCCTTGAGGACCATGTAAAGGGAAAGGCGGATCGGAGATTACTGAGTAAAGGCGTAGGTAATGAAACACTGAGGGCGATGCTTTTGGATAGATTAATTTTATAATTACTATAGTAACTATAAGTGCTAATTTCACGGAGGAGGGAAGGGACAGTTGTGAGCAAGAAAAAAAAAGCAAGATATCATCTGCAAATGCTGAGATTTTTAAATGCAGATCACGGACACGGAGACCCTGGATATCTGGGTTATCCCTAATTGCCACAAGTAAGTGTTCCATCACCAGTGCGTATAGCATTGGGGATAGGGGACAGCCTTGCCGGGTACCATTATGAATAGTGAGAGGGGAAGAGAGCATACCATTAACTCATATTAGCGCTCTTGCCTGAGTTGTGGACAGAGCGAATATGGGTGAGCATAGTGGGGCCAAGACCTATCTGTATAAGGGTGTCCTACAGGAACCTCCATTCCACTCTATCAAAAGCCTTCTCCGCGTCCAGAGAAAGCAGCATCATAGGAGTCCGAGAGTGCTGAGCGTGACAGATCACGGGGAAGGCATTTAGTGTATTATCTCGGGCCTCCATATGAGGGATGAATCCCACCTGATCAAGATGTACAAGATCCTCCATGTGTTGACTCAATCGGTTGGCTATCAATTTGGTATAGAGCTTCGCATCAGCGTTGATTAGGGAAATCGGCCTGTAACTAGGGCAGAGCAGATGATCCTTACCCTCCTTAGGGATAACTGTGATGTGTGCATGTAGGAAGGATGTAGGGAAGGGAGTGTCAGTTGAGATAGAGTTGTAGGATTTCAGCAAGAGGGGCGCTAGTTCAGATCGCAGTCTTATAGAACCGGGCTGTGAAGCCATCCGGGCTGGGGCTCTTACACATTGGTAAAGATGAAATACCTACAGTATTTCAAGCTCTTGGGCTGAAAATGGTGACTCAAGGAGGGACTCCCCTCAGACCTAAGCAAGGGGAGAGCCATGTTAGCTATATACTGGGGAAGAGTGAGCGGTGGGTCAGGTGATGGATTAACGGTGTGCGGGTAAGGAAGGTTGTAGAGGGATTCATAATAATCATAGAATTCTGTAGCAATATCCTCAGTAAGGTGAGAAGTGGTGCCCGAAGGGCCGTTAATGGCCATAATATGCGAAGCAGCATGTCGTTTCCTCACCGCTCGGGCCAGAAGACAACTCGCCTTGTTACCCCATTCATAGAAGGCGTGCTGACCCAATTGGCAGAGTCTCAAGCAAGAACCTGAGACTAGAGTAGACTGCTGGAGGGTTTGCTTATGCTGCGCTTCCAGATTTGCTATGTCTCGAAGGAGTGAGTGGAATTTCAGGCCGGATTCCCTCGAGTCAAGCTTCATGCTTCATCAGTACCCTTCGAAGCACACATTTTAGGGCTTCCCACTGCAACTGTGGGGTAGTGATGTCACAGGAGTGGCCCTGCACAAAATTAGAGATAGAGAGTTTGAGATCTGCCAGGCACTTAGCGTCAAGCAAGAGCGACTCATTCAGTGTCCAGGAGTTAAGAGTGTGGTCCAAGAGACAGGAGACGGATAGACCAGGAGACAGCAGAATGGTTGGAAAGGTAGGCCGTGTCCATCCTAGCCGCAGTCACTTGGGAGCGAAGAGCATGAGATAGGAGTACGTAATCAATCCTGCTATAGGAATTGTGAGCATGGGAGTAGAAGGAAAAATCTCTGTCAGCTGGATGGAGAATCCGCCAAGCATCACACAAAAGCGGAGTGCCACAGTTTCCGGAGCTTGTTTAGGGTGCTGTAGGGGATCGGGGACCTGCCCGCTGACGTGTCAATTAGAGGGTTTATGGGGAGGTTAGAGTCGCCACACAGAATGAGGTGACCCTTAGCGAAAGACTGCAGGACACATATAGGTTAGCTATGGTATACACTGCTCCATATATTTCACAGATGAGATATAGGTATCTGGCATCCTGATCTATCAGGGAGTTCAATATCTTAACCGGGAGATTTTTATGAAAAAAAGTGGCTACCCCTTTAGTCTTACCCTGTGCACTACCGCTGTGTGACCACAGAGGGAAGTAACAGTTTTTGATCGCAGTCATACGCTCCGCTAGAAAATGTGTCTCTTGCAGACAGAGTATCTGTATTTTGCGCTTATGAGCACCATACAAGACCTGAGAGCGTTTCTCAGGGACATTCAACCCCTTAACATTAAAGGACGATACAGTGACGTCTGCCATGTAGAGAGGAGGGGGAAGGTAAGGCAGAGAAGGAGATCACAAGGATGGAAAAAGCAGGGAGCACAGAAAAAAAGAAGTCTAAGGAGAAAAGTTAAAGACTAGGGAAATATAGGGGGGGTGTAAGGGATCCAGACAAGTGGGAGAGGGCGGATAGAATACCCTCAAAGGGCCTACGGGGTGGGAGCACAAGTCTCCAGGCGGTCCCGCACAGCAGGGCAACAAATGGTGAGAAGCAGAAGAAAAAGAGGAAACAGAGCCATGTCAGCCCTAATAAAGAAAGAGATGAGAAAAGACAGGAATATGTTCGGGTGTACAATGAGAAATGCAAATGCACGTTCCTGGAGCAGAACAAGCAAAGGCTTCAGAGCCATTCAGAGCGCAGGGTATGTCTGGAGAGATCTGGGAAAATGGAGAGTGAGGCACCACCAAAGTCTATAGTTTTGCAATCCTTGGTCTTGAGCATAATTTCTTCCTTGACAGCGTAGAAGTGGATCCTACAAATGACATCCCGGGGGTTAGCAGGGTCAGCGCTGTGAGGTCGGAGGGTGCGTTGTGCGAGGTCCATTTCTATGAGAGTCTCAGGAGGACGGCCCAGGAGAGAGTTGAAGATGCGAATCTGTATATTATTGCAGCAGTTGTGGTTCTCTATGTCATCTATATGCGAGATGAGTTTGCGGTAGTGAGAAGTATGGACTACGGCGATCTGATGCAGGGTGTGGAGCGAGGCCGTCACTCAGGACTGGAACTGTTCTTGAGTAGCCACCCTGTGCTGCAGATCAGAAATGTCAGATTTAACCACTTGTAAGTCCTGGCGCCATGCGCGCTTCAGGTCAGTAGCTAGACTGTCCATATCCCTTTTACTTAATGCAGGTAGAGCCTGTAGTTCTGGATGTTTCTGGAGAGTGAGTGCCGTCTCCTCTGGCGGAGGTAGGTGAGATATAAAAGAAAGTGCCTCAGTACGGCGAGAAGCGGGTACAGTATTGCCACTCAGGTTCTTCTTACAGGTGACAGCGGGGACTGCTTCCTCTCCAGATGATAAGTCAGAGCCTGATGGGGGAGATGGGGTCAAAGGGAACCGCTGTCCTGGTCTGGAGGAGCGGAAGAGGGACTTCTTAAAGAGGGGGCTGTCACCCCATTCAGAGTCTCTGGCACAAGCAGAGGGCTGGGAGCCTGTGTGCTTAAGTGATGGAGGGGTCAGAAGGAGTCCCTGGTACAAACCCCCAGCCTCGCCATAGGCCCCAGCAGCATTTGGAGGATCGGAGAGCAGCAGTGCCCATGTTGTCGCTGATCCCACCAGAGGAGCACTCAGAAGTCAGGTGGAGCTGGGTGCAGGTCCAGGATTAGGTACTGGCGGTGTTAATGAGGTTTGGGCCGCCTGGAGCAGCACAGGAGAGCAGGACCCAGAGGAGGAAGTAGAGGATGAGCGCTGCCTCACATTTTGCAGCGAAGCGGAGGTACCGCTCAGCGAGCCGGCAGAGCGCACATGTAGGATCAAAGATGGCAGTGCCGGCGCTTCCAAACCGGCCTTCGCTGTCTGAGGACCCGCGCTTCTCTTTTAGCGGGAGAAAGTAATTTGATATGGCAACCTCCGGCGGCAGGGAGGACGGGGAATCCCCTGCTGGTCTTCTGGCCCTCGGCTTGCCCATTTTTAGCAGCAGAACACCCGGTTACATCAGGGCACGGAGCGGAGCTCTTAAGGGAAGCAGCCGCTCACGCTCATGCCAAGGCACGCCCCCGGAAATACCAAAAAATGATTTTTTATTAAAAAGCGTTCTGTAATAAAAATAAGATAAATGTGATGTGAGATTGAGGTCTGCTGGATAGCGATCTTCTAGAGGGTTGGTCTCAGCTTGTGTCGTTCATATCTATCAGGTTCTCACAGACACGTGTCTCAGGTCACATGATCGCTGAGATTTCCTGCTTTTTCCTTACATGGCTGATCTGCCATGGACTATTCCCAGCACAGATTCTGGGATTTTTTACATAAAGGGGATTATAATATTCTTGAGTTTTTGATAAATCCCCAGATGGCCATGGGGACTTTCAGTAACATAAAACAGGTATGAACAAATTCCTTTAGTGATCTCTATGTCTTTTTCATCTGGCTGCTTTTGTATAACATTGCTATAGTGCAGATGGATCGATCTGTTCATTGCTATTACAGTGTCCATATTAGGACATCCTCAGATATCAATGTAAAACATCTGATTAATAGCAGTTTACCAAAGTGACACCTGACTTTGACTTTGATTCTGACAACGACTTTGACTTTGATTCTGACAACGACTTTGGCTTTGATTCTGACAACGACTTTGACTTTGATTCTGACAACGACTTTGGCTTTGATTCTGACAACGACTTTGGCTTTGATTCTGACGACTTTGATTCTGACAACGACTTTGACTTTGATTCTGACAACGACTTTGATTCTGACAACGACTTTGATTCTGACAACGACTTTGACTTTGATTCTGATAACGACTTTGACTTTGATTCTGACAACGACTTTGACTTTGATTCTGATAACGACTTTGACTTTGATTCTGACAACGACTTTGAGTCTGACGACGACTTTGACTTTGATTCTGACAACGACTTTGACTTTGAGTCTGACACCTGACTTTGAGTCTGACACCTGACTCTATGCAGTTTCTGGGCTGGTTGTAAAACTTAGATGACTTCTGACTTTCATATCTGATTGAGTCACAAGTCAGCAGTCAGCTATGAAGCACATACAATGTTACACTGTGATTGGCCAGGATGACTGACCTCTGAGTGACGTCACTGCTCACACTCAGGAGTAGAAGATACTTGTAGAAGGCTGCAGGCTGAGAGCTCCAGGAGTCTGATAAAGAGTTGTCTGATACCTGACTGAGTCAGAGATCAGACTCACATCATCTGAGTTTTTCATATACATACAAGCCAGCCAGCACATACATACGATGGTGGAGATTTATCAAGTAAAATGTTCCCTAATTCTGGTATCATTTTCACCAAATAACCTCTCTGTGCGCCACATTCATCAAGTGTTTTAAATACTTTTATTACTTGTACAAAAAGGGGCGTGGACTCATAGTAAAGGGGCGTGACCTACAACACTGTGCTGCAAAAATACATCCGAATAACCTCTCTAACATTTATCAAGTGTTTTAGGCTGAGGCCCCACGTACCAGGCTGCAGCAAAAAAGCGCTGTGGGAAAAACCTTGGCAGAAATGCATCACAGTTTTTCCCTCAGAGATTTTTGCAGAAAGTCTGGCGAGGTTTCCTCTGCGGACTTTCTGCTTCCATTATACCTATAGTGAAACCGCCGCCATTTCCGTAAATAGAATTGACTTGCTGCGATTTCCAAAACTGCAACTGTTTTGGAAATTGCAGCATTTACACTGAGTGTATTTTTCTGCAATGCGTGGATTGTAGGGGTTGTAAAACAAACCAATTGCAGCCACGTTGTGCGGTTCAAATTACCAGTACCAGTTTAACCCCTACAATCCACGCATTGCAGAAATATACACGCAGTGTAAATGCTGCAATTTCCAAAAAAATAGCAAGTCAATTATATTTACGCAAATGCTGGCGGTTTCACTATAGGTATAATGGAAGCAGAAAGTCCGCAGAGGAAACCTCACCAGACTTTCTGCGAAAATCTCTGAGGGAAAAACCGTGATGCATTTCTGCATCGTTTTTTCCCACAGCATTTTTTTGCTGCAGCCTGGTACGTGGGGCCTCAGCCTAAAACACTTGATAAATGTTAGAGAGGTTATTTGGATGTATTTTTGCAGCACAGTGTTGTAGGTCACGCCCTTTACTATGAGTCCACACCCCTTTTTTGTACAAGTAATAAAAGTATTTAAAACACTTTATGAATGTGGCGCACAGAGAGGTTATTTGGTGAAAATGATACCATAATTAGGGAACATTTTACTTGATAAATCTCCACCATTGTATGTGCTGGCTGGCTTGTATGTATATGAAAAACTCAGATGATGTGAGTCTGATCTCTGACTCAGTCAGGTATCAGACAACTCTTTATCAGACTCCTGGAGCTCTCAGCCTGCAGCCTTCTACAAGTATCTTCTACTCCTGAGTGTGAGCAGTGACGTCACTCAGAGGTCAGTCATCCTGGCCAATCACAGTGTAACATTGTATGTGCTTCATACTGACTGCTGACTTGTGACTCAATCAGATATGAAAGTCAGAAGTCATCTAAGTTTTACAACCAGCCCAGAAACTGCATAGAGTCAGGTGTCAGACTCAAAGTCAGGTGTCAGACTCAAAGTCAAAGTCGTTGTCAGAATCAAAGTCAAAGTCGTCGTCAGAATCAAAGTCGTTGTCAGAATCAAAGTCAAAGTCGTTGTCAGAATCAAAGTCAAAGTCGTTGTCAGAATCAAAGTCAAAGTCGTCGTCAGAATCAAAGTCGTTATCAGAATCAAAGTCAAAGTCGTCAGAATCAAAGTAGTTGTCAGAATCAAAGTCATTGTCAGAATCAAAGCCAAAGTCGTTGTCAGAATCAAAGTCAAAGTCGTTGTCAGAATCAAAGTCGTTGTCAGAATCAAAGTCAGGTGTCAGAATCAAAGTCAAAGTCAGTTGTCAGAATCAAAGTCAAAGTCAGGTGTCACTGTTGTAAACTGCAATCTGATGTTTGACACTGATGTCTGAGGATGTCCTAATATGGACACTGTATGCTATAGTGCAGATGGATCGATCTGTTCATTGCTTTATTTCTTTACTTTCTATATATCCTTTATTGTGTCGGATCTGTCAGTAAGGCGTCTTGTATCTAGTTCTAGGATTAATAGGATCTGTTTTCTGTTCTTTACTTGCTACGATTTTGTTGTTGTTTTTGAGTATATTCACTAAGATCAGACGGTTGGTAACTGTGATCCGGGATTTTACCCCCAACCGTGTTTTGTGCCTACTTTACAGGCCATGAATTAACACCCGGGTGTTTGTGAAAAAGGATTTTATGGTGAACAATATGCTGTGAAGTCCATGCTGTGACTAAAGGGAAGAAGCCCTGAAATGCATAAGCGGGACAATATACATTGTATTCCATCCACATTTCTTATGTCTCCTCATGGGAATTAAAAATTCAGTTTTATTAATTTACTTAATTTTTTTATTTTAAATCTGATTTTATTCTTGGGCTGGAAAAATTATTTTTTTCATTTTGTGTCCATTTGTAGCCCCCACACAGTATAATGTCCTCTTTGTGGCCCCACACAGTATAATGTCCTCCTTGTGGCCCCCACACAGTATAATGTCCTCCTTGTGGCCCCCACACAGTATATTGTGCCCGGTGTGAGGGCTCGGTGTGTGTGGGATGACTCGTAGTTTTCATCGGTTGCCTTTTCGGGTACACACAAGTGTTTGATGTCCTTTTATTCCCGTTTTGTTGGTGATTTTCAGTTCTTTTTGAGACATTTACCTTGTATGATAAATATCAGGATTATTTTTAGCTCATTCCAGATGTGGAGATAACAATTATATTTTAGCGGTTTATTCTGTTTTTGTAAGATATTGTAAAGTTTTATGTAAGAGAATTTTTAATTTTTCTTTATTTAGGATTATGTAACATTTTTCTATAGGGGCAGATTCAGTGATTTGTGAAACTTTATTGGTAAAAATATGGACTTTTTTTTTATTAAAATGTTGCAACATCTTAGAATTTTCCGCTGCTTTGGCCACATTTTAGTACTGGGTGGGGTTTAGTGGAGGAGGTGGTCACCTATGGACTGCCAAATTCACTATAATGTACACCAGAAATTGGGATAAATCACAGCAGAAATCTATGGAAAGCTCATACCTGATGTAGATCTTATTTTATGGTACATGGAGAGTTCAAAGATACACCAAAATTATTAAAGGGGTTTTGTGCGCTTCACTTGATTTTTCATACTGATACCCTATTCACAGGATAGGTGGGTCATCAATATGTGGTTTTACTGGGTACTAAACCCAGACCCTGCACAGATCAGCTGTTCTAGTGTACGGGGGGAGCGCATGCAGCACCGCTCCAATACAAGTAATAGTAGTAGTTCAGTGGCCCATTCCACGACATACAGGTGGCTGCTGTGGATATGTCATCAGTATGGAAAATAAATTTGACCCTGAAAAACCCCTTTAACCCCTTCCCAACATTCGCCGTAATAGTACGGACCGAGATTCAGGGCCGGCGTTCTGTTGCCATAACAGCTGGGAGACTATTGAAGGCTTCCAGGCTTGTCTGGCTATGATTTGTATGGCCGGCTGCTCTATACAGTCTGTCATACAAATGCTGATATTTTGCACTGCATTAGTAATAAGACCCCTTGTGATCCGAGACCCCGAGGGGTCTAAAAAATCCAAAGAAAAAAAAAAAGATAAACATATAAAAGATAAAAAAATACTGTGAAGCACATTAGATATCCCTGTATCCAAACAAGCTTGGTTTACAAACCTATAAAAATATTTTTCCCCTACGGTGTTCAAACTATGGAGAAGGGAATGGCTATCAGATTCTGGATTTGCTGGAGCAAAACAGATTCTGACTGGTCTTTTATTAGCCAGTCGTCCAGGTATGGCACTACAAAAAGGCCCTGAAGCCTGAAAGAGGCGGCTACAGGAGCCACAACTTTGGTGAAGGTATGAGGAGCTGAAGTGATGCCAAGGGCAGGGCTGCAAACTGAAGATGCTTCCTGTGCGGAGGATATATTGGACATGCAGATAGGCATCCTTAGATCTAAGGTGCCGAAAACTTCGACCTGTTGAAAAAGGATGTAACGGATTTTACGGTCTTCATACGAAAATGTTTTTTTTTTTTCTTTACGAATAGATTCTGATATCTTAAGTCTATAATCATTCTCCAGCTGCCTGATGGTTTTGGCACCAGAAAAATTGGGGAGACACCGAATCCTTCCTCCAAGGGGGGAACCCTTCCAAAGCCCCCTTGTGGATGTAATCGTGAATGGAGCATTCCAATATATCCTACTGAGCCGCAGGAAGGGAGTGGGTTATGACGAATCGATCCTGAGGTGTGTGATGATTCTGCTTAAATATGGCTATAACTCAGATGTATTTTGATCTCTGGGGATAGTATCTCCCTTCTTACCTGCATTTACTCATAAGGTGGGCAGCTATAATCCCAGGTGTATATTGGCAATAGTGGCCAGGCTGGAACAATAGGGCTTTGTATCCATCCCAGCAGGGCTCCATTGTATTCATACACAGCCCTGAGTGATCAAACAAACATGCATTGTCTAGTCTGCACTGTAGATCAGATATGGCTGATAACATTGTATCATTCCACTTGGTCTCAGCTCTTTGCAAAGAATCTGGACTTGAGTGCATTATTCAATCAGACTTACTGCTGCCGATGACCTCATTCTGGGAGGTGGCATAAAGGGTATAAAAGATGAGGTAAGAGGTCTGTGGGGGGAGATTATGCTAGGGAGATTGGGCTGAGACTACAAGAGTTTACTGAGAGACTGTGATGAGAGCATGCAGGCTGGATTATTGTATTAATGCCACATGCTAACAAGCCTCCACTGGTTACTCACACATACCAGAGCATGTGTGAGTGTTGGACTACAGAACCACATCAAGGAGATGTGTGGTAAAGTAACTATTTCACTTTTATTCCCTTTTATTTCATTGTACTGTATCTTGTAACTAGTAACTGTTAATGCTTGCATACATCTGCATATCTGTTCTGAACTGCATGTGTTAGATATTAATACCGATCCATTTAGGGGTTAATAAATATATAAAATTTAGAAAGCTTGTCTTGTATTTATCTTGTGAACCCGACACTCACTGGCGGTGAGTGTGGTTTATATGAAAGAGGACTCAGGTGTGGCCACAGCGGTGTTGGCGCACTGAGGATCTTTCACAAGGTGGCTGAAGAAACTCGATCGCATAACCTCACTGAACAATCTGCAAGACCCAAGACCCTGAATTTTTTCCTGCCAGACAGTGTAAAAGTGAAAAAAACGACCTTTGACAGGACTCTCGGCCACAGGAAGTAGGCAGCCGATGTCAAGCTAGGCTTCTTTTTGTCCTCATCCTTGGGGACCCTTCAACGAGAACCCCTAGGCTGTTCTCTAGGACTTCTCTGGAACTGAGGTCTGGGTTGAGGCTGGTAACCTCTTCTGCCAAAGCTTACCCGGCTCAAAGGGTAGAGAACAAAGGCTGAATTTGGAGGCATTATCCGCTCTCCAGGGTTTTTAACCATAGCGGCCTTCTAGCTGCCGTAGAAAGGGCCAAAGATTTGGCTGCCAGCCTTAAATGATGTTGGGAGGCTTAGGCTAAATAATCTGCTGACAAGGAAACCGAACTAAAATAAAGCTAGGAAATCGTCTCTGGAGACTCCAGAGTCGATGTCAGCACGAAATTTGCTTGAGACTTCATTAGAGGAAATAGCCACGAAGTCTGACCGGAGGCCAGAGAATAAACCTTCCTAAAGGTAATCTCTATGTGTCTATCCATGGGGTCCTGGTGGTTAGAACCATCATCCACCATAGGACGGGACAACTTGGGCACTGCCGTGTCCACTTTAGGTGGGAGGCCCCACCGATCCCCTGGAATAGAGAACAAAGTTCTAAATCTTCTGGAATATATGGATGATTTCATTCCGCAAGCATGAGTCTTTCCAGTGACTCGTTCCACTTGGAAGGCCCTAGGCCCCCTAGACCTAATGGACTTCAGCAACCTATTTATCTTCTCAGGATGAAAGAGAGGTCTGCTGGAACGCTCCAAGGAATCATCAGATGAAAGAGTTTTGTCAATCACCTGGAAATCTTCAATAGCTTCACAGTGTGTCACACTGCACACAAACTAGATCCTCTTCTTTTTTTTTTCAAACTCCTTGCAGAATTTGAACCCAGGACTCTAGTACTGCAAGGCTGCAATGCTAACCACTGAGCCACCATGCTGCCCCGAGCTGCAGCAGCACGAACAGTAATCCAAGTGGAGTACTGAGGCCTTCCTCACTAAGAGACAAGCCATCTCCTGCACTGAGATGAAGGCTTCTATAGGAGGGGAGGCGGAATGAGCAAGTAGTGCTCACAAAAAACCCTTCCCCCCGCAAATTTTGCAAAGCTTAATTCCTTGTGCAGAGAATTAAGCTAAAAATATACAGAGCGTTGCCAGAAAAGAGGCTTAGCAAATATAAACTTGCAAAAGGAGGAAAACCAAGCCGCAAAAAGTCCGACCGAGAATTCAGTCCCAGGAACAAAGTGACCGACGTCACTTCTGGCAGCCGTGGAGCTTGTAAGGTAAGTGAAACAGTAATGTCCCATATCAAGGCCGCACAAGTGGCCTGCACTACAGGACTTTAAACATGCAGCATGCAACCACCGCTGTATGAACTACTGAAATCAACCTTCAAAGCAAAGCTTGCAAGCTTGGCTAGGCACAAAAAAAGGTAAGTGAAACGGCAATGCCCCACCTGAAGGATGCACAACTGGCCTGCATTACAGGTCTTCGAACATGCAGCATGAAACTACAGCTGCATGAACTACTGAAATCAACCTTTCAGAGCGAAGGTTGAAAGCTTGGCTAGCACAAAAAACTGCCTAAATAAAACCCCCTTCTTTTCCACAGAAGAGAAGAGAGGTGTAAAGATGACTCCCCATATATGCATATTTTATGCTAATTAAAAGTTCCGCCTGTCCTACCAGCACACAGGGGCAGGACTACCCCATATTGTGCTGTTGTGGGACGTAAGTGAATGTAGATTGTAAGGTGCTCCCGTCATAAGGGAGGAAAATCACATTCATCTTTTCTATGTTGTCCCAATTTTATTCAGACAGTTTAGGAGGCTGCAAAATATTTCCCAAAAAGCTTTATGTAATTTATTATTCCGCAGTGTTCTTATATAAGGCAGAAGGAAACATTTTATACGTGATATGTAAGACACAGAAATCGCACGTCTACAGCTCATATATGATTATATGTAAGTTTATGTGATATATGTAATACATGAAAAAGCCCCAGAAGAGAGAAGCAGAAGAGATGTCCGAGGATGTCAGTGATAGCAAGAAAAGAAAGTTACTAGAGATGAAAAGATTGAGGGTGTAATCCAGGTTATTATATATGGAAGGAGCACCGGGGGAGGGGCAGGAGCAAGGAAGATAGATCTAAGGTACATACACATCACAGAACAGCTCTGCTACATACACATCACACACAGACAGCTCTGCTACATACACATCACACACAGACAGCTCTGCTACATACACATCACACACAGACAGCTCTGCTACATACACATCACACACAGACAGCTCTGCTACATACACATCACACACAGACAGCTCTGCTACATACACATCACCCAGACAGCTCTGCTACATACACGTCACCCACACAGCTCTGCTACATACACATCACCCAGACAGCTCTGCTACATACACGTCACCGAGACAGCTCTGCTACATACACGTCACACAGATGGCCCCGCTACATACACATCACCCAGACAGCTCCGCTACATACACGTCACCCATACAGCTCCGCTACATACACGTCACACACAGACGGCTCCGCTACATACACGTCACACGCAGACGGCTCCGCTACATACACGTCACACGCAGACGGCTCCGCTACATACACGTCACACACAGACAGCTCCGCTACATACACGTCACACACACACAGCTGTACTACATACACGTCACACACAGACGGCTCTGCTACATACACATCGCACACAGACGGCTCCGCTACATACACGTCACACAGACGGCTCCGCTACATACACGTCACACACAGACGGCTCCGCTACATACACATCGCACACAGACGGCTCCGCTACATACACGTCACACACAAACGGCTCCGCTACATACACGTCACACACAGACGGCTCTGCAGAGATTTCTAATATCTGCTCATGTGATTCTGTGACTCCTCCCACACATGTGACATCATCACAGGTCCTTTAGCTCACTAGGATTTAGTATCTTCTGCACAAATGAAGCTATAACAACAAGACCTGAACATGTGACTCCTCCCAGACCTATGACATCATCACAGGTCCTGTGAGCAAATGGCTGCTCTACTGGAGGAGGTAAGTGCTCGATCTCAGCCCTTCTCATACATTCAGTCAACCTCCTTGTGGCCCCCACACACTACAATGTCCTCCTTGTGGCCCCCACACACTATAATGTCCTCCTTGTGGCCCCCACACACTACAATGTCCTCCTTGTGGCCCTCACACAGTATAGTGTCCTCCTTGTGGCCCCCACACAGTATAGTGTCCTCTTTGTGGCCCCCACACAGTATAATGTCCTCCTTGTGGCCCCCACACACTATAATGTCCTCCTTGTGGCCCCCACACACTATAATGTCCTCCTTGTGGTCCCCACACACTACAATGTCCTTCTTGTGGCCCCCACATGGTATAGTGTCCTCCTTGTGGCCCCCACACAGTATAGTGTCCTCCTTGTGGCCCCCACACACTATAGTGTCCTCCTTGTGGCCCCCACACAGTATAATGTCCTCCTTGTGGCCCCCACACAGTATAATGTCCTCCTTGTGGCCCCCACACACAGTATAATGTCCTCCTCGTGGCCCCCACACAGTATAATGTCCTCCTTGTGGCCCCCACACAGTATAATGTCCTCCTTGTGGCCCCCACACAGTATAATGTCCTCCTTGTGGCCCCCACACAGTATAATGTCCTTTTTGTGGCCCCCACACGGTGTAATGTCCTCCTTGTGGCCCCCACACGGTATAATGTCCTCCTTTTGCCCTGTTGGAGGGCTGGGATATAGTGTATTTGGCCTCTCTGCCCCTGCTGCTTGGCCTCAGAAACCCCAGGGATTCAATACAAGGTTTGTTTTGTAAATAAGTGTGAGTCAGAGCCTTGAGGGATGAGCTGCAGTGAGGAAGCTTTTCCTAAGCAGGCACAGTCTAAGGCAAGTGGCAGGTGCAATCTGACCACATTCCAGTTGCCCCAATAGTCTTGATCCTAGGCACCAATCCTCACTGTGCAGTAATAGAGACCGATATTAATACCATAAAACCATATCTTTTTTGATATTTGTGTATAGAAATGGTCGGATGAATGCGCTGTCCCCCAGGTGGATGATTTTGGAGACGGTGCTTTCATCCGACGGGACGCAATGTATGATGTGCACATGCGCAGCCTTTTCCTAGAGACGTGATTTACGTCATTACGTTTGTCTCGGAGAGTAAAAGGAAGATGGCTGACTCATGTGTTATACGACTGAGGGCCGGAGGAAGCGCGGCAGCGCGAAACGGTCGTTGCCCAAACAGTTTGTGTCTATGGCATACTGCTGTATATTGTTTATCCTGTGATGAGCTACGAATACAGCAAGAGAAGGTTTTACAGAATCGTGAGTGCCGCTTCACTTATTTCTATTTTTTGTACGATATAACTTAAGACTGTTGCAGAATTGCTGGTTGTTGTAGTACTTCTCTCACTACACTGTTCTCAGTATACGGCATGTATGTACTATTATCATTTTGATTCTTATAAAGCTACTGTTATAACCTTATGTGGTATCTGTATGTATTCTTCAGACTGTGAGATTAGTACAGTGATCCTTGTTAAGGCTACGAACTGTACTTCATGGGTAAGTCCCAGGAAGAGATCCTCCCTGTAATACAGAGGCTCTATCCTGGGTGGAGGCACTGATATATTTCATATATGTTCCCACTCTTCCCTTCAGCGAAGGCTTCAGGTCCCATTATACACACAGGTCAGCGCCAGAGTCTGTTGCGGGAGGGATAATACTCATACCCCCCCCCAAATAGGGCTACACTGGGAAGGAGATTCACCTTCCAGCAATGACCCTAAACCTCCAGCCCGAGCTCCAGGGGATGGTTTAGATGACAGCATATTCCGGGGTTAGAATGGCCCAGTCACAGTCCAGACCTAAATCCCATTGAGCATCTGTGGCAAGACATGAAAATTACTGATCACAGACACTCCATCCAATCTGGCTGCAAAGAAGAAGAAGAAGGGGCAGAAATCTCATCTCTAGATGTGCAAAGCTGGTATTTTCACTTCACGTTACAAAGGACATTTTAGTAGTTCAGTATTTGGTAAACGTTTTCTGTTTTGTTAAGAAATGAACTATTTGGAATATTCCGGTTGACTTCAGCTCGTAACGAATCGGTTCACTAATCTCTACTGTGAACCTGTTGTCACATCAGTGGCACGTGATTCTCCTCAGTTTCCACGTTGGTTATTCCCAATGGAGCCATTTCTCCACTCACAATACACTTTCACCAAATCAGGACACGAACAGTTCACAACCTGCGCTGTGTGAGAAATACTGTCACCCTTGGCCCGACAGCTAATAATCATCCCTTTTGCATCTCTGATAAATCGCCCCCTTTATCTATGACAACAATGAGATTCTGTTCAGCCTATCACACACCTTATATACCCACCAAGCCAGCCCACAACAAGTCACTTCCTTCCTGAGCTACACACTGCCGACGTCAGAAGTAGGAGGTGGTCATAATAATGTGACTCATCTGTTCTATTTATTACATGGGATTCCGTGTAGTGATTACATTGTCTCATCTTCTCTCCATTCAGGTTCCTACAGTATAGAATCCTCTCAGTATCTTCTATATAAGAGAATATTCCTGATTGATCCATCAAGGATGGAAAGAGACAGGAACAAGATGGCGGAAAGTCTATTAAATCTCACCCTAGAGATTATCTACCACTTTACTGGAGAGGTGAGAGATTCTGATGATGTCACATTACATCATTCTTATCTATAGTAATAACAGATGATATGACTGGAGAGGTGATGGACTCTGGACATGTATGTAGTGATATTTATTAATGTGTCTTTCTATACCAGGGGTCAAGAACCCCTGGCACGTGTGGCATATTCTGCTGGCACGGCACCTGCAGGTATTAAATGACGAGGGAGCGTCCCTTCAGGGCCCTGCTAGAGCTGAGGTATAGGACGCTCCCCCTTCTCTCACTGCCCTCCCATGAGAGGGGTGAGGAAGCCCAGGAGGCGGAGCTCTCACTGTACAGCAAGGACCCTGCTAAGGCTCCACCAAGGAGGAGGAGGAGAAGGAAGAGGAGAGGAGAAGGAGGAGAGCACCGTCAGCAAAGTGAAAGTAAAAAAAAAACACCAGGTACCTGCTGGGGTTACTATTACTATTGATATCAGACATTTCATATTCATAGCAGTTAACCCCATCATGGCCCTCACATTAACCCCTGTGTGCCTCACATAAGGGTTACTGATATGTGAGACATATGGGGGTACTAATAAAGGACCTCAATAATGAAGATATTTACTTACTTATTACCTCCATGTCTCACATATCAGTAACCCTTATGTGAGGCACACAGGGGTTAATGTGAGGGACATGATGGGGTTAACTGCTATTAATATGAGGCACATGGAGTCGCTAACTGTAATGTACATGACCCTACGTTTTATCTACAACTGTGGATAATAGTACAGACCTACTGTATACATTTCAATGGGCCCAGACACACAACCGTTCTATTTGTGGCCGTGTGTCCAGGCCAAATTGAAGATTATGGAGCAGGCCCTATATCTGTCCTATACATATCCTATATCTGTCCTATACATACCCTATATCTGTCCTATACATACCCTATATCTGTACTATACATACCCTATACCTGTCCTATATCTGTCCTATACATACCCTATATCTATCTGCATTTGCGGCCCTATCAATTCATTTTTAATGTATAGGTCAGTAAAAATCACATCCGTGCCATTTGTGTTCCGGAGGCCTAAGGCTGAGGCTCCACCTTGCGGAAACGCAGCATTTTTGTTGCGGTTTTTTCAGCCAAAGCCAGGAGTGGATTCTGCAGAAAATAGAAGTGTAAGAGCTTCCTATACATTTCCAATTCCTTTTGTAGCAATTCTTGGCTTTGGCTGAAAAAAATCTTCAACAAAAAAAGCTGCGTTTCTGCAACGTGGGGCCTCAGCCTAAAGGTGATTCTTTTCGGGTGGTGACACTGTGTACACAGGTGCGGCTATAGCTAAATCCAATGCTGTCACTTTGGGTTAAGTGTGACACTCAGTAATTCCTGGCTGGGGTTTTGCTGTTACCGCACCGTCAGTAATTAAAACTATCTAAAATTAATCCGCGTTTCACTTACAGAAAAGTGAAAGTACCAGTGGTCGGGGATGCCGCATCCAGGTACATAGTGTGTCACCCTACAGGTGTTACCTCACTCTGCTCCCTGTCATATACAGTGGGGAAAAAAAGTATTTAGTCAGCCACCAATTGTGCAAGTTCTCCCACTTAAAAAGATGAGGCCGGCCTGTAATTGTCATCATAGGTAGACCTCAACTATGAGAGACAAAATGCGAAAACAAATCCAGAAAATCACATTGTCTGATTTTTTAAGAATTTATTTGCAAATTATGGTGGAAAATAAGTATTTGGTCACCTACAAACAAGCAAGATTTCTGGCTCTCACTGATAATCTCCCTCCATCAGGGGCTCCACGCAAGATCTCACCCCGTGGGGTCAAAATGATCACAAGAACGGTGAGCAAAAATCCCAGAACCACATGGGGGACCTAGTGAGTGACCTGCAGAAAGCTCGGACTAACGTAACAATGGCTACCGTCAGTAACACACTACGCTGCCAGGGACTCAGATCCTGCAGTGCCAGACGTGTCCCCCTGCTTAAGCCAGGACATATCCGGGCCCGTCTGAAGTTTGCTAGAGAGCATTTGGATGTTCCAGAAGAGTATTGGGAGACTGTCATATGGTCAGATGAAACCAAAGTAGAACTGTTTGGTAGAAACACAACTCGTGGTGTTTGGAGGAGAGTGAATGCTGAGTTGCATCCAAAGAACACCATACCTACTGTGAAGCATGGGGGGGCAACATCATGCTTTGGGGCTTTTCTGTGCAAAGGGACCAGGACGACTGATCCGTGTACATGAAAGAATGAATGGGGCCATGTGTCGTGAGATTTTGAGTGCAAACCTCCTTCCATCAGCAAGGGCATTGAACATGAAACGTGGCTGGGTCTTTCAGCATGACAATGATCCCAAGCACACCGCCAGGGCAAGGAAGGAGCGGCTTCGTAAGAAGCATTTCAAGGTCCTGGAGTGGCCTAGCCAGTCTCCAGATCTCAACCCCATAGAAAACCTTTGGAGGGAGTTGAAAGTCCGTGTTGCCCAGCGACAGCCCCAAAACATCCCTGCTCTAGAGGAGATCTGCATGGAGGAATGGGCCAACATACCAGCAACAGTGTGTGCCAACCTTGTGAAGACTTACAGGAAACGTTTCACCTCTGTCATTGCCAACAAAGGATATAGAACAAAGTATTGAGATGAACGTTTGTTATTGACCAAATACTTATTTTGCACCATAATTTGCAAATAAATTCTTTACAAATCAGACAGTGTGATTTTCTGGATTTGTTTTCTCATTTTGTCTCTCATAGTTGAGGTCTACCTATGATGTCAATTACAGGCCGGCCTCATCTTTTTAAGTGGGAGAACTTGCACAATTGGTGGCTGACTAAATACTTTTTTTTCCCCACTGTATATACAGTACAGACCAAAAGTTTGGACTCACCTTCTCATTCCAAGAGTTTTCTGTATTTTCATGGCTATAAAAATTGTAGATTCACACTGAAGGCATCAAAACTATGAATTAACACATGTGGAATTATATACTTAACAAAAAAGTGTGAAACAACTGAAAATATGTCTTATATTCTAGGTTCTTCAAGGTAGCCACCTTTTGCTTTGATTACTGCTTTGCACACTCTTGGCATTCTCTTGATGAGCTTCAAGAGGTAGTCACCTGAAATTGTTTTCACTTCACAGGTGTGCCCTGTCAGGTTTAATAAGTGGGATTTCTTGCCTTATAAATGGGGTTGGGACCATCAGTTGTGTTGTTCAGAAGTCAGGTGGATACACAGCTGATAGTCCTACTGAATGGAGTGTTAGAATTTGTATTATGGCAAGAAAAAAGCAGCTAAGTAAAGAAAAACGAGTGGCCATCATTACTTTAAGAAATGAAGGTCAGTCAGTCCGAAAAATTGGGAAAACTTTGAAAGTGTCCCCAAGTGCAGTGGCCAAAACCATCAAGCGCTACAAAGAAACTGGCTCACATGAGGACTGCCCCAGGAAAGGAAGACCAAGAGTCACCTCTGCTGCGGAGGATAAGTTCATCCGAGTCACCAGCCTCAGAAATCGCAGGTTAACAGCAGCTCAGATTAGAGACCAGGTCAATGCCACACAGAGTTTTAGCAGCAGACACATCTCTACAACAACTGTTAAGAGGAGACTGTGTGCAGCAGGCCTTCATGGTAAAATAGCTACTAGGAAACCACTGCTAAGGACAGGCAACAAGCAGAAGAAGAACACAAGGAATGGACATTAGACCTGTGGAAATCTGTGCTTTGGTCTGATGAGTCCAAATTTGAGATCTTTGGTTCCAACCACCGTGTCTTTGTGCGACGCAGAAAAGGTGAACGAATGGACTCTACATGCCTGGTTCCCACCGTGAAGCATGGAGGAGGAGGTGTGATGGTGTGGGGGGGCTTTGCTGGTGACACTGTTGGGGATTTATTCAAAATTGAAGGAATACTGAACCAGCATGGTTACCACAGCATCTTGCAGCGGCATGCTATTCCATCCGGTTTGCGTTTAGTTGGACCATCATTTATTTTTCAACAGGACAATGACCCCAAACACACCTCCAGACTGTGTAAGGGCTATTTGACCAAGAAGGAGAGTGGTGGGGTGCTACGCCAGATGACCTGGCCTCCACAGTCACCAGACCTGAATCCAATCCAGATGGTTTGGGGTGAGCTGGACCGCAGAGTGAAGGCAAAAGGGCCAACAAGTGCTAAGCATCTCTGGGAACTCCTTCAAGACTGTTGGAAGACCATTTCAGGTGACTACCTCTTGAAGCTCATCAAGAGAATGCCAAGAGTGTGCAAAGCAGTAATCAAAGCAAAAGGTGGCTACTTTGAAGAACCTAGAATATAAGACATATTTTCAGTTGTTTCACACTTTTTTGTTAAGTATATAATTCCACATGTGTTAATTCATAGTTTTGATGCTTCAGTGTGAATCTACAATTTTTATAGTCATGAAAATACAGAAAACTCTTGGAATGAGAAAGTGTCCAAACTTTTGGTCTGTACTGTATATCGTGAGCTTAAGATTTTATACAGAACAGTAAAGGGTCATGTCAGTTATAACAGAGCATGTGCAGAAACCGGTAATCATGATTGATCATTGACGGGGGGAGAGTCTTGACACACCCCCTTACTCATCTCCATAACCAAAGCATATTAGTCCTAAGCACTATGTATTGCAAAGTTTTGCTAGGACCTTTTGTTCTACATTGGTAAAGAGGGAGAAGAGATTGTAAACCGCGCAGATACGCGCTGGGGCTGGTTACGTAAGCAGTGTTACTCTCCAGTCTCTCTGAAGGACGAGTTACAGAAAGTTTGTAAACAAACAAGTCTAATGAGACATGTTGACCCAGCTTGGTTGTCTGGCCTTGCTTCTAATACATCCTTATGAAGAACTGTAAGCTTCTTCTGCTAAATGCATTCAAACGTGATCTTTGAGATTAGCAAGCTAAAAATTAAAGAGACATCACATTTCTATAACACAGGATTACACAGTAGTGAAGAAGACCTCTAGTGGGCGCTGTCAGGCTCCTGTGTATGAAGGATATGGAGGAACCCTGAGCCCAATCCCGGGGCCTCCACCTCACCCCCTGATACAGGAGGAGATCAATGAACAGAAGATCCTAGAACTCACGAACAAGATGCTGGAGCTGCTGACTGGAGAGGTGACACTGCTGGGAATGCTGGGACATTATACAGTAACTGGAGGGGTCTGGGTGATGACTGTATCATTGTGTTGTCAGGTTCCTATAAGGTGTCAGGATGTCGCTGTCTATTTCTCCATGGAGGAGTGGGAGTATTTAGAAGGACACAAGGATCTGTACAAGGAGGTGATGATGGAGGACCACCAGCCCCTCACATCACCAGGTAATAGACATGACTATATACACATGGACTTCCATTATTTGTATGTACAGAATGAATTCAGTCCCTGTCTGTGTTTCCTACAGGTAGATCCAGTAAGAGGACAACACCGGAGAGATGTCCCAGTCCTCTTCTTCCACAGGATGATCAGGTAGATGGAGATATTCCCTATGATGTGTAGACGGGCTGTGAAGTCCTTGTGGTCAGTCTTGTTGTATCCAGCAGTATTATATGGTTATATACATGGGCGGTGTCATTGAGCCGCCATCTAATATGTTTCTCCAGCTTCTCAGAGACCTGCAGCTACTGTCAGGACATCTTTCATCTTCTTGCTGATTAATGATCTAGAACATTCTCTGTGACTTCCCCATTTGTCCAGTGACTTTTACATTATTTGTTTCACAGATTTTCCATCAGGATAAAGATCTGAAGGACATTAATGCTCTATCTATGACAATAAAGGAAGATCCCTATGTGAGTGGTGATGAGGAGTGTGAGGAGGACATTCCTACAGGGAACCGCCCAGGTGAGGAGTCACCACTATATAAAGCACAGAAAGGTCACTGATTACAGTCCTCGTGAAGGGAAAGAATTTACCAGAATTATATAGCAGATTATTTCAGCTAGCGGAAAAAATAATCCTCCTGCTCGATCTTCAGGCAGATTCCACCTCAGAACTCTAAAGAAATAAATGGGAGGTGGAAAATACCGCCTGGTCAGTAAGGAATGTGATGGAGATTCGGTGGCTGATTTGGTAAAGCGGAAAAATTCTTCTTCTGAATTCCTGAAGCAGCTTCTACAGATTTCACTGTGTAAACCTCACCTTAGACCCCAATCACACTATGGAATCCGGACCAGAATATCTGGTCTGTACATCAGTCAAATTTCCCAGCCCAAACTCTGTCCACACACCAGGACTCCCCGTATCTTAGTGATGTATGAAGCTAGGAGTCCCTGCTTCCTTGTGACTCCACAGACCCATACTACATACTGTATGGGACAGCAGATCCGCGGTGAGTTCGGGCTGGGAAATCCAGCAGATGTGGTTTGGATTCTATTGTGTGTATGGGATGTAATACAGTAAGATTTATGGCATCCTACAGTATTATTCCACATAAGTGGCCATATTTAAGCAGCCAAGGATTGTGTTCACCTCTACAGTGACCTAGAGCAGTGGTGGCGTCTCCTGCCCCGCTTCATTACTATTCACTATCACTGACCTCCGTCTCAGCACAGTGAGTACTAATGAAGTAGGCCGCGCTGCCGTCGTTTGCTGCCTGTGCCACTGACTTCACTTCTTCACACGGTCTGAAGTGTCTCAGGCAGAGGCATCTCAGTGGGGAATATACTTATAAGGTTATGTTATTCAAAAATAGTAACATCAGTTTTCTTCTTGTCAGATGACAGTACCAGGAGCTCAGAGGGACATCTGATATCTACAGATTATAAAGCAGAGGATCATGGTATCACACAAGATCCATATGAAGAACATGCCATTACCCCAGATATACCCTCAGCCCTTCAGAATAAAGATTTTTCTTCATCACTGTCTGTTAAGCAAAATAAAAGATGCAGAAGGGGTTTTATACATCAGAAAACTCACACAGGAGAGAAGCCTTCTTCATGCCCAGAATGTGGGAAATGTTTTAGTCACAATTCACATCTTGTTGAACATCAAAGAACTCACACAGGGGAGAAGCCTTATTCATGTCCAGAATGTGAGAAATGTTTTACTCTTAAATCAAGTCTTGTTGAACATCAAAACATTCACACAGCAGAGAAGCCATATTCATGCCCAGAATGCGAGAAATGTTTTACTCTTAAATCAAGTCTTGTTGAACATAAAAGAACTCACACAGGGGAGAAGCCTTATTCATGCCCAGAATGTGGGAAATGTTTTACTCAGAAATCAACTCTTGTTAGACATAAGAGAATTCACACAGGGGAGAAGCCATTTTTATGCCCAGAATGCGGGAAATGTTTTACTCAGAAATCACATCTTGTTGAGCATCAGAGAATTCACGCCAGGGAGAAGCCATATTCATGCCCAGAATGTGAGAAATGTTTTACTCACAAATCTCATCTTGTTGAACATCAAAGAACTCACACAGGGGAGAAGCCTTATTCATGCCCAGAATGTGAGAAATGTTTTAATCTTAAATCAAGTCTTGTTGAACATCAAAACATTCACACAGCAGAGAAGCCATATTCATGCCCAGAATGCGAGAAATGCTTTACTCTTAAATCAAGTCTTGTTGAACATAAAAGAACTCACACAGGGGAGAAGCCTTATTCATGCCCAGAATGTGGGAAATGTTTTACTCAGAAATCAACTCTTGTTAGACATAAGAGAATTCACACAGGGGAGAAGCCATTTTTATGCCCAGAATGCGGGAAATGTTTTACTCAGAAATCACATCTTGTTGAGCATCAGCGAATTCACGCAAGGGAGAAGCCATATTCATGCCCAGAATGTGGGAAATGTTATACTCACAAATCTCATCTTGTTGAACATCAAAGAACTCACACAGGGGAGAAGCCTTATTCATGCCCAGAATGTGGGAAATGTTTTACTCAGAAATCACATCTTGTTGAGCATCAGAGAATTCACGCAGGGAAGAAGTCATATCCATGCCAAGAATGTGGGAAAAGTTTTACTCACAAATCACATCTTGTTGAACATCAAAAAATTCACACAGGGGAGAAGCCATATTTATGTCCAGAATGTGGGAAATGTTTTACTCAGAAATCACATCTTGTTAAACATCAAAAAATTCACACAGGGGAGAAGCCATATTCATGCCCAGAATGTGGGAAATGTTTTATCTCTAAATCAAATCTTGTTAGACATCAGAGAATTAGCATATAATCGTCGATGCTGTTTTGCATTTCTTGCAGTTGTAAATCTGAGTGGGGGTCCCTAAGATTGTAGAGATTTCAGTAGTAGTCTTAGAAAGATTGAGCTATAGTGTCAGGGTGGGACATGGACTCCTCAGTGTCATTTTTGATAGTAGGAACAAACTCAGTGGGCACCCATGGGTGGAGAAAGTTTTCTAGGGTGCTGCCGCACTTGTTAGTGAATTCATAATGTAACTTAGTCCATTCGTGTACTTCATATTTAGTGTCTAAACAGCCTTTCACTCTCCATCTGGCTTCCAGTAGGTCCACCAATCTCTGTTGTATTTATGGGAGGATTCAGGTGTTTGTATTTAGGTAAGAAGGTGCCTTGTTGAATGAAAACCCCCGCTGACACTGTTTAGTGCTTCCCATTGTATCGAGAGAAGGGTCTTGTCATGTTCGTGATGGTGAAGAAAGTCAGTAATGGCTTGTGAAAGCGCTCCTGTACATGCTGGTTTTTTAAAGGTTGGGGTTAAGAGTCCAGCCCCACTCACCTCTAGACTGATCAGGGATCATCAAGGAAAGGTGAGTGAGAGCTTGGTCAGACCACACAGTAGGATCTATGTTAGTACAAGAGTCCCATGCGAGCAAATGGTGATTAATAAGGAAGTACTGCGAGTGTTGTGGAATTGTGAAAAATCGGTGTAATCTCTCACCTGGGGATGAAGGGTCCACCTGTCATCGATAAGCCTCATGTCAGCGATCTTAGATTTCAGGGCCTGTAAATGTGACAAAGGGATGAGGAACCTGCCCGACGAGGAATCCATTATTGCATCCATGGTTAAGTTCAGCTCTCTTACCATGATCACCGACCATTCAGCAAATTCAGCTAAGGCACAAAGAAAGGAGAGATAGACTTGTACTTGGCTCTGGTTTGGGAGATTGAAATTAGGGATCATGAATAATTTCTCATGGATAGGTATTTTTTAGAAACAATTATCTACTCTGTGCATCATCAAGGCCTGTATTGGCTTGCGGTTTACAAAACTGTTAAGTTGCAGGTTACGTTTTAACTAGATCGGTGTCTGCAGACACCGATCTAGTTAGAAATAAAGGATGTATTAATGGTGGCCCCGGGGTGGGCCCCCAAAAATTCAGTGGGCCCAGGGCAGCCTCCCCCTCCCTCCAAACCTCCCCCCCCCCCGCTAGCTACGCCTCTGCTCCAGACTCTTCGAAGGATGGCTCACAGAAAGTTTATAACCAATCAAGTCTCCTAGGACAGGCTGCCCTAGACTGGGTGTCTGGCCTTGCTCTCAGTGATATCCTTATCATGGAAGGCTGTAAGCTTCTT
Organism: Leptodactylus fallax; assembly: GCA_947044405.1. NCBI lineage: Eukaryota > Metazoa > Chordata > Amphibia > Anura > Leptodactylidae > Leptodactylus > Leptodactylus fallax. The sequence continues at coordinate 485,424 of CAMRHE010000423.1, forward strand.
CTACTAAATGCATTTCTATCATTTTTAAGAATAGCAAGCTAATGAGAAGTTAAAGAGACAGACATTTCTATAACAAAGGAAAGGAAGATGGCGGAGAAGAAGGTAGGGTGAGGTAGTCAAGGCATTTAGTGGAGCCTCTTTATCCCTGAGACCTAACCCAGGGGAAGGGTAAAAGCAAAAGTGTCCTAAGAACAAACCTTAAGGACAGGGATGTCCAAGTTAATATGTTTCTACTACACCAAACTTGTTGTCAAGAAAAATGTAAAAAAAAATGCTGATGACGGGCGTTCTCGGACAGAAACGTTGCTTATCGATGATGTACTCGAGCTCTATGATTTTGTGAAGTTACAATGCGGCCTCTTATCATACATGGAGTCTGATATGTTGTAATAAAATAAACAAGATGAAAGAAATCATTTGGAGTGCTGTCCATCCTTTTCCTAAGTTTATCATCTATCCCAGCAGCCATCCCCCACTGCTCTGACACTTATCACCTATCCTGACCCCGCCATCATCACTACAGGAGTCCTGCATTTGCACTACTGCTCCAGTCATCTCTATGGGAAGGCTGATAGGAAGTAGAGTTCAGCATTCCATTATCTCTGGCAGTCCCAAAGAGATGAGCGGATTGGCATTATTCTATTTAGAGGTGCGCCCCTGGGCTGATCAGTGTAGGTACAGCAGTGTTTAATATTCCCCCCAATACACTGAAATATCCTGTACCCGGCACTGTCTAAGAATAACATTTCACTTAGTGCTGATGAGATTATAGTGTAAGTATAACCATGTAAATCCTCATTGATGAATATAGACAATTACCAATTACTGACTAGATGCCTGGTATATACCCGCCGAATTACTGAGTTACTATGAATAAAACAAAAAAACAAACATGTTGAAACATTATTGAACTAACAGTAAAAACAGGAACGATACAATAGAACCCGATCATTACATATGACTGAGAGATTCTGACAAAGGGATATCCTAAAAGATTGCTTTCCAAGACCTCCCGCCAATTGAGAGACATTCCATATTAGAGCAACTTTATAGAGGTACTCTGCTCAGTATGAAGTATCCCGACTGCTTTGTGCAACATGAAGAGAGGAGTGGGTCCCAAAGGTCAGAGGTCATCTCGAAAAACATGAAAATAGAGAGTGGATCGGTATACATATATATCTCTGAATCTGTAGGTACCAGATGGACCTATATTTTATAGGTAATTTCCGTAGATGGTCTTAACTTGTAGGATGAAGATTGACCGTAGGTTCTGTCACTGATTATTATAATTAGTAATATATTTTACCTCATTAATTTGTGTTTGTGGTTTTGGCTGTAAAGTGTCTGATCTAGGGCTCATATAATGCACCCCCATGTCCCCTCTTTTTCACATATTTTCTCACTTTCTCTATAACACCGCACTTTCCTGTACAATGCAGAACTTCTCCGCCCACACCAGAGTCTGATCACATAGTCATGATGTCATCAGAGGTCCTTTAACCCCCTAGGAAATAGACTCTGCTGTGATATCACGGCTGCTGTACAGGAGGAGGTAAGTGCTCGCTCTCAGCCCTTCTCATACATTCAGTCCCCCTCATTTCCAGTCTGCAGCCTCTTCTATGGTCAGACTTTTGGCTCGGTGTCGCCCCCTAGTACTGGCCACATGTTCTCCTCCCTCTCCCCAGCACGGCCTCAGCTCCGCTCCCCCCTCCTCTGTAGCTCCATATGTATCTGCACTACATGGACACTAATGGACACCCAAACTTCCCAGTGGAGCCGAGTAATAGAAAGTGACTCTCCCTGTAAATCCTCCGAATATACACAGAGAACATATTCCAGAATCACACACAGTATAAAGACCGGTTAGTTACACTGTAATTTCCTCCTTGCGGCCTCCACACAGTATAACGTGTCCATTTGTAGTCCTCACACCCTATAATGTCCTCCTTGTGGCCTCCCATAGTATGATGTGTACATGTCAGGAGTGTCTCTTCAGCTGCTGCTTCTTTAAGGTTGCCGTGACAACTTAGGGAAGCTTTTCTGTTGTATACTTCCATGCCTTGACCCATTAGCAGCTTAAGAGTCCTTTATAAGACCACTCCTTTCTGATACAGGCTCCGACTAATTTAGTTTGCTCATTAGTTTGGCTCTTCTACTGTCTGTGAATACCTGCTTGCTTCCTGACCTCTGACTTGCTCCTTGGATTCCCCTTTTGCCTCTTGATTCTGTATTGATGTTTCTGGCTGGATTTGTGACCCTTGCTGGAATGACTTCTCTTGCATGCCACTTTGTAAGTTTAGTGGACTTTGTGTTGCTTTCTGCAGCAGTGCATTTATTATTAGTACATTTATCTGTTTGGTGACAAGTCAGATCCCCAGATCCAGCTCGAGTCCATCTCTCCTTGCGGCGAGCTCTGGTGAAGGTGTCTGGGGGTCTGTCTTGGCTCCCAGAGGTGTGCTAGTTATAGATAGTTGTCTCTACTGCTCACAGTTATCAGCCAATTTCTTGCTGTTGCTTTTATTGTGGCCATGCATCTAACCATAACAGATTAGTCGGCCCACAATCATCATATATCAATATGGAACATATTGAGAATCTGGTGCATCAGATGTAAGGTATGTCTCCTCTGTCTCAAGATATAGCTGAGAGGGTTCAGCAACAAGAGGTATCCCAGATCTGAGCCTCAAAAGCTGCCTCTGTTCCAACTGAACCTAAGATAAATCTGCCAGAAAGATTCTCTGGAGATAGAAAATCTTTTGTCAACTTCCGAGACAGTTGCAAGTTATACTTTCGTCTGCGACCTCATTCTTCTGGAGATGAACATCAGGGAGTTGGACTCATTCTTTCACTCCTGCAAGGTGATCCCCAGACCTGGGCCTTCTCATTATATTCACTATATTCTGTGGACAAATTATTTGCTGCCCTCGGATTGCTCTATGATGATGATGCTCTATGGTTAATTTCTCTCCGGCAAGGTCGTCAGATAGCAGAGGATTACTGTTCTGAATTTCACAGATGGTCTGTTCAGTCTCAGTGGAATGATCCTGCACTTATCTGTCATGTCCGCAATGGCTTCTCCAGCTAAACATCTGATGGTAAACTATCTGCAACCAGCCACGTTAGAAGAAACCATGACTCTGACCATATGACTGGATAGGCGTTTACATGAATGTGAAAGGTAACGGTCCTCAGCCTCCAGTCTTCTACCTTCACCTGAGCCCACTTCTGATCCACCTCCTGAAACGATGCAACGTGGTTCTGCCATGTCAGCCCGCGAGAGGAGAATATTCCAGAGACAGCGAGGGTTATTTTCTACTGCGGGGATGCTGGTCATGTCCAAGCATCCTGTGGTGGAAAACTTCAGTGCCTAGGTGGTTTTTGGGAAGATCACCTAGACGGACAGGTATTTCCCATCATTTCTAAGCAGAAAATTGTTTTGCCAGTTAAGATTCAGTTTTCTGAGAATAGTTTCTTAGGTAATGATTTTGTCGATTGTGGGTCAGTGGCCAACTTTCTGGATTTGCGGGTTGCGCAGACTTTGGGGTTGCCACTAGTTTCTCTCACTATTCCTATGTGTGTAACCACGATTGATAACACACTGCTTCCCCAGCGATCTGTTAAGTTTGTTGCATTTCTAATTACTATTCTTGTACGTACTGTTCACACTGAATGTCTTTCCTTTTATGTTCTCAATAACTTACCTGCAGATGTTGTTCTGGGTTTGCCTTGGTTACAGACACATAATCCTGTTATTGATTGGAGATTGGGGACGTTATTCAGTGGGTGTACCAAGTTTTGTATTTCTCTGAATTTGGCTTCTGTGCCTGACTACATTCAAGATTTTGCTGATGTTTTTTCGGAATTCTGGGCTGATTTGCTTCCTCCTCATAGAGAAGTCACCATTAGATTTAGCCATCAGAAGATCATTGGAGACTTTCATGAGGGCCAAGTAGAGTACAGAGTGCAAAAGCCAGACTGTAAGGGCGAAGAAGAGAGTTAGCAGAAAGATAGCGGATTAAATGTGAATAGACCAAGCATTCCAAGATTTTGGAGATGAAGATGAAGTTAGAGATGGGTCGCTAGTTTGCAGCACAGGACGGGTGAAGGGAGAATTTCTTTAGTAGCGGGGTTATGACAGCATGTTTGAAAGTGGAGGTAAAGATTCCAGAAGAGAGAGGTTAAATATTTTAGTAAGGTAAGTAGTGACAGCAGGAGACAGAGATTGGAGAAGGTGTGAGGGGAAAGGGTCACTACTACAGGTCGTAGGGCGAGAAGAAGAGAGGAGCTGGGAGACTTCCTCTTCTGTAACTGGTTCAAAAGAAGAGAATGAACAGGATGAAGTGTGGTAGGTGAGGGGATCAATGGTGTGGTAGGTGAGGGGATCAATGGTGTGGTAGGTGGAAGGATCAATGGTGTGGTAGGTGGAAGGATCAAAGGTGTGGTGGGTGAGGGGATCAATGGTGAAGTAGGTGAAGGGATCAATGAGGTCTGGGGATTGGGCAATTATTTCCTGAGGGATCTTATTAATTTTGTCATAATAAGTGGCCAGCATCTCAGCACAGAGGTCTGTGAATGGTGCCTGCACCTTGGGAGTGAGTAAGGAATTAAAAGTTTCAAAGAGTCTTTTAGGGTTACTGTGAAGAGGTAAAATGTTTTGCTTTGCTTACAACTGATTTCCTTTTTGTAACCTTAGTTGTGATCCATGAGTTCCCAGGTCTGGTAAATCCTCCAGGTGAATATTCTTTTACTGCTTCTTATTTTGTGCTTTCCTCATTGGCCACCTAATGCTCAATTTTTCTACTCTTTCTGGTCTTGCCATCTGGGAACAATGTACCAAAACTAAGGAAATGTTCACAACTACATGGGTTAATAAAGAAGTGTTCTTATTTACTTACCTGCATTAGTGGAGCTGTAGTAGGGGGCGTCTGCCCTGACCTTATAAGAGGCAAGTCTGCAGCAACTCCAGTGTTTTATAGAGAAAACTGCAGAGGATTATGGGAAATGTCTATATAAAATGATTCCATTAGACAGCAAGCTGGGCTGTTGGTGGAGTTGACATAGTGGAAAATCCGTGGGACTACAGCAATCTGAAAGGTCTGATTGTGTTTTGGAAAATCCCATGCTTCACATATGGTGTCAGAAACGGGATAATTTTTTGAGTATTGCTCCAAGTACTCCAGCATAAAGAAACAAGGGAGTTATGTATAAGACACGTTCCTGGTGCATTAAAACAGAATCAACTGTGCCTGCAAAGCAAACTGCTGCAAGCAAGCTGGTGAAAATGGAAAGTCAAGGTTCTAGACAGAGGAGGAGGCAGAAGTTCAAGGAGCCACAGCTGCTCCAATAACTCCAAGTGTTGCTGAATCTTCTGAAAAGATTTTACCTGAGAGCATTGCTGACCTTATGAAATGGTTAAATGTGCAGCAGATTGAAGCAGAAAAAAGGCAAATAGAGGAAGCCAGGAGAAATCGTGAGGAATTTCAACGTCAGGATGAACGCTGGAGGGAACTGTTCCAAACCCTGAGACCGCCTGTTGCTATGTCTCCTTGGAAAGACCCTTGCATGACAAAACTTTCTCCACAAGATGATACTGAGGCATATATAACCACATTTGAAAGAATTGCACACAGCTGTCAGTGGCCTAAGGAACAGTGGGTGGTAAGACTGGCACCATGTCTTACTGACAAGCTAAAGGCCCAACGTCTGGATCGTTTTTTGCTTGCAGTGAGTTTATTCTGCCAATCCAAATTAATGGACAGACTGTGGATGCTTTGCTGGATTCTGGCAGTAAACTAAGTTTGGTAAAGGGGGACCTAATAACTGAGAAGACGGACTTTCCCAAAGTGCCAATTACTTGTGTTCATGGAGATACAAAAAATGACTCCACATCAAATATTGGACTGCAGTTGGATGAGAAATGTTTTACCATGCCAGCAGTTGTTGTTCCAGAACTACAAGTACCAGTGATCCTTGGAAGAACCACTCCTGGATTCAAAGATTTGCTAATGGGGGAAAGCCAGTTGTCTGCTGTGACTAACCGAGCTAAAGCAAAGGTGCACACGAGAGATGAGACTTTGAAGGACATTTTCCCATTTCATGAGGACATCATGGAGCCACCGTCATCAAAGCCTCCGAGAGATCCAGGACAGCAGGATGTCTTTAGGAAAAGACTTTCCCAGGATGGCAAGTATAAGAATGCTGACCTCTGGGACACAAAAACAGGACATTGACTTAGATCCATTGTATGAACAAGGTTTAACTAACTGTAAATTTTGAAATTAGCACATGATGTTCCTATTGCTGGACATTTGGGTTCTAAAAAAACTTTGGGCAGAGAACTTTATCGGTTCTATTGGCCTGGAGTTTATGATGAAATAACTACTTATTGTCGTAGTTGCCCAGTAGGTCAGTACACGGCTTCTGTTCCTCCCAAAGCAGAACTTATACCCTTGCCAGTAATTGATGAACCATTTTATACTGTGGCTATGGATATTATTAGTCCACTAGAAAAAAGTTCCAAAGGTAACCGTTTTATTCTTACATTTGTAGACTACTGTACCAAGTACCCTCAGGCCATACCTATGCGCACAGTTACTGCTAAAAGTGTTTAGCAGGGTTGGATTACCTAAGCATATCCTTACTGATCAGGGGAGGAATTTTACATCTTCCTTTCTGTTAGAAGTTTATAAACTTCTTGGTATACAGCCCCTCAGAACTACCCCTTATCATCCACAAACTGATGGGTTGACTGAATGATATAACCAAACCTTGAAAAATATGCTTAGAAAATTTGCACATAATGATCTAAAACTGTGGGACAAATGGTTGCCCTTTCTGTTATTTGGCTATCGTGAGGTTCCACAAGAGTCTACAGGGTTTAGCCCTTTTGAATTGTTATATGGGAGACGACCCAGGGGACTCTTGGATGTTATTAAAGAGGTATGGGAAGGTAGAGCTGGTCATCAGAAAATTGTGGTGGAACATGTGTTGGATATGAGAGAGAGATTAATGAAATAGATTAAGGTAGCCCATGATAATGTCCACAAAGCAAAAGTTTACCAAAAGAAATGGTATGATCAGCATGCCAAAAATAAGACAATTAAAGTTGGAGATAAGGTTCTTCTCTCGCTTCCTAGCAGTGAGAATAAGTTGTTGGCCAGATGGCAAGGGCCATAGAAAGTTGTTAGACAAACAGGTCCTGTTGACTTTGAAATTGAAACCCCAGATAAAAAACAAAAAAATAAGGTTTACCATGTAAATTTACTAAAATAATAATAATAATAACAAATTTTATTTATATAGCGACAACATATTCCGCAGCACTGTACAACTTGAAGGGTTCAAGTACTGACAAAAAAGATACATTACAAAGAAATAGTCAATTCACACACTGGGACTGAGGGCCCTGCTCGCAAGAGCTTACAATCTATGAGGTAGAGGAGGTGACACAAGAGCTTACAATCTATGAGGTAGAGGTGACACAAGAGCTTACAATCTATGAGGTAGAGGGGTGACACAAGAGCTTACAATCTATGAGGTAGAGGGGGTGACACAAGAGCTTACAATCTATGAGGTAGAGGAGGTGACACAGGAGCTTACAATCTATGAGGTAGAGGTGACACAAGAGCTTACAATCTATGAGGTAGAGGTGAAACAAGAGCTTACAATCTATGAGGTAGAGGGGTGACACAAGAGCTTACAATCTATGAGGTAGAGGGGGTGACACAGGAAGTAGCAGGAACGGCATCGGAGGTAGCATTGCTTATACAATGGTCAGACAATTCTGTAATAGAGGTTACTGTCATTACATATATATAAGCTGTATGAGCTGTCACCAGTCGTGTCCTGTAACGTGCAGACGGTGCCTGGACATATAAAGTTAGTCTGATACGGCCTCATATCCTGTGGGGTAATGCGGGAGCATGAACAGAGGAGGGGACGTTTTAGGGATTCTAACTACGGAAGGGTTTACATTAGGAGTTGTGATAGGCCTGTCTGATATGTCTTTAGTTTACACTTGAAGCTGTGGAAATTGGTGGTTAATCTAATAGTCCGGGATAGAACATTCCAGAGAAGTGGTGCAACTCGGGAGAAGTCTTGTATACGAGCGTGGGAGGTTCTGATAATAGAGGATGTTAGTCTTAGGTCATTGAGTGAACGGAGAGCACAGGTTGGGCGATAAACAGAGATGAGGGAGGAAATGTAGGGAGGTGCAGCATTATGGAGAGCCTTGTGGATGAGGGGGATAAGTTTATATTGTATTCTGTATTGAATAGGCAGCCAATGTAGTGACCGTCACAGACCGGAGGCATCGCTGTAGCGTCTAGACTGATAGATGAGCCTGGCCTCCGCATTCAGAATAGATTGTAGAGGGGAGAGTTTAGTAAGGGGAAGATTGATTAGTAAGTAGTTACAGTAGTCAAGGCGAGAGTGAATCAGGGCAACAATAAGTGTCTTTAGTGTATTTGTGGTAAGGAAAGGGCAGATTCTGGAGATGTTTTTGAAGTGGAGATGACAAGAGCGTGCGAGTGATTGGATATGGGGGGTGAGGGAAAGGTCTGAGTCAAACAAAACCCCGAGGCAGCGGGCATACTGGTAAGGCCAGAGACTGCAATGGAGATATCAGGGACAGATCTATTAGATGGTGGAAACAGCAGTAGTTCAGTCTTTGAGAGATTCAGTTTCAGATAGAGCGAAGACATGATATTTCAGACAGCAGAGAGACAGTCACTGGTGTTCTGTATTAGTGCAGGGGTGATGTCACGGGATGACGTATATAATTGGGTGTCATCAGCATAAAGATGGGAAGCCAAATGTAGTGATGGTTTGTCCAATGGGGGCTGTGTAGAGGGAGAAGAGCAGGGGGCCTAGGACTGAGCCCTGAGGAACACCAACGACAAGGGGAAGAGGGGAAGAAAAAGAGCCCGCAAATGATACACAGAAAGTGCGGTCTGAGAGATAAGAGGAGAACCAGGAGAGAGCGGTGTCTGTGAGGCCAACAGAGCGGAGCATAGTGAGGAGGAGTTGATGGTCAACAGTGTCAAAAGCTGCTGAGAGATCTAGAAGAATAAGAAGAGAGAAGTCACCTTTGGATTTAGCCGTCAGGAGATCATTGGAGACTTTTGTGAGGGCCGTTTCAGTAGAGTGCAGAGTGCGGAAGCCAGATTGTAAGGGGTCAAGAAGAGAGTTAGCAGAAAGATAGCAGATTAAACGAGAATAGACTAAGAATTCCAAGATGTTGGAGATAAAAGGAAGGTTAGAGACAGGTCGATAGTTAGCAGCACAGGACGGGTCAAAGGAGGATTTCTTCAGTAGTGGGGTTATGACAGCATGTTTGAAAGAGTATGTGAAAATTCCAGAAGAGAGAGGTTAAATATTTTAGTAAGGTAAGTCGTGACGGCAGGCGACAGAGACTGGAGAAGGTGTGAGGGGAAAGGGTCACTACTACAGGTTGTAGGGCGAGAAGAAGAAAGTAGCTGAGATACTTCCTCCTCTGTAACAGGTTCAAAAGATGAGAATGAACAGTCTGAAGTGCGGCTGGTGAGGGGGTCAGTGCCACCTGGGGATTGGGCAGTTATTTCCTGACAGATCTTATCAATTTTATCATGGAAATAAGTGGCCAGGTCATTTGCACTAAGGTCTGTGAATGGCATCTTTACCTTAGGGGTGAGTAAGGAGTGAAAAGTTTCAAATAGCCTTTTAGGGTTACTGGAGAGAGAAGAAATGAGAGCAGTGAAATAGGCTTGTTTGGAAAGGTGAAGGGCAGAATTATAGGTTTTAAGCATAAATTTAAAGTGGAGGAAGTCTGCAGGTGTACGTGATTTTCTCCACAGACATTCAGCACACCTAGAGCACCGCTGAAGAAAACGTGTCTGTGGCGTGTACCAGGGTTGCTGCCTCCTGCGTCTAACCTTTCGAGTGGAGGGGGGAGCCGCCTCATCCAATGCACTCTTAAGGGTTTCTTTATAGTTACTGGTGGCCAGATTGTGGCAGGACAGTGAAGAGATGGGGGACAGAGAGGACTGTAGAGTATCTGAGAGGCGCTGGATGTTAATTGCACGTAAATTCCTATATGTATGATGAGTAGGTGTGTCCTGTGAAGGAGAGAAAGCACTGATGGTGAGAGACAGAAGGTTATGGTCAGAGAGTGGCAGAGAAGAGTTAGTAAATTTAGAAACTGTGAGGAGTCGATGGAAGACAAGATCAATGGTGTTGCCATCTACATGTGTGGCGGAAGAGGGAAGTTGTGAAAGACCAAAAGACGTGGTTATTGAGAGAAACTGTGAGGCAGCTGGGGAGACAGGGGTGTCAGTGGGGATGTTAAAGTCACCCATGATGAGGGTAAGAATTTCACTGGATAAAAAGAGGGGAAGCCAAGAAGCAAAGTGATCCAGAAATTGGTAGGGTGAGCCGGGGGGACGGTAGATCACAGCTAAATGTAAGGAGGGTGGGCGGCAAAGTCTTATAGCATGTACTTCAAATGAGGGGAATGTGAGTGAGGGTACCGGTGCGATGGCCTGAAAAAGTACACTGCGGTGACAGAAGTAACCCTACCCCTCCACCCTTCCTGTTGTCAGGCCTAGAGGTGTGTGAGAATTGTAGGCCGCCATGAGACGGAGCAGCAGGGGAGGCCGTATCAGACTGCTGGATCCAGGTTTCAGTAACGGCAAGCATGTTGAGAGATTTACTGAGGAATAAGTCATTAATATATTCTAGCTTGTTACACACTGAGTGGGCGTTCCAGAGAGAACAATTAAAAGAAACAGGAGAAAGATGAGGAGAGGGAACACGGTAAATATTGATTAGGTTTGTAGGATTCCTGTGTGTGTAGGAAGAGGAAAAATTAGGGAGAGAAGGAGGGCCAGGGTTTGGAGAGATGTCCCCAGCAGCTAGGAGGAGCAAAATGGACAGAGACAGAAGGAGGTTCAGTGATTTATGTGAATGTTTATGTTTGGTTTCACTGCTAAAAGCAGTATAGGGATTAGGGTGGTGGAAGAGAGTGAAAAGTGTGTGAGAGCTGTACATGGGGAAAGGAAGAAGAGAAGGACTGATATGGATAGTGTGTACTGGTGGTAGAGATGGAGGGGAGTTCTGCAGGAAGACAATTGCTAACATAGTGCGGTGACCAGATGGAAGGTAACGCTGCAGTTGGGATTGCGGGGTGCAAACAGCGCAGACTTGTCACGGTCTCTGGGCACGAGGGCGCAGCGCTGGTGCTGTCCCACGTTACCACCACTGGTACCGGTGATGAGGGGGCTGCACAAATGTTGGTGGTGATTGTTCCCCCGGGGCGCTTCCCCTATACTGTGCCGACTGGTGGTGTTTGGGGCGCCCTGATGTTGTCGGTGCAGAGTCAGACACAGAAACGGTTTCAAAGTTGAACTTTTACTTCCATGGGTGTGGAGGCACAAATGCTTAAACAGTTTCTTCAATACAAAACAACGGGATACGCCTGGTGACACAGCAAAGTCCTGGGGTGCAGGGTAGACTTGATGAAAGGTGTTCCTAGCCCCTTATACTTCAGTGTTACAGCCCTAAGGTGCATCTGGGCTCCTATTTGGCTCATAGGAGGATGCCCACCATGATACTAGTACATAATATTCCCCACTTACGTTATGTGGTCCTGATAGCTCAGAGTTTCGGGGTGCAATAGTCAGGGTGGCAGGATATTCCACAGGTCTGGCCTTGGCCCCTGGATCCTGTGATACTTGCTATGGAGCCCGTGTTCCAGAATGTTCTCTCCACAGTCTCATGCTGACAAGATAATGATGCTTGACTTCCTTCAGGGCGATGGCTAGGCAGACAGGGGACAGGATCTTCTGAATAGCTGGAGTATGTCAGCTCTCCAACCTTCCTGGGCCTGTCTAGGACTTGAGATTTCTGCACTAAACTCACTGCTTTCTTCACAGGACATCACACTTATCTCCTCACCTCCTCCTCCTAACACTCCACACTTCTAACTCCTCACACGCAGGACCTTCCTGCAGGGGTGTTACCATGGGGACCCAGTGATCAGCTGACTCCTCCCCTTTTCCCAGGCGATGTCCTCCCATTGGACATTTGGTTACTATTCAATCCTATGCGAGGTGTAATGCATGTGTGAGGCTCACTAGGTGGCGCTGTGTTGTGTGAGACTCAGGACCCCCTGCTATGTCACACAGGCTATGAAGCAACAGGAAATAATACAATGCACAGAGATCACCCTCAGCCCAGCCATAGCCAGCTCTGGGATGCCACATACTCCCCCTCTTTCACTGAGCCGACCTCGGCGACGGGCTGGGGTGAAGGTGAGAAATGTAACATAACGTTAATAAATACGAACAAAGTGCAAATGTCACTAACAGTTTAGAAAAATATAATACTTAGAAACTTGAGGTAAGACCTCCCGGCATAGTCCTGGAATGTCCATGAGAAGTCTGAAGGGTAACTGAGAGATAATTAAACGTAGACTTATGGAACCTTTTGGCGGTACCATCAGACAGTCCATATAGAAACAACAGTAGTGCAAATGGGTCCAGAGGCTCTCTGGCACAAATTTCGTGAGTGTCCATTATCATGAGAGTCTCTCTGAGAAACAATAAACAGTCCTTTCTGTAAGGAAGAGTAGGCACTCTAGCACGAATGTCCATACCGCAATGGGGTAACAGAACTTCCTTGGCTCGGTGAGCCAGGCACTATGGCTTGGATTGTTGCATATAAATGTAAATACTATATTACATGGCAAGATATTATATATATACTGTATATACACACAGGAAAAACATTAATGTAATCAGAGCAGGAATAACATATATACAGAAGCAGAGACAGTTAACCTCTTTTACCCAAGGACAGCCATGGCATCACTATAGCATGTTGGAGGTATGCCTTTTGTGGTACGCTCAGAACGCCTAAGTGGAACGAGATTTGAATCAGGAACAGAGTCACTGAAATCAATTAAATCATCTGTCGAAGGGTTCTCTTGCACTAGAGCAATTGGTGGATAGCAGCTAAATGGTAGTAGTTTAGGCGCCCACATAAGCTCAGTTAACGTTGGGGGTCTCTCTTTCGCTTCAGAAGGTGACAAGATCTCTGTACTCATTGTCTCAGCTGGGGGCACCTCTGTGGGTAGTCCTTCTTTAAGGCACAGCTTCAGACGGTTTCGGTGTACTACTTGGGGCTGTCTCCCAGGTTTAGAGATCTCATACACGTCGGATTCAGGATATGGTATGGAGATGATACTGTATGGTTCTTTCTCCCAGAATGGATCCAATTTCCCATTCCGATGGTTATTCCTTAACCATACACGGTCGCCAACTTTCAGGGGCGCTGCATGGGCGCGATGGTTGTAATCCTCCTGTTGTCTCCTACGAACCTCATCCATGCGCGTTTCAACTATCTCTTTAGCTTCCTCCATACGTCGGCGGTGTTCAACAACCCAGTCTGTTATGGGTAGTGGATTGATGGTGTCAGGGACCTTCACACCAAGGGTTAAGTCTGAAGGAAGTTGACCTTGTCTTCCAAACATTAGATAAAATGGTGCGTATCCCGTAGATGTTTGGGGTGTGTTGTTGTAAATATAGGCCAAGTCCTTGATACGTTCAGGCCACTCAACACCAGGTGTAACTGCGGCTGTTCTTAGCATGCCGATGATCACTTGATTTGCCTTCTCGCACATACCATTCCCTTGAGGGTGATACGCTGTGGTTCGCAACTTCTTGCAGTCTTGGAACTGACACAGCTCACGGAACAATTGGGATTCAAACGCCGATCCACGGTCGGTGAGAATATGCTCAGGACAACCGTAATGGCGGACAAACTCTGCGTAGAAGGTCTCAGCCGTAGTTCTTGCTGTAAGATCTCTGACAGGCACGATGACAAGGAACTTGGAATAATGATCCACCATTGTCAGAGCGTAGCTGTAGCCGGAACGTGTGGGACCCAACTTCACATGGTCCAGAGCAACAATTTCACACGGCTTTTGAGTCTTAATTGGATGTAGAGGGGCCTTCTGATCTCTTCGACCTTCCTTGGTGATACTACAGGCGGGACACTCTCGGCACCAACTCTCAATGTCACTCCTCATCCCAACCCAATAGAAGCGACGACGGATGGTAGCTTCGGTCTTTTGTACCCCGAAGTGACCAGATCTGTCATGATACGCCTCAAGTATCATCTGTGCGTCTCTTCTTGGTACGAGGATCTGATGAAGCCTTTCACCTGTGACAGGATCAAGAGTGTTTCTAAGTAGAAGACCTCGTTGGACAAACAGGCGCTTCCTCTGTCGCCAAAGGCGTTTTAATTCCACGTCATGAAGACCTCTCTTTACACGGGTTGGTATTCTTCCTGTAAGCAGGAAATCTGACAATTCTCCTAAAACTCTGCTCTCTTCTTGGAACGTTTTCCACAGAGATGGCTCCTGGAGGGATTCGGCAGCTGTTTTCGCCAGAGATTCTCCTTCTACAGGGACACCAATAGCAACCTGTTGGGCAAACTTGTTGTAGAATGGTGGCATCTCCACCTCTTCCCAGATGTCTTCTCGGGGTGGTTCTTCTCCCACAGGCAACCTTGAGAGTGCATCAGCGTTAGCGTTGGACTTGCCACTGCGATACTTGACAGAGAACTTGTAATTCGCGAGTCTTGAGGCCCACCATTGTTCAAGGGCTCCCAGTCGAGCAGTGTCCAGATGCGCCAACGGATTGTTATCTGTGTACACGGTAAAGGGTGTGGCAGCCAGGTAGTCTTTAAACTTCTCTGTCACGGCCCAGACAAGCGCCAGAAGTTCGAGTTTGAAAGAACTATAGTTCTGGTCGTTCTTCTCCGCGCCTCTCAGACTCCTGCTGGCGTAGGCAATGACTCGCTCTTTGTTGTCCTGAACCTGGGACAACACGGCACCCAAACCTTGGTGACTTGCATCTGTGTACAAGCGGAATGGCTGACTGTAGTCGGGATAGGCTAGAATTGGTGGTTGCGTCAGAAGTGCTTTAAGCGCTTGAAAGGCTTCCTCTTGACGCGCTGTCCAGTCTACCGGAAGCTTTCGGTTGTAGTTTTCTCTGGGACAACCGCGCAACAACTCGTTCAGAGGCTCGGCTACTTGGGTGAAGTGTGGTATGAAACGCCGGTAGTAACCTGCGAATCCAAGGAAGCTTCGGACTTCTTTGACGGTAGTTGGTCTTCGCCAGTTCTGGACTGCAGTGATCTTTTCAGGATCAGGTTGGACGCCTTGTGCGCTCACGACATGCCCAAGGTAGTGAACTTGGGGTTTCAACAGGTAGCACTTGGAGGGCTTCAACTTTAGGCCGTGCTGTATAAGTACCTTGAATACCTCGGACAGGTGACGAAGGTGTTCTTGGTATGTCCGGGAGAATACAATAACATCGTCCAGGTACAGTAGCACACTCTGGAAATTCTCATGGCCGAGGCACCTCTCCATAAGCCGTTGGAATGTGGCTGGGGCATTACATAGCCCAAATGGCATACTATTGAATTCAAAGAGTCCCATCGGGGTCGTAAACGCAGTCTTTTCACGATCTTCAGGCGCCATAGGGACTTGCCAGTATCCACTGGTTAAGTCCAGGGTCGAGAAACAGGTAGCTGATCCCAAAGCCGTTAGAGATTCCTCAATCCGCGGCAATGGGTATGCGTCCTTGTGCGTGATGTTGTTGAGTTTACGATAGTCCACACAAAATCGTAGGGTTCCGTCTTTCTTCTTGACAAGGACTAGCGGGGCTGCCCAGGGGCTGTTACTCTCCCGGATGACATCAGCATCTCGCATCTCTTGGATCAACTTTCTCACCGGTTGGTACATCGCTGGTGGTATTGGACGGGGATGCTCCTTGATTGGATGGTGGTCGCCAGTCAGAATGCGATGTTGTATGGTCGTGGTCTTACCAAAGTCCAATGGGTGTTTGCTGAATGCCTGTTGGTAACGCTTGGCCACATTGCGAACCCCATTGATATGCTCTATAGGGGTATTGGCGTCTCCCACGTTCAATTCATCCCACCAGGACTTCGTGGCTCCATTCTGAATGTTCTCAGCAGCTTGGGTGGAACGCTGTGTGGCGGTAGAATCACCAGAGAGAATGTCTTCTGGTGCTAACCGGTGTAGCAGGGCCACAGAGTGGAACTTGTGGAGGTTCACTGGAGCATCGCCCAAGTTGACTAAGCGGACAGGAACACGTCCATTGGAAACTGTGACAAGGCTGCGGGCAGCCATGACAAGTGGTTGGCCATCTATCTGTATGGGTTGTAGCAAGGCCTCGTAGTCCTGATTTTCTATGCCCGGACGGGCACGGCACCACACCATAGTTTCTGTTCCAGGCTGTAGGGTTACTGGACGGGTATCTTGGATCCGGACTCGACCAATTTCACCTTGTTTGTTGGCGAACTTGTGCTGGGCATTGAGTACACGAATGGCCCGCTGAATGGTCTGCTGGTCACTGGGAGAAGCTGTAAGGAGAGAGGCATGCAAGGCATCCAACACTTCTGCAAAGCAATGGCGTAAAACATTCATGCCTAATATTACAACTGCAAACCTATCATCCTCTACATCAGTGACAATTACACCCTGTCTAGGCAGTTTCAAGTCCCCAATCTGGATAGTGGGTTCCCAATAACCCTGCTGTGGTATGGGCTGTCCATTGCTGGCACACAGATTTATCCATGTGTCAGGTGTTCTATTCAACACACCTAAGTCCCAATGTTCAAGGAACACCTGCTTGCGCAGGGTTGTTACCTGAGATCCAGTGTCCACCAATGCTGTCAGAGGGACGCCGTTCACCCGGATTGTGATGTGTGGGCAGGCTGAGACGAAGCGTGACAATGGCACTGAAGATTCACCTGGGCCCTTCTTCTTTCCTCCCGAGGGGCGGCCCGCTGCCTCGGGTGTGGCCCGTTTAACTGAAAACACTGAGGCCTGGTGTGTCCATATCTATGGCAATAGGTACAGTATGGCCTCTCACTCTGCGGAGGTTTCACTGAAGACGGACGTCTGGGCGGCGACTCAGGTGAGATGTTGAGACTTCGCAAAGGATCACTGGACGATGAAGACGGCTGGGTCAGACGATCTAGACGGACGGTGATCTGTTCCATGGCACGGGTCAGATGATCCACTCGGGCCAGAAGGTCATCTCTGGAGTCTGCTGGTGTAGTCTGCGCAGTTTGGGCAGCAGGTGAGGTACCCAGAGGTAGTGACAGGACAACTGGAGCAATGCTTGTTGAGGGTCCAGGTGAGGGAGCACAGATGACTGGGCTCGGCTGGGGCTGCTCCTGTCCCAAGACCTGGATGGCAAGGGCCTTGAAGTCAGCAAATGTGATGCTGGGATGTTGTGCAGCAAGCATTCGCAACTGACTCTGGAGCAATGTGGTACCCGCCCCTTCTATGAAGCGGTCAAGCAAGATTTTATCAGAGTCCACATTTTCACGTGGATCCACTTGCACCACAGCTCTGAACGCCTCTTGGAGGGATAAAGCATAGTCCCGCAGGGTCTCACCAGGTAGTTGTTGTCTGGAAAAGAAGCGCATCTTTACCTCGGAGACAGATTGCACGTCAAAGTTCACATGGAGTTTGTCCAGAATTTGCCCAGGGGTTCTTTTGTCAGAGGCAGGCCAGGATTTGACCTCCCTAGCTGCAGCACCCTCAAGCTGGCCCAGCAGGATCTGTATCTGCTGTTCTGTATTCAGAGGATAGAACTGGAAGAGAGACAGCATCTTCTCACGAAAGTCCCTGAGGGTATGCGCCTCCCCTTTGTAGCGCGGCAGCCATGGTGCGCCAGGGTAAAATGGCATGGAGAATGGTAGGCTGCTCGCCATGGGCACTGCTGGATCACTAGAAACAGATGGCACAATGTCACTTTGCTCAGTCATGTTGTTTGCAGGTATGACTGAAATTAGGTCGCCGTCTCTTTAAGAAACTCAACTGCTTGCTGGCAGGGAATGGAGACTACAACTTGGAATGCTGTCCCTTTAAGAATGCTGTAGCTATTAACAGAGTCACTGTGATGCAGGCTGACGGTGTGCTCCCCCTCTTTAATGGTGGCACTCCCCACGGACACTGTACACGGAAAACATTCACTGGGGCCGTGGGAGGACTGAAGACAAGGACAGGGAGGCAAAGTACTCACTGACAGCAACTGCAGCGTGGACCAGAGATCAGCGGTGCACAGCAGGGACGGTGCTGCGGCACCGGAGAGTCAGAAATGGCACCGGCACGTTCGCCTTTCACTTTCTTGTATGGGTGCGCTGGAGCATTGCTCTCAGCATTCTGGGCTCTCCTAAGATGGCGGCAGATGGGTCTCCTGGCCTCATGGGCAGTGCTAAAAATCTCCCGCACTTTTGCAAGGTACAGTTAACCCTTTGTGGGCGTTCTTACACAGCGATGTAGCGCAGCAAACAAGTCCTGGGCGTTTTAACTCTTCCAGGGCTGTAACACACTGAGAGGACAGTCTTTAGGGCTTACTTCAGGGGTTTAGGGCTCCCCCTCTTTGTGGCAAGCACTCTCAGGGAATAAACTTGATCTTAGCAAAGTCCACAATAAAGACCGATGCTCTGGAGACAATTTGGCGCACTTTTCGTGGCGACTTTCTCAAAATGGCACACACCCATATCCTGTTCGTGACGCCAGTTTTTCTTGCGGTGACCAGATGGAAGGTAACGCTGCAGTTGGGATTGTGGGGTGCAAACAGCGCAGACTTGTCACGGTCTCTGGGCACGAGGGCACAGCGCTGGTGCTGTCCCACGTTACCACCACTGGTACCGGTGATGAGGGGGCTGCACAAATGTTGGTGGTGATTGTTCCCCCGGGGCGCTTCCCCTATACTGTGCCGACTGGTGGTGTTTGGGGCGCCCTGATGTTGTCGGTGCAGAGTCAGACACAGAAACGGTTGTAAAGTTGAACTTTTACTTCCATGGGTGTGGAGGCACAAATGCTTAAACAGTTTCTTCAATACAAAACAACGGGGTACGCCTGGTGACACAGCAAAGTCCTGGGGTGCAGGGTAGACTTGATGAAAGGTGTTCCTAGCCCCTTATACTTCAGTGTTACAGCCCTGAGGTGCATCTGGGCTCCTATTTGGCTCATAGGAGGATGCCCACCACCATACTAGCACATAATATTCCCCACTCACGTTATGTGGTCCTGATAGCTCAGAGTTTCGGGGTGCAATAGTCAGGGTGGCAGGATATTCCACAGGTCTGGCCTTGGCCCCTGGATCCTGTGATACTTGCTATGGAGCCCGTGTTCCAGAATGTTCTCTCCACAGTCTCAGGCTGACAAGATAATGATGCTTGACTTCCTTCAGGGCGATGGCTAGGCAGACAGGGGACAGGATCTTCTGAATAGCTGGAGTAGGTCAGCTCTCCAACCTTCCTGGGCCTGTCTAGGACTTGAGATTCCTGCACTAAACTCACTGCTTTCTTCACAGGACATCACACTTATCTCCTCACCTCCTCCTCCTAACACTCCACACTTCTAACTCCTCACACGCAGGACCTTCCTGCAGGGGTGTTACCATGGGGACCCAGTGATCAGCTGACTCCTCCCCTTTTCCCAGGCGATGTCCTCCCATTGGACATTTGGTTACTATTCACTCCTATGGGAGGTGTAATGCATGTGTGAGGCTCACTAGGTGGCGCTGTGTTGTGTGAGACTCAGGACCCCCTGCTATGTGACACAGGCTATGAAGCAACAGGAAATAATACAATGCACAGAGATCACCCTCAGCCCAGCCATAGCCAGCTCTGGGATGCCACAATAGTAAGTGACAGTGCAGCCATATCATACCATGTGATAAAGCTTGTTGTTTTGGTTTTAAGTTTACCTGGTGTTCTTCCATGGTTGGCCTGTCTAGTGCCCTAAGTGCCATGTGTAAGTGCACTTCAGTTAAGATGGATTCTGTATTAGGAAATGCCCCCCTGCATTGGAAATGCTTCCCCCATAATCTGTATCTACTTATATAGGGATGCAGAGCTTCATAACTAGCACTAATTTAAGTCGTTAACCAATTAATCAACAAAGTGTGACACATGAGGAGACTGGGATATGTAGTTACAAATACACTGACCAGGGAACTACCATAAAATCACTGAGCATCAAAAGACTGACACTAGTACAGATAAGGACACATGGGATTGCAAAAAATACAGCCTGGATGAAATTCTAGGATAGGGGTCAGAGAACAGCCATGTAGAGATGGGTTGAAGAGAAAATGTACCATTCAGAGTTGCAGGGTGAGCTGAAGGTAGACACAGCAAGCAGAGATGGGTTCAAGAGAATATGTACCTGTATGATGAGAAGAGTGAAGGTCAGATTCATGCCATGTGTAAGTGCACTTTGGTTAATCTGCATTTCAGTTAAGATGGATTCTGCCTTAGGAAATGCCCCCCTGCATTGGAAAATAAAAGTTGGCTTAAACCAGAGGTTAATCCTAAAAATAACATTACCTGTTCTATAGTCACAGAGTCTTCACAGGATATGTCTGAAGAGATTTATGATTTGTTGAAAAATTGTGCACACTGGTCCGAGGTAAGTAAAGAGCACCATTGTGACATGAGGAAGCTTATAGGTCTAGTTCACATGATTTTGGAAGTAAGCCTGGTTGTGTGTCTTCAGTTTCTCAGGCAATAAATACGGGGGATCATGCGCCTATCAGGCAGGAACCTTATCAAATACCTGAAAAGTTAAAGAGGCTGAAAAGGAGGTTCAGGAAGTACTTAAATTGGGAGTTATTGAACCCTTCAAAAGTCCTTGGTCATCGCCTGTAGTGATGGTTGAGAAAAAAAGATGGGACAATAAGATTTTGCATAGATTTTCGTAAAATTAATGCCAATGCCGCGTATCGATGAGCTCATAGATAGATTGGGGTGTGCAGAATATATATATATATATATATATATATATATATATATATATATTCCACTTGATGAGAAATCAAAAGAAAAAGCTGTCTTTGTGATGCCGAGTGGTCTGTATCAGTTCAGGAACTTGCCATTTGGTCTTCATGGTGCTCCAGCCACATTTCATAGAGCCATGGACTTACTCCTGAAGGATCATATGGAGTACAGTGCTGCTTATCTAGATGACATTGTAATTTTTAGCAAATCATGGGAAGACCACTTGTATCACTTGGAAAAGGTAATAACTGATATTGAGAAAGCTGGTTTCACAATTAATCCACGTAAATGTGCTTTGGGTTTTCAGGAAACAAAGTACTTTGGGTTTATTGTGGATCGTGGTAAAGTAAGGCCAGAAATATCAAAAGTACAAGCCATTCAATCTGCTACTATTCCAGCCACAAAAAAAGAAGTCAGATCATTTTTAGGTCTTGTTGGTTATTATATATGTTTTATTCCAGAATTTGCTACCATAGTTACTCCCTTAACCGACCTAACTAAAAAGAACAGAAGAGAGGAAGTT
This sequence comes from Leptodactylus fallax, assembly GCA_947044405.1. Taxonomy (NCBI): domain Eukaryota; kingdom Metazoa; phylum Chordata; class Amphibia; order Anura; family Leptodactylidae; genus Leptodactylus; species Leptodactylus fallax. Next base: position 506,815 of record CAMRHE010000423.1, read on the forward strand.
GTATGGACAAGAGAATGTAAGCTAGCTTTTGAACAGATAAAAGAAATTTTGTGTAAAGAACCGGTCCTGCAAAGCCCAAACTTTGACGAACCCTTTATTGTGCAGACTGATGCATCAGAGGTGGGACTTGGGGCAGTCCTAAGTCAAGAGGATAATGGTGAGGAACATCCTATTCTTTATTTCAGTAGGAAACGTTTCCCCCATGCACAAAAGTATTCTACTATTGAGAAAGAAGGGCTGGCAGTGACGTGGGCTTTGGAGACATTACGCTATTACTTACTAGGAAGAGAGTTTACTTTGGTAACCGATCATCATCGCCTCACTTGGATTCATACCATGAAGGACAAAATGCCAGAATTACTCGGTGGTATATAGCATTACAGCCATTTAAGTTTGAGATACAACATCGGTCAGGGGCGAAGCACCAAAATGCCGATCATTTGTCTAGGTATGGTGCTGAAGTAAAAGTTGTCAGAAGAAGGACAAGCTTCCTCTTAAGGGGGGAGGAATGTGAAGAGGTAAAATGTTTTGTTTTGCTTACAACTGATTTCCTCTTTGTAACCTTAGTTGTGGTCCATGAGTTCCCAGGTCTGGTAAATCCTCCAGGTGAATGTTCTTTTACTGCTTCTTATTTCTTTCTTTCCTCATTGGCCACCTAATGCTCGATTTTTCTACTCTTTCTGGTCTTGCCATCTGGGAACAATGTACCAAAACTAAGGAAATGTTCACAACTACATGGGTTAATAAAGAAGTGTTCTTATTTACTTACCTGCAGTAGTGGAGCTGTAGTGGAGAGTGTCTGCCCTGGCCTTATAAGAGGTAAGTCTGCAGCAACTCCAGGGTTTTATAGAGAAAACTGCACAGGATTATGGGAAATGTCTATAATATAAAATGGTTCCAAGCTGGGTTGTTGGTGGAGTTGACAGGCAAGGATTTTTTTTGTACACATTATGGATATTTTGTGATGAATTAATTTTTTTTGTTAAAATTGGACTTCCTAAAATAAACTCCTTTGGTTTTCATTTCATCAATCAAGTTCTGATTATTTTTTGGAAAATCCCATGCTTCACACTCAGCCCGAAGCTGAAGTGGCATTTTCTGAAGTTTTTTCCGCAACTGTGATTAAAGGCTAAGGTACCATTATCAACATTTATCTTTTGCCCATTGCATGTATGTTAGTATAACCCCAATTCCAATAAAGTCGGGACTTTGTGTAAAACATAGATAAAAACAGAATACGATGATTTAACAAATCCTTTTCAACCTATTTTCAACTGAATACACTACAAAGACAAGATATTTAATGTTCAAACAATTAAAATTTATTGTTTCTTTTGCAAATATTCACTCATTTTGAAGTTGATGTCTGCAATACGTTCCAAATAAGCTGGAACAGGGGCAATAAAAGACTGGGAAAGTTGAGGAAAGCTCAAAAGAACCCTATTTGGAGCATTCCAGAGGTGAACAGGTTAATTAGAAACAGGTGAGTGTCATGACTGGGTATAAAGGGAACCTCCCCGAAAGGCTCCGTCATTCACAAGCAAGGATGGGGCGAGGTTCACCACTTTGTGACCAACTGTGTGAGCAAATAGTCCAACAGCTTTGGGTGGTGTCAGCGGGCAGTGGCTAAGTATACCATCATACATGGGTATGTTATGTCTTTGACAGTTACAATACGACTCTATTAGGGTTAAGGGACTTGGATAGGTGTGTTATCTGGTTTGGATACACTTTACTATGTAGTATTATAATTGTACCTTATGATGCCATGATTACTAGCAATGTTTGTATGACATGACGCTTTCTATGTACTACTTTTGCATATTTATAGCATTCTACTAGCCACTGCTGTCTGTGCTGATAACTTTTTGTACTGTATGTTTCTATCTTTCCATATTTTTATATTTTTGATCATTTTTAACCATGTCTTAAATAAAATTTTGATATTATCATAATTACTTTGAGTGCTACTTTTCCTTTTCCCTTTTTTTGTTTTTCAGTTTAAGAACAATGTTTCTCAACATAGAATTGCAAGGAATTTAGGGATTTCATCATCGACAGTCCATAACATCATCAAAAGATTCAGAGACTCTGGACAAATCTCTGCAAGTAAGCGGTAAGGCCAAAAACCAACATTGAATGCCCGTGACCTTCGATCCCTCAAGCGGCACTGCATTAAAAACCGACATCATTCTGTAACAGATATTACCGTTACATGGGCTCAGGAACACTTCAGAAAACCATTGTCAGTGAACACAGTTTGTCGCTACATCTACAAGTGCAAGTTAAAACTCTACAATTCAAAGTGAAAGCCGTATATCACCAACACCCAGAAACGCCGCCGACTTCTCTGGGCCCGAGCTCATCGGAGATGGACTGACGCAAAGTGGAAAAATGTCCTGTGGTCTGACCAGTCCACATTTCTAATTGTTTTCGGAAATCATGAACGTCGTGTCCTCCGGGCCAAAGAGGAAAAGGACTGTCCAGATTGTTATCAGCGCAAAGTTCAAAAGCAGCATCTCTGATGGTATGGGGGGGGGGTGTTAGTGACCATGGCACATCTCTGATGGTATGGGGGATGTGTTAGTGCCCATGGCACATCTCTGATGGTATGGGGGATGTTAGTGCCCATGGCACATCTCTGATGGTATGGGGGATGTTAGTGCCCATGGCACATCTCTGATGGTATGGGGGGTGTTAGTGCCCATAGCATAGGTAACTTGCACATCTGTGAAGGCACCATTACTGCAGAATGGTACATACAGGTTTTGGAGAAACATATGCTGCCATCCAAGTGATGTCTTTTTCAGGGACGTCCCTGATTATTTCAGTAAGACAATGCCAAGCCACATTCTGCAGGTGTTACATCAGCGTGGCTTCGTAGTAAAAGAGTGCGGGTACTAGACTGACCTGCCTGCAGTCCAGACCTGTCTCCTATTGAAAATGTGTGGTGCATTATGAAATGCAAAATACGACAATGGAGTCCCCGGACTGTGGAGCAACTGTGGGGGCCACAAGGAGGATATTGTAGTGTATAAGGGCTACAAATGGACACATTATACTGAGTAGGTGCCACAAGAAGGGCATAATAGTGTGTGAGGGCTACCTATGATGACGTCATGACTATGTGATCAGACTCTTTTGTGGGCGGAGATGTTCTGCATTGTACAGGAAATTGCGGTGTTATAGAGAAAGAGGAAACTGCTGAGAGCGGAGACTGAGAAGGAGCGGAGAAAACGTGTGAGCAAGAGAGGACCTGGGGGTGTATTATATGAGAACTAAGAGGGGGACATGGGGGGACATTATATGAGACCTGAGAGGGGGACCTGTGGGTGCATGATATGAGACATAGATATAATACATATTATTCCCATAGATCAGTATAATATTGTAATTAAAATTAAAGGAAAATCAGTCCCAAGACGCAATATCCGAATGTAATTGAGTTGCCATTATAGTTTTCCCTGATAAAAATAACCTAGGTCCATTATGTAATAACAAACAAATTAGAGCTCATCCTTAATCAGAGCTTTAAATAACATTAACCCCTTCAGGAACGAGCCCAAAAGTGCGTTAATGACCAGGCCTCATTTTTCAAGACTAACATGTGTCACTTTATACGGCAATAACTTTGAGACGCTGTAACTTACACAAGGGATTTTGAGATTGTTTTTCCATGAGACATTGTATTTCATGTTACTGGTAAACACTAATCAATATTTTTGTATTATTTATTTATAAAAAAAATTGGAAATTTGATGGAAATTAGGAAAAAAAAAAATCACAATTTTCAAAATGTGAAATGCATGAATAAATACATGAATAAATATTGTCTGCCATATCTCTTCATTTATATTGGATCATCTTTTAATCATCCTGTAATTTATTTTGGATATTATAAAGCTTAGAAGTGTAACAGTGATTTTCCAGATTTACAAGAAAATTTCCCAAACTCATTTTTTAGGGACCACTTCAGTTCTGAAGGAGATTATAAAGGACTCTATATTAGAAACCCCCATAAATCACCTCATTTTCAAAATTGCACCCCTCAAATAATTCTAAACAGCATTTGGGAAGTTTAACCCTTTAAGCATTTCACGGGGATGGAGGTGAAATTTAGACATTTAAACAATTGCTCCTGAACACGGCATCACCCCATATGTGGTTGTAATCTGCTGTATGGGTACATGGCGGGGCTCGGAATAGAAAGAGCGCTATTTGGCTTTTGGAGGGCAGATTTTGCTGGAATAGTTTTCGGGTGCCATGTCACATTTGCAGAGCCCCTAAAGTCCCAATACAATAGAAAACCTCAAAAGGGACCCCGTCTTGGAAACTACACCCCTCACAGAACATATCAAGGGATATAATGAGCAGTTTGACCCTACAGCTGTTTCACAGATTTTATTAACATTGGGATGTGAAAATGAAAAATTACTTTTTTTTTCTAATAAACAGTCAATTTAGTCCCAAATTTTTTATTTTCACAAGAGGATAAAGGACAAAAAGCTCCGCAAAGTTTGTTACACATTTTCTCCTAAACATGGCAATGCCCCATATGTGGTTGTAATCTGCTGTATGGGTACATGGCGGGGCTCGGAATGGAAAGAGCGCTATTTGGCTTTTGGAGGAAAGATTTTGCTGGTATCAATTATGGTATTGCTTTTTACCTTTTAATTTTTTTTTTCCCACACAGCGTACAGCATAAGTAACATGTTACCTTTATTCTGCAGGTCGGTACGATTACGGCAATACTCTTTTATATTGTTTTTTTATGCGTTACTAGTTTTGCTGAACAAAAACCACTTTGGGGAAAGAAATCAATTATTTTTGCATCGCCATATTCTGAGATGTGTGACAATTTTTTTTTTTTTGTTGTCACAGTTGGTTGAGGTCTTATTTTTGCAGGACGATCTGTGCTTTTTATTGGTACTGCTTTGGGTTACATATTTCTTTTTGATCACTTTTTAGAGCTTTCTTTTTAAGGCGAGATGGCGAAAAAACATTATTTCCTTGCTTTATATTAACTAATTTTTTTCATACACTTCACTTTTTTTTTTTTTTTTTTACTTTTTATATGTCCCACTAGGAGACCTCAATCAGCGATGCACTGATGGCTAGTTCAGTACTACAGACTGCAATACACAAGTATTGCAGTCTATAGAGGAAGTCAGCCTATACAGATGCATAGGCTGACTTCCTCAGTTCTGGGCAGGATCAACCCGGTACTGGGGGCTACTAGAAGCACGTGGTCACTGGCCAGGCTCCAGAAGATTCATATCGGCACCCCCCGATCTTGCCGTGGAGGGTGCCAAGGGGGACATCTGTCATGGCGGAACCCCTTGGATGCCACGGTCATGTTTGACCGTGGCATCTAAGGGGTTAAAATCCCCGATCGGAGCTCAGTTCTGATTGAGGGTTAAGGAGCAGGGTGTTAGCTGTTAGTTACAGCTAACACCCGCTCCCAATGGTGCCTGCGGCATTCTGTGTCACTAATAAAAACTTAAGATGCTGTGGTCGCTACTGAATGTGGCATCTTAAGGGTTAAACAGCGGGGATCGGTGTTATCACCGTCCCTGCTGTTGCAACGGGAGCCTGGCTGTCAGATACAGCTGGGCTCCCATGGTGATGTCATGAGCTCTGCTTCTGAGCCCGCTCGATCACCATCACGTACGTGTACGTGGAGATGCGGTAACTACCCACATTCTCCCACATACATGTACGTGGGTATACGTGACGGGGTTAAAGTAAAATAAATAATTTAACCTAAAAAAACTGTGAATGTAAATTCCCTCTTAATACCTAGACGGGTCAATGGCTTCAGGTTGAAAATCAACTTACAATCCGCTTTTCCCCTTTGTGAATTATGTTATGTTTAACAAGTTCTGATTTAGAGGTAAAACATTTCCCACATTCTGGGCATGAATATGGCTTTTCTCCTGTGTGAATTCTCTGATGTCTAACAAGATATGATTTCTGAGTAAAACATTTCTCACATTCTGGGCATGAATATGGCTTCTCTCCTGTGTGAGATCTTTCATGTTTAACAAGATTTGATTTACAGGTAAAACATTTCTCACATTCTGGACATGAATATGGCTTCTCTCCTGTGTGAGATCTTTGATGCATACCTAGCTTAGATTTGTGAGCAAAACATTTCTCACATTCTGGACATGAATATGCCTTCTCCCCATTGTGAGTTCTTTCATGTTTAACAAGTTCTAATTTAGAGGTAAAACATTTCCCACATTCTGGGCATGAATATGGCTTCTCCACTTTGTGAATTCTCTGATGATGAACAAGATTTGATTTACAGGTAAAACATTTCTCGCATTCTGGACATGAATATGGCTTCTCCCCTGTGTGAGTTCTCTGATGTATACCTACACCAGATTTGTGAGCAAAACATTTCTCACATTCCGGACATGAATATGGCTTCTCCCCTGTGTGAATCCTTTGATGTTGAACAAGACTTGATTTACGGGTAAAACATTTCTCACATTCTGGACATGAATATGGCTTCTCTCCTGTGTGAGATCTTTGATGTATATCTAGCTTAGATTTGTGAGCAAAACATTTGTCACATTCTGGACATGAATATGCCTTCTCCCCATTGTGAGTTATTTCATGTTTAACAAGTTCTGATTTAGAGGTAAAACATTTCCCACATTCTGGGCATGAATATGGCTTCTCCACTTTGTGAATTCTCTGATGATGAACAAGATTTGATTTACAGGCAAAACATTTCTCACATTCTGGACATGAATATGGCTTCTCCCCTGTGTGAGTTCTGTGATGTGCACCTATATCAGATTTCTGCGCAAAACGTTTTCCACATTCTGGGCATGAATATGGCTTTTCACCTGTGTGAATTCTCTGATGTCTAACAAGATGAGATTTACAGATAAAACATTTCTCACATTCTGGGCATGAATATGGCTTCTCTCCTGTGTGAGTTCTCTGGTGTATAACACCCCTTCTGTGGCTTTCATTTTGCATAACAGATTGTGATGAATTAGAAGAAAGATCTTTCTCCTGAAGGGCTGAGGGTATATCTGGGGTAATGGCATGTTCTTCATACGGATCTTGTGTGATACCATGATTCTCTGCTTTATAATCTGTAGATATCAGATGTCCCTTTGAGCTCCTGGTACAGTCATCTGACAAAAAGAAACCTGATTTTACTATTTTTGAATAACATAACCTTATAAGTATATTCCCCAATGAGCTGCCGCTGCCTAAGATGCTTCAGACCGTGTGAAGAAGTGAAGTCAGTGGCACAGGCAGCAAATGACGGCAGCGCGGCCTACTTCATTAGTACTCACTGTACTGAGACGGAGGTCAGTGATAGTGAATAGTAATGAAGCGGGGCAGGAGACGCCACCACTGCTCTAGGTCACTGTAGAGGTGAACACAATCCATGGCTGCTTAAATATGGCCACTTATATGGAATAATACTTTAGGATGTCATAAATCTTACTGTATTACACCCCATACACACAATAGAATCGAAACCACATCAGCTGGATTTCCCAGCCCGAACTCACCGCGGATCTGCTGTCCCATACAGTATGTAGTATGGGTCTGTGGAGTCACAAGGAAGCAGGGACTCCTAGCTTCATAGATCACTAAGATACGGGGAGTCTTGGTGTGTGGACAGAGCTCGGGCTGGGAAATTTGACTGATGTACAGACCAGATTTTCTAGTCTGGATTCCATAGTGTGATTGGGGTCTAAGGTGAGGATTACACAGTGAAATTTGTAGAAGCTGCTTCAGGAATTCAGAAGAAGAATTTTTCCGCCGAATCTCCATCAAATTCCACCGAATCTCCATAACATTCCTTACTGGCCAGGTGGTATTTTCCACCTCCCATTTATTTCCATAGAGCTCTGAGGTGGAATCTGCCTGAAGATCGAGCAGGAGGATTATTTTTTCCGCTAGCTGAAATAATCTGCTATATAATTCTGGTAAATTCTTTCCCTTCACGAGTACTGACTGCCAGTGATGACATCTACAGTGGGGAAAAAAAGTATTTAGTCAGCCACCAATTGTTCTCCCAATTATAAAGCTGAGGAAGGCCTGTAATTGACATCATAGGTAGACCTCAGCTATGAGAGACAAAATGAGAAAACAAATCCAGAAAATCACATTGTCTGATTTTTTAAGAATTTATTTGCAAATTATGGTGGAAAATAAGTATTTGGTCACCTACAAACAAGCAAGATTTCTGTCTCTCACAGACCTGTAACTTCTTCTTTAAGAGGCTCCTCTGTCCTCCACTCATTACCTGTAGTAATGGCTCCTGTTTGACATTGTTATCAGTATAAAAGACACCTGTCCACAACCTCAAACAGTCACACTCCAAACTCCACTAAGGTGAAGACCAAAGAGCTGTGGAAGGACCAGAAAAAAAATTGCAGCCCTGCACCAGGCTGGGAAGACTGAATCTGCAATAGGCAAGCAGCTTGGTGTGAAGAAATCAACTGTGGGAGCAATAATTAGAAAATGGAAGACATACAAGACCACTGATAATCTCCCTCCATCAGGTGCTCCATGCAAGATCTCACCCCGTGGGGTCAAAATGATCACAAGAACGGTGAGCAAAAATCCTAGAACCACATGGGGGGACCTAGTGAATGACCTGCAGAAAGCTGGGACTAACGTAACAAAGGCTACCGTCAGTAACACACTACGCCGCCAGGGACTCAGATCCTGCAGTGCCAGACGTGTCCCCCTGCTTAAGCCAGTACATATCCAGGCCCATCTGAAGTTTGCTAGAGAGCATTTGGATATTCCAGAAGAGTATTGGGAGAATGTCATATGGTCAGATGAAACCAAAGAAGAACTGTTTGGTAGAAACACAACTCGTCGTGTTTGGAGGAGAGTGAATGCTGAGTTGCATCCAAAGAACACCATACCTACTGTGAAGCATGGGGGGGGGGGCAGCATCATGCTTTGGGGCTGTTTCTCTGCAAAGGGACCAGGACGACTGATCCGTGTACATGAAAGAATGAATGGGGCCATGTATCGGGAGATTTTGAGTGCAAACCTCCTTCCATCAGCAAGGACATTGAAGATAAAACGTGGCTGGGTCTTTCAGCATGGCAATGATCCCAAGCACACCGCCAGGGGAACGAAGGAGTGGCTTCGTAAGAAGCATTTCAAGGTTCTGGAGTGGCCTAGCCAGTCTCCAGATCTCAACCCCATAGAAAACCTTAGGAGGGAGTTGAAAGTCCGTGTTGCCCAGCGACAGCCCCAAAACATCCCTGCTCTAGAGGAGATCTGCATGGAGGAATGGGCCAACATACCAGCAACAGTGTGTGCCAACCTTGTGAAGACTTACAGGAAACGTTTCACCTCTGTCATTGCCAACAAAGGATATAGAACAAAGGATTGAGATGAACTTTTGTTATTGACCAAATACTTATTTTCCACCATAATTTGCAAATAAATTCTTTAAAAATCAGACAATGTGATTTTCTGGATTTTTTTTTCTCATTTTGTCTCTCATAGTTGAGGTCTACCTAAGATGTCAATTACAGGCCGGCCTCATCTTTTTAAGTGGGAGAACTTGCACAATTGGTGGCTGACTAAATACTTTTTTTTCCCCACTGTATGTGAATGAGGCAAATTTCTTCAAGTCCATATTCCTGCTGTACATTATATTCTATACTACATTTATTATCCCCTATAGCGGTATCACATTTATATTCATGTATTATTAGTATTTTAGCTGAATTGGGGAACAACAAATAGTCTAAACAATGACTGAATAGAATGAGTGACCCTTCTGTGCTTTATATAGTGGTGACTCCTCACCTGGGCGGTTACCTGTAGGAATGTCCTCCTCACACTCCTCATCACCACTCACATAGGGATCTTCCTTTATTGTCATAGATAGAGCATTAATGTCCTTCAGATATTTATTCTGATGGAAAATCTGTGAAACAAATAATGTAAAAGTCACCGGACAAATGGGGAAGTCACAGAGAATGTTCTAGATCATTAATCAGCATGAAGATCAAAGATGTCCTGACAGTAGCTGCAGGTCTCTGAGAAGCTGGAGAAACATATTAGATGGCGGCTCAATGACACCGCCCAAGTATATAACCATATAATACTGCTGGATACAACAAGACTGACCACAAGGACTTCACAGCCTGTCTACACATCATAGGGAATATCTCCATCTACCTGATCATCCTGTAGAAGAAGAGGACTGGGACATCTCTCCGGTGTTGTCCTCTTAATGGATCTACCTGTCGGAAACACAGACAGGGACTGAATTCATTCTGTACATACAAATAATGGAAGTCCAGGTGTATATAGTCATGTCTATTACCTGGTGATGTGAGGGGCTGGTGGTCCTCCATCATCACCTCCTTGTACAGATCCTTGTGTCCTTCTAAATACTCCCACTCCTCCATGGAGAAATAGACAGCGACATCCTGACACCTTATAGGAACCTGACAACACAATGATACAGTCATCACCCAGACCCCTCCAGTTACTGTGTAACAGTAATGTGAACCTTTTAGAGACTGAGTGCCCAAACTGCAACCAAAACCCCTTAATCTATCGCAAAGTGCCAAAAAGACAATTTAACCTTAATAGATCTAAGAGATTAGTGGGGGTGCAATACCCAGGGCCCCTGCTGATCAACTGTTGGTGTTTTTGCGAGCGCCCTCACCCCTTCACTATTTACATTGCACAGGGTGGCTACCTGGAGGAGCATACAGACGGGTTTGTGTGAGCTCCTGCCGATATATCAGAGAATCCCTCAGTTATCGCAGACATCCCAGCCTACCTCAAATTTTCCTGCCTAGAGCTGTCCCTCCAAGTTCCAGGATCCGCTTTAGAGGCAATTTCGGGAGTTTTCCTCGCAGAGAAAGAGATACTAGAAAGAACTGCGGCCTATAGAGTTACTCCTGCGCTGGCCACCATCTAGTGGGTATATCCTGGGTACCCTCTGCTATACCAGCACCTGGTCCAATACTCCTCCAGCGAGGATTCCCCAGTGCTGACCTGCAACGGGGCAATGGGACTGGATTTTGCTCAGGGGCTACCTTACCCTACCTGAGACAGCCTAGACAGCGTCTCTTCAGTGCGGGGGCCCGCCATCTTACTCGGCGCCTTGTTTGAGCACGCTGCTCCCAGCGCTACTACATATAAAGGAGAAGAGTCCTGCTGCCTATACTCAGCCCCTAGACAACCTGCTGATATACCCTCCGGAGAGGCACGCAGCCTGGCCTACATAACACCCTTACCAGGTCACTGCTGGATACCTGAGCCCTTACACTGTGCTGAGGCCTGAAGATTAGCTCCTAGCAGTGCCTCCTGCGCATCCTTCAGCAACCCTAAGCTGTGCTTCACAAGACTGCTGTTATGTCTCTGCCTGTTCGGGTCTCTGTGCCACCCTCTGCTCGCACGCTGTGGCATAGGTGGCGTCCTCAGTTTGATTCTTTGCTTAGGATTCTGGATGCTTAGTCTGAACGTGGTCCTAGTTCCCTTGCTGTGTAATGGATTTCCAGCCACACCCGTGTTCTGAGCATTGTTTCTCTCTGGACCGCATAGAGTTAATCTTTTCCTTGCCTGTGTGATTGACAGCCTGTGTGCTTATCAGGTCTGGGGCTGGGCCCAGACTTTCTATATACGGGATGTCACTTTCACAGCAAGTTCCCGGTTATTGCACTGACTTTGCCTGCTTTCTTTGTACCTTTGATTCTTACCTTGCTATTATCTCTGACCTTTGGCTTGCCTTGTGACTACTCTCTTGGATTTCGATTTGGTACCACTATTGCTTCTCTGGTTGTGACCCCTGGCTTGTTTACCATTCTTCTCTGTGGTTTGTCTTGTTCTGTGGGTCACTTACTCAGTATAGGGCTCATCTTCAAGTTGTCCTTTTACCGTTTAGGATAAACTGAGGCAATAGGAAAGGACAGTGGCTGGGGTGAGAAGAGGGCTCACTTGTCTCTGTCCTTCCTCCCAGACCCCTGCAGTAGTGTGAGGGTATTGCTACGTCTGACAAGACCCTAACAACTGCCCACCCATGTAACGAGCAGACTGTGTCTTACATAGACCTTTTCATAAGATACTCCCCCTCTTGCAAGGACTGTTGCACTACTGCTCTGTGGGACTGCCTTAACTCCTCCCACCTCTCTCCATTTCACTTGGGGACCCAGAGAAGTTCCAGCGGACTGACATGGCTACCGCGTGCTAAGTGCGGTTGTTTGCTGCCTGCATCTTCATCATCTACATCTTTTCACCTGGACTGCTATGGTTAAAACAGGGAGAAACAGAGGCAGCGATCTCCCCAGTACTCCCAGGGGGTCCAAACTCCAGGATAATCTCCAACGCTTTCTCAAGAAGAAAAATTTCCATTCCCCAATGGGATCTCTCAAGATTACCTCAGAACCTAGACAAGAGCACAAAACTGGAGATGACTCAGATGCCGACAGTGTGGCTGGCTATACACAACGGGACTCAAGCTCCTCGGTAATCTCAAGGTCTTTTCTTCAGAAAGCTCTAACTAAAGCAGTGAGCCCTATGCTGTTATAATTGGCAAATATCAAATCCGAGATTTAGTCTGTGGGGCATAAAGTTTCTAACTTAGAGGATGCCTATTCCTCTTTCAAAGGACATTCAAAAGTGGTATCTGAGCACATCTGACAACATAAAGAGCTCATAGATCGGTCGCTACTTTTGGTCAAAGACCACACAGAAGAGATATCCGCCAAAAAGGTCTAACAGAATCTTATGCACCTGATGATCTTCCTACCACTGCAAACAGGCTCTTCTCTGAGTTGTTGGGCCCTGAAAGGGAGCTAAGGTAGTGATTGAAAGAATTCATAGGGCACTAAGACCTAAACCCAAGCAAGTGGAGCCACCGAGAGACATAATCTGTGGGCTACTGTCTTTACTTGACACTGAAGCCATACTGGCGGCTGCCAGAAACAACCCAACAATTTCTTTTGAGAACGCAGAGTTAGCGATCTATCAAGATGTAGCGCCCTCTATATTAGCTAAGCGACGCTTGTTGAAGCCCCTAAAATCTGAACTACGTGCCAGAAATATACAATATGTGTGGCTCTATCCCTTCGGACTGGCGATCATGCTGGGAAGCAGAAGACTGGCTATCCACACGCCAGATGACCTGCAAGTTCTGTGGCCGATTCTGGACATAGACCCCATGGATATATCATCCTGGATGCCATCTCTGGGCTTTTCAACTCCGAACCTACCCGCTTTGACTCATTGGACTCTTGCTAAGCCTAAGTTGCCAAGAGTGAAGAAGCAGGCGCCAAAAACTAGACTGGACTCTACCTGACCAGTTGGTGTTTTCTTTCAAGTATGATAGTATTGTGACGAGGGTAGTGGGTATTGATGTTTTTGATTGCTCCTGTTCTAGATCTTAGTTTAAATTAGCGAGCATACACAGCCCTGTTTTGGCCCATCTTTCCTAGTTATTATTTCATGGCTGTCTTCAAGGTTTTTCATATTACTGTTTTATACAAACTCATTAAGATGTTCTAAGACCCCTGGGGTTCATGCCCCGTTAAGGTTCAGGTTCAGTAATCTTTAAAATCCTATTTCGGTTTAGTAAAGGTTTCTTTGCTGGACATTCTTGATGCTAAGTAAGACATGATAAAATAGTACTGCAAGAAATGTTATGTCATCCACAGTCCATAAGGACTAATCAGTCGTTGTGATGCAGGCCGGACACCGCAGATATTGTCTCTTTTTTTGAGGATCTCTCTATTACTGTGTTTGTTTACTTTATCGTTACAACTACTTTTGAATTTCTTTCTTATTTTTTCCTTAAACTCACACTCACACACTTAGGTGTGGGTTACAAGGGCACTTATCTAAGAGTACAGCGGTTTTTGTTACTGCACCCTTCCTTTTACTGTACCCTTTTCCCCTCTCTCCCTCCACCCTTCTTTCATCCATACTACCATCCCCCCCCCCTTTTTTTTTTCAATAACCACTAGTGGTTTGCTGTAGCAACCACACTATTGTGATACCCCCCCCCCCCTTTACAAACTGACTAAGTCACTCCAGTCCTTTTCGAGTGGCGCGAAGTAGCGCATGGGATTAGTGAGGGATCTTTGGTGTTGAGATGTAGAAGCAAAACTTTAGTATCCTTTCCCCTTGTTCCAGAATGGTGTGTTTGTGTCTTACCACATTCAATGTGAAGGGCAAGAATTCACCAAACAAGAGAAACTCCATATTGCGCCTAATGCGTAAAACCAAAACTGATATCCTCTTTCTCCAAGAAACACATTTTAAGTTAGGCAAAATACCACTCATGCCGAGCAGGCAGTTTGACCAATGGTTCTATAGATGTCACCCCAGTCTGCCTCTAAAGCAGTGATTTCCAAAGTGGTCCAGGTGGACCCCCAGGGGTCCACGGGAGACTCGACGGGGGTCTACGTTAGATCTAATTGTGATGATTCCACTTAAATATGGCTATAACTCAAAGATGTATTTTGATCTCTTTCCTGATTCCATTTACTCAAAATGTGCGTAGCTCTAATCCTAGGTGTATGTTGTCAGTAGTGGCAACAATGTAACAATAGGGCTTTGTACTCATCCCAGAATGGCTCCATTGAATTCCTACATAGCCCTGGGTGATCAAATACACATGTATTGTTTGGACTAGGCTATTGATCAGACCTGGTTGATAGCATATAGATGGCATTGTGTCATTCCACTTGATCCCATCTCCTTACAAAGAGTCTTGACTTGAGTGCGTTAATCAATCAGACTTGCCGTCGCCGGTGACCTCATTCTGGGTGGTGTAATCAAGGGTATAAAAGATGAGGTAAGAGGTCAGTGAGGTAGACTACTGTGGAGTATACTGTGATGAGCATGCAGGCTGGAATGCTGTGATGCTGCTGCTAGAAGCCTCCACTGGTTATTCACACATGCCAGAGCATGTGTGAGTGTTGGACTATAGAGCCACATCAAGGATATGTGTGGTAAAGTAATTATTTCACTTTATTCCCTTTTTATTTTATGTGCTGTATATTGTAACTAGTAACTGTTAATGCTTGTATACATCTGCATATCTGTTCTGAACTGCATGTGTTAGATGTTAATACCGACCCATCTAGGGGTTAATAAATATACAAAATTTAGAAAGCTTGTCTTGTATTTATCTTGTGAACCCAGCACTCACTGGCGGTGAGTGTGGTTTTTATTAAAGAGGTCTCAGGTGTGGGCCAACACGGTTTTGGCGCACTGAGGATCTTTCACACTAATCTTCACATTTTTTGATGAGTTTTGGGAATATGGTAGAAATGTAGCAGCAGGGGGTCCACCAAAACCAGTAAAATTTTGAAAGTGGTCTATGAGAAAAAAAAGTTTGGGAACCTCTGCTCTAAAGGCATAGAGATTGCAATTAGAAACACGGTTCCCTTCACTTGCAAACAGACACACTCTGATGCCGAAGGTAGATTCTTAATCCTCAAAGGAACCCTGGCATCAAGACCTCTGACTATTGCAAACTTTTATGCCCCAAACCACAAACAGGTAGACTGGCTGTGCTTGGCATTACAGGATCTAGAGATCTTTGCAGAGGGGGAGATAGGAGGTGATCTCAATCTACCACTAGATCCACTCTTGGACACCTCGTCTGGGAAGCCACCTATTGTCCAGAGAGGATTGAGACGAGTTCATTCCATGTTGCAAGAACTACATCTCCTAGATAATTGGCGATTACAAGATCCCAACACTAAAGACTTTTCCTTTTACTCCATACCACATAGATCCTATCAAAGATTGGACTACCTTTTTTGCTCTGCCTCTTTAGCCTCCCATGCTGAAATTGCTTATATTAGCATTTCAGATCATGCACATGTTTCTGCTACCCTAACTGTCACTAACCTCACGCCAAAACAATGGTCCTGGAGACTAAATGAATCTCTTCTAGATAGAACGGAAGTGAGAGAGGAAGTGTCTAGACACCTGGAAATCTTTTTCGACATAAACTCCACCCCAGATGTGTCCCCTACTACTGTATGGAAGGGACATAAACCGTACATAACTGGGTTCAGGATTTCTAAAGCATCAGCACTTAAAAAACTACAATAGAAGGAGATATATTCTTTGCTAGCCCAAATTTCAGCCCTGGAGAGGATCCATAAACTGCAAAGCTTTACACAAGTTCATGAAGAACTAATAGCCCACAGGGAGAAACAAGCAGCTTTTGAATAGATCAGCTGCGAAACAACTCTTATACTCTAAGGCCAAATTGTTGACATGGTGACAAGGGAGGTAAACTCCTATCAGCCATGATTAAGAAAAAAAAAAGCAAATCCCATATTGAGGCTATTAGGAGAGGTGATGGTTCTGTGGTAAGCGATACTCCTCAAATCGCGGCTAGTTTTAGGGATTTTTACACCGACCTATACAATCTAACCAATCAGACCCATTTCCCTTTTGAACCTAGATTTGAAAATCTGGGCAAAACTCGTGGCGGAGCGGCTACAACCCAAATTGTTACATGATGAACAGACTGGTTTTGTGAAAAGCAGAGGGTCAGATAATACAGCATGCCTCTTACACTCTATTGCACTAGCTAGACAGACACATTGTCCCCTGCTACTTCTAGGTATCGCTGCTAAAAACGCTTTCGACAGGGTAGATTGGGCCTTCATGAGTGAGACCCTTGCAGCCTATGGGATATCAGATGCTTTCATAATGGCCGTATTATCCCTTTATTCTCAACCCAAATGGTACTCTTTCACAACCGTTTGACATTACAAATGGTACTAGGCAGGGATGTCCATTGTCCCCAACCCTTTTAGTACTCACACTGGAGACTTTACTGCAGGTTGTCCGTCTAAACTCGCAGGATTCCAAGTAGGATCACATTCCCTACAATCGGTTGCTTTTGCAGACGACGTGCTTTTCTTAGTTACGAATCCCTTGGAGGGCCTTCCCATTCTAATGTCCCTTCTGATTCAGTATGGTGAGCTCTCCAATTATAAAGTAAATGTCCCCCTGGCTCAAGATAGATCAGGCCTCTTCCCTATGTAGCAGTGGTGGGGATAAGATGCCTTAGATAAAGGTACACATTATCTGTGTAGATAAATTTGTACTCTGTGGTCACTCTTGATAGTCGTATTAACTGCCTGAAAGAAATGTTACTGGAATGCTCTCCTCTCCTCTTTTTCTTATCTTAGACTTACCATATCCTTCCTTCCCTTCCCCTTTTTTCCTCCCAACCCTCACTGATCTAGTTGCTATTGTATTTTTGTAATAATTACTTTTTGTATTCCAAACACTTATGTGTGTTTATATGTTTTTGCATTTAATTGTAACTTTAAGTCTCTTTTCTTTAAATGTCTTTCTGTACTGTACATTGAAAAAAAACTCAATAAAACTGAAATAAAAAAAAAAAAATTATATTGCACAGGATCTGTTTTATAGTGACCGTGCAATGTTATTACAGCCTGTAATAATATCCAATGTCTGCTGAAAAACAGATGCTGTGTGAAATAAATAATGAACAGCCCCCACACAGTACAATCTGCTCCACAGTGGCCCCTACACAGTACAATCTGCTCCACAGTGACCTCCAAACAGTACAATCTGCTCCACAGTGGCCCCCAACACAGTACAATCTGCTCCACAGTGGCCCCCACACAGTATAATATACTCCACAGTAGCCCCCACACAGTACAATCTGCTCCACAGTGGTCTCCACACAGTACAATCTGCTCCACGGTGGTCTCCACACAGTACAATCTGCTCCACAGTGACCCGCCACACTGTATAATATTCTCCACAGTGACCCCCACACTGTATAATATGCTCCACAGTGGCCCCCACAATGTATAATATGCTCCATAGTGACGCTCACACAGTACAATCTGCTCCACAGTGGCCCCCGCACAGTATAATATACTCCACAGAAGCCCCCACACAGTACTACTTGCTCCACAGTGGCCCCAACACAGTACAATCTGCTACACAGTGGCCCTCCCACACAGTACAATCTGCTCCATGGTGGCCTCCACACAGTACAATCTGCTCCACAGTGACCCCCACACTGTATAATATGCTTCACAGTAACCCCCATACTGTATTGTATGCCCCACAGTGACCCCCACACTGTATAATATGCTCCACAGTGACCCTCACACTTTATAATATGCTCCACAGTGGTCCCCACACTGTGTAATATGCTCCACAGTGACATCCACACAGTACAATTTGCTCCACAGTGGCCTCCAAACAGTACAATCTGTTCCACAGTGGCCCCAACACAGTACAATCTGCTCCACAGTGGCCCCCACATAGTATAATATACTCCACAGTAGCCCCCACACAGTACAATCTGCTCCACAGTGACCCGCCACACTGTATAATATTCTCCACAGTGATCCCCACACTGTATAATATGCTCCACAGTGACCCCCAAACTGCGTAATTTGCTCCACAGTGGCCCCACACTGTATAATATGCTCCACAGTGATGCTCACACAGTACAATATGCTCCACAGTGGCCCCCGCACAGTATAATATACTCCACAGAAGCCCCCACACAGTACTGCTTGCTCCACAGTGGCCCCGATACAGTACAATCTGCTACACAGTGGCCTCCACACAGTACAATCTGCTCCACAGTGACCCCCACACTGTATAATATGCTCCACAATGACCCCCACACTGTACAATATGCTCCAGTGACCCCCCACACTGTATAATATGCTCCACAGTAACCCCACACTGTATAGTATGCTCCAGTGACCCCCACACTGTATAATATGCTCCACAGTGACCCTCACACTGTATAATATGCTCCACAGTGGCCCCGACACTGTATAATATGCTCCACAGTGACATCCACACAGTACAATCTGCTCCACAGTCGCCCCCTCACAGTACAATATGCTCCACAGTGATCCCCACGTAGTACAATCTGCTGCTCCGTGGCTCCCACACAGTATAAAATGCTCCCAAGAGACCCTCCTCAAACTGCTTCATGCGAACCCAATGAAATCTATTTTGTCATCCGGTTCATTTTGGTGGTATTATTATATCCTGGGTCTCCTCTGGGGAAGCCGAGGGAAGGTGAGTAAAAATAACAAACACTTATACTCACCTTGCCTCACCTCTCCTGGGCATCCTTGCTCTGGCTCTCTCAGGATGTGTTCACACAGCGGAAAATGACAATCTGCCGCGGTCTGCCTGCTGCTATCTCTGCCTCCCATTGAAAACAATGGGAGGCGGATTTGGGAGGAATCTGCTCCGGATTCGGGGGCGGAATGTGCCCCCAAATCCACGGCAAATTCCTCCGTGTGAACACACCCTCAAGCATCCTCTTCGGTCCTCTTCTTCCTGCCCTAGCCTGCCCAGCAGAAGTGATTAAAGAAAACAACAAGCACTTACACATGTGGACAAAATTGTTGGTACCCCTCCAGACGGCATGTTTCAGCTCCTTCCAAAGATGCTCAATAGGATTTAGGTCAGGGCTCATAGAAGGCCACTTCAGAATAGTCCAATGTTTTCCTCTTAGCCATTCTTGGGGGTTTTTAGCTGTGTGTTTTGGGTCATTATCCTGTTGCAAGACCCATGACCTGCGACTGAGACCAAGCTTTCTGACACTGGGCAGCACATTTCTCTCTAGAATCCCTTGATAGTCTTGAGATTTCATTGTACCCTGCACAGATTCAAGACCCCCTGTGCCAGATGCAGCAAAACAGCCCCAGAACATAACAGAGCCTCCTCCATGTTTCACAGTAGGGACAGTGTTCTTTTCAAGATATGCTTCATTTTTCCATCTGTGGACATAGAGCTGATGTGCCTTGCCAAATATTTCGAATTTTGTCTCATTTGTCCATAGGACATTCTCCCAGAAGCTTTGTGGCTTGTCAACATGTAGTTTGGCAAATTACTTTTGTCAGATTCAAGTTATTTCTGTGACCATTGTGGGTTTTTTTTTTTCATTAAACGAGGGATACCAACAATTTTTTCCACGTGTGTATACTCATCTCTCCTGGACTTCTGATGATTCCCAGCATCCTCTTTGGGGCTTTGAGGTCACGTGCCCCAGAGGTCACTGCTGGGGCCTATGATTGGGCCTCAGCTGGCACATGGGACATGCTAATGTCATTTCGCCGGTGTACACCACGTGACGGATGATACCAAATCACAGACCCCAGCAGTGATCTCTGAGGCGCATGACCTCTGAGCCCCGAAAAAGATGATGGGAACCATCGAAGTCCAGGAGAGGTGAGTAAAAGTGTTTAAAACAAACAAACAAACAATCACCTCCACTGGGCAAGCTGCTATTGGTAAGGGGCCCAGCGATATGTACATACATCACATAATGCCGGGCCGTCTTTCCATTAACGATATGTATAGCGGTTGAGGATCCAGGCTTTCCCTGAACACTATCAGAGTGCTGTGGGGCCTCGGCCATCTCCAGCTCGCCGCGAGCCTTATACCATTCTGGGCCTGGTCACGGTCACACCACCTGCGACCACAATTGTTATTCTCCTGTACGTACCTACACTCCTGTGAAAAGCAGCTGAGCGACCTCCTTCTCCCCCCCGTAGTGCAGGTGCTGATGAATGACTTAATCTCGCCTGCGTTGGGGCAGAGGTCTCAATTTTCCGTCAGTGTAAGCCGCGGACCCGAAGCCTACACTTTAAATTTTCAGCTGTATGTGTATTTGTACCTACAGGAATGCTCCCTTGCTGGGGGGATTTTGGGACAGCTGTCCTGGATGCCCCAGGAGCGATTGTTGTGTGTAGGCTAGTTGGAGCCTGGCTGGGGTGACAGAGAGCGTGCCCAGATAAAGGGCACTGACAGCCCCTCTGGCACGGGTGCTATAGGTTCGCCATCACGGCTGTATATAGTAATGTCCCAGCATTCCCAGCAGTGTCACCTCTCCAGTCAGCAGCTCCAGCATCTTGTTGGTGAGTTCTAGGATCTTCTGTTCATTGATCTCCTCCTGTATCAGGGGGTGAGGTGGAGGCTCCGGGATTAGGCTCAGGGTTCCTCCATATCCTTCATACACAGGAGCCTGACAGCGCCCACTAGAGGTCTTCTTCACTACTGTGTAATCCTGGTTATGGGGAGACACATTAATAAATATCACTACATACATGTGCAGAGTCCATCACCTCTCCAGTCATATCATCTGTTATTACTATAGATAAGAATGATGTAATGTGACATCATCAGAATCTCTCACCTCTCCAGTAAGCTGGTAGATGATCTCTAGGGTGAGATTTAATAGACTTTCCGCCATCTTGTTCCTGTCTCTTTCCATCCTTGATGGATCAATCAGGAATATTCTCTTATATAGAAGATACTGAGAGGATTCTATATTGTAGGAACCTGAATGGAGAGAAGATGAGACAATATAAAATACATAGAATCGCTGTCACGTACAGACTGTGGGTGCGACTGCAAATGGTTATTTCACTACACTCACTCAACAGAACATAAATCACACCCAACACAGTCCATGCCCCCCAGATACACACTGCCACCACCTACTGATTCGGGTTAGTAGGTAGCCAACCCAAACATGTACACATCTATACAACAGATGGCAAAACACACTTTAAATGGCAATGGATCCATAGAGCATACAGAAATGAACAGTAAAGTGAACATCAGTGACATACAACAAGCAAACAGTTAGAAAATAAAAAGGAAGAAACCCCTTACACCTAACCCTAACCCAATTCTTCTGATCCAGTAGAGTTTGGAATATAAGATGGCCGCCACCCAGCCTGGCTGACTCCACAGGTGTGACAAAGTTTCTGTGGTTACCATTCAGTTTGATAGTGTGCAGCCTTGCCTCAGGTTTCAGAGCCCCCCTTTTGGTTCATTATTCTAATCCTCTATTGATCACTGCACAGTAGATTAATGAGGAGGTGAGTCCAGGAATAGTAATAGTTCCTGTTGTTTAGTTCACCCCCCTGTATGGGGATGAAATGGTTATTTGTCCATCTAGTCAACCCTGGTAAGCCAGACCCAAGTGACAGGAGCGCACCTCTCCCCCCTTCTCTGTATATATTTTATTATCCTCTGTATTAAAGGGAATGTGTCACCAAAAAATGAAGTATTTTTTTAATAAAGTTTTATGTTAAAGATATTTTTAAATAATTTGTGAGGTTTTTACACTTTCACCATGTTATCTATATTTAAAAAAAAAAATCCTAAAAATCCTGCAGTTCTGACTCTGAACACTAAGCCAACTAATAATACACTGAGACTACTTGTTTTCTGTAGGTTTCTTTGCAGCAGTCACCTCACTTATGCTAGGTTCACACTAGCGTTCGGCATTCCGTTCGCTTGGGGACCCGAAGAACGGAAACCTAATCTGCTTAAAAAGCGGTTACCCTCAGAAACCCGAGGACCCCATACAATATAATGAGGTGCGCCGGGTTTCAGCCTGTGGTGCATCTCCAGGAGACAAGAAGTCACAGATTATTTTAGGCTTAGTAGCAAGAGTTGCAAGATTTTTAGTATTTAGTAAATATCGATAACATAGAGAATGAAACAATGTCACAAAAATTAAAAAAAAAATATGTTTAATGAGGACCTTTTACGTTCACATGATGGCTTAATTGTTTGCAGGATAAATTGTACTTTGTAATGGCTCGTTTCAATATCCTGTACAATGTACTGGAAAAAAATTTTTAAATTTGCACAAATTTCTTATGGGTTTAATTTTTTTCAGCATTCACTGTGTGGTAATAAGGACATGTTATCTGTATTCTGCGGGTCAGGACGATCACGGCGATACCAAATTTATATCGTATTTGTAATGTTTTGATACATTTAAAAAAAAAAAAAGTAAAACTTTGCAAAATAGAATAAAAAATTTTGTGTCGCCATATTGTGACACCTGTAACTATTTTTATATTTATGTGTATGGAGCTGGGTGCGGCGTATTTTTATGCAGGACAAGATGTCGTTTTTATTGATTCCATTTAGGGGAAGTTCTGATGGTTTGATCACTTTTTATTCAATTTTTTGAGTGTTAAAAAAAACCCGTCATTTGGCCATTTTGATTTTTTACCTTGCTACACCGTTCACCGTGTGGGATAAATATTTTTATATTTTAATAGTTTGGGCATTTTTGAGTGACGGAAACCTAAAGTATTTATGATTATTTTTTATATGTGATCTAAGGAAAGGTGGGGGTGGTGATTTTAATTTTTTTTTTATTATTATATTTTATACTTTTTTTATTTATTAATTTTCTTTTTACTTTTCTTTTCAGACTTTTCATAAAATGCTAATGTATTGCAGTGTATAGTAAAATCCATTGACATTGTGTAATAGGTTTATGGTAGGGACAAGCCTGGGAGAATTCAATAGGTTCCCGGCTGTCATGGCAAACAATCATTGTCCTCCGATCATGTGACAAGGTTAAATATGGCGGCACCCATGGTGTCTGTGCTGTTTAGATGCCGCAGTCACATTTTGCGTCGGGTGCTGACTGTATTATACAACCGGTATCCGCAGTGTATGGAGAGAGCTCAGCTCCGGAGCCCATACATGTACGTGATTCTGCGTGAAGGGGTTAAGCGATAAGTTACTTCCTGGTGATACTTTCCCTTTAAGTGCATGCACTGACTGGCTGTCTAGTAGCGCCCTCTACAGTACAGAGCAGTATTACATGTTCTGTGCCAGGATAAGCGGCTCCCAGATGAGAACGGCTCCAGGGTATTTATCAGGATTCCGGATCTTTCTGACTTTTACATGGAAGGATTTGCCATATTTATATTATTTATCTGATGATTTTTCTTTAATCTTCATGTTTTACGTTTTGGTGACATTTTGGATTTTTGGAACCAATCGCTGGACTAGTTTTCCACTGTTATGGTCTCAGAATGGTCGTCCCGGAATCAATTAATAATTAATATTATAGCTTCAGGAATTTTATTATTAAAGAAACAACAAACAATAATCCAGAATTATTTCCTCCATATCTGGAATGACCGAGCTAAAAGCCTGAAGAAGGGACCAATGAAAGCTACAAGTCATCCCACACACACCGAGCCCTCACACCGCTCCGGAGGAAGATTAACCCCTTCCCGAAATCCACTGTAATAGTACGGTGGATGTCGGGAATTTAAATATGGCGGCTGCTCAGGAGTTGAGCTGCCGCCATAGCCGCCGGGTCTCTGCATTATAATATGAGGGCGCTTATGTCCATGATCAGTGGGAGGATTCAAGACTCCTTGGGGGTCTAATAAGTACAATATTTTAAAAATATAAATAAATAAAGAATTAGAATCACCCCCTGTGAAACACACACACATTAGGTATCCCTGTGTCCAAAAATGCCCGATCTAAAAAACTTATAAACATATTTTTCCCGTATGATGAATTCCGAAGCGGGAACAATAATCAAAAGTGCTGAACCGCCATTTTTTTTCACTGTTTTGCTTCTGATAAAAATTTGAATAAAAAGTGATCAAAGCAATAGCCATTCCCCAAACTGGTATAACTAAAAAGTACACCTGGCCCCGAAAAAAAAAGACGCCCTCTGCATCCCCATACACGGAAATGTAAAAAAGTCACGGGAGGCAGAATATGGTTACTTTTAGAAAAAATTTTTTGCAAAGTTTTGGATTTTTGTTAAGGGGTTAAAATGTAAATAAAAGTATATAAATTTGGTATCCCCGGAATCGTACTGAAACATAGAATAAAAGTGACAGGGGAATGTGGCTATAGAGTGAAACCCGTAAGAAAGTCGCACAAAAGCACTTTTTCTCCAATTCCCCCCATTCTGAATTTTTTTCCAGCTTCCCAGAACATTGTACAGAATAATAAATGGTAGAATTATGAAGAACAATTTGTCCCGCAAACATTAAGCCCTCATAAGGCTCTGTGAAGAGAAAAATAAACAAGTTATTGGGGTTTGAAAGGCGGGGAGGCAAAAACAAAAATTTTAAAATGTCACCGGCGGGAAGGGGTTAAAGTTCAGACTCTCAGAATATGGCGAGACAAGAAGAAATGATTTAGTAAGTTCTTTCTAGCGTAGACGTAATAAAACCTAAACCCTGTATAAATGTGGTATCAGTGTAACCGTAGCGACCTGTAGAATAAAGCCATCATGTGATTTATACCGTAGGATGAAGGCCCCGACTACTATTTACCTGTATGGGAGGGATGGAAACAGCCCAGAACAACTGCCGACGACTGTTACTGGAACTGCCGACACCTCAGACGGCAAAAGACACAAATATTGTCATCTCCGCCATGGAAGGAACAGCCCTTATAGCCGAGTCCTGAGACAACTAGAATATACAATAAGATACTGACCTAGTCTGGAGAGTTTCCTTCTTATAAAGGGGTTCTCCGCTTTCTACTATTGATGACCTTTCCTTTTATTAGATCCTTATATTACACCTGCAGGATACGACACCGGGAACCACCGATCACCAGTACTGAGGGAGATCCGCGCTGCTCACTGTCTCTACATACTGTAGTGGTGAGTGCCGGTACTGCAGCGCTGACTACTAGGCTTCAATGAGACAATGCTACAGTTTGTACAGTGAGTGAGCAGCGCGGCTCTCCTGCACAGCCTCAGTAGAGCTGATCTGCGGGGGTCCGGGATGTCGCACCTCACAGAGCTAATATTTATAGCCTATCCTAAGGATAGGTCATCAATAGTAGAAAGTGGAGAATCCCTTTAAATCCTAAAAGTGTCTGACCCTAAAGGGGTTAAAAAAAAGAAAAAAATACAAACCTTCTGCTAATTAGCCGTGTGGTATCTCTGTGGTTACAGGACCTGTGATGACGTCAGAGGCATGTGATCAGTCACATCTATAAGTGTGTAGGAGGAGGCAAATGATTAGGAGTAGATGCTAAATCCTAGTGGGCTAAAGGACCTGTGATGATGTCATAGGTGTGGGAGGAGTCACATATCTCTGCTAGATGAGGAGAAGTTTTGTGTCTGGATCAGGATGTAGTAAAGCTGTCTGTGTGTGACGTGTATGTAGCAGAGCTGTCTGTGTGTGACGTGTATGTAGAGGAGCCGTCTGTGTGTGACGTGTATGTAGAGGAGCCGTCTGTGTGTGACGTGTATGTAGAGGAGCCGTCTGTGTGTGACGTGTATGTAGAGGAGCCGTCTGTGTGTGACGTGTATGTAGCGGTGCCGTCTGTGTGTGACGTGTATGTAGCGGAGCCGTCTGTGTGTGACGTGTATGTAGCGGAGCCGTCTGTGTGTGACGTGTATGTAGCGGAGCCGTCTGCGTGTGACGTGTATGTAGAGGAGCCGTGTGTGTGTGACGTGTATGTAGAGGAGC
This sequence comes from Leptodactylus fallax, assembly GCA_947044405.1. Taxonomy (NCBI): domain Eukaryota; kingdom Metazoa; phylum Chordata; class Amphibia; order Anura; family Leptodactylidae; genus Leptodactylus; species Leptodactylus fallax. The sequence continues at coordinate 533,106 of CAMRHE010000423.1, forward strand.
CGTCTGTGTGTGACGTGTATGTAGAGGAGCTGTCTGTGTGTGACGTGTATGTAGAGGAGCCGTCTGTGTGTGACGTGTATGTAGAGGAGCCGTCTGTGTGTGACGTGTATGTAGAGGAGCCGTCTGTGTGTGACGTGTATGTAGAGGAGCCGTCTGTGTGTGACGTGTATGTAGCGGTGCTGTCTGTGTGTGACGTGTATGTAGCGGAGCCGTCTGTGTGTGACGTGTATGTAGCGGAGCCGTCTGTGTGTGACGTGTATGTAGCGGAGCCGTCTGCGTGTGACGTGTATGTAGAGGAGCCGTGTGTGTGTGACGTGTATGTAGCGGAGCCGTCTGCGTGTGACGTGTATGTAGCGGAGCCGTCTGCGTGTGACGTGTATGTAGCGGAGCCGTCTGCGTGTGACGTGTATGTAGCGGAGCCGTCTGCGTGTGACGTGTATGTAGCGGAGCCGTCTGCGTGTGACGTGTATGTAGCGGAGCCGTCTGCGTGTGACGTGTATGTAGTGGAGCCGTCTGTGTATGACGTCTGTGTAGTGATAATGTGTATGTAGAGACAGACATCCAGTTTAATACATTTTATTTTTTTATTACCGTTAGTTTTTTATTTATTGGGATTTTTTCACCACCAAAAGTTCTCTTTTCCTTGTGGGGGTTGTTACACGTTTGAGGTTACCCCTTATCTAGGTGATCACTTTGCCCTCAGGTTTTCTGACATTTCAGTTTTTTAATAGAATTGTCTAATTAGATTTTCCCATCATCCGCCATAGCAGTACGGTGGAGACCAGGACTTTAATCCCTTAAGGACTGAGCCAATTTTTGTTTTTTCATATCTGTTTTTCCCTCTACACCTCCAAGAATCAGAAAAGTTTTAATTTTTTTTCATTCACACGATGGTTTCATGTTTGTAGGGCAAATTGTACTTTGTAAGGGCACCATGGAATATTCTGTTCAATGTACTGGGAAGCTGGAAAAAAATTCAGAATGGGGTGATAGACAAAATGAGAAAACATATCTAGAAAATCACATTGTCTGATTTTTTAAGAATTTATTTGCAAATTATGGTGGAAAATAAGTGTTTGGTCACCTACAAACAAGAAAGATTTCTGTCTCTCACAGACCTGTAACTTCTTCTTTAAGAGGCTCCTCTGTCCTCCACTCATTACCTGTAGAAATGGCTCCTGTTTGACATTGTTATCAGTATAAAAGACTCCTGTCCACAACCTCAAACAGTCACACTCCAAACTCCACTATGGTGAAGACCAAAGAGCTGTGGAAGGACCAGAAACAAAATGGTAGCCCTGCACCAGGCTGGGAAGACTGAATCTGCAATAGGCAAGCAGCTTGGTGTGAAGAAATCAACTGTGTGAGCAATAATTAGAAAATAGAAGACATACAAGACCACTGATAATCTCCCTCCATCAGGGGCTCCACACAAGATCTCACCCCGTGGGGTCAAAATGATCACAAGAACGGTGAGCAAAAATCCCAGAACCACACGGGGGGACCTAGTGAGTGACCTGCAGAAAGCTGGGACTAACGTAACAAAGGCTACCGTCAGTAACACACTACGCCGCCAGGGACTCAGATCCTGCAGTGCCAGACGTGTCCCCCTGCTTAAGCCAGTACATATCCGGGCCTGTCTGAAGTTTGCTAGAGAGCATTTGGATGTTCCAGAAGAGTATTGGGAGAATGTCATATGGTCAGATGAAACCAAAGTAGAACTGTTTGGTAGAAACACAACTCGTCATGTTTGGAGGAGAGTGAATGCTGAGTTGCATCCAAAGAACACCATACCTACTGTGAAGCATGGGGGGCAACATCATGTATGGGGCTGTTTCTCTGCAAAGGGACCAGGACGACTGATCCGTGTACATGAAAGAATGAATGGGGCCATGTGTCGTGAGATTTTGAGTGCAAACCTCCTTCCATCAGCAAGGGCATTGAAGATGAAACATGGCTGGGTCTTTCAGTATGACAATGATCCCAAGCACACCGCCAGGGCAACGAAGGAGCGGCTTCGTAAGAAGCATTTCAAGGTCCTGGAGTGGCCTAGCCAGTCTCCAGATCTCAACCCCATGGAAAACCTTTGGAGGGAGTTGAAAGTCCGTGTTGCCCAGCGACAGCTCCAAAACATCCCTGCTCTAGAGGAGATCTGCATGGAGGAATGGGCCAACATACCAGCAACAGTGTATGCCAACCTTGTGAAGACTTACAGAAAACATTTGACCTCTGTCATTGCCAACAAAGGATATATAACAAAGTATTGAGATGAACTTTTGTTATTGACCAAATACTTATTTTCTACCATAATTTGCAAATAAATTCTTAAAAAAATCAGACAATGTGATTTTCTAGATATGTTTTCTCATTTTGTCTCTCATAGTTGAGGTCTACCTATGATGACAATTACAGGCCGGCCTCATCTTTTTAAGTGGGAGAACTTGCACAATTGGTGGCTGACTAAATACTTTTTTTCCCCACTGTATATGCTGCCTATGGCAGCGTGTAATAGACCTATAGTAGTGACAGGCCTGGAAGCCTTCAAAGGGTTCTCAGCTGTCATGGCAACCAATCGCCACCCTACGATGACGTTCGAGAGGGCGTTGTTCATTAAAAAATGGCGGCACCCATGGAGTCTGTGTAGTTTAGATGCCGTGGTTGCGTTTGTCTGCAGCATCTAAAGGGTTAACAGGCACAATTCGCGGCTGTTAGTGGCGGGTGCTGGCTGTAGTACACTGCCCTCTCCCTACAGTCATTTGTGGCCAATGACATACATATACGTCATTTCGTGTTAAGGAATTAAATATGGCACCCAGTTATTTGCTGAGCGGGCGGCTCCTTTAACCCCTGATATTCCAAAACCCCCTTCATTTAACACACAAAAAAAACCCTCCCAAAGGGCACCACCTATCCCTACCAACAACCCCCATTACCACTTACATAAAAGGGTCCCTCAAGCAGCCGATACGCTAGCCCTTACGGATACAGTAAAGGACACGACTGGTGATAGCTCATACAGCTTTATTTATGTGTAATTAAAGAAATGTCTATCACATAAATGGCTGGACCACTGTATAAGTAATGCTACCATCTATGTCACCCCCTGCTACTACCTATGTCACCCCCTGTACCTCCAATGTCGCCCCTGCTACCTCTTGTATCACCCCCTTTACCTCCGATGTTGCCACTGCTACCTCTTGTGCCACCCACCCTATCTCTGGTGTCGCCCCTGCTACCTCTTATGTTACCTCCTTAATAATAAGCTGGACTGGGCAGATCTCATGAAGGTCCTGTACAGGAAGGGCCACTGCAGGCTCTACCTGCTTAGGAGCCTGAGAGTCAGATGAACTTGAAAGAGTATGGGAACAGCTGGGTCTGAAGAGTCTTCCCCTAGAGAGGAGTCTGGTGGAGGATCTGTGTCGCTTACTACATGAGTTTCTTGGAAGTCTTTGCTTGGTATGATGAAGAGTATGGCTGTACCGAGGTAATGGAGCATGCGATTGATACCAGCACCACTGCTCCAGTGAGGTAGAGGTACCGAAATATTCCTCCAGCCCTGTACCAAGAAGTTAAAGGGCTCCTGCAGAAGATGATGGAAGGGCAGGTGATAAGAGAGAGAAAAAGTCCATGGGCGGCACCCATTGTTCTAGCGAGAAAGAAAGACGGAGCCCTCAGATTCTGTGTGGACTACAGAAAGCTGAATGCCTGCACCCATAGAGATGCTTACCCATTGCCGCGGGTGTAAGAGACACTGACAGCTTTGGAAAGCAAACTATTTCAACACTCTTGATTTAGCCAGTGGATACTGGCAGGTGCCACTCAAGGAGTCAGATAAAGAGAAAACAGCCTTTATACCACCAATGGGCCTCTTTGAGTTTAATCGGATACCGTTTGGACTTATGAATGCTTCCAGCGCCTGATGGAGCGATGTTTAGGAGATCTGAATTTTGAGTCTGTCATGATCTACTTAGATGACATTGTGGTGTACTCTAGCTCCTTTGAGGAACATCTCCAGCATTTAAGGGCTGTCTTTACATGGTTGAAGAATTTCGGCCTAAACCTCAAACCTGCAAAGTGCCGCTTTGGACAGAAACAAATTAAATACTTAGGCCATGTTGTCTCTGAAGATGGGGTGTCTCCGGACCCTGAGAAAGTAAGAGCCGTGGTGGAGTGGACGGTGCCGAAGACAAAGGTGCGAGCCTTCTTGGGCCTAGTGGGATACTATTGGTGCTACATTGAAGGTTTTGCCAAGACTTCAGCTCCACTGCACCAACTGCTAGTTGGGCATCCTCAGAAAATGAAAACATTTGGCCAAGAAGACGTGACTTCACAGTGGACCGGAGACCATCAGTCTGCTTTTCAGGAACTGAAAACAGCTCATGACAGCCCCTGTGTTGGCATTTGCAGATTACACATTGCCATTTCGGTTGAACACGGATGCCAGCTTGCAAGGCTTGGAGGCAGTCCTCTCACAAATTCAGGATGGAAAAGAGAAGGTAATTGCATATGGCAGTCGAAGTCTGAGGCCCACAGAAAGAAATCCAGCTAATTACAGCTCTTTCCGCCTGGAACTGCTGGCCATAGTCTGAGCAGTCACAGAAAAATTGAGTATCTAGCAGGGAGTCGAGTGGAAATCTATAAAGACAACAATCCTCTGGCCTACTTGTCAACCGCAAAGCTGGGGGCAATGGAGCAGCGTTGGGTAGCCGCTTAGCCCAGTTTGATTATGTGATCCGCTATAAGCCGGAAAAAAACACCAGGAATGCGGATGCTCTCTCATGAAGACCATTAAATCATTCGGGTCCTGAAGTGGATGAACAACTGGAAGCAGTTGAAATACCTCCAATATGAACTTCACAAAGAGCAGAGAAGTGTAAAGCCGTGGTTGTTGACACTTTGGCCTCTGATTTACCCAATAAGAGAGAGTGGGAGAAAAAACAGGGCAAGAACCCTGATGTGGCCTGCATACAAGAGGGAGTCAGACGGAAATGCAAATTAACGTATGAAGAACGAGCAAGTCTGACTTCTGTATAAAGTCCTGAAAGACTACAAATCACGATATTATAGTTGATCATCTGCTTTGAGAAGAGAAGCCTCTTCCAACAAGTGCAGACTATACACAGAGACCTTATCCAGAGCAGGCCGCACGTGGGCCTAATGTGATGCTTTAGACCTGAAACATCATCAATGCAGGAGATTCATTCTCTGCCCAGGAAGAACCAGAGGGAAACCATAAAGATAAGTGTTGTATTACTTGGCATGTAAGAGGACTATAAATACATATACATTGAGCACTGGCTGATAACTAGGAGTGCCTTGGTGCCTAGAAAGAGACTGACACCGTTAATAACTGTTTGAGCTACCAGTTTGCCTGAGTTCCTGTTAATAAAGAGGCTGTATCAGATATCTGTACTGAACCACTTGCTGAAGAAGTTCTTGAGTAAAATATCCAGTTCTATCATACTCCATTGTGGGCTCTCTCTCTCAAGCTGGTGTGGCATCAGGCGGATGGCAGCATCAGAATAGTAGCTGAGGCAGGTAACTAGAAAAAAACGGTCTCTTTTGTCAAGGTTTAGGTGAGGTAGCATGGATGATTTAATCTGATGCATCAGGCATCGGTGAGTGGAAATCCTGGCTGACCCACACCTGATTCATCTTGACAAAGGTCAGTTCTCTTTGGGGTAACTATGGCCCCCGCTGCACTAAACACCCGCTTTGATACCACATTACTGGCCGGACAGGACAGCTTTTCCAGGGCAAACTCGTCCAGTTGTGGCCACAAATCCAGTTTGGCTACGCAGTAGGCAGGTTAAGGACAGGTGAGGGCACAGGGCCTGCTCCCGGGCCAAGTCAACTAAGGGTTGTGTCTGACAAATTCACCGACTCTTGGCTGGGGGTGTCTGATGTGACTTGGAATGAAGTGGATGACCAAGTCAACCATTCTAGAACCGCTGGGTTACTGGTCAAGACACGACCGCTAGCTGACACTGGGAGCTCAGGCCTCTGGAAGTGACCCCTGCTGCCATGCCCCCTTACTCTGCTGCGACCTGTGCCTGCGCCAGAAACATTTAGGACTGTGCCCCTCCCCTGTGCAGGGCCTGTCGCTTCTCTATCTGACATACTGTTAGATCAAAAAAAGTAAATGAAAAGGAAATTAATACAGGACAAAAAGGCCTGTTATTTTCTCCCTTCAACACACAATGGTGAATAAGCCAATTATTTTTTCCCCACTAATAAACGCCAAGAAAAAGCGTTAAAACAGATAACTGAGATTAATGGATAACAATCCTTGTTTTTGCAACTAATGCACGGCAAAAAGGCCTGTAATTTTCTCCCTTCAACACACAACGGCAAATAAGCCACTTTTTTTCCCAAGTCTTTTCTACCACTTTCCCTAGTGCCTGCTGACATCTCTGCCTGCACTAAGTACACTGTAAAATGCCTGAATCCAAGATGGCAGAGGATATTTATAGGGCTGTCACATAACAGGTATATTAGTGCCCATGACACATCTCAGTTTCCATAGCATGGGTAACTTGAACATCTCTGAAGGCAATGTTATCGAAACCCAAACCTGGTTCAATATTCTGATTGTCAAGTGGTACCAAATTATTTATAAGCTATATATATATATATCGTAAGCTCACAGAGAAAGAACTAGCCTGACACACAACAGTCTGTGTTATCAAAGCAAGTTTTTATGTATTAATAACATAACATCAGATTTTATACAGGAAAGTAAATGGTCGTGTCAGTTATAACAGAGCATGTGCAGAAACCGGTAATTATGATTGATCATTGACGGGGGGAGGGTCTTGACACACCCCCTTACTCATCTCCATAATCACAGCATATTAGTCCTAAGCACTACATATTGCAGGGATTGCTGGGACCCATAGTTCCACATTGGGAGAAGCTGATTCTGAGTAGCGCAGCCACGCGGGGGCCACTTACATAAGCAGTGTTAATGTCGTTCCGAGCGGAAGGACGAGCTACAGAAAGTTATAGACAAACAATTCCTTTTTCTCCTGGTCAGACATGTTGTCCCAGGTTGTTTGACCTTGTTTTCAGTACATCCTTATCAAGGACTGTAAGCTTCTTCTGCTATAGAAAAGCAAGCTAAAAAATAAAGAGACATCACATTTCCATAACAGCACCATTAATGCCGAATGGTACATACAGGTTTTGGAGAAACATATGCTGCCATACAAGCGATGTCTTTTTCAGGGACGTCCCTGCTTCCTTTATGGGAAAGATTTCCACCTACAAAGCTCCAACAATTCGTGTCCTCAGTTTCCCAAATGCTTATTGAGTGTTGTTAAAAGGAAAGGTGATGTAACACAGTGGTAACATGACCCGGCCCAGTCTGCTGTTGCCCCGTCCCAGCTTTTTTAGAACGTGTTGCAGGGATCAAATTCAAAATGAGTGAATATTTGCAAAAAAACAATAAAGTTTATGTATTTGAACATTAAATATCTTGTCTTTGTAGTGTATTCTATTGAGTATACATTCTGTTTATATTTATGTTTTACACAATGTCCCAACTTCATTGGAACAGGGGTTGTATTATACTGTGTGGGGTAACAAGAAGGACATTATAGTGTGTGGGGGTAACAAGGAGGACATTATAGTGTGTAAGGACTACAAGGATGACATTATACTGTGTAGGGACCACAAAGTGGACATAATAGTGTGTGGGGGCTACCTCTGATGACATCATGACTATGTGATCAGACTCTTGTGTGGGTGGAGATGTTCTGCATTGTTCAGAAAAGTGTGGTGTTCTAGAGGAAGAGGAAACTACTAAGAGCGGAGACTGAGAAGGAGAGGAAAAAACGAGTGAGCAAGAGGGAGACATGGGGGTGTATTATATGAGAACTAAGAGGGAGACCTGTGGGTGCATGATATGAGACATAGATATAATAGACATTATTCAGTTACATCAGTATACATGATTTCCTAATAAAAAAAAAAGAAAAATTACAGGAAAATCAGTCCCAAGAAGTGACATCCGAATGTAACTGAATTGCCATTATAGGTATCCCAGATAAAAATAACCTAGGTCCATTATGTAATAGCAAACAAATTAGAGCTCTGCCTTAATCAGAGCTTTAAATAATATTAAATTAAAAGAAATAATTTAACCAAAAAAAACAGTGAATGTAAATTCCTTGTTAATACCTAGACGGGTGAATGACTTAAGGCTGAAAATCCACTTACAATCCGCTTCTCTCCTGTGTGAATTCTCTGATGTTTATCAAGATCTGATTTATTACTAAAACATTTCCCACATTCTGGGCATGAAAATGGCTTCTCCCCATTGTGTGTTCTTTGATGCTTAACAAGGTGTATTTTCTTAGTAAAACATTTCCCACATTCTGGGCATGAATATGGTTTCTTTCCTGTGTGAATTCTCTGATGTTCAACAAGATTTGATTTCCGAGCAAAACATTTCCTACATTCTGGGCATGAATATGGCTTCTCCCCTGTGTGAAGTCTCTGATGTATAACAAGATGTGATTTATAAGCAAAACACTTCCCACATTCTGGGCATGAATATGGCTTCTCTCCTGTGTGAATCATTTGATGTTCAACAAGATGTGATTTACGAGCAAAACATTTCCCACATTCTGGGCATGAATATGGCTTCTCTCCTGTGTGAATCTTTTGATGTTCAACAAGATTTGATTTCTGAGCAAAACATTTCCCACATTCTGGACATGAACATGGCTTCTCTCCTGTGTGAATCTTTTGATGTTCAACAAGATTTGATTTCTGAGCAAAACATTTCCCACATTCTGGACACGAATATGGCTTCTCCCCTGTGTGAATCTTTTGATGTTTAACAAGAATTGATTTATGAGCAAAACATTTCCCACATTCTGGACACGAATATGGCTTCTCCCCTGTGTGAATATTTTGATGTTTAACAAGATGTGATTTAGCCATAAAACATTTCCCGCATTCTGGGCATAAATAAGGCTTCTCCCCTGTGTGAAGTCTCTGATGTATAACAAGATATGATTTATGAGCAAAACATTTCGCACATTCTGGGCATGAATATGGCTTCTCCCCTGTGTGAAGTCGCTGATGTATAACAAGATATGATTTTTGAACAAAACATTTCCCACATTCTGGGCATGAATATGGCCTCTCCCCTTTGTGAATCTTTTGATGTTTAACAAGATGTGATTTAGCCAAAAAACATTTCCCACATTCTGGGCATGAATATGGCTTCTCCCCCGTGTGAATCTTTTGATGTTGAACAAGAATTGATTTCTGATTAAAACATTTCCCATATTTGGGGCATGAATATGGCTTCTCTCCTGTGTGAATTCTCTGATGTATAACGCCCCTTTTACATCTTTTATTTTGCTTAACAGACTGTGATGAATTAGAAGAAAGATCTTTCTCCTGAAGGGCTGAGGGTATATCTGGGGTAATGACATGTTCTTCATATGGATCTTGTGTGATACCATGATCCTCTGCTTTATAATCTGTAGATATCAGATGTCCCTCTGAGCTCCTGGTACAGTCATCTGACAAGAAGAAAACAGATGTTACTATTAGTGAATAACATAACCTTATAAGTATATTCCCCACTGAGCTGCCGCTGCCTGAGACGCTTCAGACCGTGTGAAGAAGTGAAGTCAGTGGCACAGGCAGCAAACGACGGCAGCGCGGCCTACTTCATTAGTACTCACTGTGCTGAGACGGAGGTCAGTGATAGTGAATAGTAATGAAGCGGGGCAGGAGATGCCATCACTGCTCTAGGTCACTGTAGAGGTGAACACAATCCATGGCTGCTTAAATATGGCCACTTATGTGGAATAATACTGTAGGATGCCATAAATCTTACTGTATTACACCCCATACACACAATAGAATCCAAACCACATCAGCTGGATTTCCCAGCCTGAACTCACCGCGGATCTGCTGTCCCATACAGTATGTAGTATGGGTCTGTGGAGTCACCAGGAAGCAGGGACTCCTAGCTTCATAGATCACTAAGATATGCGGAGTCCTGGTGTGTGGACAGAGTTCAGGCTGGGAAATTCAACTTATGTACAGACCAGATTTTCCGGTCCGGATTCCATAGTGTGATTGGGGTGTAAGATGAGGTTTACACAGTGAAATCTGTAGAAGCTGCTTCAGGAATTCAGAAGAAGAATTTTTCCGCTTTACCAAATCAGCCACCGAATCTCCATTAAATTCCTTACTGGCCAGGCGGTATTTTCCACCTCCCATTTATTTCCATAGAGCTCTGAGGTGGAATCTGCCTGAAGATCGAGCAGGAGGATTATTTTTTCCGCTAGCTGAAATAATCTGCTATATAATTCTGGTAAATTCTTTCCCTTCCCGAGTACTGACAGCCGGTGAGGAAGAAATTTGCCTCGTTCACATAGATGTCAGGTCCATATTCCTGCTGTACGTTATATTCTATACTACATTTATTATCCCCTATAGCGGTATCACATTTATATTCATGTATTATTATTATTTTAGCTGAATCGGGGAACAACAAATAGTCTAATAAATGACAGAATAGAATGAGTGACCCTTCTGTGCTTTATATAGTGGTGACTCCTCACCTGGGCGGTTACCTGTAGGAATGTCCTCCTCACACTCCTCATCACCACTCACATAGGGATCTTCCTTTATTGTCATAGATATAGCATTAATGTCCTTCAGATCTTTATCTTGATGGAAAATCTGTGAAACAAATAATGTAAAAGCAAAATCACAGAGGGTGTATATCCATTCCCCTACAGACATATATGTCACAGAATTGGAGTGGAATTCAAAAAAATAATATAATAAAACTTTACATTTATTATAATCTAATAAAAGTGGACAAGCCACTATTTATGTGAGTGTCTAAAAATATATATGGTACTGTGATGAAAATCACTGGAAACTCATAAATAGAAGAAATCTATAATTAACACATCAGCTGAATGCCTGTTGTCAGAGCAGTATGTGCAACTCCAAGATCACCTAGGCTGCTATACAAACAGCAGCGCTGAGAGTCATTTATCCCAGCAGCACTTAACAAGCTAATGCCTGGTGTAAGAGCAGTAATGCAGCTCCAAAATCACCTAAACTGCTATACAAACAAAGCGTTAAGAGTAATAAATCACAGCACCAATTTGCAAGCTCTAAACAGCTAAGCAAACAAACTGAGAACTGAGAACAATGGATCCCAGTGCCGATTTACAAGCTCAATGTGTTTCCCTCATTAGCATATTGAAATGAGTTCATCAGGAGAAAATAGTAGTGATTATATATACTGTATACCACATAGCAGGACCTATAATATCTCCAGACGCTACCCCTGCCTCCAGAACCTGGCAGTGATAAATCTAGATCCTAGCGTTAGAGTCCATCCCCCTATGCCTAACTACCCTCTGATTCTCAGGCAATTAGGTATAATCACAGCATTCAAAAAGCAGTAAAATGGTGAGCCCCGGTACTTAGGATATCCGACGCTCACACTGCACTCGGCTGTAGTTTTAAGCCAAAGCGCCTGGTACAGGCTCCACCCACCTGAGGGGCGTACACTGAAAATGAGCCAATAAAATGATAATGCTCGCTCAGCCTCCGTCTCGTCACTAGGGGGCGTGGCCTGTTGCCGTAATAAACAATGGTCCTGTGGAGACTAAACAGAGTTATCCTAGATAAACGATCACATAAATAAAAGGAACAACTGATCTTATTGTAATGTATACCAAAGAGCGATTGCTTCTAAAGGCAAGGGGGAGGATAGCAGTGTATCTAACTACACACGTCACCACCAACAATCTCAGATGTCACAGACATATATTAAAGAATGAATGTATTGTTACATCCAGATCTACACTATCATCTATGCAAAAACATATATGCTATAGAAACTGGGTAACCACCAAGAGATCCTACACAACCCCCTATAGAATAGACCAATACCCTAAGCCTGATTACCGGCGCATATTCTATAGACGGACGGATAAAAGAGTCATCTTCACCAAATCCTACCTCTATACTAAATAGGTAAATACCCTCTTTTATATTATTACAATATGCTACCTCCCCTAATGTCCATACTTTGATCTTAAACCAGAACATAAATCGCCCCTCTTATATTCACAAGGGATAGAATGTTCTTAAATAAATGGAGCAAAGGAGATCCCATCATTGAGACCCTTTGGCCTTACACTGTTAAAGCGGAAGATCCATTGTGCTTCCTTTTGAAGTATCCTCCGGTCCCTATCACCACCCCGGGTCGGTTTACGGATAACTTCTATAACTTGAAATTTAATTGACATAGGGTCACCTCCATGTTGTTGCCACACATGAAGACTAAGAGGGCGTTCTTCAGCAAATTGGTGCTGTGATTTATTACTCTTAACGCTTTGTGTGTATAGCAGTTTAGGTGATTTTGGAGCTGCATTACTGCTCTTACACCAGGCATTAGCTTATTAAGTGGTGCTGGGATAAATGACTCTCAGCGCTGCTGTGTGTATACCAGCCTAGGTGATCTTGGAGTTGCACATACTGCTCTGACACCAGGCATTCAGCTGATGTATTAATTATAGCTTTGGGTAATCTATATGTGATGCGAGTAGTGGGCTGGAATCAGATTTGTTCTGTTTATGAGTTTCCAGTGATCGTCATCACAATACCATATATTTGTTAGACACTCACATAAACAGTGGTTTGTCCACTTTTATTAGATTGTAATAAATGTTAAGTTTTATTAAATAATGTAAAAGTCACCGGACAAATGTGGAAGTCACAGAGAATGTTCTAGATCATTAATCCGCATGAAGAGCAAAGATGTCCTGACAGTAGCTGCAGGTCTCTGAGAAGCTGGAGAAACATATTAGATGGCGGCTCAATGACACCGCCCATGTATATAACCATATAATACTGCTGGATACAACAAGACTGACCACAAGGACTTCACAGCCCGTCTACACATCATAGGGAATATCTCCATCTACCTGATCATCCTGTGGAAGAAGAGGACTGGGACATCTCTCCGGTGTTGTCCTCTTACTGGATCTACCTGTAGGAAACACAGACAGGGACTGAATTCATTCTGTACATACAAATAATGGAAGTCCATGTGTATATAGTCATGTCTATTATCTGGTGATGTGAGGGGCTGGTGGTCCTCCATCATCACCTCCTTGTACAGATCCTTGTGTCCTTCTAAATACTCCCACTCCTCCATGGAGAAATAGACAGCGACATCCTGACACCTTATAGGAACCTGACAACACAATGATACAGTCATCACCCAGACCCCTCCAGTTACTGTATAATGTCCCCGCATTCCCAGCAGTGTCACCTCTCCAGTCAGCAGCTCCAGCATCTTGTTGGTGAGTTCTAGGATCTTCTGGTCATTGATCTCCTCCTGTATCAGGGGGTGAGGTGGAGGCTCCGGGATTGGGCTCAGGGTTCCTCCATATCTTTCATACACAGGAGCCTGACAGCGCCCACTAGAGGTCTTCTTCACTACTGTGTAATCCTGGTTATGGGGAGACACATTAATAAATATCACTACATACATGTGCAGAGTCCATCACCTCTCCAGTCATATCATCTGTTATTACTATAGATAAGAATGATGTAATGTGACATCATCAGAATCTCTCACCTCTCCAGTAAGCTGGTAGATGATCTCTAGGGTGAGATTTAATAGACTTTCTGCCATCTTGTTCCTGTCTCTTTCCATCCTTGATGGATCAATCAGGAATATTCTCTTATATAGAAGATACTGAGAGGATTCTATATTGTAGGAACCTGAATGGAGAGAAGATGAGACAATGTAATCACTACACGGAGTCCCATGTAATACATAGAATTAGTAGGGATTATAAGGGGGGCTTCCGCGTCAGGCTCTAGTATGTGAAGATACATGGCACATTCCTCCTCTCTGCACACAGTATCAGACTCTTCTCCTCCACTAACCTGTAATGTAGAACAAGTGCCCTACACCGGGGAGACAAAGCTCGGCAGGTACAGGACATAGCGTATTTTTCGGACTATAAGACGCACTTTTTTTTCCCCCAAATTTGGGAGGAAAATGGGGGTGCATCTTATAGTCTGAATGTGTGTGTTTTGGCTGGGTTGGGCTGAGGAGCGGGGTCGCAGTATTGCCCTACTCCTGCTTCTGCCGGCTTCCTGCAGCGGGTGGAGTGGGGCGATGCTGCGGGCCCTGGGCTTGGAGCAGAGGGTGTCCCGGCGATGCAAACCCATCCTGGCATCAGCCGAGCTATTACAGCGGACACCGGGTCTGTAAAGATAATGGCGGCCACTCTGCTGCAGAGCGGTCGCCATAGCGACCAGGTCTCCGCTGTAACATAGAGTGGAGGCCTGGAGCTAATGCCCTCGATCAGAGTCCATTCTACCTATAAGCCCCCCCCAAAGACATTAAAACTTCCCCCGGGCCCCGTTTTACAATTTTCATTGCAGGAGCCAACCTGTCCCTGTGACAGCCGGCAGCCTTATGAAGGCTCCTAGGCCTGTCATAGTAATATTACTATTGTGGCCGGTCTATGTACAGAATCTCCCATAGACTGCATTGTAGTTGTATTGCAGTCTATGGGACTTGCAATGAAATGATTGCAGGTTCGAGCCCCCTAAGGGGGGACTAATAAAATAGTAAAAAAAAAAAAAAAAGTTTAAAAAAAAAACTAAAAAAAATAAAAGTTCTAAATCACCCCCTTTCCCTAGAATACATATAAAAGCAGAAAATGACTGTGAAACACATACACATTAGGTATCCCTGTGTCCGAAAATGCCCGGCCTACAAACTTATCAAAATATTTTTCCCGTAGGGTGAACGTCATAGCGGGAAAAAAAAACATAAGTGTCAAACTGCAGTTTTTTTCGCTGTTTCGCCTCTGATTTGAATAAAAGGCAACCAAAGCAATAGACATTCCCCAAAATGGTTTAACTAAAACGTACACCTGACCCTGCAAAAGAAGACGCCCTATGTATCCCCGAACAGCTGCAGGGACACCGGCAATGTGACCTTACAGCAAGACAAATATAATACTAACAGTGACCACTGACACAGTGAGATAGAGAGCCCTGCCCGCAAGAGCTTACAATCTATGGGGGAGAGACACAGAAGGTGGGGGAGAGGCTGTACAGATGGTGGTGGCAGTAGTGTTATTGGGGGTTGTAGGCCTTCCTGAATAGGCGAGTACATGCACTATATATATATACAGCTACCGGTACATACACTATATATACAGCTACAGGTACATACACTATATATACAGCTACAGGTACATACACTATATATACAGCTACCGGTACATACACTATATATACAGCTACAGGTACATACACTATATATACAGCTACCGATACATACACTATATACACAGCTACCGGTACATACACTATATATACAGCTACCGGTACATACACTATATATACAGCTACAGGTACATACACTATATATACAGCTACAGGTACATACACTATATATACAGCTACCGGTACATACACTATATATACAGCTACCGGTACATACACTATATATACATCTACCGCTACATACACTATATATACAGCTACCGGTACATACACTATATATACAGGTACATACACTATATATACAGCTACCGGTACATACACTATATATACAGCTACAGGTACATACACTATATATACAGCTACAGGTACATACACTATATATATATACAGCTACAGGTACATACACTATATATACAGCTACAGGTACATACACTATATATACAGCTACCGGTACATACACTATATATACAGCTACAGGTACATACACTATATATACAGCTACCGGTACATACACTATATATACAGCTACAGGTACATACACTATATATACAGCTACCGGTACATACACTATATATACAGCTACAGGTACATACACTATATATACAGCTACCGATACATACACTATATATACAGCTACCAGTACATACACTATATATACAGCTACCGATACATACACTATAGATACAGCTACCGGTACATACACTATATATACAGCTACCGATACATACACTATATATACAGCTACCAGTACATACACTATATATACAGCTACCGATACATACACTATATATACAGCTACCGGTACATACACTATATATACAGCTACAGGTACATACACTATATATATACAGGTACATACACTATATATACAGCTACCGGTACATACACTATATATATACAGCTACCGGTACATACACTATATATACAGCTACAGGTACATACACTATATATACAGCTACAGGTACATACACTATATATACAGCTACCGGTACATACACTATATATACAGCTACAGGTACATACACTATATATACAGCTACCGGTACATACACTATATATACAGCTACCGGTACATACACTATATATACAGCTACCGGTACATACACTATATATACAGCTACCGGTACATACACTATATATATATACAGCTACAGGTACATACACTATATATACAGCTACAGGTACATACACTATATATACAGCTACCGGTACATACACTATATATACAGGTACATACACTATATATACAGCTACAGGTACATACACTATATATACAGCTACCGGTACATACACTATATATACAGCTACCGGTACATACACTATATATACAGCTACCGGTACATACACTGTATATATACAGCTACCGGTACATACACTGTATATATACAGCTACAGGTACATACACTATATATACAGCTACAGGTACATACACTATATATACAGCTACAGGTACATACACTATATATACAGCTACAGGTACATACACTATATATACAGCTACAGGTACATACACTATATATACAGCTACCGGTACATACACTATATATACAGCTACCGGTACATACACTATATATACAGCTACCGGTACATACACTATATATACAGCTACCGGTACATACACTATATATACAGCTACAGGTACATACAGTATATATACAGCTCCCGGTACATACACTATATATACAGCTACCGGTACATACACTATATATACAGCTACCGGTACATACACTATATATACAGCTACCGGTACATACAGTATATATACAGCTCCCGGTACATACACTATATATACAGCTACAGGTACATACACTATATATACAGCTACCGGTATATACACTATATATACAGCTACAGGTACATACACTATATATACAGCTACAGGTACATACACTATATATACAGCTATCGGTACATACACTATATATACAGGTACAGGTACATACACTATATATACAGCTACAGGTACATACACTATATATACAGCTACAGGTACATACGCTATATATACAGCTACAGGTACATACACTATATATACAGCTACAGATACATATGCTATATATACAGCTACAGATACATACACTATATATACAGCTACAGGTACATACACTATATATACAGGTACATACACTATATATACAGATACATACACTATATATACAGCTACCGATACATACACTATATATACAGCTACAGGTACATACACTATATATACAGCTACAGGTACATACACTATATATACAGCTACCGGTACATACACTATATATATATATACAGCTACAGGTACATACACTATATATACAGCTACAGGTACATACACTATATATATACAGCTACAGGTACATACACTATATATACAGCTACAGGTACATACACTATATATACAGCTACCGGTACATACACTATATATATACAGCTACAGGTACATACACTATATATACAGCTACAGGTACATACACTATATATACAGCTACAGGTACATACACTATATATACAGCTACAGGTACATACACTATATATACAGCTACCGGTACATACACTATATATACAGCTACAGGTACATACACTATATATACAGCTACAGGTAAATACACTATATATACAGCTACAGGTACATACACTATATATACAGCTACCGGTACATACACTATATATACAGCTACCGGTACATACACTATATATACAGCTACATACACTATATATACAGCTACATACACTATATATACAGCTACAGGTACATACACTATATATACAGCTACAGCTACATACACTATATATACAGCTACAGGTACATACACTATATATATAGCTACAGCTACATACACTATATATACAGCTACAGGTACATACACTATATATACAGCTACAGGTACATACACTGTATATACAGCTACAGGTACATACACTATATATACAGCTACAGCTACATACACTATATATACAGCTACAGGTACATGCACTATATATACAGCTCCCGGTACATACACTATATATACAGCTACCGGTACATACACTATATATACAGCTACCGGTACATACACTATATATACAGCTACAGGTACATACACTATATATACAGCTACAGGTACATACACTGTATATACAGCTACAGGTACATACACTATATATACAGCTACAGGTACATACACTATATATACAGCTACAGGTACATACACTATATATACAGCTACAGGTACATACACTATATATACAGCTACAGGTACATACACTATATATACAGCTACAGGTACATACACTATATATACAGCTACAGGTACATACACTATATATACAGCTACAGATACATACACTATATATACAGCTACAGGTACATACACTATATATACAGCTACCGATACATACACTATATACACAGCTACAGGTACATACACTATATATACAGCTACCGGTACATACACTATATATACAGCTACAGGTACATACACTATATATACAGCTACAGGTACATACACTATATATACAGCTACCGGTACATACACTATATATACAGCTACAGGTACATACACTATATATACAGCTACAGGTACATACACTATATATACAGCTACCGGTACATACACTATATATACAGCTACAGGTACATACACTATATATACAGCTACAGGTACATACACTATATATACAGCTACCGGTACATACACTATATATACAGCTACAGGTACATACACTGTATATACAGCTACAGGTACATACACTGTATATACAGCTACCGGTACATACACTATATATACAGCTACCGGTACATACACTATATACTGTATACAGCTACCGGTACATACACTATATATACAGCTACCGGTACATACACTATATATACAGCTACAGGTACATACACTATATATACAGCTACCGGTACATACACTGTATATACAGCTACAGATACATACGCTATATATACAGCTACAGGTACATACACTATATATACAGCTACAGGTACATACACTATATATACAGCTACCGGTACATACATTATATATATAGCTACAGGTACATACACTGTATATACAGCTACCGGTACATACACTATATATACAGCTACAGGTACATACACTATATATACAGCTACCGGTACATACATTATATATACAGCTACCGGTACATACACTGTATATACAGCTACAGGTACATACACTATATATACAGCTACAGGTACATACACTATATATACAGCTACAGATACATACGCTATATATACAGCTACAGGTACATACACTATATATACAGCTACAGGTACATACGCTATATATACAGTTACAGGTACATACACTATATATACAGCTACAGATACATACGCTATATATACAGCTACAGGTACATACACTATATATACAGCTACCGGTACATACACTATATATACAGCTACCGGTACATACACTATATATACAGCTACAGGTACATACACTATATATACAGCTACCGGTACATACACTATATATACAGGTACAGGTACATACACTATATATACAGCTACAGGTACATACACTATATATACAGCTACAGGTACATACGCTATATATACAGCTACAGGTACATACACTATATATACAGCTACAGATACATACGCTATATATACAGCTACAGATACATACACTATATATACAGCTACAGGTACATACACTATATATACAGGTACATACACTATATATACAGATACATACACTATATATACAGCTACCGATACATACACTATATATACAGCTACAGGTACATACACTATATATACAGCTACAGGTACATACACTATATATACAGCTACCGGTACATACACTATATATATATATACAGCTACAGGTACATACACTATATATACAGCTACAGGTACATACACTATATATATACAGCTACAGGTACATACACTATATATACAGCTACAGGTACATACACTATATATACAGCTACCGGTACATACACTATATATATACAGCTACAGGTACATACACTATATATACAGCTACATACACTATATATACAGCTACAGGTACATACACTATATATACAGCTACAGGTACATACACTATATATACAGCTACAGGTACATACACTATATATACAGCTACCGGTACATACACTATATATACAGCTACAGGTACATACACTATATATACAGCTACAGGTAAATACACTATATATACAGCTACAGGTACATACACTATATATACAGCTACCGGTACATACACTATATATACAGCTACCGGTACATACACTATATATACAGCTACATACACTATATATACAGCTACATACACTATATATACAGCTACAGGTACATACACTATATATACAGCTACAGCTACATACACTATATATACAGCTACAGGTACATACACTATATATATAGCTACAGCTACATACACTATATATACAGCTACAGGTACATACACTATATATACAGCTACAGGTACATACACTGTATATACAGCTACAGGTACATACACTATATATACAGCTACAGCTACATACACTATATATACAGCTACAGGTACATGCACTATATATACAGCTCCCGGTACATACACTATATATACAGCTACCGGTACATACACTATATATACAGCTACCGGTACATACACTATATATACAGCTACAGGTACATACACTATATATACAGCTACAGGTACATACACTGTATATACAGCTACAGGTACATACACTATATATACAGCTACAGGTACATACACTATATATACAGCTACAGGTACATACACTATATATACAGCTACAGGTACATACACTATATATACAGCTACAGGTACATACACTATATATACAGCTACAGGTACATACACTATATATACAGCTACAGATACATACACTATATATACAGCTACAGGTACATACACTATATATACAGCTACCGATACATACACTATATACACAGCTACAGGTACATACACTATATATACAGCTACCGGTACATACACTATATATACAGCTACAGGTACATACACTATATATACAGCTACAGGTACATACACTATATATACAGCTACCGGTACATACACTATATATACAGCTACAGGTACATACACTATATATACAGCTACAGGTACATACACTATATATACAGCTACCGGTACATACACTATATATACAGCTACAGGTACATACACTATATATACAGGTACAGGTACATACACTATATATACAGCTACCGGTACATACACTATATATACAGCTACAGGTACATACACTATATATACAGCTACAGGTACATACACTATATATACAGCTACAGGTACATACACTATATATACAGCTACAGGTACATACACTATATATACAGCTACAGGTACATACACTATATATACAGCTACAGGTACATACACTATATATACAGCTACAGATACATACACTATATATACAGCTACAGGTACATACACTATATATACAGCTACCGGTACATACACTATATATACAGCTACAGGTACATACACTATATATACAGCTACAGGTACATACACTATATATACAGCTACCGGTACATACACTATATATACAGCTACAGGTACATACACTGTATATACAGCTACAGGTACATACACTATATATACAGCTACCGGTACATACACTATATATACAGCTACCGGTACATACACTATATATACAGCTACAGGTACATACACTATATATACAGCTACCGGTACATACACTATATATACAGCTACAGGTACATACACTATATATATACAGGTACATACACTATATATACAGCTACAGGTACATACACTATATATACAGCTACAGGTACATACACTATATATACAGCTACCGGTACATACACTATATATACAGCTACCGGTACATACACTGTATATACAGCTACCGGTACATACACTATATATATACAGCTACAGTTACATACACTATATATACAGCTACAGGTACATACACTGTATATACAGCTACAGTACATACACTATATATACAGCTCCCGGTACATACACTATATATACAGCTACCGGTACATACACTATATGTACAGCTACAGGTACATACACTATATATACAGCTACCGGTACATACACTATATATACAGCTACCGGTACATACACTATATATACAGCTACAGGTACATACACTATATATACAGCTACAGGTACATACACTATATATACAGCTACCAGTACATACACTATATATACAGCTACCGGTACATACACTATATATACAGCTACAGGTACATACACTATATATACAGCTACCAGTACATACACTATATATACAGCTACCGGTACATACACTATATATACAGCTACAGGTACATACACTATATATACAGCTACCGGTACATACACTATATATACAGCTACAGGTACATACACTATATATACAGCTACAGATACATACGCTATATATACAGCTACCGGTACATACACTATATATACAGCTACCGGTACATACACTATATATACAGCTACAGGTACATACACTATATATACAGCTACAGGTACATACACTATATATACAGCTACAGGTACATACACTATATATACAGCTACCGGTACATACGCTATATATACAGCTACCGGTACATACGCTATATATACAGCTACCGGTACATACGCTATATATACAGCTACAGGTACATACGCTATATATACAGCTACAGGTACATACACTATATATACAGCTACCGGTACATACACTATATATACAGCTACAGGTACATACACTATATATACAGCTACAGGTACATACACTGTATATACAGCTACAGATACATACGCTATATATACAGCTACCGGTACATACACTATATATACAGCTACCGGTACATACGCTATATATACAGCTACCGGTACATACGCTATATATACAGCTACCGGTACATACACTATATATACAGCTACCGGTACATACACTATATATACAGCTACCGGTACATACACTACATTATGTAAACCCTCAAATGTAAAGCACTATGGAATTAATGGTGCTATATAAATAAAGAATAATAATAATAATAATGGGACGGGGTCCGGGTGTCAGAGCCTGAGCCATGTGATACTGATGGTCTGTAGATAAGTCATCGCTATCAATTACCTTCAAATGTGGACAAGGCCTTTACGTTCCAGAACTGTCTGGTTCTAAAGGGGTTAATAATAATCCTGCCAGGACTGTGAGCGACCACCATATACCTGTACAGTAACCGTGGTTACAGGACCTGTGATGATGTCACACATGGAAGGAGTCAACGAGTCACATGATAAGCTCCTGTATAAGTTAATTTGCTAGTAGGCTAAAGGACCTTTAATGATGTCACAGTCACATAATCAGGTGTTAAGGTCTAGTCTGAATGAGCTAAAGTTATGTGTGTGACGTGTATGTAGCGGAGCCGTCTGTGTGTGACGTGTATGTAGTAGAGCTGTCTGTGTGTGACGTGTATGTAGCAGAGCTGTCTGTGTGTGACGTGTATGTAGCGGAGCCGTCTGTGTGTGACGTGTATGTAGCGGAGCCGTCTGTGTGTGATGTGTATGTAGCGGAGCCGTCTGTGTGTGATGTGTATGTAGCGGAGCCGTCTGTGTGTGACGTGTATGTAGCGGAGCCGTCTGTGTGTGATGTGTATGTAGCGGAGCTGTCTGTGTGTGTGACGTGTATGTAGCGGAGCCGTCTGTGTGTGACGTGTATGTAGCGGAGCCGTCTGTGTGTGACGTGTATGTAGCGGAGCCGTCTGTGTGTGACGTGTATGTAGCGGAGCCGTCCGTGTGTGACGTGTATGTAGCGGAGCCGTCCGTGTGTGACGTGTATGTAGCGGAGCCGTCCGTGTGTGACGTGTATGTAGCGGAGCCGTCTGTGTGTGACGTGTATGTAGAAGGTGTCTGTGTGTGACGTGTATGTAGCGGAGCCGTCTGTGTGTGACGTGTATGTAGCGGAGCCGTCTGTGTGTGACGTGTATGTAGCGGAGCCGTCTGTGTGTGACGTGTATGTAGCGGAGCCGTCTGTGTGTGACGTGTATGTAGCGGAGCCGTCTGTGTGTGACGTGTATGTAGCGGAGCCGTCTGTGTGTGACGTGTATGTAGCGGAGCCGTCTGTGTGTGACGTGTATGTAGCGGAGCCGTCTGTGTGTGACGTGTATGTAGCGGAGCCGTCTGTGTGTGACGTGTATGTAGCGGAGCCGTCTGTGTGTGACGTGTATGTAGCGGAGCCGTCTGTGTGTGACGTGTATTTAGCGGAGCCGTCTGTGTGTGACGTGTATGTAGCTGAGCCGTTTGTGTGTGACGTGTATGTTGCGGAGCCGTCTGCGTGTGACGTGTATGTAGCGGAGCCGTCTGCGTGTGACGTGTATGTAGCGGAGCCGTCTGCGTGTGATGTGTATGTAGCGGAGCCGTCTGCGTGTGACGTGTATGTAGCGGAGCCGTCTGTGCGTGACGTGTATGTAGCGGAGCTGTCTGTGTGTGACGTGTATGTAGCGGAGCTGTCTGTGTGTGACGTGTACTGGACCCATATACTGAATACATCTGCTGCTCCATTCATAATATACCTCTGCTTGCTGATGTTATTATATCTATCTTCTGGTATGTTACTTTCCACTTTGTAATTGTATTATCTTTGAAACCCCTGTCTCCATCCCCCTGCTGGTTTCTCACCTGTCCCTTCCTGATGTCTCTGATTCTATCTGCTGTTTCCACTCCCCCTATTCACACCTGATACACATGAAACAAATGTATTGCAGTTAGTATAAATCCTAGAGCAGTGGTCAGTTATGACCTTGGTAAGTGCAGTTTCTAAGTGCACAGACCAGAATTAGGCCAGAATTGGTACTGAAGGTAACTCGCCACTAAGAGGAAACTTAGTCATTAGCTATAGAAATGCTTCTCACTATAATCACTGTTGTTCTTCCCATACTTATAAAAACCACTTTTCCACCCCAAACCAGCCACGTCACTAAGAATATCTTTATCTCTCCATCTATCCTACCCCACCATCTCACCTTCTCTGCACAGCTACTCACACACCTACAAGCTTTCTGCCCCAGACACACACAACCTCCCCACACTCTCTCCTCCTTACACCTGCTATCCCTCTCCCTGCTACTCCTCACTTCTGGCGACATCTCGTAATCCTGGACCGCCCCAGCACTTCCCTGCTGTCAGATCTTTACATACAACCGGCATCAGCGCACGGAACCCCCTAAATCTTACCCGCTCCTGCCCCTCCCCGGTGCACTATGCAGTGCTTGCTCTGTATGCAACAAACTTGACTATATCCACAACCTCTTCATTTCTCATAAACTATCATTTCTTGGTATCACAGAAACGTGGCTGACACCCTCAGACACCTCCTCCCCCGCTGCCCTCTCCTTTGGAGGTCTGCAATTCTCACACACTCCCCGCCCCAACAATAAACCCGGCGGTGGCGTAGGCGTACTCCTGTCTGACAATTGCTCCTTTGCCCCAATCCAACCTCTACCTGCTCTCACCCTCCCCTCCTTTGAAGTGCACTCTGTTCGCATTTACTCACCCTCCAACTGGCCGTCATATATAAACTGTCAGGACCTACCGCTGCCTTTATCGACCACTTCACCACCTGTCTAATGCACTTTGTCAAGGGGTTAATTAAGCTTTTGCACATTATTAGAAATATAAGTGAATATCTTGTAACTAGACAATCTGCTTACAAAGACAGAACCTACATCCTGTCTTGCAGGTACAATAACAGGATGTAAGAAAACCACACAAGGCTTCAGCTAACAGCACTGACATATATTTTAAAGACAGAAAACTTATACTTGCAAATACCTTAAAGGGGAAGTTATGCTTAAAGATGTTTGCCTATGCTTAGAAGATTGCCTTAAAAGAAAATGTAATTGTTTAAGTTGAATGATGCAATATGCCTTATAAATATGTGAGGGATGGATCAAATAAACGGAACACCTGAATAAGATACACCTCGTGTCTGTCATTGTGTTCTCTGAGCTCATTGATTCCTCTATTACCAATTAGGCCTACGACAACATATCCCGGGGGTCTTGTGCCCCTATCAGAAATTGGCGCATCAACGTGGGGCATCAAAGATCGTCCGATGTGCAGCCGATAGTGTGCTGATCCACTCACCGACCGATTTGGAGGCGGGACCGGAGGACCTCAGATAAATAAAACAGCGCTGTAAAGGTAAGCCCTTGTCTTGCCAAATAACTTATCTGAGCTCCTACATGTCTTTGATCCTGTGTATCGATGAGTGAGGTTAGTTGCTGCATGTTTTTGTGACACTTGATGCTTATGATTATATAGTACGGAAGAACCCTAATTAAAGGGTATGTTGTCTGTGGGATATCGAGTATACTGTTCTTTGTCTGCTGGTCATATTGTCATTTGGTTGCTACATCTGTTATAAAGTGTATAAGGCAGCGACATTCTCCATCCTTAACCTTTAGAGTTGCGGACAAGGTCCGGAAAGAAAAGTACTGAGTGATTGAAAAGTCCTTGTTTTGGAACACTAGCCTCCAGCTGTGCCTGGACGGTCAGGGTCGAATGAGACCCGAGTAGTAGCACGAAGGACTGAGTAGAATCCGCGCAGAGTACGTGCAATAATTCAGGCGTGTTTTGGTAAGGGGACACAGACAGAAAGTTTAGTCTGTGGAAGCCGAATGAGGTTTTGTCCTGAGCACTACGCCAGAACTTGCATATTTAGAGATTAGTTCAAAGAAAACAGAGTGTCTGTTTGGGAGTTCTCACTGAAGAAGTCAAAAGTGACCCTCTATTGTCTTAATTGCCCTAGAGGAGTGGGAAGCTCACGGCTGATTAGCTATCAGTCAGTATGGGGAAGGGACCCTCTAAGATATGGTACACCCCATATGAACTAATAGAGATAAGGGAAGGGAAAGAAGTTGCCGCCCAAGTAAAAACGATCCTTAAGAGAGCAGGGGTTCACAAGACAGGACTGTTCGATAGTAGATTTTGGAACCATTGGAGACTAGACCATGCAGGACAAATTCAGGAAAACGGATTCAACAAAATTATAAAGCCAGTTGGAGGGACCTTATGGCCCTCATACAAGTTAAATGTACTGAGGGACTATTAGGGACTATAAATATTACTGCTTGATTTGGTAGATATGAACCCCCTAACCCAGAAACCACAGAAAGTGGAGACACCTTCTTAGAAAGGCTAAAACAATGGTGTGATAGACAAGCAGAGACTAGACGAACTGCCTTGACCACTTGTAAAGGGAGAAGGGAGAGTCTGTTGAACCATATTATGGCAGATTGCTCACAAAGGTAGTGGATTCAGGATGGGGGGATGCCCCAAATGTTTTAAGGAATACTATGGTCACTGAGGCCTTTATGCAAGGAATCGGATCTACCCTAGCAGAAAAGATTAAGGGTTGTACCCCAGACTGGAGACGTGTAGATCCTGATGATTTGTATGCCAAAGCTGTTGGTTTTGCTGTAGATGAAAGAGAAAAAAAAGGCATCAGCCCCGGTAAAGAGTTACACCAATTCAGTTACTCCAAATCCGGGTAACCAGAGTAATCAGGGCAAACAGGGTACCCGCCCTAGACAACAGGGACAGAGGGAAAACAGGAAGTGTTTCAATTGTGGAAAGCAAGGACACTTGGCCAGAGATTGCTGGTGTCCCAAGCAAAGTGACAATAACAGAGGACAGTCTAGAAACTGCTCACCTGGCCCCGACCAAGGCCAGGGTAATTCACAATGAAGGTTAGGCCCTCCTGCCCCAGTGTCCCTCTTATCTTCAGCAGAGAGAGGTATAGAAATCTTTCAACCTGTATTGATTAATGGAAAGGAGGTGCCGTTTCTAATAGACACTGGGGCCACAAAATCTTGTGTCAGTAAAGACATTAACAAATTTAACCTGCCATTGTCAGGAGATAGCCAGATGGTTCAGGGAGTGTCAGGTCTCCCTGTTACCCTTGACCAAACAGACCCCATAGAGAAATCATTTCAAGGATGTAGAATTCTAACTAGATACTTTATCTCTGACACCTCAGATAATATATTGGGTACGGATGTGATGGGGGTCTTAGGTTGTAACATCATGTTACATCCCTCTGGTGAAGCTTATGTGCGGACCACACACACAAACCATGAGATACTTTGCCTAGTATCTGCTATAGTGAATACTCCACATTCAGTGTTCACTCTCACTGAAGAAAGAGAATATACTATTGTCACAGGTGCCAGAAAGTCTCTGGGCAACAAGTAAAACAGATCTAGGCCAAATTAATTTATGAGATGTTTCACTGTGATCATGAATGCCTGGGAACCACCCTCAGATGATGTTGTGTTGCTACAATATGTTGATGATCTTCTTCTTTGTGCCCCAGATAAACAGACATGTGAAGCTGCTAGTCTAAGCCTGTTGTGTTTCCTCTGCCAGAGCGGCTGCAAAGCCAGCAAGGACAAGCTGCAATTTTGTAAGCAAAAGGTGGTGTTTCTGGGTCATTGTCTCAGCCAAGGTACCAAACATCTTTCAGATGAACGGACCAAAGTGGTAAGGGAGATGCAAGTGCCAACGTCCCATGCTCAGTTACGTACCTTCCTAGGTTTAGTGTCATACTGTAGGCCATGGATCAGATCTGCATCCCTGACCATGCAGCCTTTGTATGACTGTCTCTCTTCTAAACCATTCAGTCTCACACCAGAGGCTCTGGATGCATTTTACCAACTTAAGCTCCAGATAGTTAGCGCACCTGCCCTAGGCCTGCCTGACTACCAGAAGCCCTTTCAACTCTATGTCACTGAGATAATGGGGCATGCCATTGCAGTCCTCACCCAACAGCATGGTCACCGGAAGCGACCTGTAGCCTTCTATAGCGCCAGGTTAGATGCTGTCGCAAGAGGCACACCCTCTTGTGTACGAGTCGTACTCTCAGTACAGGCTCTGCTTGAAAAGAGCTCAGACATTGTCCTAGACCACCCCTTGGTGGTATATACACCACATGACATCCATGCAATCCTCACACAGGTAGACAGACGTCATCTCTCCTTGGCAAGACAGAGCAAAATGGAATTTGCTCTGCAATCCTCCTCCAACATCTCATTTCAGCGTTGTTTGACCCTGAATCCTGCAACTCTTTTACCAGTAGGAGCTCATGATTCAAAGGGGGGAGAAGATGATGAGATATTTTTAAACTCCCTCTCTGAAGATGACTTGTTTGACAGTCAACATGAGCATGACTGTGTGGCCCTAATGTCTCAAGAGACGGTGGGCTTCAGCCATGTCATGGACATCCCATTACAGAACCCTGACTATGAGATGTTTGTGGATGGTTCTAGGTACTTAACAGATGAAGGCAAATTTGTTACAGGGTACGCTGTAGTCACTACACATGACATCATAGTACAAGAAGCCCTTCCACCACACATGTCAGCTCAAGAAGCTGAGTTGAAAGCCCTTACAGAGTCTTGTAAGATAGCCAAAGATAGCACAGCAAACATTTACACTGACTCCAGGTATGCTTTTGGCATTGCGCATGATTATGGTCCTATATGGAGGTCAAGAAACTTCCTAACGGCACAGGCCAAGCCAATCAAAAATGGAGATTTGGTAAGTCGATTAATGGAGGCCATATTGCTCCCTAAGCAGTTGGCAATTGTGAAAGTCAGAGCTCACACAAAAGGAAGAGACCCTGAAAGTCTTGGAAATGAGAAGGCTGACACAGCAGCCAAAGCAGCAGCACTGCTGCCATGGAAGGGTCTCAACCAGGTGAGCAAAATGGATACTGACCTAACAGACCCCAAGGGGCTGTACTCTAATGTAACCAGTGTGGAAACTGAAAAATGGAAAAAGGCTGGTGCTAGAGAGTACGAAGGAACGTGGAAAATGGGGGATAGACTGTGTCTACCTGCAGCAGTATACCCCCAAATGGCTGGCTTGGCCCACGGTAAGGTGCATGCCTCTCGAAATGCCATGGAGTCATTAGTGGGTAAATTATGGTTTGCCCCAGGTTTTGGAAGGGCTGCTAGCAATCACGTAAAAGCATGTCACATATGTGCTCTACACAATCCAGGACAGGTAGTTAAAACACCCACCAAATGTACACCAAAATCCCTGCACCCATTCCAGAGAATACAAATAGACTACATACAGTTGCCTAAGTCTGGAACGTACGAGTACGTGTTGGTCTGTGTGGATTTGTTTTCAGGATGGCCTGAGGCCTACCCTGTGAGCAAAGCGACTGCACAAGTAACTGCCAAGAAACTGATGTCTGAGCTTGTGTGCGGATTCGGGATACCTGAGGTGATAGAATCTGACAGAGGTACACATTTCACAGATGAGATAATGAAAGAAATAATGTCTGCATTGGGGATTGAGCAAGCTTTCCACACACCCTACCATCCTCAGAGTTCAGGCAAGGTGGAGAGGCTAAATGGCACACTTAAACTGAAGATTCAGAAAGCCATGGCAGAGACAAGAAAGCCCTGGCCCAAATGCCTGTCCTTAGCCTTATATTCAGTAAGGACTACTCCTAACAGAAAGACAGGGTTATCACCATTTGAGATATTGTTTGGAAGTGTGCCCTGGTTGGGGTTGTATTTTCCTCAGACTTTACAACTCAATTATGACAGCACTGCCAGCTATGTTCAGAACTTGTGTCAAAGACTGAAAGTAACACATAAACAAGTGTTCTCTTCTATTCCAGACCCTTCTGATTTTTCAGGAACACATAGCCTGCAGCCTGGCGATTGGGTGGTCGTGAAAAGACACACCAGGAAGTCTCTTGAACCCAGATATGACGGTCCCTTCCAAGTACTGCTGACAACTGCCACTTCAGTCAAATTGGAGGGAAAATCTACCTGGATACACACTTCCCATTGTAAAAAAAAAAAGTTCCTGAACCACAGCAAGAATAAAAAGATGGGCATTATTTGTTTTATGCTTTCTTAAAGGACTTGCAACCAGTGGAACCTGGAGATCCCTCCAGGGACTTAAAGAGGTGGACAATAAATTTGTTAGACACCATCTTGTAATGGTAGAAGGGTTCAATAATGCCCTCAAAGATTGTGGATCTTGTACACAAACTTATTACATAACACTCAGCCTTATTCGATTTACCTCCTCAGATGTATTGGGCATGTGGCAGCAGAGCTTATAAGTGGTTACCAGTGGGAGTGAAGGGCACATGTACAATAGTAAGACTTACTCCTGCTACCTTTGTCGATAAATTAAATACAAAATCCATACTTAAACACACTCTGTACAAGAGAGCTGCAGACAACACTCCTAGGAAAAGTGGTAGACCTCACTTGGTACGGTCAAGCACTGGAAATAAGATTGTAAGCACAATACTCATATATCCTAGGATAATGCAGATGTGGGACAAGCTAGTGCAAAGTACTGACTATCTTGATCAAATATGGGAAATTCTGGAGATACTTAATACCACTATTGCAGTACAGAATCAATTGATAATAGTCACTAATCAACACACTGGTATTAGACTATATAACTGCAGCTCAGGGAGGAATGTGCCAGATAGTGGGACCTACCTGCTGCCACTACATAAACCCAGAAGGCAACATCAAAGAAAAACGAAAATTAGAGGAAGTGTATAAGCTAAGGGAAGAGTACGAGAAGAAGGTTGCACAAAAAGGAGATAGCTGGTGGTCCGATGCCTTCTCATTCTTGAATCCTGGTAACTGGTTCAAGGGCATAGGTGGGTGGGTGTCCGGGCTAATACAGATGGTTACACAAGTCGCTATGATAGCTTTGCTGATATACTGTGGGACAAAGCTTGTACTATTTTGTATTAATAAGGGATTGAAACATTGTAACAGAAACAAGAATAAGTGGTAGACATGTTATGAAGCGTTCACACCTTGGGGAATCTGGTTAGACCAGCACCTGGAACAAGGTGAATGTACCCAAGGTGAAGGCGACATAACATGTCAAAAATGGGGGAAATGTCAAGGGGTTAATTAAGCTTTTGCACATTATTAGAAATATAAGTGAATATCTTGTAACTAGACAATCTGCTTACAAAGACAGAACCTACATCCTGTCTTGCAGGTACAATAACAGGATGTAAGAAAACCACACAAGGCTTCAGCTAACAGCACTGACATATATTTTAAAGACAGAAAACTTATACTTGCAAATACCTTAAAGGTGAAATTATGCTTAAAGATGTTTGCCACCTTAAAGGGGAAGTTATGCTTAAAGATGTTTGCCTATGCTTAGAAGATTGCCTTAAAAGGAAATGTAATTGTTTAAGTTGAATGACGCAATATGCCTTATAAATATGTGAGGGATGGATCAAATAAACGGAACACCTGAATAAGATACACCTCGTGTCTGTCATTGTGTTCTCTGAGCTCATTGATTCCTCTATTACCAATTAGGCCTACGACAACATATCCCGGGGGTCTTGTGCCCCTATCAACTTCCTATCCACAGACACCCCCAGCATCATCATGGGTAATTTCAACATCCCCATTAACACAAACCACCACCCCACTTTCAGTCTCCTGTCACTCACTGCCTCCTTTAGTCTCTCTCAATGGTCCTCCTCTGCCACCCACACAAAGGGACATACGCTGGACCTCATATTCACCTGCCTCTGCTCTCTAGTCAACCTCTCTAACTCTCCGTCCACGCTCTCTGATCACAACCTGCTGACGTTCTCGGCCCTCTCCTCTGTAATAGACCCCTAAACCAACACGCCCCCGCAGGAACCTTAATCGCCTTGACATCCGCACACTCTCAGACTCTCTCCAACCGCTCGCTGACATATCCTCACTCCAGGATGCAGATACCGCTGCTGACTTCTACAATACCACCATCACTGCAGCCCTTGACTCTGTGGCCCCTCTCACGAACACCAGAACCTGGCCGATCAATAGGCAACCCTGGCACACTGACCTGACTAAAAAACTGAAATGTGCCTCACGGGTTGCAGAACGCCTCTGGAAGAAAAGTCACTCCCAGGAGGACTTCCTTAGGTATAAAGAGGCAGTTCTCACATTCAAGAACGCACTCACCTCTGCAAAGCAGGTCTACTTCACCACACTAATATCTGCCCTATCCTGCAACCCCAAACAGCTATTCACTACCTTCAACTCCCTTCTCCGTCGTCCTGCACCCCCTCCGACATCACTTATCACAGCTGATGAATTTGCCTCTTCTTTCAAAAGCAAAATTGACACCATCAGAGAGAGTCTCACCCTACACCCCCAACAACCACTCTATCCAACTGCTCGGTGATCTTCATCTTTAACCTGTTTCTCCACCATCACTGATCAAAAGCTCTCCTCCCTAATCTCTAAATCTCACCTCACCTCCTGTACACTCGACCCAATCCAGTCACATCTAATCCCCAAACTCTCTGAAGACATTACTCCTGCCCTAACCCATGTCTTCAACCTATCCCTAACCAACGGATCCTTCCCCTCCGCCTTCAAACATGCTACCATCACACCAATCTCACTGCTCCCATCCGCTTCAAAATTACTGGAGCAACATGTCCACTTCAAACTGTCCTCCTATCTCTCGTTCAATATGCTCTTTGACAGACTACAGTCAGGCTTCAGACCCCATCACTCCACAGAAACTGCCCTAACCAAGGTCACTAACGACCTTCTAACTGCCAAAGCCAAACGTCACTACTGTCCTCCTCCTCCTCGACCTCTCCTCTGCCTTTGACACAGTCGACCATTCCCTCCTGCTAGAAACTCTCTCATCCCTTGGCATCTCAGACCTGGCCCTTTCCTGGATCTCCTCATACCTCACCAACCGCACATTCAGTGTCTCCCACTCAAACACCACCTCCCTGCCACGCCCTCTTTCTGTAGGTGTCCTCCAAGGCTCTGTCCTAGGACCCTTCCTGTTCTCAATCTACACCCTAGGCCTTGGCCAACTCATAGAATACCATGGTTTCCATTACCATTGCTATGCTGACGACACCCAAATTTATCTCTCTGGACCAGACATTACCTCCCTGTTGTCCAGATTTCCAGAATATCTAGCAGCCATACCCTCCTTTCTCTCCTCCCGCTTTCTCAAACTCATCATAGAGAAAACACATGGTCCCCCTTCCTAACCCATCTATCAAAATTAATGAAACCACTCTCACCCCTGTCCCACGGGCCCGCTGCCTTGAGATAACCTTAGACTCTGACCTATCCTTCAAGCCGTATATTCAACCCCTCAACACCTCCTGCCGCCTCCAATTCAAGAACAGCCATCGAATCCGCTCCTTCCTCACCCCTGAAACTACAAAGATGCTAGTTCATGCCCTCATAATCTTCCACCTTCACTACTGTAACACCCTTGTCCATGGCCTCCCAGCTAACATTCTTGCCCCCCTCCAGTCCACCTTAAACTGTGCTGCTCGCTTAATACACCTCTCCCCCCATACTTCATCGGCCGCTCCCCTCTGCCAGTTCAAACTACTAACACTGACATACAAAGCCATCCACAGCCTGTCCCCTCCATATATCTCCGACCTAATCTCCCACTACCTGCCCACACGTAACCTCCGATCCACCAAAGATCTCCTACTCCGCTCTGCTCTTATCCGCTCTTCACACAACCGTCTCCAAGACTTCTCCCGTGCATCCCCCATACTCTGGAACTCATTACCAAGACACATAAGACTGTCCCCCACAGTCACAAGCTTCAAGAAGGCCCTGAAGACTCACCTATTCAGGAAGGCCTACAACCTCCAATAACACTACTGTCACCACACCACCACCTGTACAGCCTCTACCCCCACCTTCTGTCTCTATCCCCTCTTCCCTCATAGACTGTAAGCCTTTGCAGGCACGGCCCTCTATCCCACTGTGCCAGTTGGTCACTGTTAGTATTATCTGTTCTGTATATCTTGTGTACCATACAATACAGACCAAAAGTTTGGACACACCTTCTCATTCCAAGAGTTTTCTGTATTTTCATGACTATAAAAATTGTAGATTCACACTGAAGGCATCAAAACTATGAATTAACACATGTGGAATTATATACTTAACAAAAAAGTGTGAAACTACTGAAAATATGTCTTATATTCTAGGTTCTTCAAAGTAGCCACCTTTTGCTTTGATTACTGCTTTGCACACTCTTGGCATTCTCTTGAGGAGCCTCAAGAAGTAGTCAGCTGAAATGGTCTTCCAACAGTCTTGAAGGCGTTCCCAGAGATGCTTAGCACTTGTTGGCCCTTCACTCTGCGGTCCAGCTCACCCCAAACCATCTGGATTGGGTTCAGGTCTGGTGACTGTGGAGGCCAGGTCATCTGGCGTAGCACCCCATCACTCTCCTTCTTGGTCAAATAGCCCTTACACAGTCTGGAGGTGTGTTTGGGGTCATTGTCCTGTTGAAAAATAAATGATGGTCCAACTAAACGCAAACCAGATGGAATAGCATGCCGCTGCAAGATGCTGTGGTAACCATGTGGTTAATTCATAGTTTTGATACCTTCAGTGTGAATCTACAATTTTTATAGTCATGAAAATACAGAAAACTCTTGGAATACAGTACAGACCAAACTTTTGCCCTAGGCCTGCCTAACTATCAGAAGCCCTTTCAAATTTATGTCACTGAGATGATGGGACATGCTACTGCAGTTCTCACACAACAACATGGGGATAGAAAGCGTCCTGTGGCATATTACAGTGCACGTTTAGATGCCGTAGCCAGAGGAACACCCTCTTGTGTAAGGGTTGTACTTTCAGTACAAGCCCTGCTTGAAAAGAGCTCAGACATTGTCCTAGACCACCCCTTGGTGGTATATATACCACATGATATCCATGCAATCCTCACACAGGTACACAGACGTCATCTTTCTTTGGCAAGACAGAGCAAAATGGAATCCAACATCTCATTTCAGCGTTGTTTGACCTTGAATCCTGCAACTCTTCTACCAGTAGGAGTTCATGATTCAAAGGGGGGAGTAGATGATGAGATATTTTTAAACTCCCTCTCAGAAGATGAATTGTTTGACAGTCAACATGAGCATGACTGTGTGGCCCTAATGTCCCAAGAGACGGTGGGCTTCAGCCATGTCACGGACATCCCATTACAGAACCCTGACTATGAGATGTTTGTGGATGGTTCTAGGTACTTAACAGAGGAAGGCAAATTTATTACAGGGTATGCTGTAGTCACTATGCACGACATCATAGTACAAGAAGCCCTTCCACCACACATGTCAGCTCAAGAAGCTGAATTGAAAGCCCTTACAGAGGCTTGCAAAATAGCTAAAGATAGCACAGCAAACATTTACATTGACTCCAGGTATGCTTTTGGCATTGCGCATGATTATGGTCCTATATGGAGGTCTAGGAACTTCCTGACGGCACAGGGCAAGCCAATCAAAAATGGAGATTCGGTAAGTCAATTGATGGAGGCCATATTGCTCCCTAAGCAGATGGCAATTGTGAAAGTCAGAGCTCACACAAAAGGAAGAGACCCTGAAAGTCTTGGAAATGAGAAGGCTGACACAGCAGCCAAAGCAGCGGCACTGCTGTCATGGAAGGGTCTCAACCAGGTGAGCAAAATGGACATTGACCTAACAGACCCCAAGGGGCTGTACTCTAATGTAACCAGTGTGGAAACTGAAAAATGGAAAAAGGCTGGTGCCAGAGAGTATGAAGGAACGTGGAAAATGGGGGATAGACTGTGTCTACCTGCAGCAGTATACCCCCAAATGGCTGGCTTAGCCCACGGTAAGGTGCATGCCTCTCGAAATGCCATGGAGTCATTAGTGGGTAAATTATGGTTTGCCCCAGGTTTTGGAAGGGCTGCTAGTAATCACGTAAAAGCATGTCACATATGTGCTCTACACAATCCAGGACAGGTAGTTAAAACACCTACCAAATGCACACCAAAATCCCTGTATCCATTCCAGAGAATACAAATAGATTACATACAGTTGCCTAAGTCTGGAACGTACGAATACGTATTGGTTTGTGTGGACTTGTTTTCAGGATGGCCTGAGGCCTACCCTGTGAGCAGGGCAACTGCACAGGTAACTGCCAAGAAATTGATGTCTGAGCTTGTGTGCAGATTCGGGATACCGGAGGTAATAGAATCTGACAGAGGTACACATTTCACAGGTGAGATAATGAAAGAAATAATGTCTGCATTGGGGATTGAGCAAGCTGTCCACACACCCTACCATCCTCAGAGTTCAGGCAAAGTTGAAAGGTTGAATAGTACACTCAAGTTGAAGATTCAGAAAGCCATGGCAGAGACAGGAAATCCCTGGCCCGAATGCCTGTCCTTAGCTTTATATTCAGTAAGGACTACTCCTAACAGGAGAACAGGGTTATCACCATTTGAGATATTGTTTGGAAGTGTGCCTAGGTTGGGGTTGTATTTTCCTCAGACTTTACAACTCAATTATGACAGCACTGCCAGCTATGTTCAGAGCTTGTGTCAAAGACTGAAAGTAACACATAAACAAGTGTTCTCTTCTATTCCAGACGCTTCTCATTTTTCAGGGACACATAGTCTGCAGCCTGGCGATTGGGTGGTTGTAAAAAGACACGTCAGAAAAACCCTTGAACCTAGATTTGATGGACCTTTCCAAGTACTGTTGACAACTGCCACTTCGGTCAAACTAGAAGGAAAGCCTAACTGGATACACGCTTCTCATTGTAAAAAGGTCCTTGAACCTGAGCAAGGATGAAGAAATGGACATTATTCGTTTTGTGCCTTCTAAGAGGACTCACAATCAGTGAGACCTGGAAATCCCTTCAGGGAATTAAAGAAGTGGACAATAAGTTTATTAAACACCATCTTGTGATGGTGGAAGGGTTTAACTATACCCTCAAGGATTGCTGGATCTGTACACACTCTCCTATTACCTCCACTAGTTTACCCTTCCTGGCTGTACCTGTCCCTATTGATGAACTACTGCAGTGGCCAGGGTGTCTAGATAATGTTGCAGGTGACTTCAAGACCAGGTCATGGGCAAATGTTACTGTGGGGATACCAATAGTGGGGTGGACAGACTATCCGTGGTGGCAAGGTAACCTTTCTGGAAACAATAAGAATATCCAATACGTGACATATAGTGGGGAAAGATGGGTTTTTAGGAATAGATCCACTGCCACCATATTGGGTAAGATTCCCCAGACCAGGATACAGATAAGTTTTGGGGATGATGGACAAAAGAGAGGGATTTTTGGGCACCTTGGGTCATAGAAAGAACAGTACACAACACTTCCTGGGAACATGCACACCTATTTGTAGAGGGAGACAATCACACGTGTAAAGAGATACCCGGGAACATAGAGTGTGTGAATGAGATGGTTGAAGAAAGGCTTTACAGGAAAAAAAGAACCTTTCATTTGTTTGTGGAAATCGAGACCTGGGGTACTGTGGAGCACTGGGTAAACTACCCTCTTGGTGTATGTTAAAGAATGTATCTGGCTTTGTGGATCTTGTGCACAAACTTATTACACAGCACTCAGCCTTATTCGATTTACCTCCTCAGATGTATTGGGCATGTGGCAGCAGAGCGTATAAGTGGTTACCAGTAGGAGTGAAGGGCACATGTACAATAGTAAAACTTACGCCTGCTACCTTTATTGTTGATAAATTAAATACGAAATCCATACCTAAACACACTCTATACAAGAGAGCTGCAGACAACACCCCTAGGGAAAGTGGTAGCCCTCACTTGGTACAGTCAAGCACTGGAAATAAGATAGTAAGCACAATACTCATATATCCTATGATAATGCAGATGTGGGACAAGCTAGTGCAAAGTACTAACTATCTCGATGATCAAATATGGGAAATTCTGGGGATACTTAATACCACTATTGCAGTACAGAATCAATTGATAATAGTCACTAATCAACACACATTGGTATTAGACTATGTAACTGCAGCTCAGGGAGGAATGTGCCAGATAGTGGGACCTACATGCTGCCACTACATTGACCCAGAAGGCAACATCAAAGAAAAACGAAAATTGGAGGAAGTATACAGGCTAAGAAAAGAGTATGAGAGGATGAATGTTCAGAACAAAGACAGTTGGTGGTCTGAAACATTTTCATTCTTAAATCCAGTCAATTGGTTTAAATGTATAGGTGGGTGGGTGGCAGGATTGATACAGATGGTCATACAAATAGCAATGATTATATTACTGATATATTGCTTTGCAAAAATCGTTTTAATTTGTATTAATCACTGTAATCGAGATAAATATAAGTGGTAGACACCTAATGACAACTCCAATGGGGAATCCAGCTGGACTGGCACCTAAAAGGTGAATGCACTCATTGGAAAAGTTATTAGATGTCTAAAATGGGGGAGAATGTAAGGGTTAAACATGTTTTACTTGCTAAAATATATATATATATATATATATATATATATATATATATATATATAGATAAGAAAAACAAAGGGAACAAAAGATTGTTGTAAGCTCATTACGAGTTCTGGACCACATGTCTGCACAGGATGTAGACATGTTTATGTTGCAAAGAAGCTAATCTCTGACCCCAGATGTCATGTGGCCTTTTGCTGACCTTAAGAAATGTCCCTGTTTGACGCACAACCCTCAGACTGGTTTAAACCGGTTTTTGGACGTATGTAACAGCGGAATAGAAGACCAAATATAGACTATTGTGCTTCCTATATAACCTTGTTCTGCCAATCAATAAAGTGAAGCATTCAACACATGATACTTTCAGTGTCAGTTTGTTTCCCGAGCTCGTAACTTCTTCCTTATCAATTAGGAGTACGGCAACATAACCCAGGGGTCTTAGTCCCCACCCTAACACTATGAAGGCTGCAGGGCCAGATGGCATCAGTGCAAGGTTAATTAAGACTTGTGAGGACCAGTTGTGTGGTGTTATTACATATATGTTTAATATCAGCCTGAAGCTGGAAATCTTCTTGTGTGGTAAAGGTTCCAAAGAAACCTCATCCTATGGACCTTAACGACTACAGACTCGCATCCCACATGATGAAAATTTTAGAGAGACTGTTTCTCACACATCTCCGCCCTCTAGTGAGCTCAGCTATGGACCCTCTCCAGTTTGCTTATCGGCGAGGCATTGGGGTAGATGATGCCATCATCCTTCTGCACAGGACACTTTCTCACCTGGAGAAACCAGGGAACACAGTGAAAATAATGTTCTTTGATTTCTCCAGTGCTTTTAACACCATACAGCCCGGGTTACTGAGAGACAAGCTGGGCCTTGCTGGAGTGGACCACCACCTTTCCAACTGTATGCTAGACTACCTCATAAACCGACCTCAGTATGTGAGTCAGATACCATGATGGGACTGTGTGTCAGATACCGTGATCTGTAATACGGGGGCACCTCAGGGTACGGTTCTCGCCCCTTTCCTCTTCACACTGTACACTGCAGATTTTAGGTGTAATTCATCTAGCTGCTACTTACAGAAGTATTCTGACGACTCTGCAATAGTAGGCCTCATCACAGACGAAGATGACAGGGAGTACAGAGAACTGAACCGGGATTTTGTGGACTGGTGCCAGCGGAACCACCTGAGGATTAATGCTGGGAATATCAAGGAGATGGTGGTGGACTTCCGTAAATGTAGATGCCCTCCTAAACCAGTGGACGTCCAGGGGACGGGCATTGAGATCGTCAACACCTATAAGTACCTGGGTGTGCTCCTTAATAATAAGGTGGACTGGGCAGATCACATGGAGGTCCTGTACAGGAAAGGCCACAGCAGGCTTTACCTGCTTAGGAGGCTGAGAACCTTTGGAATCCGGGGGGCACTTCTTAGGACTTTTTTCAACTCAGTAGTGGCATCAGCCATCTTCTTCGGTGTGCCCTGCTTAGGGAGTAGCATATCAACCAGGGATAGGAATAGACTCGACAAGCAAATTAGGAGGGCCAGCTCTGTCCTAGGGAGTCCCCTGGACCCAGTGCAGGTGGTGGGTGACAGAAGGATACTGTCCGTGGTGAGCTCCATGTGGGGGAATAAGTCCCATCACATGCATGAGACGTGATAGCGCTGGGCAGTACTGTCAGTGACCGACTGCTCCACCCTAAGTGTGAGAAGGAGCGCTATCGAAGTCTTTCCTCCCCACCGCGGTTAGGCTGTACAACCAACACCGACCTAAGCGGAGATCAGTCCATACAGAGAACTGAAATATCTTTCTGTTGTGATATCCCCCCTCCCCCTCTGCTACTTCTTTACCTGTACCTTTCTATCTATCTGTCTACTATCACTGGAATGCCTCTACCTTGGAACATTTTATATATATTGTATTTGTATTGCTTATCTTTGCTGCTGTAACACACTGAATTTCCCCATGGTGGGACTATTAAAGGATTATTATTCTTATTATTATTCTTGGAGTTATAAACACGCTCTCTCCTCTATATCAAGTGGAAGGACGACAATGGCTGCACTTGCCAAATGTAAAATACTGTCTTTTTGAGTCCATGTGATCCGTAATCAATTTCAGAGGACTCGGCCTCTAATAAATACTTAGAAAGTTATTGAAATTTTCATGGAAAAACTTTGAGAATAATAGAGATATCAGTCAATGTCTATTACATCACTGATGAAATTCATAGTTCGCTTTCTTCTCCGGCATGCAGCTCCTCAGGTCTGGAACTTCATCGTGGCTTGTTTGTTCATCTGTGTTGGTCATCTGTGCTTCTTTACACGACATGTCTCAAGATGACAGAGAGACAGAGATAGACAGACCCCGACAAGTGCGTCTGTCAATCCTTTATATTCATGTGAGGGGTGTACTCCAGCATCCACAAACTCTCTCCAACTGTCTATGGACCAGACTCATATACCCTCTATCTTAGACACACCCATGTGTCCTCAAATAGAAATACTGTGTCAGCAGAATAGAATTAACCCTTACATGCCACGAATATTATAATCTAATAATATCTAACAGAAAGACCAGGTACAGCTAGCTTCTCTATAGCGGTGGAGTCTGTGCACACCTCGGCAGGACTATTTCCTTCCCCTCCTGGCTTGTGGCACGTGTATCATGCGCAGCTCCATGGGTATGTTACTTTTCTCTACATTCTATATTCCTCCACCATTACATAACTGCCCTTCCTCTTGATATAGGTCTTTATTGTCTTACTCTTCCTAATCTATGGTTACTACCTACCTAAGTTACTGCATATACAGTACTGTGTATGCATATTGTACATATATTGTATAGCGATTGCACAGTGCAATAGTGCGACCCTCTCGGATATTTTGCACCTCTGGCTGCCAAGGGGAATTTTTACAGTTTTGAGATGTTCAAATAAAATCTAAATTGCAACATTAAAAAAAATCATACTAACCCCTTATACCTACAGTAATCACATGATCAGATATTAGAGGTCTCTACAGAGCCGTCTGTGTGTGATGTGTATGTAGCGGCGCTGTCTGCGTGTGACGTGTATGTAGCGGAGCCGTCTCTGTGTGTGACGTGTATGTAGCGGAGCCATCTGTGTGCGACGTGTATGTAGCGGAGCCGTCTGTGTGTGACGTGTATGTAGCGGAGCCTTCTGTGTGTGACGTGTATGTAGTGTGGCATCCCAGAGCTGGCTATGGCTGGGCTGAGGGTGATCTCTGTGCATTGTATTATTTCCTGTTGCTTCATAGCCTGTGTGACATAGCAGGGGGTCCTGAGTCTCACACAACACAGCGCCACCTAGTGAGCCTCACACATGCATTACACCTCCCATAGGATTGAATAGTAACCAAATGTCCAATGGGAGGACATCGCCTGGGAAAAGGGGAGGAGTCAGCTGATCACTGGGTCCCCATGGTAACACCCCTGCAGGAAGGTCCTGCGTGTGAGGAGTTAGAAGTGTGGAGTGTTAGGAGGAGGAGGTGAGGAGATAAGTGTGATGTCCTGTGAAGAAAGCAGTGAGTTTAGTGCAGGAATCTCAAGTCCTAGACAGGCCCAGGAAGGTTGGAGAGCTGACATACTCCAGCTATT
This sequence comes from Leptodactylus fallax, assembly GCA_947044405.1. Lineage (NCBI taxonomy): Eukaryota > Metazoa > Chordata > Amphibia > Anura > Leptodactylidae > Leptodactylus > Leptodactylus fallax. Next base: position 576,300 of record CAMRHE010000423.1, read on the forward strand.
CAGAAGATCCTGTCCCCTGTCTGCCTAGCCATCGCCCTGAAGGAAGTCAAGCATCATTATCTTGTCAGCATGAGACTGTGGAGAGAACATTCTGGAACACGTGCTCCATAGCAAGTATCACAGGATCCAGGGGCCAAGGCCAGACCTGTGGAATATCCTGCCACCCTGACTATTGCACCCCGAAACTCTGAGCTATCAGGACCACATAACGTGAGTGGGGAATATTATGTACTAGTATCATGGTGGGCATCCTCCTATGTGCCAAATAGGAGCCCAGACGCACCTTAGGGCTGTAACACTGAAGTATAAGGGGCTAGGAACACCTTTCATCAAGTCTACCCTGCACCCCAGGACTTTGCTGTGTCAACAGGCGTACCCCGTTGTTTTGTATTGAAGAAACTGTTTAAGCATTTGTGCCTCCACACCCATGGAAGTAAAAGTTCAACTTTACAACCGTTTCTGTGTCTGACTCTGCACCGACAACATCAGGGCGCCCCAAACACCACCAGTCGGCACAGTATAGGGGAAGCGCCCCGGGGGAACAATCACCACCAACATTTGTGCAGCCCCCCTCATCACCGGTACCAGTGGTGGTAACGTGGGACAGCACCAGCGCTGCGCCCTCGTGCCCAGAGACCGTGACAAGTCTGCGCTGTTTGCACCCCGCAATCCCAACTGCAGCATTGCCTTCCATCTGGTCACCGCAAGAAAAACTGGCGTCACGAACAGGATACGGGTGTGTGCCATTTTGGGAAAGTCGCCACGAAAAGTGCGCCAAATTGTCTCCAGAGCATCGGTCTTTATTGTGGACTTTGCTAAGATCAAGTTTATTCCCTGAGAGTGCTTGCCACAAAGAGGGGGAGCCCTAAACCCCTGAAGTAAGCCTTAAAGACTGTCCTCTCAGTGTGTTACAGCCCTGGAAGAGTTAAAACGCCCAGGACTTGTTTGCTGCGCCACATCGCTGTGTAAGAACGCCCACAAAGGGTTAACTGTACCTTGCAAAAGTGCGGGAGATTTTTAGCACTGCCCATGAGGCCAGGAGACCCATCTGCCACCATCTTAGGAGAGCCCAGAATGCTGAGCGCAATGCTCCAGCGCACCCATACAAGAAAGTGAAAGGCGAACGTGCCGGCGCCATTTCTGACTCTCCGGTGCCGCATCACCGTCCCTGCTGTGCACCGCTGATCTCTGGTCCACGCTGCAGTTGCTGTCAGTGAGTACTGTGCCTCCCTGTCCTTGTCTTCAGTCCTCCCACGGCCCCAGCGAGTGTTTTCCGTGTACCGTGTCCGTGGGGAGTGCCACCATTAAAGAGGGGGAGCACACCGTCAGCCTGCATCACAGTGACTCTGTTAATAGCTACAGCATTCCAAGTTGTAGTCTCCATTCCCTGCCAGCAAGCAGTTGAGTTTCTTAAAGAGACGGCGACCTAATTTCAGTCATACCTGCAAACAACATGACTGAGCAAAGTGACATTGTGCCATCTGTTTCTAGTGATCCAGCAGTGCCCATGGCGAGCAGCCTACCATTCTCAATGCCATTTTACCCTGGCGCACCATGGCTGCCGCGCTACAAAGGGGAGGCACATACCCTCAGGGACTTTCGTGAGAAGATGCTGTCTCTCTTCCAGTTCTATCCTCTGAATACAGAACAGCAGATACAGATCCTGCTGGGCCAGCTTGAGGGTGCTGCAGATAGGGAGGTCAAATCCTGGCCTGCCTCTGACAAAAGAACCCCTGGGCAAATTCTGGACAAACTCCAGGTGAACTTTGACGTGCGATCTGTCTCCGAGGTAAAGATGCGCTTCTTTTCCAGACGACAACTACCTGGTGAGACCCTGCGGGACTATGCTTTATCCCTCCAAGAGGCGTTCAGAGCTGTGGTGCAAGTGGATCCACGTGAAAATGTGGACTCTGATAAAATCTTGCTTGACCGCTTCATAGAAGGGGCGGGTACCACATTGCTCCAGAGTCAGTTGCGAATGCTTGCTGCACAACATCCCAGCATCACGTTTGCTGACTTCAAGGCCCTTGCCATCCAGGTCTTGGGACAGGAGCAGCCCTAGCCGAGCCCAGTCATCTGTGCTCCCTCACCTGGACCCTCAACAAGCATTGCTCCAGTTGTCCTGCCACTACCTCTGGGTACCTCACCTGCTGCCCAAACTGCGCAGACTACACCAGCAGACTCCAGAGATGACCTTCTGGCCCGAGTGGATCATCTGACCCGTGCCATGGAACAGATTACCGTCCGTCTAGATCGTCTGACCCAGCCGTCTTCATCGTCCAGTGATCCTTTGCGAAGTCTCAACATCTCACCTGAGTCGCCACCCAGACGTCCGTCTTCAGTGAAACCTCCGCAGAGTGAGAGGCCATACTGTACCTATTGCCATAGATATGGACACACCAGGCCTCAGTGTTTTCAGTTAAACGGGCCACCCCCGAGGCAGCGGGCCGCCCCTCGGGAGGAAAGAAGAAGGGCCCAGGTGTATCTTCAGTGCCATTGTCACGCTTCGTCTCAGCCTGCCCACACATCACAATCCGGGTGAACGGCGTCCCTCTGACAGCGTTGGTGGACACTGGATCTCAGGTAACAACCCTGCGCAAGCAGGTGTTCCTTGAACATTGGGACTTAGGTGTGTTGAATAGAACACCTGACACATGGATAAATCTGTGTGCCAGCAATGGACAGCCCATACCACAGCAGGGTTATTGGGAACCCACTATCCAGATTGGGGACTTGAAACTGCCTAGACAGGGTGTAATTGTCACTGATGTAGAGGATGATAGGTTTGCAGTTGTAATATTAGGCATGAATGTTTTACGCCATTGCTTTGCAGAAGTGTTGGATGCCTTGCATGCCTCTCTCCTTACAGCTTCTCCCAGTGACCAGCAGACCATTCAGCGGGCCATTCGTGTACTCAATGCCCAGCACAAGTTCGCCAACAAACAAGGTGAAATTGGTCGAGTCCGGATCCAAGATACCCGTCCAGTAACCCTACAGCCTGGAACAGAAACTATGGTGTGGTGCCGTGCCCGTCCGGGCATCGAAAATCAGGACTACGAGGCCTTGCTACAACCCATACAGGTAGATGGCCAACCACTTGTCATGGCTGCCCGCAGACTTGTCACAGTTTCCAATGGACGTGTTCCTGTCCGCTTAGTCAACTTGGGCGATGCTCCCGTGAACCTCCACAAGTTCCACTCTGTGGCCCTGCTACACCGGTTAGCACCAGAAGACATTCTCTCTGGTGATTCTACCGCCACACAGCGTTCCACCCAAGCTGCTGAGAACATTCAGGATGGAGCCACGAAGTCCTGGTGGGATGAATTGAACGTGGGAGACGCCAATACCCCTATAGAGCACATCAATGGGGTTCGCAATGTGGCCAAGCGTTACCAACAGGCATTCAGCAAACACCCATTGGACTTTGGTAAGACCACGACCATACAACATCGCATTCTGACTGGCGACCACCATCCAATCAAGGAGCGTCACCGTCCAATACCACCAGCGATGTACCAACCGGTGAAAAAGTTGATCCAAGAGATGCGAGATGCTGATGTCATCCGGGAGAGTAACAGCCCCTGGGCAGCCCCGCTAGTCCTTGTCAAGAAGAAAGACGGAACCCTACGATTTTGTGTGGACTATCGTAAACTCAACAACGTCACGCACAAAGACGCATACCCATTGCCGCGGATTGAGGAATCTCTAACGGCTTTGGGATCAGCTACCTGTTTCTCGACCCTGGACTTAACCAGTGGATACTGGCAAGTCCCTATGGCGCCTGAAGATCGTGAAAAGACTGCGTTTACGACCCCGATGGGACTCTTTGAATTTAATAGTATGCCATTTGGGCTATGTAATGCCCCAGCCACATTCCAACGGCTTATGGAGAGGTGCCTCGGCCATGAGAATTTCCGGAGTGTGCTACTGTACCTGGACGATGTTATTGTATTCTCCCAGACATACCAAGAACACCTTCGTCACCTGTCCGAAGTATTCAAGGTACTTATACAGCACGGCCTAAAGTTGAAGCCCTCCAAGTGCTACCTGTTGAAACCCCAAGTTCACTACCTTGGGCATGTCGTGAGCGCACAAGGCGTCCAACCTGATCCTGAAAAGATCACTGCAATCCAGAACTGGCGAAGACCAACTACCGTCAAAGAAGTCCGAAGCTTCCTTGGATTCGCAGGTTACTACCGGCGTTTCATACCACACTTCGCCCAAGTAGCCGAGCCTCTGAACGAGTTGTTGCGTGGTTGTCCCAGAGAAAACTACAACCGAAAGCTTCCGGTAGACTGGACAGCGCGTCAAGAGGAAGCCTTTCAAGCGCTTGAGGCACTTCTGACGCAACCACCAATTCTAGCCTATCCCGACTACAGTCAGCCATTCCGCTTGTACACAGATGCAAGTCACCAAGGTTTGGGTGCAGTGTTGTCCCAGGTTCAGGACAACAAAGAGCGAGTCTTCGCCTACGCCAGCAGGAGTCTGAGAGGCGCGGAGAAGAACGACCAGAACTATAGTTCTTTCAAAATCGAACTTCTGGCGCTTGTCTGGGCCGTGACAGAGAAGTTTAAAGACTACCTGGCTGCCACACCCTTTACCGTGTACACAGATAACAATCCGTTGGCGCATCTGGACACTGCTCGACTGGGAGCCCTTGAACAACGGTGGGCCTCAAGACTCGCGAATTACAAGTTCTCTGTCAAGTATCGCAGTGGCAAGTCCAACGCTAACGCTGATGCACTCTCAAGGTTGCCTGTGGGAGAAGAACCACCTCGAGAAGACATCTGGGAAGAGGTGGAGATGCCACCATTCTACAACAAGTTTGCCCAACAGGTTGCTATTGGTGTTCCTTTAGAAGGAGAATCTCTGGCGAAAACAGCTGCCGAATCCCTCCAGGAGCCATCTCTGTGGAAAACGTTCCAAGAAGAGAGCAGAGTTTTAGGAGAATTGTCAGATTTCCTGCTTACAGGAAGAATACCAACCCGTGTAAAGAGAGGTCTTCATGACGTGGAATTAAAACGCCTTTGGCGACAGAGGAAGCGCCTGTTTGTCCAACGAGGCCTTCTACTTAGAAACACTCTTGATCCTGTCACAGGTGAAAGGCTTCATCAGATCCTCGTACCAAGAAGAGACGCACAGATGATACTTGAGGCGTATCATGACAGATCCGGTCACTTCGGGGTACAAAAGACCGAAGCTACCATCCGTCGTCGCTTCTATTGGGTTGGGATGAGGAGTGACATTGAGAGTTGGTGCCGAGAGTGTCCCGCCTGTAGTATCACCAAGGAAGGTCGAAGAGATCAGAAGGCCCCTCTACATCCAATTAAGACTCAAAAGCCGTGTGAAATTGTTGCTCTGGACCATGTGAAGTTGGGTCCCACACGTTCCGGCTACAGCTACGCTCTGACAATGGTGGATCATTACTCCAAGTTCCTTGTCATCGTGCCTGTCAGAGATCTTACAGCAAGAACTACGGCTGAGACCTTCTACGCAGAGTTTGTCCGCCATTACGGTTGTCCTGAGCATATCCTCACCGACCGTGGATCGGCGTTTGAATCCCAATTGTTCCGTGAGTTGTGTCAGTTCCAAGACTGCAAGAAATTGCGAACCACAGCGTATCACCCTCAAGGGAATGGTATGTGCGAGAAGGCAAATCAAGTGATCATCGGCATGCTAAGAACAGCCGCAGTTACACCTGGTGTTGAGTGGCCTGAGCGTATCAAGGACTTGGCCTATATTTACAACAACACACCCCAAACATCTACGGGATACGCACCATTTTATCTAATGTTTGGAAGACAAGGTCAACTTCCTTCAGACTTAACCCTTGGTGTGAAGGTCCCTGACATCATCAATCCACTACCCATAACAGACTGGGTTGTTGAACACCGCCGACGTATGGAGGAAGCTAAAGAGATAGTTGAAACGCGCATGGATGAGGTTCGTAGGAGACAACAGGAGGATTACAACCGTCACGCCCATGCAGCGCCCCTGAAAGTTGGCGACCGTGTATGGTTAAGGAATAACCATCGGAATGGGAAATTGGATCCATTCTGGGAGAAAGAACCATACAGTGTCATCTCCATACCATATCCTGAATCCGACGTGTATGAGATCTCTAAACCTGGGAGACAGCCCCAAGTAGTACACCGAAACCGTCTGAAGCTGTGCCTTAAAGAAGGACTACCCACAGAGGTGCTCCCAGTTGAGACAACGAGTACAGAGATCTTGTCACCTTCTGAAGCGAAAGAGAGACCCCCAATGTTAACTGAGCTTATGTGGGCGCCTAAACTACTACCATTTAGCTGTTATCCACCAATTGCTCTAGTGCAAGAGAACCCTTCGACAGATGATTTAATTGATTTCAGTGACTCTGTTCCTGATTCAAATCTCGTTCCACTTAGGCGTTCTGAGCGTACCACAAAAGGCATACCTCCAACACGCTATAGTGATGCCATGGCTGTCCTTGGGTAAAAGAGGTTAACTGTCTCTGCTTCTGTATATATGTTATTCCTGCTCTGATTACATTAATGTTTTTCCTGTGTGTATATACAGTATATATATAATATCTTGCCATGTAATATAGTATTTACATTTATATGCAACAATCCAAGCCATAGTGCCTGGCTCACCGAGCCAAAGAAGTTCTGTTACCCCATTGCGGTATGGACATTCGTGCTAGAGTGCCTACTCTTCCTTACAGAAAGGACTGTTTATTGTTTCTCAGAGAGACTCTCATGATAATGGACACTCACGAAATTGTGCCAGAGAGCCTCTGGACCCATTTGCACTACTGTTGTTTCTATATGGACTGTCTGATGGTACCGCCAAAAGGTTCCATAAGTCTGAGTTTAATTATCTCTCCGTTACCCTTCAGACTTCTCATGGACATTCCAGGACTATGCCGGGAGGTCTTACCTCAAGTTTCTAAGTATTATATTTTTCTAAACTGTTAGTAACATTTGCACTTTATTCGTATTTATTAACGTTATGTTACATTTCTCACCGTCACCCCAGCCCGTCGCCGAGGTCGGCTCAGTGAAAGAGGGGGAGTATGTAGCATCCCAGAGCTGGCTATGGCTGGGCTGAGGGTGATCTCTGTGCATTGTATTATTTCCTGTTGCTTCATAGCCTGTGTGACATAGCAGGGGGTCCTGAGTCTCACACAACACAGCGCCACCTAGTGAGCCTCACACATGCATTACACCTCCCATAGGATTGAATAGTAACCAAATGTCCAATGGGAGGACATCGCCTGGGAAAAGGGGAGGAGTCAGCTGATCACTGGGTCCCCATGGTAACACCCCTGCAGGAAGGTCCTGCGTGTGAGGAGTTAGAAGTGTGGAGTGTTAGGAGGAGGAGGTGAGGAGATAAGTGTGATGTCCTGTGAAGAAAGCAGTGAGTTTAGTACAGGAATCTCAAGTCCTAGACAGGCCCAGGAAGGTTGGAGAGCTGACATACTCCAGCTATTCAGAAGATCCTGTCCCCTGTCTGCCTAGCCATCGCCCTGAAGGAAGTCAAGCATCATTATCTTGTCAGCCTGAGACTGTGGAGAGAACATTCTGGAACACGTGCTCCATAGCAAGTATCACAGGATCCAGGGGCCAAGGCCAGACCTGTGGAATATCCTGCCACCCTGACTATTGCACCCCGAAACTCTGAGCTATCAGGACCACATAACGTGAGTGGGGAATATTATGTACTAGTATCATGGTGGGCATCCTCCTATGAGCCAAATAGGAGCCCAGACGCACCTTAGGGCTGTAACACTGAAGTATAAGGGGCTAGGAACACCTTTCATCAAGTCTACCCTGCACCCCAGGACTTTGCTGTGTCACCAGGCGTACCCCGTTGTTTTGTATTGAAGAAACTGTTTAAGCATTTGTGCCTCCACACCCATGGAAGTAAAAGTTCAACTTTACAACCGTTTCTGTGTCTGACTCTGCACCGACAACATCAGGGCGCCCCAAACACCACCAGTCGGCACAGTATAGGGGAAGCGCCCCCGGGGAACAATCACCACCAACATTTGTGCAGCCCCCTCATCACCGGTACCAGTGGTGGTAACGTGGGACAGCACCAGCGCTGCGCCCTCGTGCCCAGAGACCGTGACAAGTCTGCGCTGTTTGCACCCCCGCAATCCCAACTGCAGCGTTGCCTTCCATCTGGTCACCGCAGTAGCGGCGCTGTCTGTGTGTGACGTGTATGTAGCAGAGCCGTCTGTGTGTGACGTGTATGTAGCAGAGCCGTCTGTGTGTGACGTGTATGTAGCGGAGCCGTCTGTGTGTGACGTGTATGTAGCAGGGCTGTCTGGGTGATGTGTATGTAGCAGAGCTGTCTCGGTGATGTGTATGTACCTTAAATCTATCTTCCTTGCTCCTGCCCCTCCCCCGGTGCTCCTTCCATATATAATAACCTGGATTACACCCACAATCTTTTCATCTCTAGTAACTTTCTTTTCTTGCTATCACTGACATCCTCGGACATCTCCTCTGCTTCTCTCTTCTGGGGCTTTTTCATGTATTACATATATCACATAAACTTACATATAATCATATATGAGCTGTAGACGTGCGATTTCTGTGTCTTTACATATCACGTATAAAATGTTTCCTTCTGCCTTATAAAAGAACACTGCGGAATAATAAATTACATAAAGCTTCTTGGGAAATATTTTCTGAATAAAATTGGGACAACATAGAAAAGATGAATGTGATTTTCCTCCCTTATGACGCGAGCACCTTACAATCTACATTACTGTGTAAGGAGAATGAGCAGAATTGTATATGTGACATATAGTTACTTCTAAGAAGCCATATGTGCTCTAAGCATCAGGCCGCTCTCTTCAAGGCAGTGCTATCTAATCTTTAGGCCTCGCAGTTCCTAAACAATCTTCAACCAAGGTTTCTGCTGGAATTGGTGGGCGTAAGATATTCTAAGTAGTTAGATCATAGGAGAACATTCTGGAAAGGAACATAGTAACTAGGCCAGGTGTAAATATGTCAGTGATACAGGGGCAATATATACATATATACAATGAAGATACAACAAAGTAGTTTTAGTAAATCTGCCGCTTTGTCTGTAATTAGTAATAATATGTAATGCCAATAAATTAATTGTACAATGGCGACCCCGTGTTCTTATCCTGAAACTTTTATCCCCTCTCTCTGATTTACAGGAAGCTTGATAGATTAATAAAGTATATTACAAAAATGTCCCCTCCCCCCGACACAAAAAAACCCCCAAAAATAATAAAATTGGAATATTAAAAAAATATATACGGGTTTCAGAATATGGAGACTCAAATAGTTATTTTTATTTTTTAATATTTTGGATTTTTGTTAATATGTTAAAACTTAACACAAACTATATAAGACTGAAGCCCCACATTGTGAAAATGCAGCGTTTTTACAGTATCTGCAAAGTGAATGAGATTCTGGCTGATCCCATCCACACATTGCAGAAAAAAATCCACAGCAGAAAAATTGCATCTGTACCTGAATCTCGTGTTTTTGTATCTGACCTCTTGGCCCCGTTATTTGACCTCGTTTCTGCCTGCCGATTCTGTCTCTCCGCTCCTTGCTGTACGATCACCGCTTGCCTCCTAGACTTCCCTCCGCTGATCCCGACTCTGACCACGCTGACCTCTCTTTGCCAAACCGGACCGATCACAAGGCATTATGGGAAAGGAGCTGGGAGCTCATGCGCCCTCTGTTGGATGTAACAAATCCTCAATTTGCTTTTGACTCACCGAGCCTTGAGACAGCAAAAGGGATTTTAGCCAAGCCAATTTCACTTATCTGCATACAGCGCTGTTTCCGGATTGTTGTCCTTCATCAGTACAGAGCAAAGTGAATTGGCTGGCTTAGTGGGAGGCAATGAGTGGGTTAGGGACCGATGACCACGATTATCTCCCTACCCTTGTCATCACCTGAAGCCTGCCTCCTGCCACTGCGATCATCTCCAGATCTTCTATCAACCTCAGCACAAGCTCCGGTGAGCGGTTTCAGATTTCTGGGTCTGCTGTTACCTGTGGTGCACTCTCTCAGCTGCTGCTACTCTGACTGAAGGAAGCTGCCAAGTCCATCCCCACCATCAAGGGCTCTGGTGAAAACGTCTGGAGGTTGGCTTCAGCTCAGTTGTGAGGGCGTGGGGTGCTCGGTGCTGTTTACTATTGTGTTCAGTAGTACCTGGTTCCTGGAACTGACTTTATCTGTCTAGTTACTGTATTTGACAGTGGCGTAACGATGGTGGTCGCAGGGGATGTGACCATGACTGGGCCCGGAGGGGTACGGGGCCCGCGGCCAGCTGGAAATGGCTGGAGCCCCATGATAATGGTCGGGGAAAGCCTTGTTCCCCGACTGCTATACATATTGTTAACTGCCAGCCCAGGGGAGGTGTATGATAACACTGGCTCTAGAGGGCCTCTTAAGAGCATAAAATACTGTGTGGGGGCCACTGTGGGCATATAATACAGTGTGGGGTCTCTGTGGAGCATATAATACTGTGTGGGGGCCACTGTGAGCATATAATACTGTGTGGGGGCCACTGTGGGCATATAATACTGTGTGGGGGCCCCTGCAGAGCACATAATACTGTCCCAGTAATGTTTACATGCCGGGTGCTGCACAGCTCACTCTTCGTATTCTTGATAACTGCAGTTGTGGGTACTACAGCTCTATCCCTTGGAAGTATCTGAGATATCGCTGCAGCACCCGTAACTGTCACTATCAAAAATTTGTTCTAGGGAGGGGGTAGGGGGCCCCATACAAAAGTTTGCACCGGGGCCCACAAGACCTTAGTTACACCACTGGTATTTGCTCATAACAGTCAAATAACCTAACCTGGGTCAACATGTCTGACCAGGAGAAAAAGGAATTGTTTGTCTATAACTTTCTGTAGCTCGTCCTTCAGCTGGGAACAAGATTAACACTGCTTATGTAAGCGGCCCCCGCGTGGCTGCGCTACTCAGAATCAGCTTCTCCCAATGTGGTACTATGGGTCCCAGCAATCCCTGCAATATGTAGTGCTTAGGACTAATATGCTGTGATTATGGAGATGAGTAAGGGGGTGTGTCAGGACCCTCCTCCCGCCAATGACCAATCATAATTACCGGTTTCTGCACATGCTCTGTTATAAGTGACACGACCATTTACTGTCCTGTATAAAATCTTATGTTATGTTTTTAATAAACACAACTTGCTTTGATAACACCGACTGCGTGGTCAGGCTAGTTTTTCCTTTGTGAGCTCACGATATATACAGTGGGGAAAAAAAGTATTTAGTCAGCCACCAATTGTTCAAGTTCTCCCACTTAAAAAGATGAGGCCGGCCTGTAAGTGACATCATAGGTAGACCTCAACTATGAGAGACAAAATGAAAAAAATCACATTTTCTGATTTTTTAAGAATTTATTTGCAAATTATGGTGGAAAATAAGTATTTGGTCAATAACAAAAGTTCATCTCAATACTTTGTTCTATATCCTTTGTTGGCAATGACAGAGGTCAAATGTTTTCTGTAAGTCTTCACAAGGTTGGCACACACTGTTGCTGGTATGTTGGCCAGAATCTCATTCACTTTGTAGATAATGTAAAATGTTGCATTTTCGCAATGTGGGGCTTCAGTCTTATATAGTTTGTGTTAAGTTTTAACATATTAACAAATATCCAAAACATTAAAAAAAAAACAAAAAAAAACTATTTGAGTCTCCATATTCTGACACCCATATATATACAGTCATATGAAAAAGTTTGGGCACCCCTATTAATCTTAATCATTTTTAGTTCTAAATATTTGGGTGTTTGCAACAGCCATTTCAATTTGATATATCTAATAACTGATGGACACAGTAATATTTCAGGATTGAAATGAGGTTTATTGTACTAACAGAAAATGTGCAATATGCATTAAACCAAAATTTAACCGGTGCAAAAATTTGGGTACCCTTATCATTTTATTGATTTGAATACTCCTAACTACTTTGTACTGACTTACTGAAGCACAAAATTGGTTTTGTAACCTCACTGAGCTTTGAACTTCATAGACAGGTGTATCCAATCATGAGAAAAGGTATTTAAGGTGGCCAATTGCAAGTTGTTCTCCTATTTGAATCTCCTCTGAAGAGTGGCATCATGGGCTCCTCAAAACAACTCTCAAATGATCTGAAAACAAAGATTGTTCAACATAGTTGCTCAGGGGAAGGATACAAAAAGTTGTCTCAGAGATTTAACCTGTCAGTTTCCACTGTGAGGAACATAGTAAGGAAATGGAAGACCACAGGGACAGTTCTTGTTAAGCCCAGAAGTGGCAGGCCAAGAAAAATATCAGAAAGGCAGAGAAGAAGAATGGTGAGAACAGTCAAGGACAATCCACAGACCGCCTCCAAAGAGCTGCAGCATCATCTTGCTGCAGATGGTGTCACTGTGCATCGGTCAACAATACAGCACTCTTTGCACAAGGAGAAGCTGTATGGGAGAGTGATGCGAAAGAAGCCGTTTCTGAAAGCACGCCACAAACAGAGTCGCCTGAGGTATGCAAAAGCACATTTGGACAAGCCAGCTTCATTTTGGAAGAAGGTCCTGTGGACTGATGAAACAAAGATTGAGTTGTTTGGTCATACAAAAAGGCGTTATGCATGGCGTCAAAAAAACACAGCATTCCAAGAAAAACACTTGCTACCCACTGTAAAATTTGGTGGAGGTTCCATCATGCTTTGGGGCTGTGTGGCCAATGCCGGCACCGGGAATCTTGTTAAAGTTGAGGGTCGCATGGATTCAACTCAGTATCAGCAGATTCTTGAGAATAATGTACAAGAATCAGTGACGAATTTGAAGTTACGCCGGGGATGGAGATTTCAGCAAGACAATGATCCAAATCTACTCAGGCATTCATGCAGAGGAACAATTACAATGTTCTGGAATGGCCATCCCAGTCCCCAGACCTGAATATCATTGAACATCTGTGGGATAATGTGAAGCGGGCTGTCCATGCTCGGCGACCATCAAACTTAACTGAACTGGAATTGTTTTGTAAAGAGGAATGGTCAAAAATACCTTCATCCAGGATCCAGGAACTGATTAAAAGCTACAGGAAGCGACTAGAGGCTGTTATTTTTGCAAAAGGAGGATCTACTAAATATTAATGTCACTTTTCTGTTGAGGTGCCCATACTTTTGCAGCGGTCAAATTTTGGTTTAATGCATATTGCACATTTTCTGTTAGTACAATAAACCTCATTTCAATCCTGAAATATTACTGTGTCCATCAGTTATTAGATATATCAAATTGAAATGGCTGTTGCAAACACCCAAATATTTAGAACTAAAAATGATTAAGATTAATAGGGGTGCCCAAACTTTTTCATATGACTGTATATATATATATTTTTTTTATATTCCCATTTTATTATTTTTTCTTGCTATTGTGTCGGAGGAGGGGACATTTTTGTTATATACTTTATTAATCTATCAAAATTCCTCTATAGCAGAGGAGATGTCCGAGGATGTCAGTGATAGCAAGAAAAAAAGGTTACAAGAGATGAAAAGATTGTGGGTGTAATCCAGGTTATTATATATGGAAGGAGCACCGGGGGAGGGGCAGGAGCAGGGAAGATAGATCTAAGGTACATACAGTGCTGGCCAAAAGTATTGGCACCCCTGCAATTCTGTCAGATAATACTCAGTTTCTTCCAGAAAATGATTGCAATCACAAATGCTTTGGTAATAAGATCTTCATTTATTTTGCTTGCAATGAAAAAACACAAAAGAGAATGAAAAAAAAAGTCAAATCATTGATCATTTTACACAAAACTCCAAAAATGGGCCGGACAAAAGTATTGGCACCCTCAGCCTAATACTTGGTAGCACAACCTTTAGACAAAATAACTGCGAACAACCGCTTCCGGTAACCATCAATGAGTTTCTTCCAATGCTCTGCTGGAATTTCTCCAGGTCCCTGAGATGTGAAGGGCGCCTTCTCCAAACTGCCATTTTGAGATCTCTCCACAGGTGTTCTATGGGATTCAGGTCTGGACTCATTGCTGCCACTTTACAAGTCTCCAGTGCTTTCTCTCAAACCATTTTCTAGTGCTTTTTGAAGTGTGTTTTGGGTCATTGTCCTGCTGGAAGACCCATGACCTCTGAGGGAGACCCAGCTTTCTCACACTGGGCCCTACATTATGCTGCAAAATTTGTTGGTAGTCTTCAGACTTCATAATGCCATGCACATGGTCAAGCAGTCCAGTGCCAGAGGCAGCAAAGCAACCCCAAAACATCAGGGAATCTCCGCCATGTTTGAATGTAGGGACCATGTACTTTTCTTTGAAGGTCTCTTTTTTTTTTCCTGTAAACTCTATGTTGATGCCTTTTCCCAAAAAGCTCTACTTTTGTCTTATCTGACCAGAGAACATTCTTCCAAAAAGTTTTTGGCTTTCTCAGGTAAGTTTTGGCAAACCCCACCCCCCCTTTTTTTTTCCCCGGGGCCAAAGGGGGGGCCCCCCGTGACCCCCCCAAAAACCCCCCTTCCTTTCCCCCCCCCGGCGGATAAGGGGTGTTGCCGTTGTTTCCCCCCCCGGGGGGGGGGCGACAAAAATTTTTTTTTTTTTTTGTTTTTTTTCCCCCCCCCCCCCCCCCAAAAAATCTTTCATTGAAATCTCTCGTCAATTTTTCTTTTCCGTCCACATCTAGGGAGGTTAGCCACAGTGCCATGGGCTTTAAACTTCTTGATGACACTGCGCGCGATAGAGACACAGGAACATTCAGGTCTTTGGAGATGGACTTGTAGCCTTGAAATTGCTCATGCTTCCTCACAATTTTGCTTCTCAAGTCCTCAGACAGTTCTTTGGTCTTCTTTCTTTTCTCCATGCTCAATGTGGTACACACAAGGACACAGGACAGAGGTTGAGTCAACTGTAATCCATTTCAACTGGCTGCAAGTGTGATTTAGTTATTGCCACCACCTGTTATGTGCCACAGGTAAGTAACAGGTGCTGTTAATTACACAAATTAGAGAAGCATCACATGATTTTTCAAAGGGTGCCAATACTTTTGTCCACCCCCTTTTTTATGTTTGGTGTGGAATTATATCCAATTTGGCTTTTTGACAATTCTTTTTGTGGTTTTCCATTGACGACAAATTAAATGAAGATATTATTACCAAAGCATTTGTGATTGCAATCATTTTCTGGAAGAAATTGACTATTATCTGACAGAATTGCAGGGGTGCCAATACTTTTGGCCAGCACTGTACACATCACTCACACAGCTCTGCTACATACACGCCACACACATACGGCTCCACTACATACACATCATACACAGACAGCTCTGCTACATACACGTCACACACACAGCTCCAATACATACACGTCACACACACAGCTCTGCTATATACACGTCACACACACAGTTCCGCTATATACACATCACACACACAGCTCCGCTATATACACGTCACACACAGACGGCTCCGCTACATACACGTCACACACAGACGGCACCGCTACATGCACATCACATACAGACAGGTCTGCTGAGAGAACTCTAATATCTGGTCATGTGATTCTGTGACTCCTCCCACACATGTGACATCATCACAGGTCCTTTAGCTCACTAGGATTTAGTATCTTCTGCACAGATGAAGCTATAACAGCAGGACCTGATCATGTGACTCCTTGACTCCACCCACACCTATTACATCATCACAGGTCCTGCGAGCAGACGGCTGCTGTACAAGAGGAGGTAAGTGCTCGCTCTCAGCCCTTCTTATACATTCAGTCACCGTCCTTGTGGCCACCACACACTATAATGTCCTCCTTGTGGCCCCCACACAGTATAATGTCCTCCTTGTGGCCCCCACACAGTATAATGTCCTCCTTGTGGCCCCCACACACTATAATGTCCTCCTTGTGGCCCCCACAGACAGTATAATGTCCTCCTTGTGGCCCCCACACACAGTATAATGTCCTCCTTGTGGCCCCCACACAGTATAATGTCCTCCTTGTGGCCCCCACACACTATAATGTCCTCCTTGTGCCCCTGTTGGAGGCTGCAAAAGACTTGAGACTGGGGAGGAGATTCACCTTCCAGCAATGACCCTAAACCTCCAGCCCGAGCTCCAGGGGATGGTTTAGATGACAGAATATTCCGGGGTTAGAATGGCCCAGTCACAGTCCAGACCTAAATCCCATTGAGCATCTGTGGCAAGACATGAAAATTACTGATCACAGACGCTCCATCCAATCTGGCTGCAAAGAAGAAGAAGGGGCAGAAATCTCATCTCTAGATGTGCAAAGCTGGTAGAGACAGAGCCCAAAAGACTTGGAGCTGGAATTGCAGCCAAAGGCGGCTCTACAAAGTATTGCTATAGGGGGATGAAGACTTTTGCACGTCACACTTTTCAGATTTGTATTGGATTACAATGTTTATAACCTTGTATCATTTTCCTTCCACTTCACAATTATCTGATACTTTGTGTTGTTATCACTGAAAATCTCAAGAAAATACATTTAAGTTTGTGGTTGTGACAAAATGTGACAAAGTTCAAGGGGTGTGAATACTTTTACAAGCCCCTGTATCGGTGTTAGATCTCTGGATGGAACATTCTTCGGGACACTCATTACTCTCATGTCACTACAGCGGGGCCCATTCTCTACGTCCTCTATACCATCATGTAAGATTCTGGTCATTTCAGTAAGTCACAAACCTCCAGATTCCCGTTGGCCACTTTCTCCTCTGCATTAGTAACTTGTTGTTGCACGGTGTGTACTATGCTGTAATACTTCCTCTTCTGTGAGGGTCAGGGAGGACTGTACAGTTAGTTCCAGTGTGCTGGTAATATCAGGGGCCAAGTGTCTTCCACCTCTATGGCCAGTAGATTGTAGTCCAGACAGAAATGTGGGAGATCTATCTGTGACAGTTGTGGCTGTTCCAAGAGATCGATGGACTAACCATCACTTGCTGGGAATGAAGCTGCAGGGAAAGTCAGTGTCATCTTTAGGATTTAGAACTCAAACCTGTTGGCCCAGATTTCCATGGGGTCAAAGTTATCTGCTGGAACATAGGAACCATCTAGTTATGTCTGTACCTGCTGGAACATAGGAACCATCTAGTTATGTCTGTACCTGCTGGAACATAGGAACCATCTAGTTATGTCTGTACCTGCTGGAACATAGGAACCATCTAGTTATGTCTGTACCTGCTGGAACATAGGAACCATCTAGTTATGTCTGTACCTGCTGGAACATAGGAACCATCTAGTTATGACTGTACCTGCTGGAACATAGGAACCATCTAGTTATGTCTGTACCTGCTGGAACATAGGAACCATCTAGTTATGACTGTACCTGCTGGAACATAGGAACCATCTAGTTATGTCTGTACCTGCTGGAACATAGGAACCATCTAGTTATGTCTGTACCTGCTGGAACATAGGAACCATCTAGTTATGTCTGTACCTGCTGGAACATAGGAACCATCTAGTTATGTCTGTACCTGCTGGAACATAGGAACCATCTAGTTATGACTGTACCTGCTGGAACATAGGAACCATCTAGTTATGTCTGTACCTGCTGGAACATAGGAACCATCTAGTTATGTCTGTACCTGCTAGAACATAGGAACCATCTAGTTATGTCTGTACCTGCTAGAACATAGGAACCATCTAGTTATGTCTGTACCTGCTGGTGCAGCCGGTGGGTGTCGGTTGCCTGTTGTGGGTCTGGTTGGTGCTGCAAGGTGAAACATTTCTGGTTCCTCATGTTCCAGATACTGTACTTGTTCTGACTCAATAGCTTGGCTGCAAGTGTGAGGTTGTGAGAGTGTCCTGTAGTCTCTATGCTAACCAGCAATTTACACCAAGATATTTATCAGATAGTGTTCAACTCAACTGAGGAAGCGTAGATAAGATTCCAGATGCTTTAATCCAGGTAAATCTTGTAAAACCTCATACAGCAGTAGGTGAAAAATGATGAAATACCAGGAGCTGAGCAGACATGTTGCTTACAAAGAAGTGAAACTAAACTGAGAGAGAGAGAGAGGAGGAGCTACAGCATCACAGCTAAGGATACAGAGAGAGAGAGGGGACAAACTACAAAGACAAACAGTATCACAGATACATGTCAGTGAATTAAACCAAGTCCTGGGACATGACACTCCCCGCCTGAAATCTTTAGATTTCACTGAAAACAAACATTAAATAATGTCCTGAGATGTCCATAAGGTCCTCTTCAAACCTGAAAAACAAAAAGGAAACATGCACAACAAACAATAATCAACAGTTAGTCCAAATAAACCAATCTTCAGATCGGGAGGCCGCAATTTGCCAACACCTCCACTGACCCACACTGTAATCCACAAGTACACGGTTTTAGTTCATGGAAGGAAGCTCCCCGCCATGAGCTGTGAATGGTGTCCTTATCTTCTTTTATGTGACATCTCCTCTTGGAAGAAGAAGCACCAGTTCATTAATTGGGCGGAAGAAAACTCGCACTGAGCCTCCCTTGACCTCCACTTTCCGAGTCTTCCCATCATCACTAGGGACAACTTTAGTGATGAGACCCATAGGCCATTCATTCCGATGGACTTCTTTACCCCTTAGAAGGACGAGGTCACCCACCTGGAGATTAGGTTTTGAGGTCTGCCATTTGTGACGGCTCTGTAGCATGTGGAGGTACTCTGTTTTCCAGCGGTGCCAGAACACATTGGACAGGTGTTGAACTTGTTTCCATTGGCGTCTGTAAATGTCACTGTGATCTAAGGTACGTGGAGAGGTAGCAGCAGTACCAATTTTCTGAGTAAGAAGCGTTGCTGGGGTTAAGATAATTGGAGATTCAGGGTCTGAAGATACTGGGACAAGTGGCCTTGCATTGATTATCGCAGACACTTCAGCAAGAAAGGTTATTAACGTCTCATGGGTAAGCAGTGTCAACTTGTGGTCCATCAACATAGAGTCAAGGATTCTGCGTGTGATCCCAATCATACGTTCCCAGGAACCTCCCATATGGGATGAATGTGGAGTGTTAAACGTCCAAGTGCACCCATTTTTGGATAAGAAGTTGTCTAACTGCAGTTCTTTGCAGGCTCCAACGAAGTTAGTGCCACAGTCAGACCTCAGTTGTTTCTCAGCAGGCAGTGGAGTGTCCCAGTCCATGTTCTCAGTGGTAAGCTGTCTTGGTAGTAGCTTGCCTTCAATGGTGATGGGAGCAATGAAACCAAGAGGATCATAAATGCTGTTCACAACAGATAAAACTCCTCGTTTGGTGAACGGTTTGTCACAAGAAGACACTTGGAATGTGAATGTGTCTTGTTCAGTGTTCCATAGCAATCCTAGGCTGCGTTGCATAGGAGGAGCATCAGAACTGAGATCAAGATCCTTCAAGTTGATTGCATGATCATCAGAGGGAAATGCCTTCATTACCTCCATATTGTTGGACATGATCTTGTGAAGTCTGAGGTTAGCTACAGACAGCATTTCCTGTGTTCTAGAGAGGAGATCAATCACTTCTTCACATGCAGGTAAGGATTTAAGACCATCATCAGCATAGAAGTTCCTCTCAACAAACTGACGAGCATCAGAGCCATACTCTTTCTCACCTTCATGGGCGGTCCTTCTCAGTCCATAGATTGCTACTGCAGGAGATGGGCTATTGCCAAAGACATGTACCTTCATCCGGTAATCTATGACTTCATTGTTGACATCATTGTTCTTATGCCATAGGAACCTGAGATAGTTTCTGTCATCATCCTTAACAATGAAGCAATGAAACATCTGTTGGATGTCAGCCATCACTGCAACTGGTTCCTGTCTGAAACGGATTAAGACTCCTATGAGGCTGTTGTTTAGGTTAGGACCAGTGAGGAGCAGGTTGTTGAGAGAGACGCCTTCATACTGAGCACTAGAATCGAACACGACCCTGATTTGGTCAGGTTTGCGAGGGTGATACACGCCAAATGATGGAAGGTACCAGCATTTTTCTCCTTCCTTTAGTGGAGGTGCAGGTTCTGCATGATCTCTCTCAAAAACCTTCTGCATGAAACCTACAAAGTGTTTCTCCATCTCTGGTTTCCTCTTGAGGGTACATTTTAAAGGGGAAAATCTAGAAACTGCTTGCTTCAGATTGTTTGGTAGTTTTGATCTTGGGGAGCGGAAAGGTAAAGGTGCTACCCAACTGTTGGAGTCATCTTGAATGAATTCCTTGTCCATAAGTTTGAGAAATTCTTTATCAGCTATAGCCGGTGCCAGCTTGTTGTCATCACTTGTTGTATTGAACACTGTTAATCCAAGGGTGTCGTCCCCAGGCAGGAAAGTATTCACGTTGTCTCGGTGATTATGCAGCCACTTACTGTTGCTTATCTTCTCTTTCACTTGGTAGTGATGTGGACATGGCTGAAAACAAGTGCTGCGACCATTTGGTAACATATGCGTCTTAAATGAAGAAATATTGGTGGGCCTTTTCATCCTACCTATGCAGACGTTGCCAATGATTACCCATCCTAGAGCGAGGCGCTGGGCAAATGGTGCATCATGTGGTCCATTAATTTGCTGGCGTATTTTGTGCAGTCTGAGAATGTCTCTACCTAGCAGAACTAGAATGTCTGCATTTTTGTCAAGGGATGGTATTTCACTGGCTATAGCCCTTAGATGAGGGTGCTGGAAAGCCACCTCTGGTGTGGGTATCTCTTCTCTGTTTGATGGTATCTGGTTGCACTCAACAAGTGTGGGCAAAGGTATCTCCAAATTGCCCTTGAGAGAAGCTATTACAAGACCACTGGCCCTTCTTCCAGAAACCTCTGATATGCCACTACAAGTACCCAAGGTATATGGATAAGTATCACCCTTTAAGTTAAACAGATCAAAGAGTTCTGACCTTGCAAGTGAGTGGTTGCTCTGGTCGTCCAAAATGGCGTACACCCTCAGAGCCCTTTCTGGTTGGCCCTTGGGGTATATATTGACTAGGCATATCCTTGCACAGGACTTGTCACAAAGGTCTTCTCCGCAGACTTCTGTACATGAGGAAGATACTGTGGTAGTATTTGCTGCTTGATCTGTGTTCTCCCCGCCATGCTTAGTTGGGGAAGGGGAACCTCTAGGTGGTGTGGCACTAGGCTGGGATGGATGAAGAGCTTGTACATGGTTCTCACTGCCACACTCTATACACTTAATAGCAATTTTACAGTCTCTAGCAACATGTTCAGTAGAGGCACAACATTTGAAACATATCCCTAGTTTCTTAAGAAACTCTCTACGTTCCTGGATTGGTTTCCTCCTGAAGCCAATACACTTCTTGAGGGGATGAGGCTTCTTGTGAATAGGACACAGACGGTTAGGATTTTCTACCTTTTCGTCTTGGTTGCTGTTGCAACTGCTTTCTTCTGGTGCTGATGTAGGTATAGGAAGAATATCAGTCTTTTTCACCGAAACTGGGCCTCTGCGGTTTCTGTAGTTAGAATGTGAGCTGTCATACTTAATAGGAGGTGAACCAGGAATACTGGGATCCCCATAGGAAAAGCTTGGGTCATTCTTGGATTCTGCAATGTTCTTGATAAACTCACAGAAGTAGGAAAATGGAGGAAAGGAGACTTGATTCTCATTTTTGTATCTTGACCCAACTGTGGTCCACCTTTCTTGAATATTATATGGCAACTTGGTGACTATCGGGTTTACCCCACGAGCAGTGTCCAGGTAACAGGCCCGGTAGGAGAGTGTCCGCCTTAGCCAGTAGGAGCTCCATGAGTAGGTCACTAAGTTCTTGAAATTTCTGATGATCCTTACCAGATATCTTTGGAAACCCTTGCAACCGTTTGAACAGAGCATTCTCTATTGCTTCAGGACTGCCATAGGTTTTCTCCAGTCTTTCCCAAGCAGCAGTAAGGCCTGCTATGGGGTTGTAAATGTGGACGGATCTGAGTCTTTTAGCACGTTCTGTGGACTATGGGCCAAGCCACCGGATAAGCAAATCTAATTCTTCAGCTGCAGTAATGCCAAGGTCACTAATTGCAGTTTTGAAGGCACATTTCCAGCCTCTGTAGTTCTTAGGTTGGTCATCGAACCTTGTGAGTCCAGTCTTAGTAAGCTCACGGCGAACCATGTACCTTGCAAACTCTGACATGTCTGTTCTCTCTGACTTTAAATATTGAGTTGCTGGATGAGTACCGGTGATTACGTTGTTAGTGGGGTTCTGGTTAACAGAGGTAGGTAGCGTAGGGGCTGCGTAGGCATTCAGCCTAGGAGCTAGCTTAAAGTCCATAGGTTTAGCCACATATGGATGTGAGACTGGACGGTTGTTTGCAGTCTGGTGGTATGGTGTCACATTGGTGTTTACCTGAGTATCAGTATATTGCATTTGCTGAGGTGCAAGGCTTTGGGAATCCATGAAGGAAGAAGAAACTGGATGCTGGACAGGCAGGGCATTGTACTGACCATGAATACGGTGTGCTGCAGAAGATACTGTGCCCTGTTGCTCTGGAGAAATGTTGTCCCTGACAGGAACATTTGTGGCAAATCCGGATTCACTGCTTTGGCTTAGTACATAGTCTCTTGTGCGCTTGAGGGGATCCTCTGCTTCCACATCACACAAACTGGTGCTGTCGCTTTCACTTCCACTGATGGCCTGTTCTAAAATGCTTAACCTTGCCATGGCTGCAGCATGCTCATACTGTTTCTCTAGAGCCTCTAGTTCTGCCCTTTTTTGAGCTGCATTAGCTTCTATTGCTGCTGCATTAGCTTCCATTTCTGCTTTCTGTTGAGCTGCCTTAGCTTCCATCGCTGCTTTCTGTTGAGCTACCTTAGCTTCCATCTCTGCTTTCTGTTGTGCAAAGGCTGCCTGTATCTTAGTAGCTTCCGCCTCTGCACGTGCTTTTATAAGTTGCTCACTGAGTGTGGAAGATTTTGAGGAACTTGACTTAGATGTACGCTTTGAACGCTTGGTAGACTCAGAAACGTGGGATGCCATTTCCTGCAGTTGCGCAATTCTTGCCTCTGTCCTTAACTTAGTTTCATGTACTAAGCTGTCTCGTTCTGAATTGAGATGCTGGAAGCTTTGCAATTCAGCTAAAGAATCGTCTGTATGAAGTTTTCTCAATATGCTTTCATAGTCCTCAGCTTTCATTTTATAATGTCCATGCATAGCACAAAGCTGTCGCAGAGCTCCCTCTAGTGGTGATACATGATATGCAGGCAAGCACATGGCAGATATCTTAGTCTGTATTTTCTGCCACCATTTTGAAAGTTCACAGGAAAGTTCATGCTTTAAACCTTCTAGATTGTCTCTAACCTTCCACGTAGGTTTAATCAAGCGTCTAGCCTTCTCACTGGGCTGCAGACTGAGGTCCATGCTACCTTGTGCTTCAGGGTGCCCTTCAGCCATGATGCAACACAAACAGGATAAATATAACTTTGCTGGAGTGAGATGGCTGCTTGATAGAATCTTCTATGCTGAGGGGTCTGAGCTGCAGATGCAACTTACACAATGCTGATTCCTTCTGGCTTCAGGTAACTTGCTGTGACTGACTGTATGTCAGAAGTTGGTGAACTGTCTTACAGCCGTATCTGGCAGTCTTTATGCATCATTTTTCACTGTTCTGACTCAATAGCTTTGCTGCAAGTGTGAGGTTGTGAGAGTGTCCTGTAGTCTCTATGCTAACCAGCAATTTACACCAAGATATTTATCAGATAGTGTTCAACTCAACTGAGGAGGCGTAG